>OX333076.1:42837777-43459027 GCA_946863875.1 Alloplasta piceator | reverse complement strand
TCCGTTTCTAGCAAACCGCGTATAACGAAGTAGAAATGCAGCACCGTCGTTGCTACTGTACCGACGAGAATCAGACATCCGGAACTCGGAATCGCTCGAACGTGGAACACCCAAAGGAAAATTTTCCTCTTCCCCTCGCCCTCTCTCTCTCTCTCTCTCTCGACGTTTCGCTCTATTTAATTCCGTTTGTTTCGTACGACGAGACGGTCGCTCTCTCGTGTGCTTCTACAAATTCTATATACGCTATTGCCAAGCCCGACTCGACGTGTGCGCCACAGAGCAAACCAATTTGCAAAAACGTCAAGTAAAAATAGAACCAACGATGGTATTCGCGATACTCTTCGCGCCCGTCCACGCGTGTTTATACAGTTCCCCTAATTGCGATTATAAAAGCTCTTGTGTATATTCGTTACACGTCGATTCAAGTGTTTCATCTCTCTCCTTCTCTCGCTCTCTTTCTCCTGGTGCAGAGTTATCGTCATTTTTTTTTTTTTTAATCGAGAGAATACGATGGAATTCGCGTTCTCTCGTTGATCAAACTTTGACTACGTGGAAATATTTAAAGAAATTTTTTTTTGCAATGCAAAATTGCAAAAATGCCAAAATTTGTTTGACTCAACCAAATATTTGTTTCCGGACATACAACAAGATCATTTTGGCAATTCAACAAAGATACAGTGGAAGTTTTAGTTAAATCGGTCAAGTCGTTGCTTGAATGGGCAAAGTTTCAGTTCAATCAAATAAATATCTTTGTACAAAATAAATTGTGATTGAAAATACGAATTGTTTTTTTGTTACAGCTAAATTTATTTAGTTAAAATATACGAGAAATCAACGAAATATTTCTTTACAGCAACTCAGTAACGTGTAAATTGGACTAAACTGTATCTGGAAATTGACCAAATAATTTCGTTCACCTCATATCTTATTGTTAACCAAATCCATTTGTTGAATTAATTATAGTTTCATTATTTTAAGGAAATTAATATTGAATCAACTACATTTTTTTCAACTAAATGGACTTAGTTGTTTTAACTGAACTTTTTTCTCAGTGTGAAATTCCAATTGCCATTTGATGAGCTCATTTATTTTCATATTAATTTTGTTATCGTTTCAGAATGAGTTACCGAATTCATTGTAAATGGTAATTTTTTGTATTAGCAACACAGCATCAAAAATTTGATTTTCTTCGAAACAAAAAGAGCTAAAAATTTTTTTTCAACGGTATTTGAGAGCTCAAAAATAGCCAAAAATTCAGGGACCCGAACGATGCGTCTAACTATGGAAACAAAAAAGGAGCGCTAATTTTTGTTAACATTAAGCTTAATATGCTGGCAGTTGTGTCAAAATTCATAATTTTTCGAAACTTAGTCACGAATTTTTTTCGAACTTTTTATGCATACAAATTTTCATTTAACAATAAATCACAGACACCTTCAGAATTCGTAATTTGTTAAAAATAAATTACAAATTCTGTCGTAATTAGTACTTTGTTCAAAAGAAAATCACGAATTCCTTTATTAATTATTTTAAAATTATAATAGCTCTAAAATTAATTAGCAATGTCTTGAAAATTCGTGCTCGTTTTACAACAAATGATCATTTTTTAAAAAATTTGGAATCGTTTTGGAATAAATTAGCAATTAGCACTGAATATAGCAATTCAACATCTAAAAGGAATAATATGGGATTCAAAAAATAAAAAAACCGAAATCGTCATGATTTTTTAAATTTGCCACTCCTATCTTTGCACCTCTATCATTATGATTCACAATCCGAATTATAATTTTTCCATCATTGTCTTCACAAAAACTCTACTTGTTGTGGAACTACTCCGCCGATATTGGAGAAGATAGATGCATTCCACTTTAAAAACACGAGTTTTCATAGTGAAGTATATACTTTCGCGCTATAATAGCCGCCATTCTCACTCCATTAAAAATATAACATAAAAAAATATAGCATCTGCGACGATGGAGAAGCGCGAAACTGGATCATTAATCGTGAATTATGGCAATAAAGATTTTTTCCCTCTTCGGCGATAACGAAGAGGAGGTTAGTTTTCGAGGGAGGCTTTGGAGTGACGTGAGAGTGTATCGGTGAAAGTATGATGATATTGTAGTGCGATTAAGTACAGCGGGAGTGAAAAAACCGCCCTCTCGGGATCGAAGAGCGTTCGGAGACTTCGGGCGATAATTACCGAGATGGAGTTTCTTTCTTGCTCCGTCGATAAGAGGCACGAGAATGGCTCGTTGTGCATTTCATTTGTTATAATGGCTATAATCTTGGGTTCTTGTATTTTATTGTTCGGCGGATAGACGAAAGCGGTTCGCCCGTTTCTCCGGAGGGGGATGAAATATATCCGCAAAACAGCGCGTGTAGATGGCGTGTGTATTATAGTTAATGGCAGCTGTTCCGCGATAGACCAGCAGGACACCCTACGGTGTTCCTTCAAGATGGAGCATCCCCGTGTGGTCGATAGATAACCAATTTGTCTATCGAACTTGAACGACTTTCAGTCTCATCTATCTATCTCTCCGTCCCTCGCTCGTCTCCCTCTTCTTATCATTTTCCTTATCTCTCCTCTCTCGGCGACCCTCTATCCATAAATTTTCCTCACCCAGTCTTTTCTATTCTCATAATTGACAACGGCGATTCATCTTTATCGATCCCACGAGGAATTAACCATCTGGGCCATATTCGTTATAGTTTCTCCGGTCTACTCAGCTTTTGGGATTATTTCCAATTTTGCAGATATGCACGAGCAGTTCTGTCATTGTTTGATCGCGAACCCAGGACCTAATTTTAGATTTTTTGTTGTTGGAGGTTTTTAGATGATATTGAACGGAGCTGGGCAGTACCTGAAAGTAACTGGTACTTGCAGGTACTTGAAGTACAGTACTTGCAAGTACAAAGTACTTCAAAAGTACCTCAAGTATTGTACTTGAATTTTTTAAGTACTTCATATACTTGAAGTACTGTACTTGAAAATTGCAAGTACTTCCATGTACTTGAAGGACTTTTTTCAAGTACAAGTATCAAGTACTTTTGAATGTGTCTTGCTGATGGTTGCATGTGCAAAGCCTTTGAATATGGGTCGATTCCAACCCTTGGTCGATTTGACATGGAATGACCCAAGTACCAGAATTTACGAGACGTACCCGGAAACTTGAAAAGTACTTGATACTGGTACTTGATTTTTTCAAGTACATGTACTTAAAGTACTCGTTTTTACGAGCACTTGCAAGTAACAAGTACTTTGTACTTCAAGTACCACCGGTACTTGATACTTCAAGTACCTACGGTACTTTGTACTTGATACTTGAAGTACTTGCAAGTACTTTGCCTAACTCTGATATTAAACAATGTAGAACGTGTCAACGTGTAGAATTTCAACCTCGAAATCCATTTGACGTTTTCTAAATGAAATATACGAAAGACAAGGAAAATTATTGCAATGAAGAGTTCTAATTATGGTTAAAATTCAAATCATTTGCTCAATTGATTAATTAAAATTCAATAAAATCGGAACAAAAGTTAATAATTAAAATTATGATTCTATGAGAATGATGAATGGTTTTGTAGAGAAAAAATGAAATGAACTTTTAGGATTATCTCTTCTGCAATAATGAAGTTATAAAAAATTATATGTGATGATGGCGATAGGATCGAAATTTCGGATTTTCAGCCGAACAATGTTAGAACTGCCTCCATTTTGTCTTTTTCGAATTTTTCCTGTTCCCTCGGACTCTCTTCGTTCAAAAGCTGTCAGTGTTTCGTTGAAAAATAGCTTTCTTGTTTGGCGAAGCCCTCCGGGTGTCGTTAAGGCCTCTCACCTCCCCGTTCAAGCTTTATATGTAATATATACGACACATACTATATATATATATGAGGTATTCCCGCTCAACGGGACCCCCTTTTAGGCCGACCTTTTTCGATTTTCTTGGAACTCTAGTATGTTTTAGTGTTACCTGAAAGTATATTGTACACGAATTTTCAGATCTCGAACTATAATACTCTTTGGACCACACCAAAAGTTATATTTCGAACTTTTTGCGTATTCAGCGCTTCGGCGCTTTGGCACGGCGCGAAATAAAATCGAAAAAATTCTTTGACAATAGCTTTCGATCGGAAATTTCCCGCGCTTTTTGAACAAAATATCAGCGATTCCGAAAAAAAACGAATTCATTTAAATTTCGGCCAAAAACCGAAAAAATTGATTTTCAAAAAAAGAGCATAGTTTAATTCGGCGGAACAATTTTTTTCATGTTTTGTATATATCTGAGAAGTCACGATATAAATTTCCTGATGGTATTACATAGCGTTTTTTTAACGAATTTCGAATTTAGTAAATTTATTAAATTTATTAAATCAAATTTATTAACTTTTGAATTTAATAAATTTATAAAGTTCGAAATTCGTTAAAAAAACTATATGATATATCAGAGAACTGTTGAATACGAAAAACACAGTATTTAAGAATTTTTATTCCACCAAAAGACTTGGCATTAGTAAACGGATGCGAGTTCCAACTTGAAATTTATATCGTGACTCCTCAGATATATACAAATTGCTGATATTTTTTTTCGAAAGGCGCAGGAAATTTCCGATCGAAACCTATTGTTAAAGAATTCTTTCGATTTTATTTCACGCCGTGCCAAAGCTTCGAAGCGCTGAATACGCAAAAAGTTTGAAATACAACTATTCCAAAGAGTATTATAGTTAGGGATCTGAAAATTGGTGTACAATATACTTTCAGGCAACACTAAAATATACTCGAGTTTCAAGAAAATCGAAAGAGGTCAGCTTAAAAAGGGGTTTCGTTGAGCGGGAATACCTCATATATATACGTGCAATGACGGTGATCTCGTTTCTGAGAATATCCTGTAGGATAAACCGAGCCCGAAGCTTCGCAGGTGGATGTAATGTTGGCTATCAAGAAACGAGCTTTTACCACACGAACACAGGCACACATCCATTGGAAAGTTAGTGTACGACGGAGACCCGTGGTTGATATTATTTAAAAGCCGTTTGCAAAACCCATTCGCCCTTCCATGCCGACCATATTCCACGCGAAATATTTCGTAAATAATTAAAATTGCACAAGAGATTTTAAGTAATTACAATCATAAGTGGCAGAATAATTTCGTCCATTTATCGATGAACAAATTTGAGCTCAAACGGAAATAACATTTCCAAAAATACGTATTTTATCGCTGCAAAGCACCCTTCAATGATCAACCCGCTTTTTCCATAAATTCCAATTAGTTCCCTTTTGCCAAATGTTCACGAATCGACGAGCCATTCTCGTCGTTTTGCAAGCATTTCCCATCGAAGAGTTATTCGCGATTATTTGCGCCAAACGCTCGAAAAAATGATCGATGGGCACGCGCTTTCGCGAATCGTTGATTCGTTTGATGCTCGCCAGAGATAAAAAAAAAAGCTCGCGGGAAAATGGCGAGTGATTGAAAATGATGCGAGATAGACAAGGGCGAGCGTGTGGACGAAATTATAAAGTGCTTCGATCATTTTCGCATTGCTTGAATTTTCAAACTGAATGGAAGAACGGTTTTAATAGACTGAAGCTCTGAAAGCAAAAAAAAAAGTGGAAAAATAGATAGAGCGAGAGAGAGAGAGATACGAGTGTGTTCTGGATAAAATTCCATGAAGAATTCCGTTTTAATGAAAACTAATTTATTTGGGAGTACTCGAAGTTCGCAGCGAGAGAAAGGGATTTTCATGATGCATCAATGACATACCTGTATCGCCATTAGTGAATTTTTTTCCCGGCGATATTCATCAATCTCTCACCCTCCCCCAGAATATGGCGAGAGTAGGGATTATTTCCATGACTTCAAGCCCACGTTTGTGCGTGAATGACGAAAATGAAATATCGGAAATTCTCCGCTCTCTCGAGCCTCCTTTAAACGCACTCTCCATTAGCTCGTATTTCCCGTATCCATGACGACTCAATTCAACGTCCATTGTACAAGCCAATGTAATCAGGGAAAACGAATATTGAAGGGAAATAAGAATCATCAGACCCTGATGTTGAAATTCAATTTCAGATAGTTTTCGTTCTTCCCTCGAAATGCCAACGAAAAAAAACATAATCCAAGTTGTGTCATGATGAAAATTTTTGTGTGAGAGCGAATTTTCCAGAAATGGAAAAGTAGTTCAATTCACTCGCAAGATCGTTATTTCTTCCTCGGAGAAAAATGAAAATATTGTCTGTCGAGAATTCCGTATCCTTTTTCATAATTCATGGAACTTACTTTAATTTTTTCAATTTTTCTTTTCTTCCTTTT
Organism: Alloplasta piceator; assembly: GCA_946863875.1. NCBI lineage: Eukaryota > Metazoa > Arthropoda > Insecta > Hymenoptera > Ichneumonidae > Alloplasta > Alloplasta piceator. The sequence continues at coordinate 43,452,719 of OX333076.1, read as the reverse complement.
CAATTTTTATTTGCAACGTGTTGGTCCGGATGCACTTTAATATCTCAAATATTCATAAATTTACTAAGATCTGCACACTGAGAGAAAAAATTACTAGAACTAATGAAATAAAGTTTTAAAGGCAAACCATCATTTTTTTCATCATTTGCCAAAACATATTAGATTGGTTCCCTTATATATTTACTTGGTTCATTTTTTTCAGTCAATTCCATAAATTTCTGTTTCAATAAACGAATTTACTTGAATCTAACAATATGTTATCAATCATATGTAATATGTTGTTTGAATCAAGAACACATTTTATTATTCAAAACATGCATGTCTTTAGATAGAGGAAGCACTGAGAAAAAAAATTTGTTGAATCAACAAATTAATTAGTCCAATCAACAGGAAAAATGATTGATTCAATCAAATGCGTGTTTATTATTTGTTGCTAACCATTTTATAAAAAATATATAGCCCTTGCCAAATAATTTAATATGCATAGTTTAGTGACCCCAAAAAGAGATAAATAGAAAAAAAAACAAATCTGCGCCAATTCTCCGATCTAATTTCTCTGTCCGAGCGAGATTCGCACCCTCGACCCTACCTACCATCATACCTATCCTACCTAACTACTATGCACTTGAAAAAAGTTAGGGGTCATGAAGATTCGAATATAAGAAAACATTTAAAAAACCAGTTTTTTTATTTTTTAACAACTTATGTATACTATTAAAGTATACTATAGACATGATACTTCTTTGCTTGAAGGAAATAAAAATGTCATCATTCCAAACAAATATTCTATTGGAATAAAATAATGTGTTATTTATTTTACTACAGCTTCTTTTAAAATAATCACAATCAAATTAATATCTAATAAATATTGAAAATACTACAGAAATATTTTTAGAAGTAAAATAATGATGAAGTTATCGCAAAGAAATAATTTTGTTCGAAAAAAATAATTTAATATTCATGTCGTTTTTCAGATTCAAATAATCTCATGTTTATGATGCGATCAATGTAATTAATCCAATGAATACAAATTTTATCAAATCTATCATGCATTGAATTGTTACTATTAAATAAGAGTTTAATATAATGGAGTAATAGATTCGTGAAAATATTTTTTTAAATGAAGAGTGATTTTCTTGGTTCAACAAATAAATAATCGAATTAATACTTTCATTTAATAAATAAATTCATGTTCTTAAATTCAGTCATTCTTTTTCTCAGTGCAGCATTGTCAAAAAAATGGAAAATTCAGCTCATTCCCTATTTTTTAGAATGTTAAAATTGAACGAATATCAAACCTCCGATCAATTTTTGCTGAATTTTCATATTTTCATCTGCGAGAGTCGTTTGCACCAAAAAGTAAATGAAAAGGAGTCCAATCGTGCAGTTTCAGGACGACTCACTTGACCAGCGACGTGACTTTCGTCTGGGTTTTCCCGAAAGGACGATGCTCGCGTTTTCCTTGCTTCGAAGAGAAGAGAAAAAAATTAATATCTCGTAGACTTGGAAAAATACGCCACGGGAGCGAAGCTCCCCAAATTCATGGCTGTTGGTCCTGTTGTCGCAGGCTATCGCGTATATTCATAGATGGGAATGTATTTATACAGCGAGATAAAGGGACTGTGTGACACACAAAATTCAAGCGTAATATGCCAGAGAGAAAAAGGGACATAGTGGAGAACGAAAAAGGGAGAGAGAGAGAGAGAGAGAGAGAGAGAGAGAGAGAGAGAGAGTCGACCGCGAAAAATCATAAAGTATGCAAAATCCCGAATGCAAATGGGGAAAGCACTATGCATGAAAATGGGCAAAACGTACGAAATATTGGATATGAAATATGCGAAGCACCCGAAACGAACGGGGACCGGTAAGCTCTCGCGAGATTTTCATATCACATGCTGCATGTATACCAGGGAACGAGGGGCAAAATGGACACCATAAGAAAATAATGCAGCTAAAACGTTACGCAAAGTGTAGACTCGTTGCTTTTCATCGAAAAATAAAAATAAAAAGTAGTTGTGTTGTCCATTTTTTTTACGATTATGGCGGTGGTCATCTTGCGTCCGGTACCTTATTTTGCTTTGGCCCTCAAATTTTTCAAGTATTTCAATTTGACGGGAACAACAATTTCTTGAAATTCTTTCCAACTCTTCGTAGGAAGTAATTTTCTAATTTTTTTAATTATCAATTTTGTTCGATAATTTTTTATGGTGTCCATTTTGCCCCCACTTCTCCTATAGATATATACTGTAGACGTATATCTGTATTTATAGGTTATGCAACACGAATAATATACGAATATATGGTACTTCCATCGCTCGACGGGTCGAGGCGGTACAAAAAAAAATTGATTAATAAATTTTCATTAGTAACGTGCTCCAGAGTCAGTAATGAGAGAATCCAGCGAGATGTTTATACCATCGCCCGAGTAAATATCGAGCGACGAGGGAAAGTGAAAAAATGAATAAATAAAACGCCAACGAAGCTTGTATATTAACTGTGGAGCGTCTGCGAAAGCTCTGCTCGTATCTGTCACAGGCAAAAAAAAGCACATTGCTGGGATTGGAAAAAAATTGCTATACGGACGATGCTATCATTGAATCCAATTATCCTACGTTTTATTGCCGTGTCACGATACTCTCTCTTCCCCCGTCCACCCTCATCAGGATTTTGTATGAAAATTTATGAAAAATTATATCCCACAGAGATGGAATTTTCGCGGGGTTTATAGGAAAACGCGATACGATTATACGCGCGACGTGTTTACCGTCGGTGTGAAACAATCGATTCCCGGTGCGAGCTTAATACGAGCGAGTTTCGTTCCGTTTTCAATTTATCCACGCACCATTTTCGCCCATAGTTTCTGGAATTCCCACGATAATGTTGATAATTATTACTTCTCACGCATATACCTTTCGCTCTTTCCCCTTCTTTCCTCCGTTTCTCGCTCAAACCGTTTGCCAATAATTATTCAACGTCTCGTCGCTCCTATTAAAACTGGTTTTCAATTAATGACCTAAGCATTGAACGCGGAAGTTTTTTATCGATGAAAAAAGAGCACTTTTTCATTGGATCTCGCTCCGGACTGCGTTCATTTTCATTTATTGATACTCGATTTTATCCAATCAGGTTTAATTGTGTCCAATTATCAAAATCAATGTCATTAAATTATGGAATTAAATTCCGTTGCAACGTTTTATTAAATTCTATCGAAGTATTGAATTCAATTTCATTAGAGAATTAAATTTAATTGAATTCTTCAATTCGATTTCATTGAACAATCGAATTGAATTCCGTTGAATTGACGAATTTTGTTTCGGAGAATGTTCGAATAAAATTTTATTGAAAAATTTCATTAAATTTCAATGAACTACCGAATTCAATTCAATTGAATCACTCGATTGAATATTATTTAAAAAATTGGATTTCTGAATTCAATTTCATAAGTATATACAGCGGCTCCTTTGAAAATTTTTAAGGATGTTGAGTCCCAAATCGCAAATGATGAGAAAATTCTGAAAATTTGGTATGTTTTTGGATGAATTATTTAAGAGGTCGTGTAAAAATTTCAAGAAGATTAGGAAGCTCGTTATCGAACAATCAACATTAACAAATTGAATTAAATTAAATGTAGTCTTATGGAAACTGATATAACTTTGCGATAAGTTTTTTTTGACCTCTCAATTTTTTAATATCTACACTATATTGACAGCAACGGAAACAAAACGAAGTTTATTGATAAATATTTTTTTTATTTGTCAAAAAAATTGTTCTTAACAAAATGTTAATATTTCAATAACGAGCTTCCTAATCGTCGTGAATTTTTTACACGACCCCTTAAATACTCCATCCAAAAACATACCAAATTTTCAGAATTTTCTCATCATTTTTCATTATAACCCTTGAGGAGGTTGAAGTAATGATGATAGAATTCTGAAAATTTAATATGTTTTTACATGAAGTATTCAGAAGGTCGAATTTCACGACGATTAAGAAGCTATTTATTGAACAATTAACATTAAAAGATTTCATAGGGACTCAACATCCTTAAATTTGTACTCGCTTTATTAATCTCCTTGTCAATTCCACTTGTCTCGCCTATTTTCGCCTGTCAATCGATCAAAAAAATCTCGGCCCATCAAAAGAATTTGCATGTTTGTCGAGTAATACGTACAAGCGATTATTCAAATATTACCGCGCAGTCGAAGGAGGGATTGCGTTACGATAGAGGCGTTTAAAAATTCAAAGTGCGAGAAGAATAGAGGAGAAAAAAAATCATCAAGCGTATCGCGAACAGGTGGCAGAGCGTAAAATTTATCGGTGTTTATGTTTGCGATAAACAAAATTTTCGCCAACGTTTCGGGATTACAAGCGCAAGCAGGCGAGAAACTCTCACTCTCTCTCTCTCTCTCTCTCTCTCTCTCTCTCTTCCTATATCTATCTATCTATCTAATAATTCAGGCGATAATCGTGAAATCGTGGTTTTGGGTACTCTACGTAGGTGAAGCTTGTCGAATGTGCGGTGACAACGAAATATGTATGCATACAGATACAGTACGATATATACTAGGGTGACGGTTATTTGGGTTTTGGCGAAAAAAGTTCGACGCCACTCCAAAAACATAATCAAGGCGTATGAAAAAAAAACTGTGTAAGGTTGAAGGCGGTCGGAAAATTGGAAAACGCGCCACCGGGCGCGTTGAAATCTTAAATGTTTTTTGGGCATCTCTACAGAGCTTGTCATTAACAAAATTATGAACGAAAAAAATTGAAAAAATTTGGTTTTGTACACCATACTATGCACAATAAGTGTACCAAGTTTCAAATTTTTCTCATTAAGATTATCGTCGGTAAAAAAATCATTGATGCGGGGGATAAATACATGTATTTTACATTTGAAATTTCAACCGCTCGGTGGGGCGTGTTCCAATTTTCCGAGCGCCTCTAAACTTTACACAGATTTTTTTTGATACACCTTGATTATGTTTTTGGTGTGTCGTCGAACTTTTTTCGCCAAAGCTCAAATACCTGTCACCCTAATATATACACACATATTTGGGTGGTTAAAATGTGTTTTTTTTTCTCTAATTGAGCTCCCCATGAAGATTTTTATAGTTTTCCACGTTGAAATTAAGCAAAATCGGTGTTGATGGGAAATCCAAAATCCAAATATCACAAAATTCTTTGTTGCGATGAAATCAAGTTTTCTTTTTTTTCAATCTTTCAGTTCAATCTTTTTTTTTGCCTCTCTTTATTTTTTTTTACCTCTCATGATTTTCTGATGATTAAAATAAAATGGGAAAAATTTTAAGTAACAAATAATAATGAAATTAAAATAATGAGTGAAAAATAAAAATTCGTTGTTGAAAATTAAAAAATTGTTATTTTTAAAATTTTAACAAGGTTAAATCAATGGGAAAAAATCGTACGGCATTTAAAATTGGAGAGAAGCTTTCCTTTCCGCCAAAAATGCCATTTTTGCAAAGTTTCAAGGTTGATTCGGAGTACAAGATCACAAATATGTGAAAAATCGGGTTTGGGCGGGATCCATTTTTTTGTTGATATTGTAGAAAAGGTACAAAAAATCGGGATGAGGATCGCTACCGGAATAAATCGTATTTTTTAACCACCCTAATATATCTCTGCGTATGTATATAAATATATGCGTGTATGCCGGTGACACAGGTTCGCATGTAGATATATAAAACGTAAATTTCATGGACGCGAGACACACGCCTGTCCGCCCGCAGATTTCCAACGATTTTCCGACCCCCCGAAAATCTGCCGCACCGCAAGTATAGTCATTCACCCATTCCGGCGACACATACACACAGTCGCACGTGTAGTTAAAACGCGATGTTTCGTTTCGGAAGAGCGAACGAGACAAGGATGGGACACGGAACGAGTACAACGCTTCTGGAAAACTCGTCCTACCATGAAAAACACATATCGTATAATGTTATTTGAAAACGTGTGTCCGGTAACATTATACGACCCGAAGGGGTCGAGTTTCGTGCGAGCTTGCGAGACCCATATACATAAATATACATTAGAGCGATTCAAAAATAAAATGGCTACTCTTGCTTCTTTGAAAAAGTAGGAAAAACAAAGCCTCGAAGAAAATAACCTTAAAATAAGGTAAAGAAAAATTTATCCCCAACTGCAAACCCTCAAAACTTTCCTGAGCTCGCTCAAAACACTTTTTGTTTAATTATTTTTTTATCATCTCAAAATCATAATTTTCCACGTTTTCATCAAGAAGAACAATTAAAAATGCATCGAAAAATGTTTGCCCCCAAATTGAACAGAGTTCAAAGTTTTATTGGAAAAATGTGCGATCAATAAAGCTTTTATTCGTGGTAATTTTATTCATGATGCGAAAAACGGTATTTTAAAAAGAGAATGAATGAAAATATATCTCTGGAGAGACGGCGCGAAATTTTCAATTAAAAAATCCCGTTTTTGAAATATCAATATTATTTTGTGATTTTCCGAAGGGTACATTTTATTCAGTGATGTATTTTTGCAATATTGAATAACGAGCTTTTTCAGGAGAAGATTGATTCCTTGTGCCTCACCCTAATATAAATGGTACGTATGTATGTGTGCATAATCGAGAGCACGAGAGTGTAAAACATATTCGTTCGTATCTGGAGAGTGACTTCCTTGTCAGGAAACCAATTTCGACTGTTCGCGACACATGAATATGTATGTTATGTGGGACAGTATGAATATACGTAAATATCGTACACAAAAGTATCATCGACATCACCGTCGATCTCGTGAAAGTCGAGGATCTCGTGAAAAATCACTTGCCAAAAAATCACCCAGGTACAAAATCAAAAGGCTGACGATGGAAACAAGCTTGTGCGAGCCTTGTTTCACCGAGCCTGAGTGAGACAGACCTGGGCCAAGTTTCATTGCACCGTTTAAAGCAGCCTGGAACAAAGACTGGCTGCTTAGCCTAAACTCAGGATTATTTCAGGCTTTATTCAGCCAGTGCATTTTAAGGCTAAAAAATCAAGGCTGGATGCAGGCTTGTTTCAGGTTGTGATGAAATAAAATAATTAGCCTTAAAATTCACCGGCTGAATAAAGCTTGAAATAACCCTGAGTCTAGGCTAAGCAGCCAGTCTTCGTTCCAGGCTGCTCCAAACGATGCAATGAAACCTGGCCCAGGTCTGTCTCACTCAGGCTCGGTGAAACAAGGCTCGCACAAGCTTGTTTCCATCGTCAGCCTTTTAGCTGAGTTTAAAATAATATTTTTTCTTTATTTTTATGAAAACAAAATTTAGTACATATATTCAATATGATATACATACACATGCATATACATAAATTAAAAATATGTTATAAATAATACAAATACATAAATGGTAATAATAACAATATAAATAAAGTAATAATATTCATTATTATTTAATACCATTATTATAACAAATATGTTAATAATATTTATTATTATTATTATTATTATTATTGTTATTATTATTCATCTGATTCAATATTTGATTTTTTAAAATTAAGTTAAAAGACAAGTTGAACCAAAAAAGGGCTTCCGGGTAAAAATAAATTCTTAATACTATTTTGGTACGTATTTATTTCTCGGCGTGGGTTCTCTAAATATGATATTTACATCAGTATCTCAAAAGTAGTCGGTGGTGTAGTGGTTAGCGTCCCAGTCTTAGGTCGTTAGTTAGGCTCGATAGGTAGGTAGGTTTCAAATCCCAGTCTGGTCTCGTACGTATTCTCGGGTTCGCGAATATGCAAGAAAACTAAATCAGTCGGAAAAATCCATGATCTTTCAAATTATCAATTTTTTTATAAATTTAATTCATGTTGAATTTGAGGATATGCGTAAAACGAGGGTGGCGGGTTCAAACCCCACTGGGGGCAACATTTTTTTTTTCTTTAAATTTTTTTTACGTTACTTGACCCTTAGAAACTATTAATTATGAATATGGAAATGATTTTCATCGTAACAACTCATAAATATATGGAAAAAATAAATAATTCTGCACGGGTCATAAATGCTCGCAAATGCTTCATTAAGGCTCGTTTCAGGCTTAATACAGGCTTTTCTACCAGCCTTTGGTCAAGCCTGTGTGCAAGAGCCTGAAACCGCGTCATCATTCAGAGGTTTTCCTAGGCTTAAAATCAGGCTGGTGCTCAGCCTGAATTAAAAAATGTGAGCCTTGTTTCAGGGCTTGGCGAGCCCTTTTTTCATCGTCAATTCCTACCTGGGCAATTAATTTTCACGATCGTACATCGGTCCAATGTAAGAATAAAGTGCAAAATTTCAATAAAAAGTGCAATTTAAGTGTCAATTATCACGTTTACGTTAGAAAAAGCTCAAACGGCGCCAGCAAACGTGCCAAAAGTGCTCGGGGCTCCTTGAAAAAGCGCTAAAAAATTCGTGGACCGTGCCCAACTTTTTCGTGTTTTGTTTTCATTTCGTGACGAGAAATGAAAAACACGTTTCGGGTAAGGAGGGTAATAAAAAAAAAAGAGCGAGGGGGAAGAAAAAAAGAGGTACGAACGATCGGAAACTCGGATCACATACTTTCGCGCTTGGCGAGAGAAAAGCTGAATGGATGTCGGGAAATAGAGAAAGAGAAATAAAGAAAGAGAAGGGGCGAGAGGAAAGAAGGAAAGAAACATTCGCTCCGCATAATCGCCAAGTCCCATTTCCAGAGCCCCTTTCCACCAGAGGGAGGCTCGACCATCGGATAACCTGGCAAAGAGCAAAAGCTGCCCTGTATATATTCGATCTTTCGAATTCGAAACCAAGCATCGTTGCACACTTTCATCTATTCTTTTCTCTTCTTTTTTTTCTCTCTCTCTCTCGCTTCCGAGCTTTGTGTATATATGGGGCATTCCTCCCCAAATCGGACAGTTTGAAAAACTTTTTTTCATTTCCTCAATTTTTTTATATTTTTGAGTACCCTTCAAAAGATCGTTCCTGTTAAATTTCGAGATTTTTTTGATTACCCGTTCAAAAGATATTAAATTAACAAAAAAACCGCTCTTTTTTGGTATTTTGGTCATAACTTCTTCAATAATGGTCCAAATTAAAAGTTTTTTTTTTCAAAATTTTTGTTTTTTCATGGCCTTTTCAGAAAAAAATACAACAGAAATATTCGACGTGTTTTTGATTGAGTTTTTTGAGTTTTAAACTTTAAATCGCGTTTTTAAAAGTGATTGTCATTTTTTATTTTTTTATTTATTTTTTGTTTCAAACATCTATCTATGCAACATTCTTCAAGACTAGTCCGATCGTGGGATCTCAATAACTATTTTTTTTCGATTTTTGAAAATAAAAATTTTTTTCTTGTTCTATAAATTATTCTGAATACCAATTTTTGTTACTGTATAGTATTTTTTAAATCATTTTGAATTAATTTGGACACTTTCTCATTGTTGACAAATTTTAAAAATTAATAATTAATTGATGAACAAATAACAACAGTTCAAGAATTGTATGAGTGAGCATTGAACCTAAATAGTCTACCGAATATTGCTGTCAAATTTTCACTTGAGAAACATTATTAAGATGCAAAAGAAAGATTTTATTTGCGATAAAATACTGCGAAGTCAATCACAGGGGGACACAAAAATTTAATTCAATTATTCCAATGAGCAACGGAAACGTATTGGCAAAGGAATATTCTAATTCAGGAAACAATCGTATATGTATGGTTTAAAAAAAAAATACGTGAATAAATAAAAACTGTTGTTATTATTGTTCATAAACAGACTTAACGATTAATTATTAATTTTAAGAACCTGTTAACAATAAAAAAGTGTCAAAATAAATTCTAAGTATTGAAAAAAAATACTATACAGTAACAAAAATTGAGTCGAAATAAATTCTTAATATTGAAAAAAATACTATACAGTAACAAAAATTGGTATTCATAATAATTTATTTAAAAAAAAAATTTTAATTTTCAAAAATCGAAAAAAATAGTAGTTGTTGAGATCCCACGATCGGACTAGTCTCAAAAATTGTTGAATAGATAGATGTTTGAAACGAAAAATTAAAAAAATAAATAGAAAATGACAATCACTTTTAAAAACGCGATTCAAAGTTTAAAACTTAAAAAACTCATTCAAAAACACGTCGAATATTTTTGTTGTATTTTTTTCTGAAAAGGCCATAAAAAAACAATAAATTTGAACAAAAAACTTTTAATTTGGACCATTATTAAAGAAGTTATGACCAAAATACAAAAAAAAGAGCAGTTTTTTTTGTTAATTTAATATCTTTTGAACGGGTAATCAAAAAAATCTCAAAATTTAACAGGAAGGGTCTTTTGATGGGTACTCAAAAATATAAAAAAATTGAGGAAAAAAAAAAGATTTCAAACTGTCCGATTTAGGATGAAATGCCCCATATATATATTGGAAGAGGTACGAGCGTGCAACGATAGCTTAATCGACTAGAAACAAATTCAAAAACCATCCCCCGCGCTTTCTCGGCTTTCCCGGTTCGCCAAGTTTCGGGAAAACGGATGAGCTTGCAATCCCCGCTTGAAAGCACACCCGCGTCTGTATCACATCCGCTGAGGATGAAGATTTTTAAAAGCGGGGATACCTCGACTTGGCAAGCTCTTAGTTATGACTTTTCTTTCAAATATCCATATGTTCCTTCACTGAGAAAAAAAAATTGTTGAATGAACTAAATCTTTAGTCGCATACGCACGACTAAATATTTAGTTGTACAAACCCAAATTTTGTTTCCTGAATCATATTTTGGTCAACTGAAACGCAGAATTATTCAAGAAACTAATTATTTAGTTAGATCCAGTAAATATTTAGTCGTGCGTATGCAACTAAAGATTTAGTTCATTCAACAATTTTTGTTCTGTGTTCACGATATTTGAGAAAAATAATTGAGGAAACAAAGAATCAACTAATCCCTTTTTTCTTCATTAAACCTCTCTCATCGGTAATCAAGTGTCGAGAAAAAATTAACTCAATGAACGGTGTAATAATAACGAGGAATCTGAGAATGTTTCTATGAGCACAATTTCTTAAATAATTTTTCGATTGTTTAAAAATTTAATGAAATCTCAATCCTTTGATTCCAGATCAGAGATCATTTTCATAATTTAGAATGTAATGAATATCACCAATTTTATTAGAAAAAAAAAGAAGAATGCTTTTCTTGTAAGAGAGTGAACGAAAAATCTTTTCCTCTTTGTTAATATTTCATGCGGAATTTTTATAAAAATCCTACGCTGAAATATCACAGCCCGACTTTGGCGATTCCATCGCAAAAACGGAGAAACGTTACAAAGGGGAAAACTTTTGTTTTCTTTCGATGGGGCAGAGCGAAGCATCGAGCACTCAATATTCTCGGTTCACAAAAAAAGGCAAATTCGCGTTGTGTGTCGCACGCTCGTCATCGTGATTCAGAATCGCGAGGAGAAAAAAAAAGAGAAATGCCTTTTCGCGCGTGAAACCCAACTGTCAGGGTGATCCACCGTTGCACGCTCCGATGAATTCTCTTATGGTTCGATATCGGTTTGATATAAAACGATTTTACGAGACGCTGAATGAAAAATCCATTAGTCGCCCTCGCGTCTCCGCTGTACGCGACATTTTTTTTTTTTTTCACCAACGCACGCGAAGGGTGAGGATAAAAGTGCGAGTCGGAGGGTAGTCACAGCGAACATGGTTCAATGCACGCGCTATGCGAGAAAAAAAATCCAGAGTCGTTTAAGAGACACCCGGATTTTATAGTTGGGGTATAATCATTTTTTTGGCCGAAGTTAGAATTTTGATAGACGCTGGAACTATTTTCGAGTTAATTTGCTTGGCATTTTTCAGATTTCAATTATCATTTTTTGATAGAGCTGAAAAATGTCTTTATTATGGTTCAAGTCTAGTGAGACACTTTGAACAATATTAATTTTACTTATTATAAAATTTTTTTTAGATTCTTCATGAAGCGAGTTTTGTATTCGTGGAAAGTGTATTTCTCAACATTTTTCTGACAGTATGTCGAAACCCCCGAAATCGCCAAAAAATCCAATATGAAAAAAAAAAACGGTCTGGATGAATATGTATATTTTACTGCGGTGCGTGATACGAATCCCTCGATAACTCGAAAACCCTTTGAAGCTATCGAGCTGAAATTTGGCACACATGTCGAGCACAAATTGTCCTTTATCGTAAAATTTTTTTTTTCCCTGTTCCAAAGGATTCCAAAGCTTCCGCGACTGAAATAAACAACCAGAAAAATAACCAAAAATGAAAGAATGTCAATATTCTACGAGAAATTATTCCATGCGCGATTCATTCTTCAATCCGTATATGAGGAGTTCTTTTTCAACCGGACCACTTTTTTTTCACCCTCTCCAATTTTTTTCAAAATCTGCCAGTTTAAAATGTTAGTCAAAAGGAACGTCTGTGATTTTTTTAAGATTTTTTTAGGCGTCCGTTCAGGATTTTCAATTTTTCATTACGAACACTGTAGCTCAAAAAATGTTCATAAAAAAAAAAAAAAAAAAAAAGAATAAAAACTTATTTATTTTTTCCACTTTATAGAAAAAATTTAAAATCATAATTTTTCTGCTCTGAGAAAATTGAAATTGGACAAAAAAATAAGAATAAAATTTTTTAAAACCCAATAACACAGTTTCGATTTCGGTACAAATTTTACAGGATGTCTGTTATTGGGTAAAGAGTCTGCGAAAAAAATTTTAAAGTGGCACCTGCAATGGTTACGATAAAAAAAAATAAAAACCCTGCGAAATCTCATAACCGCATATAGATTTCGCAGGGTTTTTGTTTTTTTTCATTGTAATCATTGCAAGTGCCATTCTGAAAATTTTCCCGCAGGCTCTTTACCCAATGACAGACATCCTGTAAAATTTGTACCGAAATCGAAAGTGTGTTATTAGGTTTAAAAAAATTTTATTCTCATTTTTTTTGCCAAATTTCCATTTTCTCAATGCCGAAAAATTAGGATTTTAATTTTTTTCGATTAAGTGGAGAAAATAAAACGTTTTTATTCTATTGTTTTTTTTTTGTTTGATGAATATTTTTTGAGATACAGTGTTTGTAATAAAAAATTTAAAATCCTGAACGGACGCCTAAGAAAATCTAAAAAAAATCACAGACGTTCCATTTAAAACTGGCAGATTTTGAAAAAAATTGGAGCCGGTGAAAAAAAAAGTGGCCCGGTTGAAAAAGAACTCCTCACATGTATTTAACGAGACAAATGACCAAATGGGAAGAGAAAATGTTGAAAAGTGTGAATAAATTCGCTATCGCCATGAATCGAGGAAATTGATCGAATCGTTGGATTTTTTTTTCTCGTCGATCGTATAACCAATTTTCGTTCAAGTCACGACATAAAAGTCTGCGATGCGAAGATTATGAATTCGCGGAGTACCGCGAGATTTCTTTTCTCTTTTATTTTTTCGTCGGAATCAGCAAAGTGCAAATATGTAACTTAGCGCGAGTTTCCCACTCGTGATTCAGTTCAGAATTTTCCTCGGCGATACACGTTGGACTTTATAGTAAGACGGCGTTTGAGATAAAACGAAATTTCACCCAGGAGAAAAAGTAGAGGAAGGACGAGGAGCGAGAAAGGCTTTTGAAGAGCGAGGGCGTTGATCATCAGCCAAGTCCGTCACGTAGTATCGAAGCTCCGGTGGTGGTCTACCCCGATAGAATTGAGATACGTGTGGGGTAAGAGAAGGAGAAACTCTCCCTCTCCCTCTCATTCGTTTTCCGAGGATGTATTTCTATACAGAGAGAAAGAGAGAGAGAGAGAGAGAGAGAGAGAGAGAGAGAGAGAGAGAGAGAGAGAGAGAGAGAGAGAGAGAGAGAGAGAGAGAGAGAGAGAGAGAGAGAGAGAGAGAGAGATTACCGTTCGAAGCGATAAGACAGAAGCGCGCCCTTATCGAAATCCAGGAGGCGAACAAACGTCAGCCAGACTCAATTTTTTTTCAAACCCATCGCAGCCGTTCCCAAGCGTCCATTAGTCGTTGTTTTCCACCCTCCATATCCGATACTCTCTCACTTCTAACGAGCTTTTATTAAAATATGGAGAGTCCACGGTTCGTCTGTAAGAGAGCGAAACGTCGGAGGGAAAAAGGTCTACGAAGAGGGCGCATGAAAAAGATTTTTCTTATGTAAGAGATAGTTTTATTGTACAGTCTAGTCAATAAGTGCCATGTTTCAAAAAATTTTAAGCGTTTAAAGGAGGAAAAAAGCAGGGTTGAAAGTGGATCTAGGTTATAGAATTTCTATTTTATATTTGGTGAAAATTTTAAATAATGAGTCAGTAGAACAATCAGGGTTGCGAAATTTTTAATGAAAAAGTAATGCATTAACCATTACTTTTTTAATGGCTAATGAAAATAATTTTCATTAACCATTAAAATTTAATGGTTAATGAAAATGCAATTGCATTAAAAAAAAGTAATGCAGTATTTGCAACCCTGCCCATTACAATGTAGTGTGTAATAGAACAAATTTCCATTACCCATTGCAATGTAATGTGTAATGGACAAAACCTTGATTGCAATTTTGGGAATGGAAAATATAAATGAATAAATTATTGCAATTTTGCATTACATTTTATTGACTTAGGACTTAGATTTTCAGGTACCTTAAATTCTAAAAAGCATCTGTATTATAATTATAAAAAGCATTTATATTATTATTGCAATGTAATGTGTAATGGACAAAACTTTGATTGCCATTTTGGGAATGGAACAATATAGATGAATAAATTATTGCAATTTTACATTACATTTTATTGACTTAGGACTTAGATTTTCACCTTTAATTCTAAAAAGCATCTAAATTATCATTCTAAAAATCCAAGTTCCAAGTCAATAAAATGTAATGCAAAACTGCAATAATTTATAAATCTATGTTTTTCCATTCCCAAAATTGCAATCAAAGTTTTGTCCATTACACATTACATTGCAATGGGTAATAGAAATTTTTTCTATTACACACTATATTGTAATGGGCAGGGTTGCAAATAATGCATTACTTTTTTTAATGCAATTGCATTCTCATTAACCATCAACATTTAATGGTTAATGGTTAATGAAAATAATTTGCATTCACCATTAAACTTTAATGGTTAATGAAAATAATTTCCAATAACCATTTTTTAAATTAAATGGTTAAGAAAATGCAAATGCATTAAAAAAAGTAATGCATTATTTGCAACCCTGAGAACAATGCAATTTACACCAATAAATAGACAAACATATTTTTTTACAGTTTTTCCAAAATCGAATTTCTAATTTTAATTATATTTCTGTGAATGATAGATTTTTGTTCTGTTAAAATATATTTCACAAATTTATGGTAAATATTTTTTTCTTTTAGATTCGAAAGAGAAATTTAGTTAGCATCGGCGCTCCATTTCTTGTCATAAAAAATGGTTCGAATTTGTAAATGGTTCTTTTTTAGGAGCTCTTGTTCACGATTCTCAATCGAAAAAAAGACTCAATTAACGTATTGATTTACAAATTCAAATTCACAAAAACTGCACAAAAATACCTCAGTAGACTGATCGAGAATTGCTTCAAGCATATCTGCCTGAATTTGCACTAATTTCTCATTTCAAGCGAGTACAAACAATCTTTGAAATTCCTCGATTGACTGTACCGATAGGACTGCCTTAAATCATTCGAATGTACGAAGAGAATGAAGAAACGAGGTCAATGAGATTCTCGGCTCTCCCGTTCATCCCTAAAACTACCCCCTCGGACAAAAGGTTACACCCGGACAAGTACGAAACGGTCGGACGAGCGTTGAACCGAAAAAGGTACCTCGAAGGATATTCGGAATTCGGAATGGGTCGAAGAGATCGAAGGGGTAAATATAGACGTACGTGCATGTGATAGTCGAAAAGAGAGTGGCAGAGAGGGAGGATGAAGAATGAAAGAAGGAAGTTGTTTTGGCGAAGCTTATTTTCCGGACCGACGACTACGAGAGAACTTGGTTTTACCGATCAGGATTCTCTTTTTCTTCCTTCGTCTGTCTCTTCCTCCCTCCCCTCTCTTTTATCTGTGCTCTGTCGCAGTATCTTGAATTCATCCCCTTTGAAACGCCCACGCACTCCTCACAAATCCACGATACAGGCGATACGATTCTCGTTCGACATTTATTAGACAAATATTCGCGGTCTCATCGATTTCGAGGTCTTCGAAAGCTCCTTTTTTGCTCCTCCATATTCTCTCATTTTCTCAGTATCTCCCTCTCTCGCTCAACGTGGAAACTTATTCCTTTTAAAACTCCTCCTCATCCCTGAGGCAGAAAGATGCGGTTCACGTGAAGCTTTTCTCCTCATTTCAAGGAAAATGAGCAGCGAAGCAAAAAGATACTTTGCCTTAAATCGCTATCGTGTAATCGATCGACTGGTCCACATTGACGCGTCAGCAGAAAGATATAATATATATGGGGCGTTCCACACCAAACCGGACACCATTTAGCTTTTGCATCTCCGATTTTTTTCAAAATTTTTTATGTTTTAGTATTGGTTGAAAGAGTTCTTCGTGATTTTTTTCAATTTTTTTTCCGAACCGTTTTCAAGATATCGATTTTTCAAAAATGAGGCTACTTTTTTCTTCAAACGCCCATAACTTTGCGAAAAATGGGCCAAATGTGACGTTTTTTTTCAAAATTTTTGTTATTCAACGTACTTTTGATAAAAAATATCTAAAAAAATTTCAAACCGTATTTCTATGAGATTTTCATGTTTTAAAAATAATTGTTGATTTACAAAAAACACGTACGGAATCGATTTTCTTAAAACTTTTTTGTAAAAAACTGTCATCCATTCGACAACTTTTAAGCCTAACGAGATAATGGGTAAGCGATGGGATCTATTTTTTTTCGATTTTAAATTTAGCACCATTTAGCTTTTATATCTTCGATTTTTTTCAAAATTTTTTATGTTCTAGTATTGGTTGAAAGATGCCTCTATGATTTTTTTCAATTTTTTTTGTCGATCCGTTTTCAAGATATAGATTTTTCAAAAAATATGTTTCTTTTTTTTTGTAAACGTCGATAACTTCGCAAAAAAAAGGGCCAAATAACATTTTTAATTTTTAAATATAAATGGTTGATTTACAAAAAACACGTACGGATCGATTTTCTTAAAAAATTGTTGTGAAAAACTGTCACTTATTTCACAACTTTTATGCCTAAGTAGGTAATGGGATAACGATGAGATCTATTTTTTTCGATTTTTCAATTTCCATATTTTAGTTATCCGTGTTGGAAATAAATATTTATCTTTTTTAAATAAAATAGATATATCTTAATCATTAAATGAATGATGACCGATAATTTTCATCTGAATATACCACAATATATGATTACCGCATTAATTACTATTTAATTCTTTTTGAAATACGGTTTGAAATTTTTTTCAATATTTTTATCAAAAGTACGTTTAAAAACAAAAATTTTGAAAAAAAACGTCCCATTTAGCTCATTTTTCGCAAAGTTATGGGCGTTTGAAAAAAAAAGTAGATAAATTTTAAAAAAATCGCTATCTTGAAAACGGTTCGACAAAAAAAAATGAAAAAAATCATGAAGACCTCTTTCAACCAATACTAAAACATAAAAATTTTTGAAAAAAATCGGAGATGCAAAAGCTAAATGGTGTCGGGTTTGGTGTGGAACGCCCCATATATATATGTCGTCGATGTTTAAATGGAAGTCGTGAAAAGACTGACCAGATCTCTGATGCAGTCTCCATTGAATATCCGTACAAAACCATTTTACCATTTCTCGATGTTGTTTGACCTCGGAGATAAACTTTTTTTTTTTTACAACAAGATTCAATGCGAGGATATCGATACGGGAGTATTTGGAAGCTTGGGTCGAACGATCAAACTTTTATGCATTATTTTCTCGATACTCGGAGCTCGTCCAAGACCGCTTGATAACGTCGTGGCAAACTGGTCACTAAAAGCTTGATGGGGGAGGGAAGGAGAGCTTTCTCCACTGGAAATCGAGGAAAACAAGATTCGGAAACGCCGGAGCGTTGACAAGTCACTTGGGAAAATTTTGAAATGCTCAAGAATCCCCACTTTTTTTTAACTGGTTCTCTTGGAGGATTTTTTAGAAATTCCAAAAAAATTATCAAAGTTGACAATTTTATAGATTTCAAAATTAGTTCAGCACTCCTTTTTTCAAGCACAACCCCTTTAGCGATTTGGTTCAAATTTAATACTTAGATTCATGTATTTAATTTTTATAATTTATTTAATCTCATTTAATTTTAATTTATTTATGGAATAATTAAATTTGCGAGTTCTGTCAATCGTGCATCGATTTAGTACAGCGAGAGCCTTTGTTCAAGTTTACTTCAAGCTTTTTCCATGTTATTTCCCCGCAAAAGACTCACTATCGGTTGAGGAAGTATCGCGTGGATAGGGGTGAATCGATCGTGAAGAAAGGGATGAAGACCATCCGCAATCCGCAGCGTCGTCTTCGAGGGGATACTCTCGAGTCCATTTTCACCCCGGAATCGCACACGTCGACGTTTTAGCGCCAAAAGGACGCTCTTCACACACCTCTTGCATGCTCGGACCTGCCTCCTGTGCCCTTTTATTTTTCAACAGCCCCTATTGATGGATATATGATATACAGATAAAGGAATGCATGAAAAGGTGAGACAATGGACGGGAAAACCATACAGACGGACACTCGGTTGATGGCATGTTGAAAACGTTGAGGATCAAGATGGCGAAGGATGAGAAAAGGTGGCTGAAAAATCATCCCCCAGTCTGACCTTTACACGTCAACGATTCACCCTTATTTCTTTCACTTCACGGATCTCACGAACCATTCAGCAAATTTCCCTCGACAATTCGACACTCACCCTCTTTCTAGTTTTACCTTTCTAATATTATATATTGAGGCTATAAATAGATCCCGCACGAACACGGAAGCCCTTTTTTTTATTATTGCCTGATCAAAATTGAAATTTGATTGAGATGGCATTTTGGAGAATTTCAAAATTTAGCTACACTGAGAGGAAAAATTACTAGAACCAATGAAATAAAGTTTTGAAGGCAAAAAATCATTTTTTTCATTATTTTCCAAAACATATTACCCTTACATATTTACTTGGTTCATTTTTTTCAGTCAATTCCAAAAATTTCTGTTTCAATAAACGAATTTACTTGAATCTAACAATATGTTGTCGATTATATGTAATATGTTGTTTGAATCAAGAACACATTTTGTCATTCAAAACATGCATGTCTTTTAATACAGGAAGCACTGAGAAAAAAAATTTGTCCAATCAACAGAAAAAATGAATGGACCGATCAAATGCGTGTTTATTAATTGTTGCCAAACATTTTATAAAAAATATATAGCCCTTGCCAAATAATTTAATATGCATAGTTTAGTGACCCCAAAAAGAGATAAATAGAAAAAAAAGATAAATCTGCGCCAATTCTACGATCTAATTTCACTGTCCGACCGAGATTCGAAACCTCGACCCTACCTACCATCATACCTATCCTACCTAACTACCTAACACGCTACCCATTACGCTATCGACTACTACTATGCACTTGAAAAAAATTACGAGTTATGAAGGTTCGAATATAAGAAAACATTTAAAAACCCGGTTTTTTAATTTTTAGCAACTTATGTATACTATTAAAGTATACTATAGAAATGATAGTTCTTTGCTCGAAGGAAATAAAAATTTCATCATTCCAAACAAATATTCTATTGGAATAAAATAATGTGTTATTTATTTTACTACAGCTTCTTTTCAAATAATCACAATCAATTTTATATCTAATAAATATTGAAAATACTACAGAAATATTTTTAGAACTAAAATAATTATGAATTTATTGCAAAGAAATAATTTTGTTCGAAAAAAATAATTTCCTTTTGAAGTCATTTTTTAAATCTAAATAATCTCATGTTTATGTTGCCATAAATAATTTTCTTCAAAAAAAATAATTTCGTATTGAAGTCGTTTTTTAGATTCAAATAATCTAATGTTTATGATGCGATAAAAGTAATTAATCTAATGAATACAAATTTAATCAAATCTATCATGCATTTAATTGTTACTATTAAATAAGAGTTTAATATAACGGAGTTATAGATCCGTGAAAATATTTTTTTTAATGAAGAGTGATTTTCTTGGTTCACCAAAAAAATAATCAAGTTAATACTTTCATTTAATTAATAAATTCATGTTCTCAAATTCAATAATTTTTTCTCTCAGTGTAGGACAATTTTTTGTAGTGTGTGCATTGTTTGAACCTTGAAATTTCTAAAAATGACATTTGTCCAATTTTAGGATTGATGCAGCGGTAGTTGAGAAAATAATAATCAAACAAATACTATATATTGATTAAATTAATTTCGAAATTAATTTTTCAATCAATTCCCAAAATCATTTCTCAATTACTTTCTCATGGTATCAGCAATTTGTATTTTGTACAAGCAGAAATTTTGTACAAAGAATTTCGTACAAATAAGGTAAACTTTGACAGTTGATTGGCCTGAAACTTATCGATATTCTTGCCTGCTTCGATGGCTAAAATTTCCAAGCTATCAATGAAGGATCTAATTTTCCGAAACTTTCCCAGCATGATGCACGAATTTCCGGATAATTACGAACAACGTCACATTTTCGTCATTGAAATGTCTTTCAAGAAAACATCTCACAGTCAGAAAAGTTTCCAGCCAATCTTACACGCAACGAGTTTTCGCGAAACTATCGCCCAATGTGGAAAACGCTGAAAAACCGAATGTAGGAGACAACAGATTCGCTGATATAAATCATCGAAGCGCCAGCGTTCTTCTCCAGAATCTTTACAGGCGGATCGACGAGTCCCGCTATTTCTGCGTGAGAAGGACCGAGAAAAAAATTGCTAGAGCCACGAGAACGGGTTTCAAACGGGCCCACGCTTTTCGTGTATTTTGGTTGGACGCGCAACACGCGTTTCCATCGTGCTGGAGAGAGAGAGAGAGAGAGAGAGAGAGAGAGAGAGAGAGAGATTGAACAGAACAGAGAAGGAGAAGGAAGGAAGAGACGTGGGGAAAGAGTGAGAAACGCAAAAGTGCGCGTCTTCATTTACACACAGAGAGTGACGACGGACGAGAAAATAGTGTGTCGTCGCCCACGCTTTTACGAAACATCATCCGAGAGAGATAGCTAAGATGCTGATGCCACAAACTTTTATATATATAGACATTATATATTCGTATGTGTACGAGCGTATATTTGTACATGAGGCGAGAGAGAGACACCCCGGAATGTCGTTCACTTTATCGCGTTCTTCTTCGCCTTCTTATGCGACCCTCTTCGACGCGCGTGGATGCTTTTCCGTTTTGAAATTCCACATCAGCGAGGAGGAGGGTCGTGGCGCATCCGTTGATCACGAAGAATTCCGCATAAAGTTCGCAAGCTCGAATTTTGATCGAATATCGGTGTTACGCAGGAGCAACTTGGAATTTTACATCCCCTCGTTTGGGACATTTCCCGATAATATTTTTTTCCAGCTTTTTTGTAGTTATTCACGCGCTTCATTTGCATATTCGTCCTTCGTATTTAGAAAAATTTTAACTCGAAATTAAGAGTGGGTAAACTTAATTTTAATTATTATTTTCCATCAAGTTTTGAGTTTACCCTGAGCTCATTCTTTTTCTAATCGCTGGAGCTTTAAAGCTCCGGTTAGTTCATCCGATTCTGATCATTTTATGATTTTTTAGCAGAATTTTAAACATGGATCATCATGGATTTTTGTTAATTTTTTTAATTGAATTTTTTTTACAAATTTCCATTAAAATAATTTTTAAAAAATTAGTATTTCGCATTCTTCATCATCATGTATAACGGAAAAGAAAATTCTTCAATAAAATCTAGCATTTGATGAAAAATACATCTAGAAAAAGTCCATCAAGAGCTTTTTACGTAATTAACAGGTATCAAGATAAAAGCCTGTGACTGTGAATTTTTATACGATCGCCTCAAAATTTGCGAGCAAAAAATGTATAAGGTGATAGACTCGAACTATCAAATGAATGTCTGTTCCTAATTGTACTAATTGTAGTGTATTATGCATACAAAATTTAGAGCAACAGTCTACAGTAAATTGACCTCTGCTTCTTATTTTTTTCTATTTTTTTTTGCTTAAAAAGCTAAAAAACGGGTTGAAGCAAAAGCCCAGACATTATGAATTTTACACCAACATTTTTTATATCTGACACTGTATTTTTGGGAATTTTTTCAGATTTTTCGATTACGGCCATCAAGGTGTTCAAAAATAAATTCAAAAATTCATGACGCGCTCAAATTTATTTTGAAAAATTTGAAAAAAAATTGTGATTGCTTGATAGAGTGAGAGTAATGATAAGAAAAATCGGGAACCAGATTTGAGGGGTCGAGGGTCAGACCCAGGTCGCATTGGTATGGAATGCCTCATATATATATATGTATATCATTTGGTCGATATAAAAAAGATTGTGGAGGATCAATCAAAGGAGAGGGTGGCGAAAAAAAATGATTAAAACGTTCGAGGCGCGTTACGAGAGGACTCGAAGCGACGAGGGTGCGCAAAGAGTTTGAAAAAGAATTAGAGGAAAAGAAAAGAGAAAGAAGGGAGTGGGAAGCCTCGTCGAAGACGAGCTACGACTTTTCCCTCTCTCTTCCTCTCTTGGGCCATTATCGTCACGGTACTTTGAATAATTTAACAATTAAGATGGAACTTTTCGTCGAGTGGAAGAAGCACAAGGGCTCTTCGTGCCCGAGTCCGAGGGTATAAAGAATACGAAAAGGAGGAAGAATAAGTGCCGCTTGGGTGATGCTGGCAATGGCGGCAAAACGCAAGCCAGAGCGGCAGAGGGAGAGAAATAAAAAAAAAGAAAAAAAGCGAGAAAACAGAAAAACACGACAGAAGTGAGATCGCGAGAAAAAAAAGAGTATTAACGCGAGAACGAGGAAGCAAAGAGAGAGAGAGAGAGAGACAGAGAGAGAGAGAGAGAGAGAGACAGAGAGAGAGAGAGAGAGAGAGAGAGAGAGAGAGAGAGAGAGAGAGAGAGAGAGAGGTTGGGAAATGGTGTATAATGCTTTAAAATGCGGAAACTCAAGAGAAAGAGATAGCCTCTCTCTCTCTCTCTCTCTCTCTCTCTCTCTCTCTCTCTCTCCCTCTCTTGGGCGGCAGAGCGTCGATAAAGAAGATCGCGTCGGTGGAGCGGGGAAAAACTTTTTAACCGAGACGTCAGTCGTATTTTCTCGAACGACCGTGCATTAATCTTGACGCTCGCTATCGTTCGAAAACGGGACGTATATATTTGCTTAATAAATGCGAAATATACATCAACGTATCGTGGATGGCGACATTAATCTACAACTATTTCACTCTGATATTCCATTTTTTTCGCTCTGGAGAAACTTTACCAACTTTTCTTGTCCTTCCCTATTTTTTATTTTTTTTTTAATTTCCCTGAAAATTGGAGAACGAGAAACTAAAGAATTCCCTCGATTGTTGAAAAAATTCGTCCGGATTAATCGTCTACAATTTATTTATCCATAAATAAAATAAATAATAATGAGTATAAATAAATCAATAAATAAATACCAATTATTCAAATCAATCAATCAATCGTGCGATTCAGTCGGTACGATTCAGAAAAAAAAGGGAAAAGGTCTTTTGTAGGTAAAAAAAAATGCATCTCTACCGGTTGCAATTTTCCTGTGCAGTTTCTAAAAAATTAATTGAGGTGGGCATTCTATTATTGGACATTTTTACATTCAGGAGGGATTTTACAGAGATTTTGGGGATATTATCGCAGGCTTTTTATATTTCTCAAAGTTTTATGGGGATATATTTTCATGTAAAGATGTCTTTTGTCTGGAATGATTTATACGAGAGGGTTTTATTTTCAATATTTTTTATTTATTTATTTATTTTTACTTTACGTATTTGCATCTATGTTTATTTGTATATGTTCAGGGTTGCAAATAATGCATTACTTTTTTTAATGCATTTGCATTATCATTAACCATTAACATTTAATGATTATTGGAAATTATTTTCATTAATCATTAAATTTTAATGGTAAATGAAAATTATTTTCATTAACCATTAAAATTCAATGGTTAATGGAAATTATTTCCATTAACTATTAAATTTGAATGGTTACTAGAAATTATTTTCATTAACCATTAAAATTGAATAGTTAATGGAAAATATTTTTATTAACCATTAAAATATAATGGTTAATGAAAATGCAATTGCATTAAAAAAAGTAATGCATTATTTGCAACCCTGCCCATTACAATGTAGTGTGTAATAGAAAAAATTTCCATTACCCATTGCAATGTAATATGTAATAGACAAAACTTTGATTGCAATTTTGGGAATGGAAAAATATAGATGAATAAATTATTGCAGTTTTGCATTACATTTTAAAGACTTGGGACTTAGATTTTTAGAATTATAATATGGATGCTTTTTAGAATTTAAGGTACCTGAAAATTTAATGATTAATGGTTAATGGTTAATGAAGATAATTTCCATTAACCATTAAATTTTAATGGTTAATGAAAAAGTAACGGTTAATGCATTACTTTTTCATTAAAAATTTTGCAACCCTGGTATTCGTTTATATCTTTATTTACATTGATATGTTTATATTCATAATATTTATTTTTTATGATTCATTATACCCGGTCGCTTTCTAGGAATTTTTTTTTTATTCCTAGAATTATCGTTTGGTAGAGTCGCAAAAAGTAGAGTTGCAAAAATAGAGATACCAATCGTTGGAGTAATAATCGGTAGAGCAGATGCAAATGTGCCAATGAGATTGCACTCTCGATACATTGAAAGTCGCAATTTCCGTGTTCATTCGATAAAATACAATGATGCAATTCCGGAAATGACGCGAATGGGGATACACGAAGACGGAATGTGATCCGGTAGAGCTTTGGGCGTATCTTTAATGCATCGGTGAGCTTATTTCGAGGGTATATAACAAAGCTCCGCAACGAGCTTTACGGGGACGCGTGCGTTTCATGTCTATCCGGACGATGAGCTATTCTCTCGTGTACAAAGAGATTCGAGACGAGAAGATGAGCAATGAGAAGCAGGGAGAGAGGGAGAAAGATCACCTAGACTGTGTGTATTACGGAGGGCTTGCGTAACTATAAGCACGTCTCTACGCACGGAGGACACACCGAGAGAGAAAGAGGGAGAGAGAGAATTGAACGCTACACCGACTGACCCACATACACGAGCTTTATTTAAACCGCGGAGAGTTTATCCTCTTCGGTGCTTTTAGTCTCGGCTTTCGTCTCCGTTTCCATGCTCACGCGACAGAACTCGCAGAGACTAGACACAACGAGTTACTGCTCTAAGAAAATCCCAAATTCAAGCTTCCGTCGTGAGAACAGAGCCACTTTGTTATTGGATAAAATTCATGTCTCTGAAATATAATCGTTTTAACGATAGATCGATAAAGATTGCGATCAGAGTTGAAAAATATATTCCAGACAGCTCGAGGTAATTATCGTGGAAGATGAGAAAGTTGAAATTGCAGAGGAAAATTAATTAACGAAAATCGGATACTTTTGCTTCCTCATAGAGGAAGCTTTGTTTTCGTGAAAAAAAATTTTCTCGAGATTTTCATGTCATCGAAAAATCATATTTTAAAAAAATGTCCGGATGTATGTATGTATATATGTATGTATGCATTAGGTTGACAGTTAATTGGGCTTTGGCGAAATAAGTTCGGTGCCACTCCAAAAGCTTAATTAAGGTATATCACAAAAAATCTGTGTAAAGTTTGGAGGCACTCGAAAAATTGGAAAACGCGCCACCGGGCGATTGAAATGTTAAATGTTTTTTGGGCATCTCTACAGAGCTTTTCGTTAACAAAATTATGAACGAAAAAAATTGAAAAAATTTTGCTTTGTACACCATACTATGCACAATAAGTGTACTAAGATTAAAATTTTTCTCATTAATATTATAGTCGGAAAAAAATCATTGATGCGTGGGATAAATACATGTATTTTACATTTAAAATTTCAATCGCTCGGTGGCGCGTGTTCTAATTTTCCGAGCGCCCCTAAACTTTACATAGATTTTTTTTGATACACCTTGATTATGTTTTTGGGGTGGCGTCGAACTTTTTTCGCCAAAGTCCAAATAACTGTCACCCTAGTATGTGTGTATGTATGTATGTGTGTGTGTGTATGTGTGTCACTGCCTCGAAAAATTCGAACATCTATATCTCAAGACAACATTGGAGTAGCGAGCCAAAATTTTGCACATAAGCTGAGCTCCACAGCCCCTTTGTTTGTTATGAATTTTGCAAAAATTCATTGACGTGTGCGAATTTCATGCGACTTTTAAATTTTCAAAAAAAGAGCTTGGTTGCTTTAGCGTTCGCAAATTTTGCGATATCGGGTTTAAAAATATTGCCCAGATAGTTTGGGCGTTAAAGATTATTGCTATTGAATTTCGCGAAAATCGCTTAAGGGGTTTGTGATTTATAAAATTTTGAATTTCTTGCAAGAAGCGGGTGATCGCTCTAGCTTGCACATATTTCGTGATACCACGCTCAAAATTTTTATAATGGTAGCTTAATAAAATAAGAAGTTACTCGGTATTCAAATTTGCAAAAATCGCTTGAGCCGTGCAAATTTTGTGCGATGTTGAAATTTTCACAGAAAAAGCGTGATCGCTCTAGCGTCCGCAAATTTTGCTATATCGGGTTAAAAAAAATTATACCGATAGTTTGAGTGAAAAATATTGTTGGTATTGAATTTCGCGAAAATTGCTCAAGGGGTTCGTGATTTATAAAATTTTTTATTTTTTGGGAAAGCGCATGATCGCTCTAACTTGCACATATTTCGTTGTGTCAGGCTCAAAATTTCTATAATGGTAGTTTAGTGGAAAAAGTTACTTGGTATTCAATTTTGCAAAAATCGCTTGAACCGTGCAAATTTGATGCAATTTTGAAATTTTCAAAAAAAAAGTTTGATCGAAAATTGTACGATACCAGATGAAAATTGTACGACGAAAGATGAGAAAGTTGAAATTGCAGAGGAAAATTAATTAACGAAAATCGGATACGTTTTTTTTGTTGACATCAAGAATTCAGGCAGTCCACGATCGCAGAAATGAAACGCGGATAATGTCACGTATTCACGGATAATTTATGATTCTATCAGGCGCATAAAAAAAGAGGATTCGCCGAATTTTTCGGGAATTTACAAGCTATAAAAGTCACATTTTTGCAGTACAAGCAAAACAAGCAATACAATTATGTACCTACCGTACATAAATAAAGCTCCTATGAAAAAATACTCTTCGCATGAAAAATACCTCACACAAAAATAATGAAAACACTTTTCGCCCTCGAGATCGAGTTTTGAAATTCTATATGCGTTTTTCTGAAAACTACGTTTTTAATACCACTCAGCAAAATATCTCGCAAAGTGCAGCATCGATATTTCTTAAAAATATATTTAGATCTTTTTCTAGACGTAAAAATTGAGTTTTTGATCGAAGGATTTTCCAAAAATCAAAATCTTAACTTCGAATGTTTTTATTTTTGACACTTTGTTTTTATGTGATATTTTGCAAACGCGATCGATTAATCGCAGTATGAACTAATTTATTAACAAAGTTTGCTCGATTTTATTTTATTTGAGACTGCCTCCGGATAGACTTGGACTTTGTTACTGTCTCCAGGATATCGACTCTACCTCAGTTATATTCTAAATTTTTACATAAAAAAAAATACTGACTGTACTTCTTATGCTACTTCCCAAAATAACAAACTTCCATCAAACTGATGTAATTAAAATAGATGGAAACAGATATTGCGCACGTATGGTGAAAAATTGAAGCCGGAAGCTTCGAAGCGTTCGCACAAAAATGACGATAAGATTCGATCGCATCGATCCAGGTCAGGCAAGACTTTTTCCACGGAACATTCACCGTCCAAAACATCTCATTTTCTCGCTCCCTCTCTCTCTCTCTCTCTCTCTCTCTCTCTCTCTCTCTCTCTTTCTCTCCATCGGCACATATATGACAAGGTATACCGTATATTCGAAAACGTTTTTACGAGAGCCGATTATCCTGCATATTTGATGAACCCAGCGTTCGATACTCCAGCGGTGTGAAGCATTATCATCATACCCCTTCCCGATTTCCCATACCCCACGTTTTCACGAACGCGCAAGCTCGCACCTTCGAATCGCTCCTTTCTTTTACACACTATTTTTTTTCCCGGAAGCCATATCCGCGTTACAAAAGCTCCCAACGCGTTTTACGCCCTCCCAACGCGGTGAATATTTCAGCGATGCGCTCCTCGTTATGTTGGACAATGAGCGAGAAGCTTTTGCCTTCTATGAGCTTTTTGCTCATAGAGCCGATAAACGCAAAACATTGCGTGTTCGCTTCGTGCATTCAAAATTGTAACAGCGCCCCCCACGATTATCCGCAAAGGACTTAAACGGCCGGGAAAAAAAAGTTAAAACCTTGAGGATGCGAAAGGATTGAAGTATACGAAGCACTTACAGATGAGATTAACAATGGAAGCTTTTAAGTTGAATCGAGTATTCTTGCCTGAACATTAGTGATCATTTTGGAACGAAATAGAACCTTTTTGCTTTCTCATAAAGGAATCTTTGTTTTCGTGAAAAAAAAAATTTTCGCGATTTTTATGCCAATATGTTCAAAATGTCCTAAAACATCGAGAAATTATATTTAGAAAAAACGTCCGAATGGATGTGTGTGTGTGTGTGTGTGTGTCCAGAGTTTCAGGTGTAAATAATTAATAACTCGAAAACGCTTCGAGATATCAAGCTAAAATTTGGCACACTTGTCGAGCACGAATTACTCTTCATTATGAAAAAAAAAATTGTTTTAATTATAACGGGTGTTGCGATTGTATCGACTTTTTTCGTTTTTGCAAGAATGGCGTAAACGCTCTAACCTCTGCAATTTTCGAGATATTGCACTCAAACTTTGTACAGAATTAGTATAGCTATTAAGGTTATTTGGTATTGAATTTGGCGAAAATCCATCGAGGGATTAAAATTTTATGAAATTTTGAATTTTTTGAAAAATAGCCTAAGCGCTCTAACTTGTGCAATTTTTAAGATATTGTACTGAAACTTTGCACGGAGCTAATATAGCTATCGAGGTTGTTCGCTATTAAATTTGGCAAAAATCGATCGAATGCTTAAATTTTTATCAAATTTTTAATTTTTATGAAAGAAGCGTAAACGCTACAACTTTTGAAATTTTTTAGATATTGCAATGAAATTTTGAGGAGAGCCAGTATAGCTATCAATGTTATTCGCTATTAAATTTGGCGAAAATCGATCGAATTTGCACATTGATTACTAATCTTTTTCAATAGTTAACAAAGCTTCCTTCATGAGGAAGCCAAATTTGATTGCCATACTGTTAAAGGAAGCTATGTGAACTATGGATGAAGATGAGGAAGCAATGTGCAAATTTCAATTTGCAGGGTTTTAGGTTAATAATTATGGAAAAACCGTTGATGAGTTAGCGACCGAGAAAATGATCGATCTTTGGTTTCCTTCGATATTCGAGATAGAACATGATCTTGAAAAATGGAAATAACGATTCTCGCAAGTTCGGAAGTCGTTCCAGCGGAAATATACGAGATGGAGAGGCAAAGGAAAAAAGTTGATGAGGAAAACGCTTGAGCTAGTTATTTTCTTGCCACCCTCCACTCGATATATACACGTGTATATATACTTATTGACACATCCACGGAAAATTGGATCTTTTTGGGGTGTACGTATACGGATATTATACATGGCGTATATGGAAGATTATCGCTGTTGCGTGAAATCGTATTTCGTACGTGATCTCCGAACCCACGTTGCGTGATCAGGGGCAAGGAGGTCTTCTCTTGGTTGGAAGGGAGAGCCCTCAAAAAATAAAACCTCTCCTCAGCAATATTTAACTTTTATACATCAAGATAACTTTAAAAAAAAATACGTCCTTTTGGATCCTGACTCTTTTACGATTTTTATTTTGCCACTTTAAATATTTGAATTAAAAGTTTAGGAGAAATTTCTCAAAAACAAATTTCTGAAAAAATGTTTTTTTTGTGAATGAAAATTCACGAAAATTTTGATTTTTCGAGAAAACTATTGGTGGATTCGTGTTCAGGAGGAAAGAATACGTCGATATAACGTTCTGAAAAAAAAATTTAATTTTTTTTTCTTTTGCATTTTGGCAAAAAATGGAATGTGTTCACTAAAATGACTGTAATTTATTTTCAGAATCAGATTTCGACTTTAACGCGAGCTCATGCTCTTTGTGTTATTTTAAGCTTCGAAATGCCGTTTGGTTAATTCGATTGCGATCATTTTTCGATTTTTGGCAGATTTTTAAATTTCGACCATCGATCTTCACAAATTTTTGAAGGCATACTCCTTTCCGTTTTTTTCGGCGATTTTCAAACTACTCTCATTTCTACGAAAATTAAGTTATCGGAAGGAACCAAACGCCATTCTCTAAGTTCAGTGACAGCCTTTAAGTACGAAAAAGAAATTTTGGAATCGGTTGAACCGAAGTAAAGTTACGAGCAGTTGAAATTTCGCTATTTCAAGGATTCTGAAAATGGAGCAAAAATTGAGCAAACAATTTTTTTCTTATTTTTATCGTTTTCAAACGTTATTTCGATGGCGAATTGCCGCTAATTGCAAATCACGCAGAATTTTTCTCGAAAAAAAATTGATTGTAATTTATTAATGAAAAACGTTAATTTCTAAGAACAATGTTTTTCCTATTAACGGAAATACTCGTGTTATCTCGAATAAAAGTACAATGTTCATAAATTTTGTATTCAAGAACTGTTGTGAATTCGAGAAATGGGGAAAAGGTACGAGCATAAGGAGTCGGATGAAAACGGTCTAAAATAATATTCGGTCATTGCCGAACCTCTCTCACGGGAGATTTTCGTGTAATCTCGCACGAGCGTTACTACGACCAAAGTGGATATAGTATTATCCGTGGCACGGTGCAAAATGCAATGGTCGCGGGATAATATGAGGATGGAGAGGGGAGAGGGAGCAGGTCAAACGTGAAATTGCACTCGAGCCACTTGTAATTCTCAATGCACTCGAAAGATCGTGTGGGAGAATCGTCGACGTTATTTCACACGTTTCCGCAGAGGATAACCACTTTCCAAGAGCTTCGAGCATCGAATACTGTCGGAGGTTGTGTCAGGGAGAGATAGGCATACTTTTTTGCAATCGCAGCGGCGAGTTTTCCAAAATTTCTATCTAATAGTTCCTCAAGAGTGGAGATTTCCCAAATTTTGTATTCAGAAAGTTTTCCATTCAATTTTTGCAGCCCTTTAACGATGAAGAACATTGCAAACATCGACCCAAGTTTACTTAATTTTTGCTGATGGTTTTTTAAATGCCCAATCTTTTTATCATTCAATATCAATAATATATTAATCATTTCTTCAAATTATGTTTCTCCTTTTTTCCGTAATTTCATTCAAAACTGTCATTCCCGGATTCATTTGGGGGAATGTGGGGCAAGGTGGACACGCGAAAAACTTCAAATTTGGGGGCAAAGTAGACACGAGCTGAAACTAAAAATAATGTCAAGCTCATAAAATTGTTACTTCGAATTCAGACTATATCTGCACGATTCCCGTAACGTTTTATACACAGTTGAACAATTTATTCAAAATAAAAAGCACAAAACACGGAAATCGTAAAATTTGGAAAATTTTTTTTTACAAGATTCAAAAAACAATAATGGGAAATGAATTTCACGACTCAAAAGTCGATGAATATGTGAAAATACCATAATTTATTCACTAACAAAGTGAATTCATAGTACTTTTTTTACATGGAAAAAATTAAAGCAAAGTGCGTCTGAAGAAATACCTCGTTTTTTTTTCAATTTCATTCGAAGATCGGTTCTATTGGCTCTATTTCTTTGTTTATATTGTTAAGTTAATATTTTATTCGGGCATAGTCGATTACAGTGTCTCTACTTTCGAGAATCACCGAGTATATATTTTTCTGCATCCGAGGAGGCGTGTCCATTTTGCCCCCAATTTTTTTTTCAAAATCAAAGATATTAGGATCGGGAATCAATTTTGAGACATGAAAGTAGTTGAAAGACCGTGTGCTCGCCGATTAAAATCCTCAAATTCCTTAAATGTCCACTTTGCCCCACACTCCCCTATAGTTGTTGTCAAATAAAAAAATGTTATATGAACAATTAAGAACTTTCAATTAAGAAAATTGAAAGAACCAACTTCTCTTGACTCACCGAGTTAATTGCCGTCATACCGCCGTGACGACGTGGATCAGTGTTCACTAGTCCGTTGTCACTCTGTAACAGAAAAGAAAAATGAACAATTAGTATAATTAGGTGAGAATTAAAAATGTTCGTCGCAGCGGTTAATCGAGAAGTCTCCCTGATACGTTTATAAATTGGAAGATCGTCAGGTGCACGTGGATCACGTTAAATTACTTCCGTACGTTCGTTGCAAGTTTAACCGCTTTTTATGGATAGAAAGTGCTATATATAGGGTGAAAAACCGGGAATGAAGAAAGAGAAGAGCTCTCGCGTGTTTTGCCAAGTATACTGCACGAGTGAGAAACGGAGAGAGAGAGAGAGAAAGCGAGAGAGAGAGAGAGAGAGAGAGAGAGCGTGAGTAAGAGAGAGAGAGAGAGAGAGAGAGAGAGAGAGAGAGAGAGAGAGAGGGAGAGAGAGAGAAACAGAGCTTTCGAGCTTTTTGCACGTTGCTCACGACCCAGTTGCCTGGCTGAAAGGATCTTTTCACTTGGTCTTTCCGGGTTAAACGTCCTGGTGAAAAATTGCAAAAAGACACACGTCCTCGCGAGTAACATCTGGTTCAGTCGCGATATGAGTTGAAAGGGAGAAAAAAAAGGGGGAAAATTTCTCAAACAGAAATCAACGATTCGCGATAGATCTCCCTTTTTAGCTCGAGAATAGGAACTAGAGAGTTAATGAGTCACCATTTTTTTTCTGTATTATTTTACGGGCTTCGGCGCTGTTAATTAAAATTTCACGGGGAAAATGTTCTTATGGGATTATACCTTCGAGCGCCGAGCGCTTCGAGAGCTTCGTTGAATTTAGGTATTAATTATTCGGCCGGGACTTTGGCAGGAGAGAAAGCCGATTGCGCTAGAAATTTACTGTTCTCTCTCCCCCCCTTTTTCCGTGTTCATACAGGGATTATCGTATGCGATGATGGGAAAGCCGAGTCTTCATTGTTAATAGATTCCCTTTTGTTCATGCAGCTTGGCCTAATTCGAGAAATGAGAATTTTTTATTTTACTCTAAATCTGTCGTGAGAGCCCGGTGATTCGATCAATGATTGATAATTACAATTGCAAAAAAAATTATAAAAATTACAATTATTTCAGGCAAGTTACGATCAATTAAATTTCTAAAATTAACATAAAAATTAATTACGATAAAATAAATTATATAAATTATAAGTTCGCAAAACTTTCGGTATTAATTTGTTCATATTTAATGCAAAAAGGCGAGAGAGAAGAATCTTAGAAATGGTGCACCTCTTCAAATTTTCAGTAAATTTCTATGAAACTTTCCAGCAGAGTTGCGAAATTTCTAATGAAAAAGTAATGTATTAACCATTACTTTTTTAATGACTAATGAAATTAATTTTCATTAACCATTAACCATTAACCATTAAAATTTAATGGTTAATTTAATGGTAACCATTAAAATTTAATGGTTAATGGATATTATTTTCATTAACCATTAAAATTATTTCCATTGACCATTAAATGTTAATGGTTAATGAAAATGCAATCGCATTAAAAAAAATTTCCATTACCCATTGCAATGTAATGTATAATGTACAAAACTTTGAATGCAATTTTGGGAATGGAAAAATATAGATGAATAAATTATTGTAATTTTGCATTACATTTTATTGACTTAGGATTTAGATTTTCAGGTACCTTAAATTCTAAAAAGCATCTATATTATAATTATAAAAAGCATCTATATTATTATTGCAATGTAATGTGTAATGGACAAAACTTTGATTGCAATTTTGGGACTGGAAAAATATAGATGAATAAATTATTGCAATTTTGCATTACTTTTTATTGACTTAGGACTTAGATTTTCACCTTAAATTCTAAAAAGCATCTATATTGTAATTCTAAAAATCTAAGTCATAAGTCAATAAAATGTAATGCAAAACTGCAATAATTTGTTCATCTATGTTTTTTCATTCCCAAAATTGCAGTTAAAGTTTTGTCCATTACACATTACATTGCAATGGGTAATGGAAATTTTTCCTATTACACACTACATTGTAATGGGCAGGGTTGCAAATAATGCATTACTTTTTTTGATGCAATTGCATTTTCATTAACCATTATTATTTTGATTTTATATTATTAATATTATTAATGGTTAATGAAAATAATTTCCATGAACCCCTAAATTTTAATGGTTAATGAAAATTATTTCCAACAACCATTAAATGTTAATGGTTAATGAAAATGCAAATGCATTAAAAAAAAGTAATGCATTATTTGCAACCCTGCTTCCCGGTAATTTCCTCAAGGTGTTGAACCAGCAGTGAGATTCTAGAAAACGCATTCTTTTGCTTATTCGCTTTTCAGAGTTACTTTGAAATCGCTCGGCGTTTGGCAGCCAGAAACGCCAAGAGAGTCAATAACGCTTTTTCTTCCTCTCTCTCTCGGCTCGTGCTTTCCTGCATACGAGTCACACATACATACATGTGGAAGGCCCAAGAAAATAGTAAGGAAGCACGTCGCGTCGATGGCAAAAGAAAAACTACGTGCAAATGTCGTTCCGAACTTCGATCGTAAAACAACTCGCGGCGAAGCTCCGGCGCTCGTCGTACGTGCGAGCGAATGTTCGCCTGTTTTCATGAGGAAAAAAAATATTGAGAGAAAAGCGTATATATGTATGAGGTGGTATATGAAAAAGCTTGGCGAGGAAACGAATCCAAGAAAACGAAAGAGTTTGGTGAGCGAGAACGGCATAGGGAATCAACCACGGGCCTTGTATAATCCCCACGCCGTCACCATGATAGGGATGATTCGGAAGGGCGAGTCAGCTTCTTGAACTCACGCCAAATCGCTGTTACGCACGAATACATATTCGTGTCAAGCTCTCGAGAATTTTCGAAGTCTCGAATAGGGGAACGTGGGGCTAGTTGTAACAGGGGTAAGTTGTAACACTCAATTTTGACCGGGAATTTAAAACATTTTTATTTAATTTTTTTGCCGAATGTGCTTCTTAGGACTCGCGGCATAACGCAAACGCCGCTAATATCCCGCGAGACATCAAAATAAGAGGATATGCACATGACCTCTATATCGGCCAGGTTTCGTAAAAAAAATAGTTACGAAAATTTTGATTTTGACTATTAAAATTAAATTAATTGTTTATTGTTTTTTCCCTGTTACATCGTAAATGTAACTGGCTTTCATTTGCTTTTTTTAAAATTATTCTAAAGTTTGTAGTTTTTGAGATATTTCATTAAGTAGACATAGTGGGGCAAGTTGTAACATGTTAGAACTTGCCCCATGCGCGTGTATTTTTTTTCTTCTCTCTACATGTATTTGTATAAATAATATTATTACAACTTGTAGTATAGTGAACACATAGTATTACAAATTATTTACGGCTTTTTGTGCATTCTTTTACTCTTCTTTACTCTAATATTGCCCAGGAAAATATGCTAAGTTATTGTATTGTATTTTTTTTAGCATGAGAGACTACAAAAGATTATAATTATCACAAGAATGAACCACGATGAATAATACAAGACTGTGAACCAATAAAAACGTGTTCTTTCTTATAAATGTTGCCAGTCTTTTCATTGTTACAACTTGCCCCGAACCTGTTACAACTAGCTCCAGACATGGAGTAAGTTGTAACAGCTCCCATTTTTTCAAAAAACGTCTGGTGTAAAAGATGGTTAAAGATTAAAAATTATTTTTCAATTGGAATTAGTGCTCAGATATATACTTTACAAACTCTCTTACTCGCAATCTTAAAAGCATACATATTTTAGGTGTTACAGGCCTTTTTTCAAAAACTGTTACAACTAGCCCGACGCTCCCCTACTCAAATCGATCGATGAAAACAAAAATCTCATTAGAATATAAATACAACCTCTGTGGAAAAATTTTTGCAATAAAAAATAATTGGATCAGTCATCCGATCAATTTAAATTGAATCGAGAAATATTTCCATCGTTTTGGGATATTTTTCAGATTTCATTCGTCAGATTTAAGAATCTTGTATAAATTGACATTTAATCTAGATGGAATTCTTGAGAATGGAAATTGTTTTACTATCCTGATCGATTGGATCCGGAGAATATCAATTTTGGTTCTGACAGTTTTCACTTCAGCGAACAAAAAAAAAATTCCAAGCCAACAGATTTCGTTAGAATATTCTGTGTTTATCCTGTGATTAATCGAAAGATCCTAAAAAATTGGCATCTTCATTGGTATGTAAAATAATTGATTTTTACATAAAAAGAATAATTAAGAATGTTGAGTCCCAAATCGCAAATGATGAGAAAATTCTGAAAATTTGGTATGTTTTTGGATGAATTATTTAAGAGGTCGTGTTAAAATTTCACGACGATTAGGAAGCTCGTTAACGAACATTAACAAATTAAATTAAATTAAATGTAGTCTTATGGAAACTGATATAACTTTGCGATAATTTTGTTTTGACCTCTCAATTTTTCAATGTCTACACTATATTGAAAGAAACAAAACGAAGTTTAGTGATAAATATTTTTTTTGTATGTTTAAAAAACTGTTCTCAACAAAATGTTAATATTTTAATAACGAGCTTCCTAATCGTCGTGAAGTTTTTCCACGACCTCTTAAATACTACATACAAAAACATACCAAATTTTCAGAATTTTCTCATCATTTTTTATTTTAACCCTTAAGGAGGTTGAAGTAATGATCAATTCTGAAAATTTAATATGTTTTTACATGAAGTATTCAGGAGGTCGTGTAAAAATTTTACGACGATTAAGAAGCTTTTTATTGAACAATTAATATTAAAAGTTTTCATAGGGGCTCAATATCCTTAAATAAAGAATAAATAATTTTTTTTTATAGCAAAAAAAAAGTTTTTTTCTGAAATTGTCTCGGTGACGATGCATCCTTGAGATGATAACCACTTTTGTAATGTGATCTCTCTTGCTCAAATTCAAACAAAGTGACGCGTGTATTTTAGAAGCGATGACGACTCACACTCCTTTGAAATGCGCGATGTGGAGAATCCAAGCAACTACGAAAAGCTCTCTCAAGCTCTCTCACTGTTTCCCTCTCCTTTGTCATGCAAATACCCGAGGGAAAACTTTGACGCGTCGTTCCTTCGTCGCCATGGGCGGTTGCAGCTACAGCAGCAACTGTGAGCCACAACTGCCTCGTTAGTACTTCATAATCGAGGAAATCCTGGAAACTACCAGTCGATATACATAGATATAGAATTTTCCCATAATTTCCCCGATTCCTCTTACTCTTATCCTCGACGTATATCGTACAGCCTAAATTACCAACAAGTTTCACGAAGAAAGCAAACTTTTCGCTACTTCATTACGAGGGCACTCCAATTAGCAAATAAATATAATTGAAACTTTATGGAATTATCAGAGATGTAATAATAACGTCGGAGAAATTAATCATCATTTTTCGGCAAAAAAAAGTATAATAAATTTGATACACAATGAATCAGACCGATTCGATCGAATAAAGACGAACTTTGCAATTATTTCGATTTTCTTGAGTTTTTCAACGTGATCACCTTTCAAGAATTTTCCGACAATTTTCAATGATCCCAAAAAGAGACGCGTGAATCTTTTCTTGATCCTCGAACCTCTGGGAAACTTTTAGGCCAAAAATGAGGCTGAAGAAAGATCAAAAAGAAAATAATGCCGATCCACGGTAGGAAATTGTTTCTCAGAGGAAAGAGAGAGAAGAAAAATAAAGGAATTTACGGTTGGCTGGCGATGTGAGGAAAAAAAATCCTCGTCCTCCCTTAGAATTTTATCGAGAGGCAGAAATTACATTTTTTTTTCGCTCAGCTTCGCACCTCCTCTCGCACTCTTGATTCTCGCTTTGTCTCCTGTTCCAACGCAAGGGGCAACATCACAAAAACGCAATAAGCCACGTGCAACGATGCGCGCGTGATTCCTTACCTCGGGTGTTTGTGAATTCCGTCGTTTTTTATATTATATCTATGGGGTATTTCACGTTAAATTAACCAACATCTGATCTTTTTTTTCTCAGATTCTGTTTTTAATTTTTTCCACCATTATTCCGGAGGTAATAACCTGATTTTTTGCAAACCTTTTTTCTTGAGCCTTGATCAGGAAAAAATTAAAAAATTCAACAAACAAAAATTTTGAAATTGAAGAATAAAAAAAAGTTTGAATTTATATCATTTTGCTTCCCCATAGAGGAAGCTTTGTTTTCGTGATTTTTTTTTTCGAGATTTTCATGTCAGTATATTCAAAATGTCCTAAAACATCGAGAAATCATATTTTAAAAAATTTTCCGGATATATGTATGTATGTATGTATGTATGTGTGTATGTATGTCGCTGGCTCGAAAAAATCGAACATCTATATCTCAAGACCACATTGGAGTAGCGAGCCGAAATTTTGCACATAAGCGGAGCTCCACAGCCCCTTTGTTTGTTATGAATTTTGCAAAAATTCATTGACGTGTGCGAATTTCATGCGACTTTTAAATTTTCAAAAAAAGGGCGTGGTTGCTCTAGCGTTCGCAAATTTTGCGATATCGAGTTAAAAAATATTATACAGATAGTTTGAGTGTTACAGATTATTGCTATTGAATTTCGCGAAAACGGCTTAAGGGGTTCGTGATTTATAAAATTTTGAATTTTTTGCAAAAAGCGCGTGATCGCTCTAGCTTGCACATATTTCGTGATACCACGCTCAAAATTTTTATAACGGTAGTTTAATGAAAGAAGTTACTTGGTATTCAATTTTGCAAAAATCGCTTATGCCGTGCAAATTTTATGCGATGTTGAAGTTTTCAAAGAAAAAGCTTGATCGCTCTAGCGTCCGCAAATTTTGCGATATCAGGTTAAAAAAAATCATACCGATAGTTTGAGTGAAAAATATTGTTGGTATTGAATTTCGCGAAAATTGCTTAAGGGGTTTGTGATTTATAAAATTTTTAATTTTTTGGGAAAGCGCATGATCGCTCTAGCTTGCACATACTTCGTTATATCAGGCTCAAAATTTCTATAATGGTAGTTTAATAGAAAAAGTTACTTGGTATTCAATTTTGCAAAAATCGCTTGAACCGTGCAAATTTAATGCAATTTTGGCATTTTCAAAAAAAAGCTTGATCGAAAATTGTACGATACAAAGCTACCGGTTTATTACTCCGCTAACCAGAGGTAATAAAAAAAACTTGCAAATCAGAAATTTGCACATCGTTTCCGGAGTATTTTTCCGTATTTATAAAGCTTCCTCTATGAGGAAGCAAAAACTGTGACATATTAATTAATTCATATTAATCAATTCATATTAATTCAATTTATTCACCAGGAACGATCGTTGGTTGAATTAATTATTGACAATTTTTTGTAGATTTTTCAATTTTTCTAAATTATGGTCTAAAAAAATTTTTTAAAAAATTGAATCGCTCAACAGTTTCTCAGATTTTGGTTTATATGGAATAACCCATGCATCTTTGCTTCTCGATCTTTTCGATCTAGCGAAGGAGAGAGAAAGGGGTTCATTGGCCCGAATCGAAATTCCCTTTTGCCCGCAGTTCAACCCCAAAAGTCGTTGGCGGCGCGACCACGC
This sequence comes from Alloplasta piceator, assembly GCA_946863875.1. Taxonomy (NCBI): domain Eukaryota; kingdom Metazoa; phylum Arthropoda; class Insecta; order Hymenoptera; family Ichneumonidae; genus Alloplasta; species Alloplasta piceator. The sequence goes on along the minus strand of OX333076.1, from coordinate 43,412,808 downwards.
GTGACCCACGCTTTTCCCATGTTAAACTTCGATTTTCACGAGAGGCCGAATTGAGCAGGAAAGGGAAAACGAAACGAGAGGGACAAAAAATGAGAATGGAAGTGTGCGTGAAGCGGAGAGGTCCTCCGTGAGGTCGAGCGAAACGGAGGTACACGGAAAAATCGTCAAGCCGAGAAATCGATACGCCATTGACTGGCTCTCGTGCATGTTCCTCTATTCTCAGTGAAGTCCAAAGTGGAAAAACCATTTTTGTTGTTTCATCCAATTGCCATTCACGGACTTTTGAATAAAAAGAAAATTATAGCAGTAATTTTCAGATTTTTTATCAAATTCATTTTATTCGAGAACAGGATTATTTCAATTAGGGAAACGTACATTTGAATTTTAATAAACGTTTTTTATTTCAAAAATATTGATTTTGTAAACTTTCAGTATTTAAATTAGTACAAATTACTTCAATATCTGATAATAAACATGAATATCATTTGAACAAAATCTTTCATTTTCAAAATGGCGGGCTTTTTTGAAGAAATACTGTCATAAAAATAGAAAAAAGTGACAAATAAGAAGCTTCGTTTGTGAGGAAAGTAAAGAAGTAACCTTAGGTTTAATTAGATCGAGTTACAGGATTGAGAATCGTAAAATAAGGAGATAGTCACGAGCTCGTCCGACTATTCGCGACCTTTACTACTGGCTCCAGTAAAATCGAACCCTACGAGAAGGAGGACGAGGAGTTTCGCGAATTTCATTGTTTTGTCTTCACCAGAAGCGAATGACTGGTCAGTGAAATACGAATTACGTATGGCTGGATATTACAGCGAGAAGGAAAAAGAAGCGAGGCAAGATTCGGTAGTGAAGTTCGAAACGCGCGACGTGGCGAGCGAGTAAAACGAAATATCGACAACCGGAAGGTCAAAGGGCGCTTATTTCGATGGCGAATCATTCGACGTACGCCCTTCTGACAATTCGATGTCCGTGTGAATACAAGCGGCGTCATACGTGTATATATAAATATATTCCCGAACGAAACGAGCGATTTTGCCGAGGAGAAAATGTCGTAAAGGGAATTATGACTTTCGCGGTAATTTACGAACGTGGATGGCAAAGATACGAAATCGCAAATTTCCACCGGTGTAGCCCGACGCTCTATTCGCGATAACAAATACGAGGGCAACTTTTTGGTATCTCTCGAGCGTCTCTTTCAGTCTCCCCGACGATTCATCCTCGTACCAACGATCTTTCTCTTTTTCGTTTTAATTCTCTCGACCATATACGTGATACGTAATACCGGAAATGAGAGTGATACGAAAAAATACAACAAAACATATAGGACCATTTTTACCATCAACATTTTACATATAGGACCTGTTACCATTTTTTATTATAATTTTTAAAACCATGCCATTGGAAACTTGCCTTTTGGTATTCTCAAAAAATCCAAACAAAATATTGTGAAGTATGAAAAAGAAATTTTCACAGCTTTTGGGAGCTTGACGATTTAAATTATTTTTTTAATTTTTCATTATGAAAAAAATTAAAGAATTAAAAATTAAAAAATGATTCGTCTAAGAATAACACAGTCACACAAAATTTAAAAAAAAAATCGGCCTGGGGGTCTGACTATGTATACTGTATGTTTTTGGGGTCGCTGAATCCGAATCCGAGGTCGGTTTAACCCCAGCACGTCAGGGTTTGGCTATATCCACAAAAAATAACACTCCAAAATCAAGATTATTTTTTTAATATTTCGAAAATTATTATAGCTACGAAAAAATCGTTCTGGGTTCGTCTTGAAGACTATACTTGTGGCTACCAAAAGAAAAATGTTCCGAATTTTTTTTTGAGAAATCATGAATTTGGAGAATTTTGAATTTTTAAAAATCGTGCAAATCTACGATCAACATTGAATTTTTGGTTCAATTTTTTTTATCTTGTGCCTTGTACTGATCTTAAAAGATTCTGAATTTTTCAGAAAGGTGTTTTTGTTTTTCCAAAAATATGAATTTTTGAATTTTTTAAAATCGTGTCAATCCACGATCAACATTAAATTTTTTGTTAAATTTTTTTATATAATACCTTGGAGCGATCTTTTAAGATCAGTCCAAGGTATTAAATAATAAAAATTTAAGCAAAAATTTAACGTTGATCGTGGATTTGGACGAATTTTTTAAAATTAAAAAATTAATGGTTTTTAAAAAACAAAAAACACCTTTCTGAAAACTTCAGGATCTTCTAAGATCAGTACAAGGCAATATATAAAAAAAAGATTTATAAAAATTCAAAATTCTCCACATTTGTCATTTTTCAAAAAAATTTTTCGGAATATTTTTTTTCAGTAGCCACAAGTATACTCATCAAGAGGAACCCAGAAAGATTTTTTCGTAACTATAATAGTTTTCGAGATATTTAAAAAACAAATTAATTTTTGAGTGTTTTTGAGGTTATAGCTAAACCCTGACGTGCTGGGGTTAAACCAACCTGGTATTCGGATTCAGCGACCCCAAAAACATACAGTGTACATAGTCAGACCCCCAGCCCGATTTTTTTTCCTTTTGTGTGGCTGTGTAATAAATCCGGGAATTTTGGTTGATTAATTGTTATTGATAAATAACATTGGCGCAACTTCATTTCTTTGAAAATTTAAAAAAGATAAACTCCTCGGACAATTTGTAAAATATTATTTCACAAAAAAAAAATGTGAACCATCATTCCCGAAGATCAAGATAAGATTACAATTTTTACTTTACGTTAAAAAAATTGTGCAAGCCACTTTCTGAATTACTGCCCTAATTTTGTTCTAATCCGCCGTTAAAATATGAATATCCTTATTTTCATTTTATAATGATACTTTTCAATATGTAAATAAACAAATATAAAAAAAAAGCAATGATATTACATCTTAATTTTTTCCAGATTAAAATTCTAAGTTTTAGACATCATCCACGGCAGGATAATCCCTCGATATTTAGCACAAATTCGAAGCGTCACTCTCATCTCCAATTGCAGCTACAATTCCTCCATTATATCGTATATCACGCACAAGTGTGTTAAATATATTGTTTCACGTATATATTTATATCAAAACCTCGGTATCTCAATGGAGTCACGTTTTCACAATTTGCATCAATCTTGATTGCGGACGAATGGAAGGGCTTTGCGATTCACTTGCGTGATACGTGACAGCGAGGGTTTATCGCGCGATGGACTTTAGTTTGAGCTCGCATAATTTTGCTGGCTGCGAATAAAACGAGAGAAGAACGATGAAAAAGGACGGACGATGCGAATATATATTCCAGGAACTTTTGATACGCATACACAGTTATATCGGATCTATAGCTATCTCGATGAGAGGCTGCGCACGGCTGTAAAGCTCATAAAATGCGAATCTCAAAGAGGGATCAGCCCGTCGTAAGATTCAGTATCGTTGCTCCCTGTCTCAACTATCTTTTGCTCTCTATCTCCGTCTCTCTTGCTCCTTGATTCTCGTTTTCGTTTGAATCAATATGGCGACCTTATTGAAACTCGATATTCCCCGGAACATTATCAATGTCCCGCTATAAAAATAGTACAAACAAATGGACGCAAATATTCCCACAAGCGTCGAAAACTTGTATCGTCTGTTTAAATAAACTTTACGTTTTGCAACCTTTCTTCACAAAGATTTGCAAGTTTTTTGCTATGAAACCTTGCTAAGGAATTTTTCTCGCATTTAATTTTTTTTTTAATTATCAAAGTAACGTAATTAATGAATCAAGTATTCAATTATGAAAAAATTATTCAAGACAAGATGACCTTTTGGGTTAATCAATCAATTAATTAGAACGGTATTAAAAAGACGGACGCTTCATAGAAATATATTCCGAGTGTGAATTAAGGGCTTTTCGAGTGTTTATGGGGCGTTCCACACCAAACGGGACACCATTTAGCTTTTGCATCTCTGTTTTTTTTCAAAATTTTTTATGCTTTAGTATTGGATGAAAGGTCTTCATGATTTTTTTCAATTTTTTTTGTTGAGCCGTTTTCAAGATATCGATTTTTCAAAAATTAGGCTACTTTTATTTTTCAAACGCCCATAACTTTGTGAAAAATGGGCCAAATGGAACGTTTTTTTTCAAAATTTTTGTTTTTAAACGTACTTTTGATAAAAAATATCGAAAAAAACTTCAAACCGTATTTCTATGAGATTTTCAAGTTTTAAAAATAAATTGTTGATTTACAAAAAACACGTACTGATCGATTTTCTTAAATTTTTTTTTGTAAAAAACTGTCACTTATTTCACAACTTTTATGCCCAAGTAGGTAATGGGATAACGATGGGATCTATTTTTTTTTTTTTTTTCGATTTTTCAATTTCCATATTTTAGTTATCCGTGTTGGAAATAAATATTTATCTTTTTTAAATAAAATAGATATATCTTAATCATTGAATGAAGGATGACCGATGATTTTTATTTGAATATACCACAATATATGATTACCGCATAAATTGCTATTTGATTATTTTTTAAATACGGTGTGAAATTTTTTTTCGATATTTTTTATAAAAAGTACGTTCCAAAAAAAAAATTTTGAAAAAAAACCTCCTATTTGGCCCATTTTTCGCGATAATGGGTAAACGATCCCATCGTTTACCCATTATCTCATTGGGCTTAAAAGTTGTGGAATGGATGACAGTTTTTTACAACAAAAATTTAAGAAAATCGATCAGTACGTGTTTTTTGTAAATCAACAATTTATTTTTAAAACTTGAAAATCTCATAGAAATACGGTTTGAATTTTTTTCGACATTTTTTATCAATAGTACGTTTGAAAACATAAATTTTGAAAAAAAAACCTCCCATTTGACCCATTTTTCGCAAAGTTATGGGCGTTTGAAAAAAAAAGTAGCTTAATTTTTGAAAAATCGATATCTTAAAAACGGCTCGACAAAAAAAATTGAAAAAAATCATGAAGACCTCTTTCAACCAATACTAAAACATAAAAAATTTTGAAAAAAATCAGAGATGCAAAAGCTAAATGGTGTCCGATTTGGTGTGGAACGCCCCTTATACATATTTGTTTCGGATTTGGCGAGATTTCTTGGTTGGTCTAATGTATTTCTCAATAAAAAAAATTAATATCTCATTGATTCAACGACTCACGTTAATCCGACGAGATATCGGAGACAAAAATCTCGCCACGAATTCCGGATATCGATGAATCACGATTCAACGCTTCTCTCCGCCCATTTAATCTGGTTTCGAGGGTGCGTTATAAATTTTCGCGAGACCCAGTTTCGATTCGTACATTTCACACGTTAAACGCACATATATGTGGTTAATGCATGTATATGCACGTATGTTTATAATTGCATTTGCTCGGCAAGCGCAAGCGCGATGCGATAAATCATGAGTACGCTCGGAGGCCGCTTATAAGACCGCGGTGTTGGTGAGAGATTTTCTTTTCGAGACCGAGGTAAGTTTCCTTCCCTTCAGCCTCCTCCCCCCGACGAGGAGCAACGTCATCCCTCGCGTGATTCATTCTAGCTGCGCTTCTAATTCGGATATCCAACGCCTCAGCGTCAAAAGGACGCAAGTTTTTACGATATTTTCTAGCGAAAATCCGCCTCCCAAGTCCTTCTAGCGTTCAGAATTCGATATGGTATTCCAAAGGTCTGAGAGAAACGTGCGTGTGCCCGCGAGAGCTCTGATCACGAATGCTCTTTTGCAGCGTGTACTTCTCGTGCGAGCAGACGTATAAATTAGACATTAGTTATGTACGTCTTGCTCCAATTCGTCTCTCAAGATGACACGCTTTATACTCGCTCTTGCTCTCGCAAAAATTTACACGTACATCAAACCTTGCAAAATAAATCCGTCTTCTTACTCTCAGCTTTCTTCCTCGGGAATACGTTTGTCCAGGAATAAAAGCAAAGGTCCCACGAAATTCAAATCAATTCTGCCCTTAATTTTTGCTACAATATTTCCCAAAAAAACTTTTCCACACAATGACCAGCATTGACAAAAAGCCAATGTCCGACGTACCCATTATTTTCTAAATATTTATTACAAATAAACTTTTTAAGGGATCAAAATGATTTTAAGGTAAATGTCCCAATTATTGAACAGGTGCCAATTATTGAAAACTATCTTGTATTTTTATTATTTCTCATTCACCTGCATGTATTTACTTGTTTATAAAAATTTCATTACATATATGGAACTTTTAGCTATCGAAATGTTACCTCACTTGTGCAAAAAAAGCTTTAATTAATAGAGAAAAAAATTATTTAATCAGCAACGGTGACCCGATTTGACGTCTCGTGGTAACTGCTTATCGTTTTTGCTAAGACGCACCGTTTCATGCGTAAGGGCATCAAAAATTCAAAAACTGTCGCATCTCAAAAAGTAAAGGCGTTTCAGGTTCCTAGGAAAATTTCTTACAAATAAAAATAAAATAAAAACAATTTTAATTAATTATTTGTTAAAAAATACGGTGTTCGATCGTTGGGACATAGAAAATGCCGTGTGTCCCGATTATTGAACACTAGAATTCTCCAAGATGGCGTCATTAAACCCATCAGAACATCGAGACAGTTAACGCGTGACAGATCGTGCGAATCGGATTTATTCAAACAAAAACTGTAAGTTCCTGAATAAGCGTACCTTTATTCTTTAAATAATAACTCTAAGATCGTCAAATATATTTTTTATTTGTATTTTCGTGCAATAAACATAAGAAGAAAAGTAAAAAGAGAATATAACCTAAATGTAACCTAAAAATACGAATGTAGTGTTCAATATTTTTTGCTCTCCGATATGTCAGTCGAAAAACAAAAAAGCTGCGACAAAATCAAACAAAAATGGAACATAAAAACGAGGAAGCTGAAAATAAAAATAAAATAAAGTTCGAGTTGAAAAGCAAAAATAAACCAAATGGCTGTCAAAAGAGACTAAATATATATTTTTGTATTTTTATATGATTAATAAAAGTTCATTTAAGTGTTTGATTTTGCTTTTATTTCTTAATATTGTACCCAAAATAATATTTTCAGAACGGAAAAAGAATTCTCGAGAGTGTTCGATAACTGGGACATACCTGTTCAATATTAGGGACGTAGGCACTTCCTGTGTTCAATAATTGGGACATTTGCATGCTTCACATTGTTATTCTTTTTTTTTCATTCAAAATCATCTAAAAATAATTTAAAGGGTGATTTTTCGAAAGTAAAAATATCAAAGTATCATTTGAACATGAAAGCGAGGGTTTTTTTCTTGATTTTATATTTTTTTCTCACCGAATTCAATCCCCAGATCCTTAGCTGTTCAATAATTGGGACATTTACCTTAAGGTTGTTTAGAAGCTATGAAACCTTTGAATGTTAATTGTTCAATAAATAGCTTCTCAATCGCAGTGAAATTTTTACACGACCTCCGGAATACTTCATGTAAGAACATACCAAATTTTCAGAATTCTATCATCATTACTTCAACCTCCTTAAGGGTTCAAATCGAAAATGATGAGAAAATTCTGAAAATTTGGTATGTTTTTGTACGAGGTATTTGAGAGGTCGTGTAAAAATTTCACGGCGATTAGGAAGCTCGTTATTAAGAAATTAATGTTGTGTTAAAAACAATTTTTTAAACAAATGAAAATATTTATCAATAAACTTCGTTTTCTTCCCGATTTTCAGTATATTGTGGATATTAAAAAATTGAGAGGTCAAAAAAAAAAACTTATCGCAAAATTATATCAGTTTCCATAAGACTACATTTAATTTTATTTAATTTGTTAATCTTAATTATTCGATAACGATTTTCTCATTAAACGTGATTTGCTTCTAAACAACCTTCATCAGAATGAAGAATTTCAGTTGTTTCAAGCGAGGTCTCAATACTTTTTATGTTTTCCAAATGACAATTTCAAGATCTCTATTTTCTCGCATCTTTTTCGACTGAATTATCGCCGAAGGAAAAATAGAGACATTGATTTTTCGACCACCCTAAACCGTTCAGTTGAGACTGAAATTTGACGAACCTTCCTCGTTCTCGAATTTATCGTTCAACAAGCTTTTCTCGTTGTTTTCAAGGAGCTTAAAACGAGAGAAAAAGAGAGGTAGACGAGTGTACGAGCGAAAGATGCCGGGATATCGTATATAACCAGATGCGCGAGACAAGAGTTTGCCAAGCGTGGCAGAGCATCAAGAATTTCGGTCTGCGCGGTGCATTGTACGTGTGGGAGTCATATCCCACGAGGGCCCCCTTTTCCCCTCCCATTTTATATCAATCACTGAGAAACGAAAGGGCGTATTCCACATTATCCGACGCATTAAACGGTGTGGAATATTCCTCTCTGCTCCTTGGCAATATATATTTTTAACAACCAGCGAGATTTGATTTACAATCTGATCGTTTTTCAATCGCACTGACACGCACAAGCACAGAAATTCCGTCTATCTATGACGAAATGAGCGAGCTGATGTATATGGCAAGCACATACATTATTAATAATAAATATGAACGTCGGTTTATCGACAGCCGAAGCAGATGTCGGGCTTTCCAAGTCAACTGTGGATCTGACTCAGCCTCTGGGATTTGATTTACCATTTTTTTTACAAGATTTCTGGAGTCGATAAGCACTGCCGATTTTTTTTGGTGAATTTTTTTTAACAAACAAAATCTCTCAAATTAGAAAGTTGAAACAATTTTCAAAGAGCTCAAATTTTTTAGAAAAATTTCGATGGATGAATTCTACGAAATTCTATGGAAAGTCAATGATTGTGTTTTTGATGCTTCACGAAAAAGGATGTTTTGGTCTTATTTTTTTTTTAAATTTATTTTATTTATATTGTAAAAAAAAGTATTGAATTTGAGAGCTGGTGGAAAATATCCAAAAGAATCGAGGCTTCTCATTGGACAATTGTAGAGAAAAATAGGAACCAATTGAAAGAGGGATTCGAAAGTTGGTTGAATATGCAGATAAACTATAAGCTCTTAGCATACACAACCACACGTGCGCGGTTTGTGATTCCGTAGCCAGAATCCAAGTGCTCGGTGATCCAAGAATTTAAAAGCCAGACCGGTTCGTTATGTGCTGGCACAAGTCATTACTTTTGCACATCGTATGTGCTACAATGATTACGTAGGTACGCCATGTGCGCAGTATAATAATGTTGCAATTGTAATCACAATTTTTGTACCACAATCATTGAGTTAAATCGAGGTGGAAGACGTTAAAATGATGACGTATGTCCACAAATATTTTTCGAATTTTTAGTGAAGAAAGATCTATGCTAGTGTGTCAAAAGTTGGGCAGGAAAATTGTTAGAAATTATTTTTGATCAGAGTATTTATTTTTTGCTTTTAAGCGATGTAATCCGCTTGGTAACGTTCATGGGATTAATTTATTCTTGCTGGAGGATTTTTCAATTAAAGTTATAATTTTAATAATATTGTTATAATTTAATCATATTGAATAAGGTAAATGTCCCAATTATTGAACAGCTAAGAATCTGGGGATTGAATTCGGTGAGAAAAGAATATAAAATCAAGAAAAAAAACCATCGTTTTCATGTTCAAATGATACTTTGATATTTTTACTTTCAAAAAAAAACCCTTTAAATTATTTTCAAATGATTTCAACTGAAAAAAAAAGAATCATAATGTGAAGCATGCAAATGTCCCAATTATTGAACACTGGAAGTGCCCATGTCCCTAATATTGAACGGGCATGTCACAGTTATCGAACACTCTCGAGAATTCTTTTTCCGTTCTGAAAATATTATTTTGGGTACAATATTAAGAAATAAAAGCAAAATCAGACACTCAAATAATCTTTTATCAATAATGTAAAAATACAAAAATATATATTTAGTCTCTTTTTACAGGTTTTTGATTCATTCGGATTTGGTTTATTTTTGCTTTTCAACTCGAACTGTATTTTATTTTTATTTTCAGCTTCCTCGTTTTTACGTTTTGTTTTTGTTTGATTTTGTCGCAGCTTTCTTGTTTTCCGACTGAAATATCGGAGAGCAAAAAATATTGAACATTACATTCGTATTTTTAGTTTACATCTAGGTTATATTCTCTTTTTACTTTTCTTTTTATGTTTATTGCACAAAAACACAAATAAAAAATATATTTGACGATGTTAGAGTTATTATTAAGAGAATAAAGGTAAGTTTATTTAGGAACTTACAGTTTGCGTTTGAATAAATCCGATTCACACGATCCGTCACACGTTAACTGTCTCGATGTTTTGATGGATTTAATGACGCCATCTTGGAGAATTCTAGTGTTTAATAATTGGGACACACTGCATTTTCTATGTCCCACCGATGGAACGCCGTATTTTTTAACAAATACTTAATTAAATTTTTTTTTTTAAATTGTTATTTGTAACAATTAAATTAAATCTTTACTTTTTGAGGTGAGACAGTTTTTGAATTTTTTATACCCTTACGCGTGAAGCGGCGCGTCTTAGCAAAAACGATAAGCACGAGACGTCAAATCGAGTCACCATTGCTGATTAAATAATTTTTTTCTCTATTAATTAAAGCTTTTTTTGCACAAGTGAGGTAACATTTCGATAGTTCAAAGTTCCATATATGTAATAAAAATTTTATAAATAAGTAAATGCATGCAGGTGAATGAGAAATAATAAAAATACAAGATAGTGTTCAATAATTGGGACCTTTTCAATAATTGGGACATTTACTTTAATATATTTAATAAAATGAGCCAAATGTTAAAATCTAATTCTAGTAATTTTAGAAATTATGTGATTTCGAGTGATCGAGCAATTTAGGTTTCGAGTTTCGTAATTTCAAAATGATGGAGCACAGTTTGAGTTTGAATTTAAAAAAATAACTACTTGTACGGTTCAAAATTGACAGAGTGTCGGATATTTCAAGAAGTTATGAAAAAATGGTACAACCCGGAAATTCGTTCATACTTCTCATAATTGAACTAATTAATTGATAAAAATTCAAATTTACACGACTTTTTGTCATCATATCGAGGATTTCGCTTCCTCCAGTCCATTCCCGACATTCCCCTCAATTTATTTTACTCGAACGAAGAACATACCAGAGGCAACCTGATTCTCTCTGTTCGAATAATATATTCCCGTGACGATTGTGAAACTGGGTGAAATATATATATAGATACATATCTGCGGTAGAATCAGAGGTCTGTCCTACGGTTGGCCGTCTCTCAGGCTTGAAATATTTGGCATTAATTAGGCAACGTGAGAGCTTCGTCCCGAGGAGAGAAAGAGTAAGAGCAAGAGAGAGCGAGAAAATCTTATACACTCAAACGTAAGGTAAGAGCCGAACACACACGCAAAATTGTGTGTTTTCGTGTGTGTATGGCGCGTTTCGACGTGCTTTTACACATGCCGTGGCCCAACTGCGACGAAATTCATTAGTTGTCGTCGCGCAACGGACAATACGAGACGACGACGTCGACGACAACGAGACGTCCAAGTTTGCCGTATTCGTGAACGTTATTAACGTCTCCGAGCTTACGGAGGCACACGAATGTATACGCCACTCATGTGTGTCGTTAAAACGCCAAATTAAAATCAAAAGGGCGTAAATTCGATCCTTCTACACGGGAAAATATCGTACTGTGATTTTAGCGGAGTAACACGAGGATGTATGTGTGTAAATGGTGGAGTAACCGCCGCAGAGACACGAGGAACGTTCGCTGTCCTCGTCCGAGCTTCCCGCGGCGACAGGAACCTCGACGAACCGCCTTCCAAAACGGCGGGGTTAACGGAGAAACAGAGAGAGGCCCGGAAGTGTGCGAACAGCCACGAGTCTATCCACTAGACTTATATATGGGGCCTTCTATCCCAAATCGGACAGTTTGAAATACTTGCCCTCAAACTTTGTACAGAATTAGTATAGCTATGAAGGTTGTTTGGTATTGAATTTGGCGAAAATCCATCGAGGGATTAAAATTTTATGAAATTCTGAATTTTTTGAAAAATAGCCTAAACGCTCTAACTTGTGCAATTTTTAAGATATTGTACTGAAACTATGCACAGACGCAATATAGCTATCGAAGTTGTTCGCTGTTAAATTTGGCAAAAATCAAACGAGGGATTTAAATTTTACGAAATTTTTAATTTTTTGAAAAATAGCGTAAACGCTCTGACTTGTGCAATTTTTAAGATATTGTACCGAACCTTTACACAGAGCTAATATACACTGAGAAAAAAAATTGTTGAATCAACTAAATCTTTAGTTGCATACGCACTACTAAATATTTATTGGGTCTAACTAAATAATTAGTTTCTTGAATAATTCTGCATTTCAGTTGACCAAAATATGATTCAGGCAAAAAAATTTGGGGTTGTACAACTAAATATTTAGTCGTGCGTATGCGACTAAGGATTTAGTTCATTCAAGAATTTTTTTTTTCAGTGTAGCTATCGAGGATGTTCGTAATTAAATTTGGCGAAAATCGATGGAATGATTAAATTTTTATCAAATTTTTAATTTTTATAAAAGAAGCGTAAATGCTATAACTTTTGAAATTTTTTGGATATTGCAATTAAATTTTGTAAATAGCCAGTATAGCTATCAATGTTATTCGCCATCAAATTTGGCGAAAATCGATCGAATTTGCACATTGATTACTAATGTTTTTCAATAGTTAACAAAGATTCCTTTATGAGGAAGCCAACTTTGATCGCCATACACTGTGTTAAAGGAAGCTATGTGAACAATGGATAAAGATGAGGAAGCAATGTGCAAATTTCAATTTGCAGGGTTTTTTTTGTCCCCAAATTTTTTATATTTTTTAGTGCCCATCAAAAGACTCTTGCTGGTATATTTTGATTTTTTTTATTACTCGTTCAAAAGACCAAAAAACCGCTCTTTTTTCGATATTTTGGTAATAACTTCTTGAAAAATGGTCTAAATTAAAAGTTTTTTTTTTTAATTTTTGTTTTTTATGGCCTTTTCAGAAAAAAATGCAACAAAAATATTCGACGTGTTTTTAAATGCGTTTTTTGAGTTTTGAACCCTCAAATCGCGTTTTTAAAAGTGAGTGTGTATTTTGATTTTTTTTTTTTAATTTTTCGTTATAAACATCTGTCTATTCAACAACTTTTAAGACTAGGCCGATCGTGGGATTTCTATAACTGGGATTTCTATACTATTTTTTTTACTACCATACTATAACTATACTATATAACTAACTATACTATAACTGGAATTTCTATACAATTTTTTTCCGATTTTTGAAAATAAATTTTTTTTTTCTATCAATTATTATGAATATCAATTTTCGTCACTTGTATTATAGTATTTTTTCTTTATTATTTACTTGTATTATAGCATTTTTTTTTATTATTTAGAATTTATATTGACACTTTTTTATAAAACTTTTCAAATAAAAAAAAAAATCAGTTTCCAAAAATCGAAACAAAATTGTAGTTATGGAAATTCCACGATCGAACTAGTCTTAAAAGTTGTTGAATGGATAGACGTTTGCAACAAAATTTTTTTAAAAAAAGCAAAATATACACTCACTTTCAAAAGCGCGATTCAAAGTTTAAAACTCACAAAACTCATTTGAAAACATGTTGAATATTTTTGTTGTATTTCTTTCTGAAAAGGCCATAAAAAATAAAAAAATAAAAAAAAAACTTTGAATTTGGGGCATTATTAACGAACTTATGACCAAAATACCGAAAAAAGAGCGGTTTTTTTTTGTTAATTTAATATCTTTTCAACGGGTAATCAAAAAAATCTCAACATTTATCAGCAAGGGTCTTTTGATGGGTACTAAAAAATATAAAAAATTTGAGGAAATATAAAAAAGCTGTCCGATTTGGGATGGAACACACCATATATATATATATACATGTGTATGTACATACTCGACTCACTTTCAAGTCTGCCTTATACTGCTCACAGCCCAGAGGGCTCAACCGGAACTTTACTTTTCCCTTCCAATCCCGGCGCTTCAGTGCACACAGGATAGACGAAAATGGGCAGAGAAAGACAGGAAGATGCGACAAGAGTTGTGGTTAAGGATGTAAGCGGACGAAATTTAATTTTGTGTATCAAATGACAAAAAACTCAAGTTGATCGTGCAATTTCTCTAGATGAATATACATTTTGGTCATAAGTTCTTTAATAATGGTCCAAATTAAAAGTTTTTTTTTTGAATTTTTGTTCCCTAGGTGCGGGGGATTAACGTTGAAGGGCTACATGAGTTTGAGAATTTCAAAAAATTCATTTGTACATTTTTTATCCAACAGTACATGCCTGGAATATTTTCTCAAAGTTTCAAGTCAATCGGAGTTAAGCTCCAGGAGCGAAAAATTATAGAACGACTCTTTGGATGCACCAATCTTATTATGTAAAAAATTTGAGTGTTCTTCGAAATAGGATTGACCGAAAATTTATTTTTTAATTACAATTAATTTTACCAAGTAGAGTGTAAATTGTACCAAAAGTTTTACAAGCGATTTTTATGGAATCTATTATTCAAACCCACAAAATATCTCGTTTGTGTACACTTTTTTAATTCATTTCTGATTTTATTACCATTGAACAACAAACTTGTCGGTGCGTCGAGGAAACTCCGCGTCAAGTATCCTCGATTCTCCCCTATCTACAGTCGTGGGTTCCTGAATTTATGGGAAAACGTCGACTCCACAGCTTACGCGTGTCTCTTTTGCTCTCGCGCCATTCAGTTTTTCCCCTGTCATCTCCCTCGCTCTCTCTTGCCCTCATTTTCTCGTTAATCCTCAGAGACTCCTCCACGTGCTCGGAACAACCCACACCGCGTCTCAACTTTCCCTCGACTCCCCATTTCTCTCATTCTCTTTTCCTCCTGACCCTGCCGAATAACAGCAAGACGCACGAGCTCGCGTTACTCTTACTTTTTCTTCCGCTAGACAGTACAACGAGGACGAGGTAATCTGTGAACATTTTTTTCTCCACCCCACCCGAGGGAACTCTGAGAACAGAGGCAAAAAAAAGTTCGACGACCTCAGGCTTGTCAAATGACGCAGAAAGACGTCATTTTGCAACGATTATTTTTTATTCAAGATGCGCAATCTCGAAGAACTTTTACGATCAAAATAATTTTGCAAATCAGCGATAAAGATTATGAAAGTTGCTGGAATCGAAAATTTGAAATATCGATGGTGAAATCGATTGAAAAAAGAAATCTGCAATTTGGTGCATTTGAGGTTTTATTAAGAGGAAACGAAATTGTTATTTTGCTTTCTCATACACGGATAAAAATGATCAGTGACAATTCATGTGTAATATTTAAAAAATTACTGAATTCAATGCAGAATATACGGTTCAGAACTGTAATTCAAGCCTTTTACTGGGAATCCATTATAAATTAATGGATTTAATGTAGTTTCTACTTTTCAAACCATTATAAATGCTGATTTACACTGTAAAAAAATGCAATGTTCACCGCAAAAAAATGACAAAGTAGAAATAACAAGCCGAAACGACGAAATCCACTGTGTTTGAACTGTAAAATTTACGATGGTCTCGGTAGAATGTTCAAAGTACATAATTAGAAATTGCAGTGTTCCCAGTGAAAAATAAAATGCGCGCCGCAAAATATGCAACGTCAATTTCAATTTTTAGAGTGCAGCACTGTAACGGGACGACCTGCGGAGATCTCTGCATTTCGCCCGAGATCCGCTAGATAGCGTCGGACGGCGCGCCCTCTCGCGCCAGCGAGAGAGCCACCGAGCACCTATAACAGGGCTAGGAACGCTTATGGAGAAAAGTTTGCCAGGGTTAGTGGCGCCCCAAGCGACTTGGCGGAGTTCTGGGGAACTAAGTACACCGGGATATATATCTGTATGCATAGCTATATATAGCCATGCATATAGATATATATCCCGGTGTAGATAGTTCCCCAGAACTCCGCCAAGTCGCTTGGGGCGCCACTAACGCTGGCAACATTTTTAACACGAGCGTTTCCTAGCCCTGACCTATAAGGTCCGATGTATTACCAACATTAGCGTCCTCGATTGACATACAATTGTTGGAACATCACCCGCGTCCTGTGGTCAGTCCTATGGACTGAAGACTACATTTTCTTAACAGATCACCGATGCATTTTGGTGACGCTCGTGCTCTTCATGGGTGCGAGGTTAAACTAGATTCGCTTCATTAATTGATCTCACGATTAATTGGTCAAGTACAAGCCCTCGTAGTTATGAGCCTGAGCGAACCCAAATAACGGTTTATTGCAATATTTGAATAAATTGGAATTTATTCAAATATCGAAACGTTTCACTTCACTATAATTTATTTTAGAAATTGCAGTATTTTCAGTGAAAAAAAAAACGTACCGCAAAATATACTGCGTTCTTGTCAATTTTTACAAAGGACACTGTAATTTTTTCACGGGCTCTGGATAATTTTTACAATGTGAAATGTGTAAAAAGTTCACCGGATACAACAGAAATATAACGTTTTACATAGTGTACATTTTACTGTTCCACACTGTAAAAATTCGTCTGATGGGCATGTACCATGTCAAATGTGACATCTGTGTATTGTATTAAAGAAATATGCAAATTTCACTGTTTGCCCTTCCAGGAGGCGCTGTTGATGGGGAAAACTATAAAAATTAATTAATTTTCCGAATCGTCTTCAAGTTCTTGTTGGAAAAGACTAATTTTCTACTCCTGATGCAACCACGGATCAAACCCTTTGGATTCCTGTCAACTGATACAGATATAAATACTCTCTCATTCGGCGGGGAAGAGAGATTGAACAACCTCGTGATCAACGTTAAAAGGCGTCCCCGCGTGTCTTTGAGAAACCCGGAACAAGTATCGGAGCTACGCAACCGACGATTGATTGATTATCACATTGTCACGATGTGAGCCAGAGGAGTTTCAAAGTTGTACCAGCGAAGCGATGTCATTCGGAGTGAAATACCGTTTGACGACGATCGACGAGACCATTGCGACAAAAATAATCCATCGATAAATATTGGGGACCAAAGTTTTGGTAAATAAAAAATAATATAGAAGCTGTGAATCCTTCGAGTAATTCTTTCTCGATTCAAAAACTTCAGAGTTAACGATAATTGCAAAATTTTTTAAAATATTGATTTACATCTAATTTCTTATGGATTCCAAAGTCCGCAACTCGGTGAATTTTTATTCGATCACCTTGAAATTTGCAGGGAACATCAAGGAGATTACCGGCAAAAAATAGAGCGGGCATTTGACTTTTACGACTGAGCTTGATTCGTCGGAAAAGTCTAATTTGTCGGGAGGATGAATTTCGGTAAATTTCATTCCGGCGTTTACAGTTTGAAGTCTAACGAAGAAAAAAAGAAGCGCTCGGGATGGACGAGTTCCGGTGGGAAAAACGGTTTCACGGAGTTTGAGATAGCGAGGGCAATTAAGACCGGCTCCGTGTCCTTCGTCACCGTCACCGAGACTTTTGCCCGGTTTTAATTTTAAGTTATACCACGCTCGACGAGCGTGGAATGGCCCAGCTGCTGACCCCGTTCGGCCGAGACCCGACTGCTCGTCGGAGAAAAAGTATGAAAAACGAAAACGTTTGAGAAAAAAAAAGAAACGGTGCCTGAAAGACGGAAGGAAAAATCGCTTGGGAGAGGTACGCGGAGGCAGGAAGAGAGGTCACCGAGTTTGCGAAGGCGACGGATAAGAGAGGGCAGTATAAGAAAAAGCTCAGTCCCGCTCGGATTAAAACACCGCGATGGCGAACCCCTCCGAGATGAGCCGCCGCATAGTCGTTTGTCTTCTTCGTGAAAACTTTGCGGTGTATATATATTAGTGTCGCGTAATATGAGAGATGCATTTGGACGGGTTTGGAGTGACACACCGGGCGAACGTCTCAAAAGAGAGGAAAAAAAATTATTGCTTTACGAAACTTTTTTCTGTTTTCCCCTTTTTATGAAAAATGGAAAATTGATCATTTCCATCAGGAGATACTAATTAAAGCTGCAAAGATTAATTTATAATGAAAATAATACTCTGTCTCTGCCGGAAACAATTTATTTGGATTAAGGATGTTGAGTCCCTGTGAAATCTTTTAATGTTAATTGTTCAATAAATAGCTTCTTAATCGTCGTGAAATTTTTACACGACCTCCCGAATACTTCATGTAAAAACGTATTAAATTTTCAGTATTCTATCATCATTGCTTCAACCTCCTTAAGGGTTAAAATAAAAAATGATGAGAAAATTCTGAAAATTTGGTATGTTTTTGTACGAGATATTTGAGAGGTCGTGTAAAAATTTCACGGCGATTAGGAAGCTCGTTATTAAAAAATTAACGTCGTGTTAACAACAATTTTTTAAACAAATAAAAAAAAATATTTATCAATAAACTTCGTTTTCTTTCCGTTGTTTTCAGTATATTGTGGATATTAAAAAATTGAGAAGTCCAAAAAAAAAACTTATCGCAAAGTTATATCAGTTTCCATAAGACTACATTTAATTTTATTTAATTTGTTAATCTTAATTATTCGATAACGAGCTTCCAAATCGTCGTGAAATTTGTACACGACCTCTTAAATACTTCATACAAAAACATACCAAATTTTCAGAATTTGCTCATCATTTGCGATTTGGGACTCAACATCCTTAAACAAGGTTTTTCAAAGATAGTCCTGGCGAGCTTTAAATTTTAGGCCAATATTCAAATATTTTGGAAAAATTTATTCGTAGCAAATAAATCTTCTCTCACAGTGAAAATGGACATTGGTCTCATTTTTTTTGTCATTAGAATAAAGAATAATTTTACGCAGCCTCTTTTGCGGGTTCAGTGACTCGCACCTCGTGTCTTGAAAATTCCTTCATTACACTCAGACGCTCGGTGGGTAGTTTGAGAAAACCAAAGGAAAAAAGAGTGACTGAAAGATAAACGATTTTGTTGCGCTGAAACGGGGGAGAAAAAGCGAAATAAGAGCTTGACTGAGAGGCGCGACATGCCGAAGGAAATCGACGAGGATAGCATGAGAAAACGAAAAGAAAAGTCAAAATGGCTCGGCAAACTAAACAAAGACGCACGAAACATTTAACAATAATCGGTGGCCCTGCGCCAGATCTCTTCTCTCGGACATTGACGAGCCGAAGAAAACGAATAACAGGAATTCTCGTAAAACGACGAGGCGGTGGTTCACGAAACTAAAACGTCACCCACACAACGACTCGTGTTGGTTCATCGTTTTTGCTATTTCAGCGTGTCTCATTTGATATTACACATTTTCATAGATTCGTGTATTGATCGCGGTAAATTATTCTTGCTATTTAATTTTCAAGGGGCCATGTTCATAAAAGTCAAAAACCACTTTTACGAACTATATTTTTGAAAAATCATCCTGAAAATTTTAAGGCAATCGAATCAAAATTTGCAGTTACAGACTTTTGGGTTAACGTTTTTCAATTTTGTGCAATTTTTTTTTTAGCTCAGCTGCCTTTTCCAAAATGCGTTTTCAAATCTGAGAGTGAGATTTCTGAAAGTTTCTTCCTGAAACTTCTGAGGCTTTTTTAAGATGCAGATATTTTTATTTTGACTCTGTACTATTTCGTCTGCCCATGAAAATAAAATATATGCGATTCAAATAGAAAATATAATTTGAATATATTCAATATGAGGTATTCCCGCTCAACGGGACCCCCTTTTAGGCCGACCTCTTTCGATTTTCTTGAAACTCGAGTATGTTTTAGTGTTGCCTGAAAGTATTTTTTACACCAATTTTCAGATCTCCAACTATAATACTCTTTGGAATACACCAAAAGTTATATTTCAAACTTTTTGCGTATTCAGTGCTTCGAAGCATTGGCACGGCGCGAAAAAAAATCGAAAAAATTCTTTGACAATAGCTTTCGATCGGAAATTTCCTGCGCTTTTCCAAAAAAATATCAGTGATTCCGAAAAAGAACGAATTCATTTGAATCTCGGCCAAAAACCGAAAAAATTGACTTACAAAAAAAGTGCATAATTTTATTCGGCGAAACAATTTTTTTCATGTTTTGTATGTATCTGAGAAGTCGTGATATAAATTTCAAGTTGCAACTCACATCCGTTTACTAATGCCAAGTCTTTTAGTAGGATAACAATTCTTAAATATCGTGTTTTTCGTATTCAACAGTTCTTTGATATATTATATAGTTTTTTTTAACGAATTTCGAATTTTATAAATTTATTAAATTCAAAATTTAATAAATTTGATTTAATAAATTTAATTTAATTTAATTAATTTAATTAAATAAATTGAATAAATTTGATTATTTGATAAATTTAATTAAATTAATTTAATAAATTTACTAAATTCAAAATTCGTTGAAAAAACGCTATACAATACATCGGGAAATTGTTGAATACGAAGAACACGATATTCAAGAATTTTTATCCTACTAAAAGACTTGGCATTAGTAAACGGATGTTAGTTCCAACTTGAAATTTATATCGTGTCTTCTCAGATATATACAAAATATGAAAAAAATTGTTGCACCGAATTAAACTATGCTCTTTTTTTGTAAATCAATTTTTTCGGTTTTTGGCTGAAATTCAAATGAAATCGTTTTTTTCTGAATCGCTTATATTTGTTTCGAAAAGCGCAGGAAATTTCCAATCGAAATCTATTGTCAAAGAATTTTTTCGATTTTATTTCGCGCCGTGCCAAAGCGCCGAAGCGCCGAATACGCAAAAAGTTCGAAATATAACTTTTGGTGTGGTCCAAAGTGTATTATAGTTAGAGATCTGAAAATTGGTGTACAATATACTTTCAGGCAACACTAAAACATACTCGAGTTCCAAGAAAATCGAAAGAGGTCGGCCTAAAAGGGGGTCCCGTTGAGCGAGAATACCTCATATATTATATTCTAAAAATATATTTTTGCATATATTTTACTTTCATGTGTAATTTTTATATTTATTTCCATAGAATGAACTGGACGATTTTTTTTTTATTTGTATAAAAATTAAAAAAATACAAAAATCCTGTTGTTTTACCGACATCGGTTTTTCAGCAAAATAAAAATGGCAAAATCGCGATTTCGCTATTTTTTTCATTAGAATCCGGATGCCGTATGATCAGCTTGAAATATATATTTGTTTTCGAATTGACGAGTCAGTATCGCAAGCGCAGATACAGAGAGAGACATTGGAATCTGTGGCGTGGAAAAATAGCCTCTTCTGCCTCGCAGCAGCGATGCGGAAGTCTTTCGAATTCCGTGACGTTGATTGAGAAATGAAAGACCAAGAATGATGAAATTTGAGATTTTTCGACATGGTTTTGTAATAAAAATTAGAGTATCTCGTGGGAGTCGTTAGAGTCAAGCGCTTGAAGAACGAAAATCATCGAGATGAAGGATTTTAAGATTGCAGCGGATACACGAAGCACCTGTTCCCAGTAAATTCGTTGTTTTTTGCCAACCACTCTGCTATATTCCTCTCCCTCTATTATTTCCCGATTTCAATGCGATTCCACGAGTATAAGGGAGACAGAAGGAGAGAGAGAGAGAAATAAAAGTCTCAAACGAAATGATGCGAGACAGAGGCTTTGCGAGTGGAATAAATTTCCTCTTTTTCCCACCGTCCGTAAGAGAGAAAGAGATAATCTTTGTTCTTCGTAGAAAAGCACCGCGCCAAGATTTTCCGTGCATAATGCAGCCTCAAGTGTGCCAACTGAAATAACAAGGCGTTAATTCACCAGCAAAAAGAACGAAATTTAATGAAAAAAAAAAAAAGAAAAATATCTCTCCTCCATCCAAAGTCCATTGCACTCTGTGGTCGTCGATATCGCGAGCAAATTTTTCGCACACTTCAGCAACGTCAAACGGTCAATGTACTCAAGTTGATCCAACGGAAAAATAAAATGAAAAACAGGATTTTACCGTCTTTGGCACAGAATGCGCGAATATTTTTCAGCCTCGGATAAATTCATACTCGTAATTCGGCGTTTATTGCTCGACTTCGAGGCTTAAAAAATTGTCAATTATCAAAAAGCTTATGAACATCTGCGTAAAATCTTGTCAATTGGAAATTTGCACGTAGCTACTTTCATCTTAATCATGTTTACACACTTTTTTGCCCATTTAAATTTTTTTGTCAATCCGAACCTCCCAAGATATTTTTCTCTCATTCAATACCAATTATTCTCGTCGTTTGGCGCATCTACGCAAAAAAAATTGAGATCGACAGTCGCAGAATCACGAAAAATGGGGTGTTCAGGAGCGTTCCTTGAAAAATATTTCCAAACATGATTTCTCGTTCCCAGTGATCGGCAGTATCGATTTTTTCGTCAACGATATTGATTTTATTAATCATTTTGTCGAAAAATTAATAATTAGTAAAAAAATATTACTAATTCTTTATAAAAATTCGTAATTAGCGGAAAAATATTAGTAATTTTTCGAAAAAATTAGTAATTAGCGAAAAAATATTACTAATTAATTTTTAAAAAAGTAGTTATTTGTAGAAAAGTATTGTGTAATTTTACGTACTTGCGTGTACGGATTGAGTCATGGTTATAAGCTCAAACAACTCATTCAAAAAGTTGTTTTATCTTTTATAATAACTAGATCTTTTGAATATTTCACACATTATTATTTATTGTATCGAATGTCGATATCACATAAGTTATTATTAATACGAATATTTAATCAGTACCTATTAAAAAATACATTAGTAATTGTTATTTGATTTATTACTTTTTCCAAAATTAATACAACATTTCTTCACAAATTATTGATTTCTTTTGGTTATTTAGCAATATCTTTTTCGCTAATTACTAATTCTTGGAAAAAATTAGTAATATTTTACCGTTAATTACTCATTTTTTGGGAAAATTAGAAATGTTATGTCACTAATTACTAATTTATTAGGAAAATTAGTAATACTTTGTTACTAATTACTAATTTTTTTATAAAAATTAGTAATATTTTTTGCTAATTACTAATTTTTTAATAAAAATTAGAAAAATTCTGTCACTAATTACCAATGTTCAAAACAAACTAGTAATATTTCTTTGCAAATTATTAATTTTTCGAAAAAATTGGATAATAAAAATAGAAAGATTTTTTTTGGCGATCACTGCTCGTTCCCACTCGAATATTTTGCACGTACCGACGCGACAATTGCGAGGAAAAAAATTGTTTCGCCAGAGCAAAGGATTCTTTCATGAGTCAGCAAAGTCGTTAGCGAGACCTCGAAGGATCTTGAATGAGAGAGACAGTTGAGAAAAATATCGAATTGGGGACGAGCGATTTTGGATTGGAGGAAAACATATTGAAAAGTTAAAAAAAAAAATAAGAAACTATGAAAAAAGAGCGAGACTGTGGATTCAAAAAATAAGAGTGTGATACAGAGCGAGAGAAGGTAGAGTGGTGACTCCCGGAGGTATTTATACAGATGCCTGGAGTGTCGCCAAAAAGCTCAAACCCTATCTATCGTCGTATAACACAGAGGAAGCTTAGCCAGAGATCTTTGCTTCTCTTTCTCCCTGTCTCTCTCTTTTACTCTCACTCTCTCTCTCTCTCTCTCTCTTTCCATAGCCTCCATATTTCTCCGGCACACCCATGGATCTTTCTCCATTTCTCCTTCACCGCGATTCCCACTGTTTCGCCCATTCTCTTCGTTGCTCTCTGGGGCCAAGAGTACTTGACACTCTTACCACTGTACCCCAAGCCAGAGCAACCAAACGGGGGTTGCACACCCCCGATCCCTCTCAGCTTTCCCCCACTCCCTTTTCCATTGGCACTCGACTGCAGGTTTTCTTCTCTCTCTCTCTCTCTCAATATATATACGACATGACGTTTTCGATCTATCGCACACCAGAAGAGCCTCAAGCTGCTTTATTTGTCAAGCACTCGAATCCATCGAGAAGCAACCACTCCCTTTCTCACCATCCCAACGCTCTCCGCCTCTCGCCTTCTCTTCTCGCTGCTCGAGCAGCGCGAAATACGAAATTGAAGAGGTTATGGAAGCTTCCGCGTGCAATTGTGAGTTAATGGCCAGGGTCACGGGCAGAGATCGGCATACATATTTTAGGTATTACAGGCCTTTTTCCAAAAACTGTTACAACTAGCCTCACGCTCCCATAATTTTTTTTTTTAATTTTCCATTTCTCTCTTTATTCAAATAATAACTTCATCGTTTATTGCTCGCGAGAGCAAAGTCTTATTTAGCCCGAGGGCGGAGAAGGTTGCCAATAAATGTCAGCTCGAATCCTCGGGTTCTCGGTGGCAATCGCGTTTCTCACCCTTTCGGGATTCCAAACACCCTTCGTCTCCTCGTGATTCGATATCTCACCGAGTCGGCGAAGGGGGTTGAGGCGATTAGACGAGAGGGAAAGCCTACTTCGACTCCTCGAGGGAGGCAGTCCTTTATGCATATAGGTTGGGTATATACCGGCTTTATATACCCGACCTAATAGGTATGTATATGTAGCTGGAATACCCGACAACAAGCCAGACCTTAATAATACGTCGACGACATAACGACGACGGAATATCTCGACGAAATAGTCGGAGAGGGGGAGAGAGAGGGTGAGTCAGGGAACGAGAGGACGATATCGAATCTCTCGTGCCAGTTTGCCAAGAATTTCCTCCTCCCTTTTGTCGAGACGCGACAACGGACCCAAGGAACCGGGAGAACCGCTCCGAGAACGCAAATTCGCGTGAAACAATGAATTACGGCCAATTTTCTTGCGCGCACTCTCACATACACGCGCTCATTAGATATGCGTTGAATTTTCACGAGAGAAGGGCGAAGAGAAAAGCTCGCGCCTGCTCGGACCAAGGCGATATATATATGAGGCATTCCATGCCATTTCGAACGGTCAAAAAGTTGTCCACTCTCAAAAAAATTGGCATTGTGTCAAATTATTCAATTATATGAAAAAGAGTAGTGTAAATTTTTTCAAAATTTTTTGATCCCATTTTTGTGAGTTTTTCTTCATTTCAAAATGTCACAAGTACCGTTATATCTTGAAAGCATACGATTGAACAAAAAAATGTTTCAGACAAAAAAGTTGCAGTTTTACAGAAACTTAGTAAAAAAAAAAATTTTCAATTTTTTGAATTTAAAACATGACCATTTTCATCAAAAATATACGAAAATAATTTTTTTCGGTCGGTATGTCACTTTCGATTTATGTCAAAAAATTCCGGAAAGTACTTCGAAGTGTGTACAACAGACACGTATTTTTTTTTAGATGGCTCGACTAGTTGTTCCAAAGCTATGCTTTGTTTTATTAATAATATTTTTTTTTGTGTTTGCTCCAATAAGCTGCAAAACATTAATATTATTATTGTAGATGTTCATTTATCAAAAAATTTGAGAGAAACAATTTGGGAGAGTATAATTTTCCATAATAATTGATTTCTCTAAAAAAAATGTTATTAATAAAACAAAGCATAGCTTTGGAACAAATAATCGAACCATCAATAAAAAAATACGTGTCTATTGCACACACACTCCAGAATATTTTCTTGAATTTTGTGACATAAATCGAAAGTGACATACAGATCGAAAAAAATTATTTTCGTATATTTTTGATGCAAATGGGAATTTTTTAAACTCTCAAAATAAAAAATAAAACATTTTACAAAGTTTCTGTAAACCTGCAACTTTTTTGTCTGAAATTTTTTTCTGTTTAATCGTATGCTTTCAAGATATAACGGTACTTACTGGGTACCGTTTGTTTTTTTAGAAAAATCAATTATTATGGAAAATCATACTCTCAAAAATTATTTCTCTCAAATTTGTAGATAAAAGAACATTTACAACAATAATGTTAATGTTTCGGAGCTTATCGGAGCAAAAACAAAAAAATATATTATTAAAAAAATAAAGTATAGCTTTGGAACAACTAATCGAGCCACCTAAAAAAAAAAAAAAGTGTATTGCACACACTTTAGAGTATTTTCTGGAATCGAAAGTGACATACCGACCGAAAAAAATTATTTTCGTATATTTTTGATGAAAATGGTCATTTTTTAAACTTGAAAAGTTCCTTAAAAAAATTGATCACAAAGTTCATGTGAAACTGCAACTTTTTTGTCTGAAAAATTTGTCTGTTCAATCGTATGCTTTCAAGATATAACGGTACTTAGAAAATTTTGAAATGTTGAAAAATTCCAAAACATGCGATCCAAAAACTTTGAAAAAATTTACAGTACTCTTTTTCATATAATTGAATAATTTGACAAAATGTCAATTTTTTTGAGAGTAGAGCACTTTTTGACCGTTCGAAATGGCATGGAATGCCTCATATATGTATATGCAGCTCATTAGATTGGCCGAATAAATTTAATGGCTCGGCAGAGCGCATTATAATTAATTGTGAATTGTAATTAATCGTCTCGGATCGAGAACAAGAGCGAAAAAAAGAGATTATCCGACACGAGGAAATAATCCTGACCTCATTGTGTCGACCCAATTTCGGGCGAGGGATAAGAAATCAAGATTCTCGGATTTCGGGGTACGTAAATTTAGCATTTTTTGATAAATTTTGAACGTTGCCACACAAAACTATGAACAAAAGTCTCAAGAGACTGAAAAAGATAAACTTATTGCAAAATATAAATTATCGATAATTAATTTTCTCTCTGTATTACCCCCAAAGTTCAACTCGTGCTCGAAACAGCTTTTCAGTCGCTCGAGCTTTTGCCCCGCGTTACGCGGCAATTTTTTTTTCTCCCATCTCGTTTTCTCGCAACTATTGTTTCATTTTTGCGCTGCAGCATCCTCGAGGAAAATTAAATTCTCGTTGAAACAACGTACCGGAACGCTTCTGTATATTAAAAAGGGCACGGAGGGGCACATTGTTTCGTCGTCTGAAACGAGAAAGCGATGATAAAATGCGCGCGCTAAAGAAAATGCCTCCCAATGGAACATCGGTGCAACCGGCGCGCGCCGACCTTCATATTTCGGCCCAAGTTCCGTGGATCTATCTATTTATATATATACGTAGTAATACACGGGAAAACCGGAAATGAATCTCCTCGACGGGGAGAGCCCGATACCGGAAGAAATTTCGAGCTTGCAGCCTTCGTGGATGAAGAGAGAAAGAGAGAGAGAGAGAGAGAGAGAGAGAGAGAGAGAGAGAGAGAGAGAGAGAGAGAGAGAAGGCAAGAGAGAGAGAGCGAGAGGAAAAGAGAGGAAAGAAAAAAGTGAGCTTGACGCTTCCATCTTTCTTTTTTCCTCCCCGTTCTCGTTTCCTTCGATTTTCTCGAGCCCCAACGACATCTCGTGTCAGGCGAAGGCTTTTCCTACTCCGCCCCGCTGCTTCAGCCTACAGCCCTTATTTTCCCTTATTTTTTCATCTCCCTTTCTCTCTTCCTCGCCCTTTTTCCTCCCCCAACCCCTTGCAGGGATAGCCCAAACTGCAACGTAATTTTCCCGTGGGAGATTGTACTCCGGGATCAAAGAACGTAATGAAATATTTATCGTCATCCGACTCGCTTCGAATCAAACTTTTTCCGTGATACAACGACGGACAACATCGGAGAAGAGAAACTGTTTTTTTTTTCAACGATCGAGCGTCTCGGTCGAATAACGAGAGCAAAGGGAGGAAAAGGATAAAAATTCCGTGGAAAATTCGACGGATGAAGTTGAGATGAAAGAAACGCGGAAAAGTTCACGCTGATCCGCGCAGTTTTGTGCGAAAAGAATAGAGGACGAGAGAGAGAGGGAGGGGGTAAATCCGGCACGTGACTTTTCTCCACCTTCTCGCTCGCCGACATCTTTTTTATTTCCACTCTTTACTTTTTACCTTTCCTTTTTTTTCTCTCTATTCGCAGTCACGTAATTTCCTCGAACGGCTTCGAAAACGGGAGAGAAAAGAGAGAGAGAGAGAGAGAGAGAGAGAGAGAGAGAGAGAGGGAGAGAGAGAGAGAGAGAGAGTGAAAAAAGCTCGTCGGTCTCGTCGACGAGAGACGTTTGGATCCATGTTGCTCCGGCAACTGGTCCAAGGTGAAAGAATAGCCGGAAGAAAGCGTGCGCGCGTTTTTCACCCTCCCCCTGTCTCTTTCCATTTATTTTTCCGCCCCTCTTTTTCCCTCTCACGGGAAGAGAGCCTCGAGGGGGATAAATTTTCTTACCCCCTCGGCATATCGGTCGTCTCGAGACGTCGCCATGGCAACCGACCTTTGAGACGCTTTTCGCAAAATCGTGATACCTCGTCTGAGCTACAAGATCGAGTTTTCAATGATAACCAGTTGAAACTCCCAATGTCGATTCAAAGGGCGGATTCAAAGTTAAAAATCGAAAAATTCTTTTTTTTTCCAAAAACTATATTAATTGACAGCTGATCTTAAAATTTGCAGGAACTGCTTAAATATGCTGAGCTTTTCTCTTTGAAATATTATTATTCGAACATTCACTGTTTATAACTATCGTTGAAATTTAGAATTGTTCATAATAAGTCTCTCAATGATTGAAATAAGCTCCAATTAACCCACTGAGAGAAAAAATTACTAGAACTAATGAAATAAAGTTTTGAAGGCAAAAAATCAATTTTTTTTCATTATTTTCCTAAACATATTACATTGGTTCCCTTATATATTTACTTGGTTCATTTTTTTCAGTCAATTCCATAAATTTCCGTTTCAATAAACGAATTTACTTGAATCTAACAGTATGTTATCAATTATACGTAATATGTTGTTTGAATCAAGAACACATTTTTTCATTCAAAACATGCATATCTTTTAATACAGGAAGCACTGAGAAAAAAAATTTGTTGAATCAACAAATTAATTAGTCCAATCAACAGGAAGAATGATTGATTCAATCAAGTGCGTGTTTATTAATTGTTGCTCAACATTTTATAAAAAATATATAGCCCTTGCCAAATAATTTAATATGCATAGTTTAGTGACCCCAAAAAAAGACAAATCTGCGCCAATTCTCCGATCTAATTTCTCTGTCCGACCGAGATTCGAACCCTCGACCCTACCTACCATCATACCTATCCTAACCTAACTACCTAACACGCTACCTATTACGCTACCGACTACTACTGTGCACTTGAAAAAAGTTAGGAGTTATGAAGATTTGAATATAAGAAAACATTTAAAAAACCAGTTTTTTAATTTTTAACAACTTATGTATACTATTAAAGTATACTATAGAAATGATAGTTCCTTGCTTGAAGGAAATAAAAATTTCATCATTCCAAACAAATATTCTATTGGAATAAAATAATGTGTTATTTATTTTACTGCAGCTTCTTTTCAAATAATCACAATCAATTTTATATCTAATAAATATTGAAAAGACTACAGAAATATTTTTAGAAGTAAAATAATGATGAATTTATTGCAAAGAAATAATTTTGTTCGAAAAAAATAATTTCGTATTGAAGTCATTTTTTAGATCCAAATAATTTCATGTTTATGATGCGATCAATGTAATTAATCCAATGAATACAAATTTAATCAAATCTATCATGCATTTAATTGTCACTATTAAATAAGAATTTAATATAATGGAGTAATAGATTCGTGAAAATATTTTTTTAAATGAAGAGTGATTTTCTTGGTTCAACAAATAAATAATCGAATTAATACTTTCATTTAATAAATAAATTCATGTTCTCAAATTCAGTAATTTTTTCCCTCAGTGCCGAAATCGATTTTTATTTACTTGAAAAATCTAACATTTCGTAGAGGAATTTTTTTCCAATGTATATTTTGTGCTGTGAAAGAAATATGAATATTTTGCCTTTTTTTTAGCACTGATATTCAAATTAATCTTTGAGCTTGTAAGAGAAAAAGAGAAGGTAAAAAATCAACTGATTTTCGATGCAAAAATGAAGAAAAATGTCACTTGTGCTCGAAGGCAGCGCGCAAGAGCAACGATCCATCGGTGAATCTTTGCACTCAACGCACTGAGCATAAATCGCGCGTTGCACTATTTATATGCCATAGAATACTTGCTCACTCGCATATACGCGGGGTATTCCCAGTCAACTTGACTGACGTTTCTTTCTCATCCTCTTGAATTTGGTTCCTGATTTTTTTTACGTTTTTTTTTCACAAAGACTAAAAAGCGAGCGCAATTTTTTTCTACAAGATTTTTATATTTTTTTTAACAATAGAAGATTTGAAAAAAATTTCAAAGCCCCTCAGTCTCGAATATATTTCACTTTGCCCACAAATTCCAAAATCATTTAAAAATAAATCATTTAAAAGTTAATACAGTCACTGTAACAAAATTGTAAAAAGTAGAAAATAATGTAAGCTTTGCAGAGGCTAAAGTTTTTAAATATTCGCGAAACATTGTTGAAAATTCTACAAAAGTTAATAATTACTTTTTTTATGCTTAAAAAAAACAAGATTTTGTTTTCAACATTCCCATGATGACTTTTCAATTAAAATACATTTTTCAACATGTCACCAATAATGATTAAAAAATCTCAAATAAGTTACACAATTTTTGAACTCTTAATATTAAAATTATGATGATTTATTATAATATAATTAATTATAAAATCACAAGTAAAATATTGAAAAAAATTGACATACGCGATTGAACGATTCTGATCGTAAAAAAGCGGGATTTTATGTTTGCCGATACAGTTAAAACTGAGGGAGAAAGAAGGACAAAGAAAAAGGGGTTATTGCAAAAAAAAATGCATCGTGGATGACGCAGCGCGAAAGTGGAAAAAAAAGTATACACAATCCTAAGAAAAAAAGGCATAAATTGCTACGCCCGGAAAATATCTGGTGAAATGAAAGAAAAGTCGTAACTCGCTACGACCAATTTTTTCTCCAACTCGTATTTTGAGAAAAGAGTAAACTTTTTCGCACACTTTCCACCTTCGTTCTCGCGAGAGGACCGCGAAATTTTTCTTGATAAAAAATCACCCATCCACATAAACGCGATGATAAATATAATCAGAGACAAAACAGAGGAAAATATTTGAGAGAAAAACGAAAAAAGGTGGACCTAAGCGAAGGACGAAAATATCAAGTTACCTCCGATCACTCGGTCGACTCGCGTCGCTTCGATCTTTTTGTCCTCCTATTTTTTTCACGATTATCGCAACAGCGAACATTCTCGAGAGGAAGCATTTTTTTGCATCCTCGAGGAAACTATTTGGAGCCTCGATCCAAGCGACACCGATCACCACGATTAAAAACCACGGACTGATTTTTCTTTCAATGATTTCCCTTTAAATACACTTTTCTTCGTCGATATTCTCATCGACCCCGAAATGCGCTTGTTGCGATCACCAAAAATATTTTATCGATACTCTGTGAATATTTATTGAGTTTCTATTTTTTTTCCTTCGTTAATTATAAATCATCGAGGCACAGAAAAAACAATAAACAGAAAGAACAAAATCGACGAACGACACTCGAAATGTTGCACCGGACAGATTCATTATTTACAAAATCGAAACTTTGTCA
This sequence comes from Alloplasta piceator, assembly GCA_946863875.1. NCBI lineage: Eukaryota > Metazoa > Arthropoda > Insecta > Hymenoptera > Ichneumonidae > Alloplasta > Alloplasta piceator. The sequence continues at coordinate 43,381,419 of OX333076.1, read as the reverse complement.
TCGATAACGAGGCATTATTCGATTGGGGAAAAACCAATTGGGAAAATCACAGGGCAACTTCGAAACTGCGATAAATCGAGAAAAACGAGAATGAAAATTTGAAGAAAACGATTGAAATCACGAGATTAGATTCGTTTGACATTTACAGTGGTATTTAGGCACGACGACGCGATCGCGGCGCGCGCGCGAAAGACTAGAAATTCGGTCGACGTCGAGTCGACGGGCAAAACTGCGTGTGTGATGATTTCAAGTAGATAGTGCTGTTCGTCGCGGCGAAAAACCGACGGTGGCGCTCTTCCTCGGGACGCCCACCACCTGTGGTTTTATACACACCCCTCGACCCCTTCCTCCCACTCTTTCTTTCTCTTTCCTTCTTTTTCCCCCCTCTTCGCTTCTCTAATGTGGTTGAACTTTTTTCCGGCTTTGTACAGACATTAGGGCGAGAAACACTTTTTCATCCGATTACGCTCCTAAACGAGATTTTTCTACCTTTCCCTAAAAAATTACATCTCCCACGAGTAGAGAATTTTTTTTTCTCACTGGAACTAATTTTGGGCAGAAATGGCATTTTTGGAAATTTCAAAATTCAGGTTCTAGTGTAGAATTTTGAAAAAAATCGATTTTTTTTGCATATTTTCAGCGTTTGATGTCTCAAGAATGTAGGGTACATTCTTGAGACATCAAACACTGAAAATAAACCCAAAGGAAATTTAGAAATTCCAAATATTAACGGAGTTATAGCGGTAATTAGTGAGGTGGAAATAACCGACGTTTTTTCCCACCCCCACTTAATCAGCCGGTATCTGTCAAGATATTGGATTTTTTGTTTCGCCAATTTAGAATATTGAAGAATGAATAAATATGTGGTGAAAAAATGAATGCAAAAACATCTTTAGTTTTTTTTTCATAGCATGTTGAAAAATACCTAAATTTTGGCTTTCTACACTAGAACACCCCCTTAAACGATTCATCCGCGTCTAAATTTTCATAATCTTCATTTTTCAATTTTTTATAATTAATCTTAATTTTTGACACGACGTACTTTAAAGTTGGAGTTGTATTTTTTTTTTACCGATATTGTTACAAAATGCCTGAGACTTCATCGGAGTTATTGATTAATACAAAATACGAAATGATGAAAAAAAAACATTAATAATAATTATACTTACTAATTATATTATCATACAAATCAGTGATCGGCAGTATCGATTTTTTCGTCAACGATATTGATTTGATTAATCATTTTTTTGAAAAATTAATAATTAGTCAAAAAATATTACTAATTTTTTCAAAAAAGTTAGTTATTAGTGACAAAATATTTTTAATTTTTCTAAAAAATTAGAATTTAGCGAAAAAATATTACTAATTGATTTTTAAAAAAACAGTAATTTGTAGAAAAGTGCATTGTGCATTTTTACGTACTTGTGTGTACGGATTGAGTCATGGTTATAAGCTCAAACAACTCCATTCAAAAAGTTGTTTTATTTTTTATAATAACTAGATCTTTTGAATATTTCACACATTAGTATTTATTGTATCGAATGTCATATGATATCACATAAGTTATTACTAATACGAATATTTAATCAGTACCTATTGAAAAATACATTTGTCATTTTTATTTTATTTATAACTTTTTCCAAAATTAATACAACATTTCTTCACAAATTATTGATTTTTTTTGTTATTTAGCAATATCTTTCTCGCTAATGACTAATTCTAGGAAAAAATTAGTAATATTTTATCGTTAATTACTAATGTTAAAAAAAAATTACTAATATTTCTTTGCTAATTATTAAATTTTCGAAAAAATTGGATAATAAAAATAGGTAGATTTTTTTTTTTGCCGATCACTGATACAAATTATACTTTTTTTAAGGAAAAAAATACCAAAATCTCAATTAAGAGGGCGAGCTAGAAAGCATGTTTTTTAAACGTTCCAGATTATGTGTTTATATAAATATTAATATCCATTGGTGTTGATGCATGAGAGAGCGAGATATATAAAAACATTCAAGAAGTTGAAGCGTTGCCCGCTCGTATTAGCGTCTCGAAGAAGAGAGAGGACAGTGAAAGAGCGAGGAAAATCTATTTCTGTTTAACCGTCGACAATGGCGTCGACGAAAAACGTCGATAGACCCGCCGAAAGAATGAGAAAACTCATTTGGAATATTTTCGTCTCTCGTTCCATTAGATAAATTGCACGTGTGAGTGTGTCTTTTATTTTGTTTGCCCGTTGAATTTATCGTCCCTCATTTGTTCACGTTGTGTCGCGAATAATTAATGAATCGAGAAACGCTTGATTGTTTCGATAGAATTGCCCCGAACGTAATAGTTGTCAAGGCTACCATGGTATTAATACATTTTTTTTCAACCTATGTCATCGATTTCAAAAACAATAAATTAAAAATCTTTACTCTGGATATTTATCATCGACAAATTTCGTGAAAAAAATAAATGATAAATGGGTTAAATATTGAAAACTAGAATAACGTATGTGACAAAAGTTGAGCTTCGTGAGATTTCAATGTCTTAATGATCCATTCGAATTTAATTAATTAAATTTTCCATAATTCGCGGAATTTTTATGTTGCAGAGTTTTTGGTCCGGTTATTAATTATGGCCTATTTGTTAACTTTCAGCTATCATCTATTTACTATTATTTTTTATTTCAATCTTCCATCCCAATTATGTGTTTTTGTTCGTTTTTCAGTTTAGTAGTCGTTAGAAAAGTCTTTTGAATTGAATTCTACGATTCAAGGATCAGTTTGGGTAGTAAAAAAAAATTGAAATAATTAGAAACCCTTATCACGAAAATTTGCAATTTCTTGAAGCGAAAGAAAAATCATTAGATAATTTGTCCGCTTTATGAAATTCGGAATAAACTGTCCGATTGAGGAACCTCGCTCAAAAAAGCTTCTCACAAAAAGAACCTCTGAATCGTCCCAAGTTTACCGGGGGCACCGTCAAAATTTCTCATTGTCTTTCGAAACTCACGGTTTGTTCGAAATAATTCCTCAACGTACCCTAAATCTTTTCCCGCGACTCGCAGAAACGTATTTCTCTTTCGCTATGATCGTTAGCGACACGTGCAACACTTGTTCGCGATGTCTTCGGGCATTCAATCTCACTCAGAAAGCTTAAACACTGCATCAGCCTGACCAACGTGTCCAATTCGCCTCGTGAGACTTTCCAACGACGACGAGAAATGATAATCTTCGAAACATTGCACGAAATTAAGTCCCGATATAATAAAATTCGACGAGGGAACGTTGCACGAGATTCTTCATGTCGACGGATTAATCGAGCAAGTAACACTCGCGTCGTGACTGATTTAATTATCCCAAAAGACACGCCTCTACATGAATATATATTGTTAAGCAGGATTCAACAATCTCGGCGCATTTACGATGTAACGAGGAACAAAAAATAATGAATAATTACAAAAAATTATTACATCGTGGCTCATTGACATCTCTCCAGAGTTGTGAAAATAGTAATGTAAAAGTAATGCATTACCCATTACTTTAAATAATGTGTATTGGACAAGTTTTCCATTACACATTACAAAAGTAATACACATTACAAAAGTAATGTGTAATAGATGCGTGCTCCATTACAATTAAGAAAAGTAATGTGTAATGGAGGCGTGCTCCATTACAAATAAAAAAGTATTGTGTAATGGATGCATGCCCTATTACAAATAAAAAAAAGTAATGTGTATTGGATGCATGTGCCATTACAAATACAAAAAGTAATGTGTAATGGATACATGTGCCATTACAAATACAAAAAGTAATGTGTAATGGATACATGTCCCATTACAAATAAAAAAGTAATGTATAATGGATGCATGTCCCATTACAAATACAAAAAGTAATGTGTAATGGATGCATGTGCAATTACAAATGAAAAAAGTAATGTGTAATGGATACATGTCCCATTACAAATAAAAAAAGTAATGTGTAATGAATGCGTGTTCCATTACAAATAATAAAGTAATGTGTAATGTATGCACGTTCCATTACAAATTACAATTTAAAATAATATAATGTGTAATGGGTGGAGTGCTCCATTACAAATGGAAAAAGTGCCGTGCTCGGATTAGAAACTTGCACATTGCTGTTTCATTATTTCATTTCGCTCACTAAAAGTTTATCCACAATAATCACAAATGATCCATGAAGTTAAAAAAAAAGAACATGCACATTATTTAGGGATTCAATAAATCGACAAATTTTGTATCAGTAACTTGTCATTTTTATTAGATTGCTTATAATTATGGGTAACAGCGTGTAAAAGCAAGGTCAATATAAAGTTGGATAATTTTTGGGGTTGAGTACATTTTCGTACTTCATATTTAACGATGAACGGTCGGTTTTTTTTTGTTTATATTTTTTAACTTTATGGATCATTTGTGATAATTGTGGATGAACTTTTAGTGAACGAAATAAAATAATGAGACAGCAATGTGCAAGTTTCTAATATGAGCACGGCAATTTTTCTGTTTGTAATGGAATATTCTCCACTGCAAATTACTTTTTTAAAAAATTGTAATTTGTAATGGAACGTACACGTAATGCGTACATTACACATTACTTTTTTCTTTGTAATGGGGCATGCATCCATTACACATTACTTTTTTTATTTGTAATGGGACATGTATCCATTACACATTACTTTTTGTATTTGTAATGCATTATTTGCAACTCTGCATCTCTCCCGGTTCAAACTTCATCATCGAACAAATTCCCGAGGAATAAAGCCCTGCCATTTCACATCTACCTTTTTATGACTACATCAAATGGTAAATAGGGTGCAAATTTATAATTTGCACTATTTCTTGATTATAGTATCTGCGGAAAATGATCACGCATCAATCGTCGAAGTTACAAGACAGTAAAGATATCCGTTAAGTTGTATTCGGCAGAGTCATTCAACTGTATAGGGTCGTAATCCGCAGAGATGTAAATGAACTTACATCGTTATAAAAAATTAATTCACGATTCGACCTTATATTTTAACACCATCGTTGGTATTTACAGTGCGAAACGTACGAGTCGTTACATCATAAAAAAACACCATTTCCTCTTTACTTTGGCCGTAATATTCTTCAGTATTTTTCACGGAGCAACGTTAATACGGGTTTAACAATATTGTTTATTTTCAAGCCTCGATGCCGTTGTAAATACAGCGTAGGGAAAGGCGAGCGAGAGAGTGGGAGAGCTTTAGAGAAAACGTTGGCCCAGAAAACTTTAATGAATGTATATTTTTTCGTTCACGCTTGGGTTTCTTTTTTTTTATGCTCTTCCTTCTCTTTCTTATTCATCATCATCGTCATCATGCGCAAGAGTAACCGAAAAAAAGAGCCAGAGAGAGAGAAAAGAACAAACGGGTGAACCGTACATGTTGAGGAAAAAAACCCCTTTTTCTCGTCTCAATCCTCCTCTCCACAGCGTTAAAACGTAGACTTTTTTCCACGTGCTTTATATTTAGATTCCTAAAGAGACTCCTTCCTCCATTCTGCTTCAACGGTTCGCTTCGTTTCCGTTTCTCTCTCTCTCTCTCTCTCTCTTTCTATTTTATATTTCCTTATCCTGCCCCTTCCTCCTCACCACTGTTCCCATTTTCACGAGCCTACCTTTTTTTTTTTTTTTTAATGGCCTCAACAAAGTTTGAAAGCTCATCTTCTTCGCTTCTCTTCACTACCGGCCTGGCCCGTTTCTTCGCCAATGAAACACGAGAGCCGCGTTATATTATTGTCTCGCAACTCCTCGCTGTAACCTCTTTAAAGGAGAAAAAAATGACTCACCGCGCCGAGTTGATAGATCTCGTAATATCGAAACGAGTCTTTTGAGAAGCTCGTAGCTTTTCTCGCGTCTTTACGAGGTATTGATTTACGACGCTAACCCTGCCGATCGTATTTTTTTTCTCATCCAAAGATACACAGCGGCTATCTTGAACTATCTTGAAAATTCTTCCCTCCATTGTTTTGACGATATATCATCAGAGATATACTCTTATGCAGCTAATATTCAGTTACTTCTGTAGCGAGCGTTATTTCAACTTTTATAGTTTTAGAATTGTAAAAGGAGAATTTTCAAGGTTAATTTACAAGAATTTATAAATCGGAATGAACACTGAGAAAAAAGTTCAGTTAAAACAACTAAATCCATTTAGTTGAAAAAAATTTAGTTGATTCAATATTAATTTGTTTGAAATAATGAAACTATAATTAATTCAACAAATGGATTTGGTTAACCATAAAATACGAGGTGAACTAAATTATTTGGTCAATTTCCAGATACAGTTTAGTCCAATTTACACGTTACTGAGTTGCCGTACAGAAATATTTTGTTGATTTCTAGTATATTTTAACTTGATAAATTTAGCTGTAACAAAAAAAACAATTCGTATTTTCAATCACACAATTTATTTGATACAAAGATATATATTTGATTGAACTGAAACTTTGCCCATTCAAGCAACGATTTAACCGATTTAACTAAAACTTCCACTGTATCTTTGTTGAATTACCAAAATGATCTCGTTGAACGTCCGAAAACAAATATTTAGTTGAGTCAAACAAATTTTTGCATTTTCAACAAAAAATTTTTCTCAGTGAACCAAATGGGACTCTTCAAGTTTTGTCGAGACGTTTACGTATGAAAAAGAAGTTTTAAAATCGGCCGATCCGAAGTGAAGTGGAAAAAGGAAACCTCTCCTTAGCAATCTTTAACTTTTATTCGGATAAAAAGTTGGGGAGAAATTTCTCGAAAACGAAATTCTGAGAAAATGTTTTTAGTAATGAAAATTCATGAAAATTTTGATTTTTCGAGAAGACTATTGGTGGATTCGTGTTCAGGAGGAGGGAAATACATCGATATAACGTTCTAAAAAAAAAATGTTGTTGTTTCATTTTGGTTAAAATTGCATTTGCTCACTAAAATGATTGTAATTTTTTTATTGTATAGGATATCGGCTTCAACTTGAGCTTATTCTCTTCGCAATCGTTAAACCTTCAAAATGCCGCTTTGTCCATCCGATTGCGATAATTTTTCAATTTTTAGCAGATTTTTAAAGTTCGACCATCGATTTTTGAAATTTTTTCAAGGCATACCCCTTCCTATTTTTTTTTTGCGATTTTCAAAGTACTCTCATTTCTCCAAAAATTAAGTTATCGGAATGAACCAAACACCATTTTCTGAGTTTAGTGACAGCCTTCAAGTACGGAAAAGAAATTTTGGAATCGGTCAAATCGAAGTGAAGTTATGAGCACTAGAAATTTGGCTATTTTGAAGTTTCTAAAAACTCACCAAAAATGATAAAATTTTTTTTTTTTTTTTAAATTCGTTAAAAAACCATATTTCCGTGGGAAATTTACTGCTGATTGTGAATCATGCAAAGTTTCTACCAAAAAAAAATTATTCATAAAAAAAACAAGAAAACATTTTTACCGAAATTTGTTGACAAAAATTAATATAAATTTTGATTTATTAGGGAAGTTATTGGTATATTCGTGGTCAGTGCAAAAAATACATTGCCAGGAGGTTCAAAGAAGTAACTAAAAAAAAAATTTCTGTCCCATTATAAATATTTTTTTTCTACATGAAATGTCGGCTCGAAACGTAGATACAAATATCAGGGTGACTAGGAATGAAAAATTATATCATACAATAATCGAAAGCATTGAAATGAATGGATTTCAAGCTTTAATTCGATCTTGTCTCTCGTTCTCTTTTTCAGGAATTTTCTTACATTACAAAATCGACCCAATGCGTTTACCAAGAGGGGGAGGATAAAAGAGAGGTGTAAAGCGAAGAGAGAAAAAAGCATTATGAGATCAAGGGACTGTCGTGCCGGTGATGGCACGTGCGAGTCTGGAATTAAGGGTAGTTTCGTCAGTGAAAGAGTTTCCGGGGTGAATCGAGGGTCGGAGTTGCGTGACTCCAAGCAAGTAAACGACATACTTGGCAAATATATATATGATGCATTCCACGTCAAGTCGGCCACCCCATTTTTTGGAATCACCAAAAATCACATACAAATATTCATAAAGTAGTTCTAACAGTTTTTTACTTGATATGTTTACAGACTACAAAAAAATTGGCTTAGTGGATTCCTTCGCATTCCTTCGCATGCGTTTTTCATCCCAAACGAATACACAAATTTCTCTTGAACATTAACAGGGTTGAGACTATTTATAGATATTTTCTACAGCCCGCATTTTTGTTTATTCTTTGTACTTTTTCAATTTTTTTAACTTTTTCCATTTTTATTTGTTTAAATATCTTTTTGTACATTTTAATAAACTTATTTATCAATGGACCCCTGTACACCGATAAAGTCTATTGAAATTAGAGTCAATGGCTAGTCACGTCTCTCGATTACAAAAGAGAATTAATTTACCCTCTTTGGATACACCGACTCTTCTATGAACAATGAATACTTTTTTAGTTCGATTTGGCCATAATTTTTGGGAATGAAGCAATGATACTGCTTTGTTCCTAGAATCGTCTTCGCAGTATCAAAACGAGATTATTTTATTATTTTTCCCTGTCTACGATTAATAATGATAAGATATCAATATCTACACTATTTCGTCAAATCACTATAATGATACATTGTATCAATAAAAATGCATGCGAAGGAACGGGTTGTCCACTGAGTCAATTTTTTCATCGTCTATAAATATATCAAGTAAAAAAACTGTTAAAACTACAGACGAATCGAAGATGTTAATTCTGAGAAAAAAAAAACCTAAATATTATTTGCTCCGAAAATTGCATATAGATCTTTCGGAGGAGTTTGTAAAAAATGTCAGTGAAAAGCACGTTGAAAATCCTAAATTTTATGTCGTACTTTTTTTTCGTACGATGAATAATTTTGGAGTTACAAAATGGGACAAACAAAATTTTTGTATTTTTTTTCCGGCTAAAATATGTAATTTAAAAATCTGAAAAAAAATCACGTATTTTCTTCATTGTTACAACTACTTTCTAAAAATTTGTATGCGATTTTTGGCGATTTAAAAAAATGGGGTGAGCGACTTGACGTGGAATGCCTCATATATACATAACTGCAAGTAACGTGTACCTACGGTATGTATAACGATGAATGAGCGTGTATGAACGTTCACAAAGAAGTGGGGGCTCCGAAGAGACCGAGAGAGCCGAGGGTGAAATTGCTCTTTTTGACCCTCAAACAGGGGTACTCGAGGTGGTGGTGGTCGACGAGAAACGATGACGGGGAATCCCCTCGTTTCACACTATACACCAGACCTCTTCCCACCCGTCCTACGACCGAATCCATGTCTCATCCAGTTAGCTTGATAGCCAAGCACGAAGCATGGCTATCCACTTTTACCCTATCTCTCTTCCTCCCACCCTTTCGCTTTCTCTCTCTCTCTATTTCTCTTCTCAGCGAGCTTTTACATTGTGCTTACTTGTTAGCAGCTCGGCGCTGCTCCCTGTCGTGCTAGCACGTTGAAAAGTTTTTCCCGAGAGCCATTCGCTAGACTCGCGGTGCAAACACCTGTTTGCCCTGCACGTAGACAGACGTGTACACAGTTCGCTCGTGCGAACCAACGGCGAATCGAGTTTGAGAGGCTTTTCACACTGTCCGAGCGGGCCTCGCTCGATGTTAATTGCCTTGGATCTGATACAAACCCCTCCAAAGTTGGCAATTCATGATTTATCGAACGACAACGATCAATCGAAACTTTACGGTTAATTGATATGGTCATGTTAAGACGGTGTTCCGGTCTAGAGATATATATTCCGAGCGTTTTGTCGAGCTCGATAAGAAAATAAACAAGTACGCTTCGCGTACTCGTTAGGGGGCGAAGCCCCCCAAACCCCCTCGGGCTTCGCGCTCCGTATTCTTGATCATTGTCTTGATCGATTCGGTATGGAAATACTATATTGTTTTCATGTTAATGTACATTGTTTTTGATAATACTGAGTCGCATATTTCTTCCTTCATAGGGGCTATTCATAAAGTTGGTGATCGAATTTCAAGGATTATATTAGTAGGCACTCACAACTTTAGAATATAAGGATCATACATTTTGTTTTTGTGATATATTTTGAATGTTGGTTAACATGTCCCTTAGGGACGTTTTAATGGGCACTCACACCGTAATTTAAACTCTTTGATTCATTGTGAACATCGAGTAGTCGGATAAATTCTATTTATCGTTATTAAAACGTCATATATGAATATAATCAATATGATACGAAAGTATCTAAACAATCATATCATTTAAATGCTTTGATAGATTATATTCACAGAATTGTTAAAATATTAGGCAGTAATGAAGAATATTAGTGACATTTAAGATGGGCATATTTGTCATAACACTTTAATCGTTTAATGATCATTAGTCCATTTATAATAAGTAAATAAAAGCTTTAGGTTATAAATCAATGCTCAGATTCAGTTTTTTCACGTTTGAAACGCGCGGGTGATCACCATATTGCCAACGGAGCGCAAGCACACAAAAGAACCATGTACTTTTTATAAGAGAAATATGGGTTTTGAATTTGGCGCGCTCAGGCGGCCGTTTTTAGTTCCTCTTTTACTCTGTACGTGGCGTAGCGGCGTCGTGACGTACGTGGCGACGTCGCGTACGCAGGTCTATGCTTTACGTGAAAGTGATATGTGCTTGTTTACAGTCGTATAGAAATTCTGTCAGTGAGAAAAATAGTTTAAAACATATTTATCAATATTTTCCGTTGGCGATTGTTTTCATTCTGAGTTTGTAACTGCTTTGCTTCAGGACTGTTATTAAACTCTCCATTGGAAATAAGAAGCACGCGTACGAAAAAGATGACGGGAAGAGGGTGAACAAGAGGAAATTCCCTCAATCGGATCGATCGATTCAGAGACGATTGAGGATGGTCGTTAACAGCGGTTGGATCAGGCCGAAATGGCCTCCTGGGAGAGATCTCGTCACGAGACACAGTTCGAGAGCAATCCCGAAGCATCCGGATCCTGGGATCATTAGAGGCTCTATAGGCACCCCTTACACACGACTATCAACACGAATTAATGCCTTCGTCGCGGTCGGTAACGTATCCACTGTCTACATCATAGGTCACGGGCACGAGCGCCGCCTTCTTGACACACGGACAACTATATTTTCTCGATGGCCGAAACGAGCCATTCATCAGCTTCCCAGACCATCCCAGACCTGAAGAGCCCTCGTGCGAGCACTCTTTGGCCCTCCTTTAATTTCGTCTGTTCCGGAGGGAAGTACCAAACGAAAATAAAAGATCTTGCTAGGCTCAGAGTCGCCCCAGAGTCAACGTTGGTGAATCAACGTGCGTCTCGTCAAATATAACGGCAGAACGAAGACACTTGGCCATGGTGGGCGCATTTCACGGATTTTGCGGAAACGAAATGCTGAGGAAAGAAGATGAGAGAGGAGAAGGAGGCCAAGAAGCAAGAAGCGCAGGATGGGACACTCGAGGATTCCAGATACTTTGGAATCCCTATCGCGAGGGCGTCTGAAAGAGTATGAGGAAACGCAGAGGAAGGAATCTAACATTCCTGGGGAGTCAGTTCGATTTTTCCCTCTCTTTTGCGGGTCTAGAGGAAAAAAACCACGAGGGTCGTTCGTTAGAGCCGTCGCTTGAAATTAGATCACGGTTCGATGGGTCCTCATCGAGGATTTACGAGACACAAAGAATGAACGGAATGTCATACTTGCGGAGGAAGGGAAACCGATGATCATTTGATATTTTCAACGTTGAGACGAAGCTACAAAGTTTCCTCGAGGAAATCAAATGGATTCGCGCGTCCAAGCACAGCTGGTGCTTTCTATACGTTTCCTGCCTCTCTTTCTCTCGGCGTAATTTCTTTCTCTCGTTTTACACTCGCGGGATCCACGGCTCTCTTTTTATCTCCTTCAATTTCTACTCTCTCCCATCCCGCAACGTTTCGGGCCACAACCCGATGACGCTTTAAGGTGGTTGTGATAGGTCTGGTGCATCTGTAACGTCTGCATTCCTTGGCCATTCGCCAAACAACGGAGCGGTTTTCCTCTATTCGTTTCTCTCTCAACTGTTAAAATTGCTCACTCTCTCTCTCTCTCTCTCTCTCTCTTTATCTATCCAACCAGTGAATGCCTGACTCTGCCCCTCGCCCTACCCTGGACTCATGCTCTTTCGCTCGGTACACTTGGAACTCCCTTTCTCTCTCCTCCGGCAGTCCAAAACAGCCCGAGAGCTTCTCACACAAAATTCGCGCATACATTGATATAAAACAATTATGGAGATGCATTTTTGTCGTGGACCAGTCCTCGAAATGCCTAATTCACTTTGGTACGCTGCCGTCTATCTCTCGTTCTCTTTCTTCCCGTTCTGCTCCTCATCCAGACTTTCGTACCTTTTGTTCTAAAAAATGGATCCCGCGCGAGCGGAAGCTTGTATAATTTTTTTTTTGCCGACGCATTGATGTTGAAATTTAGGAAAAATATATTTTTTCTGGAAATTTCGAGATTTAGATATGGCAAAATTTTTTGGTTCATTATTTTTCAGAAAATAAAAGTTTATTTTCAATTAATTTAGGACGAGTTATCGGTTTTTTTCTTGCAATCTTAGTTTTTCAATCTTGTCATGCTCTATCGGTTCTTTTTGCTATTTAATTCTCTTCTAATGACCGATAAAATCACAGCAAAACTGAGAAACATGCTGTTACATTTGTTAAATGAAAGTTGAAGTTAAAATTCGAACGCTAAAAATCCGCATTAATTTTCAGATTCGACAATACGTTTTTTTTCATCGCAAAGAATTTTTTAATTCTTGAAAAGCTACTTTCGCCAAATTTTAGTAGTTAATTCAGACGAATGTTGATCAAATTTCAGTAATAAATTTAGGCGAATTTGAGCAATAAATTTAGATATTAAAAATATATCGTACAGGCCTCCGTTCATTTGACTTTTATTTTTTAGGGGGAAGCTAAAAAAATCTTAAGGGGGGAAACCCATATAAATGATCGAAGATAACGAGGAATTTCGGGATTTTTTTTCAGCGCAACTACCGGACCAATCGTTTTCAACTTTGAAGGCTATTTTATTGTACTTTCGAAGACATTGAAAAACATTTTTTTAATCGAAAATAAGTATTCATCAGCAGCCTGCAACCAATCGTTGCTGCACAAATTTTTCCCGCGATGTCGAATTGCGGCAGCTATAGTTTTTTTGTTTTTCATCCGAAACAAAAAAATCAGAAACCATTACATTCTATATGAAAGTACGCTGTCGATAAACCAAGAAAAAGTTTCAAAAGTTGAATATTTTAATAATGGCGGCACTCAGATAAAAAAGATCGAATTTTCACCGAACATTTTTATGCAAAAAATGATTGTTAAATTAAATTTTTGTTTAAATGGAGGTTTATCGACGAGGGTTTGCAATGATGTGTCTAAAAATATTTGGTTGAAATGAATCGGATGAATAGTTTTTTTTTATCGCTGCCGCAAATTTCGAAAATGTAGTTTCGAGTAAATCGCGTTTGAAAGTTAATCAAAGTCTCTGGTACCTTAAAAAAATATTTCTCAAGTCTTCGAATGTACAATAAAATAGCCTCCAAAGTTAAAGACGATTGGTCCAGTGTTACGTTGGAAAAAAATCCCAAAATTCCTCGTCATCTTCGACCATTTATATGGGTTTCCCCCTTAATGGGGAACACAGTCTGAAAAAAGTTTTTCATTGAATCACCCTAGTGTATATTCTTGAGCGTCTGTGACAGAGAACGAAAGATAGAGCTTCTCTAGAGAAGGATAAGAATGCTTTGCCATTACATTGTGCGTTTTAGGCCACACACTGCACATACGGATCTTCTTTTATTAGACTAAACGGAATAACCGTACGCGTAATCCGACCTAACCCGACCTCAAAGTCGAATTAAACTTCGTCTCCTTGTGGCACTCTCTCTCTCTCTCTGTCTATTTCTCTCTCCTTCTCTCGTTAAGCGGTACTTCTCATCGCGATTTTAACGCTCCAAATCGCGGCGAAGAACTCGTCGTCGAGTCGGCACCACGGGAGCAGCTGAACTGTGCACCAACCTCATTTACTCTCGTTTGCCACGCACACTTTTTCCCCCCTCCCTCCCTCTTTTTCTCTATGAAACGATCCTCAAATTATTCCGAAAGCTCATTCTCCAACTTTATATATATATATATAAAATACACTCCGCGCACGTTGAGCTGATTCTGGAGTGCTGGAAGAGCTTTTTTCAAAGCCACTGGAATATAGGTATTTATAATATTTATCCAACCTTCTCTGGCGCCCTTCTACCGATACACCCTTTAACGCAACGGCTTTTCCTTTTACTGAAGAAAAATGCCAGTTCACCGAGAATTTTATATGTATTTCTTCTGAAAGGTTGGCGCTTTTTTCCACCCTCTTTTTACCTCTCGTCGAACCTTCATTTCCCCGTTCACCTTCCAGTGGATTCCCTCATTTCGTTTTCGGTTTATGAACGCGACATCGTTAAGGGGGTCAAGTGGTAGTCACGCAAAAGAAAAAAAATGAAATTCGAGCTTGGATTGAAAGTTTTACGAGAGAACGAGGATTAGTCGAATTTTCCAATAATGACTTGGGCGATATGTAACTTCTCTTTGACAAAGAATCCTGTACGAAAATTGGATGGCCATTTGAAATAGGGAAGCGTGGGGCTAATTGTAACAGGGGTAAGTTGTAACACTCAATTTTGACCGGGAATTTAAAACATTTTGATTTAGTTTTTTTGCTCAATTTACTTCTTATAACTCGCAGCATAACGTAAACACCGCTAATGTCCCGCGAGACATCAAAATAAGAGGATATGCGCACGAGCTCTATTTCGGCATGGTTTCGTAAAAAAAATACTTACGAAAATTTTGATTTTGACTATTAAAATTAAATTATTGTTTATTGTTTTTTCCCTGTTACATCGTAAATTTAACTGGCTTTCATTTGCTCTTTTTAAAATTATTCTAAAGTTTGTAGTTTTTGAGATATTTCATTAAGTAGACAATATGAGCCTGTTACAACCTGTTACAACTAGCTCCAGACATGGGGTAAGTTGTAACAGCTCCCATTTTTTCAAAAAACGTCTGGTGTAAAAGATGGGTAAAGATTTAAAATTATTTTTCAATTGGAATTAGTGCTCAGATATATACTTTACAAACCCTCTTACTCACAATCTTAAAAGCATACATATTTTAGGTGGTACAGGCCTTTTTCCAAAAACTGTTACAACTAGCCCCACGCTCCCCTACCGAAGCTTTTCAGTGAAAAGATTTGTGCTGTGGTGGGAACAAAAAATTCTCCTAATCTCCAATTTTCCATTATATTCCGCCAACTACATTGTAAAGTCAGAGGGAACGAGGAAACTCTGGGAAATCCGTCATTTTTCCGTACAATTCACTGATTCGGACGCTTTGCGTGAACCCATATCATTCGTATATAATGTATGTGTACATATTTATTACCGCCCACATATTCTCCGCCCCGCGGTCCTTCCGGTTTGATCTCCGCCCCCGGTCCGATAATTAATTACGACCGACGAGCTTTCACTCGATGGGTCCCCTTTCTTTACTCTCTCTCTCTCTCTCTCTCTCTCTCTCTCTGTCGACCAGCGCCGCGGTATTTGTCCGTCGAGCAGGCTAATATTCATTCTACGTTATCATCAGAATTTCCACGCGAATATAATACAAGCTATGACGGAAATTCCGT
This sequence comes from Alloplasta piceator, assembly GCA_946863875.1. Taxonomy (NCBI): domain Eukaryota; kingdom Metazoa; phylum Arthropoda; class Insecta; order Hymenoptera; family Ichneumonidae; genus Alloplasta; species Alloplasta piceator. The sequence continues at coordinate 43,365,695 of OX333076.1, read as the reverse complement.
CGCGCACGTACGACGGAAATAATGCAGGAATTCTCGTGGCTGAATGACTCCGAGTACTCGATTGTCTGATTAATATAGCCTTCTTTGCGCCGCTTCGATGCTTCCCTCGGAGGAATTCATCAAGGTAGGTATACTCGTATTAATCAACGATTCCTTTCTCAATGGAATTTCTCATGTTTAAGAATCTCGCAGAATGATCAGACACGTCGAAAATAAGGTCAGGAAAATGAGAATTCGAAATTGAATTATCCCAACGTGAAGAGAAGGATTTCATAAGTTTGACAAAATAGAAAAAATTGACTCCTGAACATTCCAGAGCTTGCCAACATTGGATTATTTTTAACGGTCTGATAATCTCTGCCAGATTCTTCCCTCCATTCAACAAATATCGTGGACTCAATGAAAATACATTTTGGAGATTGATGAGCGAAAAGGGGGGCTTATGGACGGTTAATGGTCGAGTTTCCTTCATTATGCAAAGTTCAGCGGTTCGGGAAAACAAGAACCTAGGGAGCCTATCCGGTCTCCATGCGGGGAACTAATATGGCTCAGACAGGGTTGAATTTCATGGAAACTAGCAACATGTACACAGTCGTTCCAGGGTGAAACAAGGGAAGGTAAATCCCGCCAAAAAGATCCGCTGGGGAAACTTAGGCTGCCTGATGAATGGGTTCACAAATTTTCAGACAAAAAATTCCCAAACTCTGTGAATTTCACTTCCATTAGCTTGAAAAATCTTAAAAAATAGTTCCAATTCGTAAGCAAACCAGAAGTGAATCTAAATCAGAGTGATTCCGATTGTAATGATCGCCCACGCCGAAGACTGGAATTGGAAGAATTGGAATTTATTCACATATCGAAACGTTTCACTACACTATAATTTATTTTAGAAATTGCAGTATTTTCAGTGAAAAATAAAAAACGTATCGCAAAATATACTACGTTCTTTTCAATTTTTACAATGAACACTGTCATTTTTTCACGGGCCCTGGATAATTCTTACAATGTGAAATGTGTAAACGGTTCACCGGATACAACAGAAATATAACGTTTCACGTAGTGTACATTTTACGGTTCCACACTGTAAAAATTCGTCTGATGGGCATGTACTATGTCATATGTGACATCTGTATACAAGATGTTAAGCAATTAGATAACCTGACTAGGTTCACCGTGTAGAGCGCATCAAGACAACAAATTTTCTTTTTTTAAAAATTTTGTACGACAAAAATTGGCTGAGATATCAATGTTTTTAAAGTTGACCAATGACAGCTAGAATCTAGGAGAAATGACGCTGGTGGAGGTTTTTACGCCACGCCCACCGTTACCCCCACCACGTGGCTCACCAGTAGCATTGCTCCTAGATTCTAGCCGTCATTGGTCAGTTTGAAACATAAATAACTAAACCAATTTTTTTCGTATAACAATTTTAAAAAAAGCTAATTTTTTGTCTTGGCACGCTCTACATGGTGAACCTAGTCAGGTTATCTAGTTACTCAACACCCCGTATTGTATTAAAGAAATATGCAAATTTCACTGTTTGCCTTTCCAGGAGGCGCTGTTGATGGAGAAAACTGTAAAAATTAATGGGAATCTCAGTAGCTCTCACTGATCATTTTTTTCCGTGTGGTTTTTTAATTGCAGATGATTTTTTTTTGGTGGCGTCTCTTTGGACCTCACGACTAAAATTTGTCTGTATGGCCATATTTCCATAATTATGGCCTAAATCCTTCAAAATAGAAAATATCATTTGCTTTGAAAAAATACTGAAGAATACATATTTTTTTATATCTATTACCGCGGACGAAACCCCACAAGAACAAACGGAACCCTGTCACATTTATATGCGCCAATTTGCATAACTTTTCGTGCTACGGTGATTTCAACAGTTCAATCACCGAATCCCTGGCCGATTCAACTGTGGCGTCTGTCCTTTGAGAGGGCAAGGAGACTGAAATCATAATGAAGTTGGAACGTCTATAAATACTCGGCGATTTATATCTCCGCTGAATGTTCACGTCTGAGGGATGATATTTCGTGGTCCATGAGAAAGGGGTGAAATCCCACGTCGAATATATATATATATGAAAATATATACATATCTATATATAATGAATGGCGCAGAGAGATGACTATACATCGCCATATATATATATACATATATTGAGTTACGTAACCGTGAGGGGTGGATGGAATAGCGCGCGACCGGAAGCGGAAGCTCCTGCAGGCGCCACCGGAAGTGACCTCGTAATTCTCCGTTCCCCTTTCGTCCATCCGACCATCAACCACCCCTCTCTCTCTCTCTCACTCTCTGAATTATAGGGGAACCTGTGAACCTTTTGTCCCCGCTTTTCCTTTCGGTAGTTATCGCGTTCTCTCACTTTCTCCCTCTTCCTCTTCGCTCCCTTTCTCTCTTGGTCTTCTAAATATATATATATATATATATATATATATATATATATATATATATATTGGACTGTCTTTTACTCACGCTTCCATAAAGCGTTACCTTTTCGTGATTCTCCGCGTCTCTCTCGCTAACTGTAAGCACACAACATGACGAAAGAGACAAGAAATTTTCGGCTCTCTCCTCCCTTTGTTCCCCATTCGTATTCCGTACACTCGCACATTTACACGGACAATATCTGCGGATGGCTGTGCAAGCTTCCAACGATTGTAGCTTCTGTATCTGTGCTCCATGATAAATATATATATATATATATATATATATATATATATATATATATATATATATATATATATATAGGTACGGATGTATAAATCGGCTTGGCCACGTCTGCAACGGGCTTGTACGATTTTCGCTTCATTGTTTCGGGATCCGTGATGCTTTCACGCGGGAAAATCGTACTGGACAAAGAGAACGAATAGGGGAGAGCTTTCCAGTGGAGGATACGAGAAACAAAGATTTTGTTGATGATGAAAATCTCATTGAAAATACAAGTCTCGATAGACAGGGATCCACACGAATCTCCACTATTGTATTTTTTGATATTTGATTGATCGTAGAAGATAGTATCCCCTAGATAAGAGTATGAGGAAGGGAAAATGTATTTATATTTTTTGACGGTATATCAGCTGATAAATGTCATTTGAAAATTCCGAAAAATTATTGGGCTTTTCCTCGATACAAAATTCTAATATTTTATTAAATCCTCACTGCAAAAATTAATCAATTTTTGAAGAAGTTATAGTCATTTAAAAACAAAAGCTTTTTTGCTTTTGGGTTGGATAACAAAATTTGAAAATTTCCTGAAAAATGTTTTTAATTGGGTAGAAAAGGAAAACAAAATTTTAGCCAAATCGAAAGGGGTCGGTTTAAAAGTGGTCGATTTGAAATGGAATACCCCACATAGATTCTATAAAAGTTATTTCGTTCTTAAAATAAAATTGTTTGTATCCGGATCACGTTACTAATTGCAATATCCATAACTATCGAATTTTAATTTTTCGAAAATATATTTATCACTATTGCCATTGGTAAAAAAATCACGTGACAACGGCAGAGGGGGGAGGGGTTCAACAAAACCTCGTGGATGATCACGGAGGGGGAGGGGGGGGGTCTAAAATGGATAAAAAATGCATCACGTGATTAACGGACGCCCCCATATAATTACGATTACCAAAATTACAATTGCCAAAGAAAAAAAGATTTTTTTAAAAACTTATTTTCAAGATCAAGATTCAAAATTCGAGATTCTTATTTGTAAATTTTTTTTTCCACGCTCTTACGGATGTTAATTTTTTATACAGATTTTTACAGAAATGTATCATTCCTATTGCCAGAAAAAAAAATCACAAGAATACTGTTTTTTCGGCAGTCCGAACTGCGTCTAGCCCATTAATGCAAATTCACGGCATTTACCGCGTCATTTCTCGCAGCGTCGCGACGCTTATTATTTTTATTTATTTTCTTTTTTTTTCTCGCTCTAAAGTACACGCTTGGCTACACGACACGACGTGGAATATTAATTATCGGTACACGCGAAACTCTCACGAAGCAACGAGACACACGAGAGGGTGGCTCGGAGCAAAAATGAGCGAGTGAGAGAGCGCCCCGATATTAATAGATTTTTTGACCCAACCCTCCTTACCGCGCACTTTATAATGTCGTAACGTGCGGTCTGTACTCGCGGCAACAGCTTGCATTTCACAACACTTTCGCACACTCACGCATCATAGTTGGGGTAGGAACGAGAGTCGAGAGGGATGAATATTTTTTTAAATTATTTTTTTAAAATAAATAACCAGTGAAACGTACTAAATCGCGATGAAAATTAAAACCGCGTAATTGCTCGACTGACGAGGTGACGAAACCGAGGAAGAGGGAAAAATAAATACACCCCCGAAACAAATGACCGAGAATCGTGACGAAATGAGAGCGAGAGAGAGAAATGGGTTGGTTTGTAAACTCTGAGCTTCGCCGGGAAAAGTGAGGGAAGGGGTAGTTTTCGTGGACGAGACGAGCGTCGAACGACGAAAGGGGTGGAAAAACAGTAAGAGCAACGGTAACTCTGCGGTCGACGAACCATCCCCGTCAGCCTCCTTTTCCCTCGACAGAAACGCTGAGAGGGCGGAAAGCTCTCGAATAATTATTTATTCGCTACTTTACCCCACTGGTTTTCCCTATTTCTCTCTCTCTCTCTCTCTCTCTCTCTCTCTCTCTCTCTCTCTCTCTCTCTCTCTCTCTCTCATGATTTAGTCCGAACAGCACAAAAATAAACGTCCAAAAGAGACTCGTCTCGCGATTCCTTTACTCACGGGTTCAAAATAAATTAAACGAGAAGACTAAAAAAGAATTTGTCTCCACAGATTTTTGCGCAATCGATAAAGGAATATTAATGAATATTGAAATCAGAGTTGCAAATAATGCATTACTTTTTTTAAATGCATTTGCATTTTCATTAACCATTAGTGTTTAATGGTTATTGGAAATAATTTTCATTAACCATTAACCATTAAACCCATTGCAATGTAATGTGTAACCATTACCCATTGCAATGTAATGTGTAATGGACAAAACTTTGATTGCAATTTTGTGAATGGAAAAATATAGATGAATAAATTATTGCAGTTTTTTGTATTACATTTTATTGACTTAGAACTTAGATTTTTAGAATTTAAGATGAAAATCTAAGTCCTAAGTCAATAAAATGTAATGCAAAATTGCAATAATTTATTCATCTATATTTTTTCATTCCCCAAATTGCAATTCAGGTTTAATTGTCCATAACACATTACATTGCAATGGGTAATGGAAATTTTTTCTATCACACACTACATTGTAATGGGCAGGGTTGCAAATAATGCATAACTTTTTTTGATGCAACTGCATTTTCATTAACCATTAACGTTTAATGGTTAATGGAAATAATTTTAATGGTTAATGAAACCATTAAACTTTAATGAATAATGAAAACAATGTCCACTAACCATTAAATTTTAATGGTTAATGAAAATAATTTCCCTTAACCATTAAATTTTAATGAAAATAATTTTAATGGTCAATGAAAATAATTTCCACTAACCATTAAATTTTAATGGTTCATACATTACTTTTTCATTAAAAATTTCGCAACCCTGATTGAAATATATATTTGGGGAGTTTCGATTTGCTGGATTTTCCTCAGAGTTAAATTTGAGAAAAAACCAAAACTCTTTTATATCAATATTTAATCTTAGGGTTTCAATTGTTGATAATTCTCGATTTCCTTGAGTGAAAAAACAATTACGCGTCGCAGATTCGTTTTATGAAAGGGGGAAAGAAAATAGTAACAATGATAAATGTAATAGTGACGATTTTACGAACAATGGGCGAAGTAGATTGAGAAATGAAACGACCCCGGTGAATAGTCGAGGGACTCTCGACATTCTAAACGTTTCCCTTCTATTTCGAGAGTTTCAAAACGGGTTTATATGTGTGGGCACTGATTGAATTTAATTACACGTGGTCGCGAAGCTCCGCCGCGTCCTCTCGGCTTTCTCCTCGCTGTGGACGCTAATGTACGTGGTGAAGCGATTGTTACATCGCATTGTTACATCGCCAAAGTCGGGAAGAGTAGAACGAATACCGGAGCGCACAGCTGCGACTATTTCTCGCGGCGGAGAAGTTCGAGTCAAGCTCGACTTGTACTTATGACCGAGGGGGAACATTTTGAAATTAAGGATAAAATGACAATGTCAAAGTGATAAAAGAGGAAACGGAAAATCAATAGATTTTACGAGGCTCATTGTAAAATCTCCACTGAGAGAAAAAATTACTAGAACCAATGAAATAAAGTTTTGAAGGCAAAAAATATTTTTTTTCATTATTTGCCAAAACATATTAGATTGGTTCCCTTATATATTTACTTGGTTCATTTTTTTCAGTCAATTCTATAAATTCAATTCTATTTTTTGAAGTAAAATAATAATAACTTTATTGCAAGAAAATAATTTTTTCGAAAAAAATAATATCGTATTGAATTCGTTTTTTAGATCCAAATATAATCTCATGTTTATGATGCGATCAATGTAAGTAATCCAATGAATACAAATTTAATAAAATCTACTATATAATATATATAATATAATGGAGTAATAAATCCGTGAAAATATTTTTTAAAATGAAGAGTGATTTTTTTGGTTCAACAAATAAATAAACGAATTAATACTTTCATTTAATAAATAAATTCATGTTCCCAAATTCAATAATTTTTTTTCTCCGTGTCCGAATTATTTTGATCATGAGAACGACGAATCTACTGATTATAAAATAAATGTCTTAGGGAAGATTTTGGAGCCACGGATTTTTTTTCTCGACACTCGGTAAGAACTCGTGAGATTTTGGCAAAAGGCTGGATTCCAGAAATCTTTTTTTGCACCAGAATAAGATTTATATAAAATGAAAAAATTCCATTTGACACAAATAAATCCTGCTGAATTCGAATAAATGCTATTTAATTAAAACAATATCTATTTCATTAAAATAAATTCTACTTAATCGCAATCAATATTATTCAACTCAATTTCTGTCCAATTTGAATGAACTCCTTAACGATTGAAATAAATGCGGGCTTCAATCAAAATTCGATTCAAATAACTAGTATTTAATAAAAATACAGAATAAATTTTTGATTCCTCTCAATATTTTATCAAAAACAGCCTCATATTTAACCTAATTTTCTGATAAATCCCAACCAGAATCCACCCTCGAGAAGTTGCAAGAAAAAATGCTAATAATTTCAACACGGCTGATTTCAAGACTGAATGAAGTCTGATCGATGCCACTGTAAAACGTACAAAGTGCATAATGTATCATAAATATGTCGAATAACGAAGCTGTTGGAGAAAATTTGGAAAATCCTGGAAATTTCATCCACGTGATAACAATCAACGACAGGCATACCTTTTACGTCATTAACACGGAAAATTCTTGGTCCTGCAGGCCCGAGGGCTTATCATAGTTCACAGTCGGCATATATATATATACATATTTATATGCATATATAGCGTATAACGAATGAGGCAAAAGGAGGTACGGCAAAAGGAGCGAGAGGACAGAGACGCTGGTGACGTCCGGGTCAAAACTTTTCGCGAAGCCCCCTCGGGCAAAACTCCAAGCGTAACTGGCACCCCCTTCAACCCCATTCCCACCCCCGATGCCCCTCCGCTCTCTCTATCTCGCGTTCTCTTTACTTTGCATCCGCAATGAGAGAGAGAGAGAGGGAGAGGGAGAGGGAGAGAGAGAGAGAGAGACGGGGTATACCGGATTCCGTAATTAATTCCTCGGGCACCGTAATTGGATGGAAATGAAGATTAAAAAAGTCCGAGACGATTCACCGATAATACGCGAGAGACACCGAGGAAAAAAAAGGAAGAGAAGAGAAGACCAGGAGAAAACGAGAACAAAAGAGACGTGAGAAAAAAAATGCAAGGGAGAGAGAAAATAAGACCCTATTTTCATGCTGAAAAGAGAAAGAGGACGAGGCGTTCGTAATGATGCCTCTGCTCGCGAAGAAAGGATCTTACTCGTGGCTTGCTTTTTTTCTTCTTTCCTTTTCACCTGCTTTTCTCGCCATTTTAACAGATACCGACAAAACGACCAACAAAAGAGCGCAAATCGTGCAAATTTCTTGGGGTCAGAATCGCTTGGAATTGCGACTGTTTGTTTCCCATAAATGCGGAATCTAACGAGCCGAATGAAAAGCTCGGATGTGTGAATCGAAACGACGGAAAATTCAAAAGTGCGATGTAGACTGGAACACTATTATGGCCTTGTAGATTTTCCATGTATAGTATAATATGTGTGGGTAGTTTTGTGTATGCGAGAAGTCACGGGAGACGGTTCTCCGAGCTAGTTTCTCTAAGGTAAATTGGCAATTTAACAAATTTTCAAAGTTCCGAAGAGAGGACACCAGACTCTCGAGAACGCGCTGGCAAACTTCGTCAGCCATGAGCTCTGCAAACTCTCGTCCGGTTCCTCTCTCTCTCTCTCTCTCTCTCTCTATCTTTATAAATCTATCTTTCTCGTTCTCTCTTCTCCGCTTTTTCGTCGTGTTATACAAAAAAACAACGTTGATGCCCATCGCATATTTTAATATACTCGTAATTCGCATAAAATATAACGAAAATATTCGCCGAGACGAATTAAGTGGAAATGAAGAAAGAAATAATAATGCGTATAGTAATTTTCACGAATGGTTGTCTCATTTGTTGTTGTTGTTGTTATTGTTGTTGTTGTTGTTGAGAAAGTTTCCTCTATTTGCAAAAGCTTTGAGAATCATGAAAAAATATGAAAAAGGTAGACCGCAGCGAGCTCAAAAATATCCTGATATTATTGGATAAACAAAAACGCCATGTTTAAATTTTCATTTCCATGATTTTTTCTTTGCTTCTACTCAAGAGTTGCAGATTTGAATTCCGAAAAGCAGTAAATGCGGTAGATTGCATATTTTGGAGGAACTGTAAGCTGTAAGCGATTATTTTTTGAATTCTCAATCAAGTTTCTCAATCTTTTTCCAAATATTTCAAAATTTTACAGAATCTTGATTCTCAATACGGTTTTCTTCAAACTCAATGCGGACAATTATTCTCACCTTGAAGATAAAAAAAAAGTTATCTTGATTTTCTTATTTTTATTTATTTATTTATTTATTTATTTATCAGTACCCAACAGGGTTGCAAATAATGCATTACTTTTTTTAATGCATTTGCATATTCATTAACCATTAACGTTTAATGGTTATTGGAATCAATTTTCATTAACCATTAAAATTCAATTATTTTCATTAACCATTAAATGTTAATGGTTAATGAAAATGCAATTGCATTAAAACAAATAATGCATTATTTGCAACCCTGCCCATTACAATGTAGTGTGTAATAGAAAAAATTTCCATTACCCATTGCAATGTAATGTGTAATGGACAAAACTTTGATTGCAATTTTGGGAATGAAAAAATATAGATGAATAAATTATTATAGTTTTGCATTACATTTTATTGACTTAGGATTTAGATTTTTGGAATTATAACATGATTCTTTTTAGAATTTAAGGTGAAGCTCTAAGTCCCAAGTCAATAACATGTAATGCATAATTGCAATAATTCATTCATCGATGTTTTTTCATTCCTAAAATTGCAATAAAAGTTTCGTCCATTTCACATTACATTGCAATAATAATATAGATGCTTTTTATAATTATAATATAGATGCTTTTTAGAATTTAAGGTACCTGAAAATCCAAGTTCTAAGTCAATAAAATGTAGTGCAAAATTGCAATAATTTATTCATCTATATTTTTCCATTCCCAAAATTGCAATCAAAGTTTTGTCCATTACGCATTACATTGCAATGGGTAATGGAAATTTTTTCTATTACACATTACATTGGAATGGGCAGGGTTGCAAATAACGCATTACGTTTTTTAATGCAATTGTATTTTCATTAACCATTAACATTTAATGGTTAATGGAAATAATTTTAATGGTTAATGAAAATAATATCCATTAACCATTAAATTTTAATGAAATCCAAATGAAATCCAATGAAACATGAAATCCATGAAACAACGAGGAAGCAAAATCAATTGAATCTGAGGCTTCCAGTATCAAAGCATTTCCTCAAAGGATCTCAAAATTTACCGAACCGAATAAATTTTAATCGAATCAACCGTTTAATTTGCCAAATTCAAGAAAGACCTCGCGTCACCAACACGAAATTAACTTTATCCCCACCATCATTGAGTACCTTTGATTAATAATCCTAAAAAGTAACTACACTTCCGGTTTAACGAGAACCTCATGGAAATTTTCCAGGTCAAGCGTCATTAAGCCTCGAATGAAACAGCATTGACCCTTTTGTGGAAAAGAAATTAGTCGTGTGATTGGCTCGCGCCGGTGAGATTTCCCGATGCGGAATGAGAGCACCGATGCGAGAGATGGAAAACGATGAAGAGAGAGAGCGAGAGAAACTGAGGGCGAGAGTACAAGGACGAGTTTCAATCGGTCCAATCGTCGTTAATTTCGGTGATGGTCGATCTGTGGTTACAGTGAACGCTATCGAGCACCATGCCTGCGCCATATGACACACACACACATATATCTATACATCTAAATATATACATATACGTGCGCATGTATCACCAACTCGCGTTCATCTCGCCTCCAACCGACACCTACGTACGGCAGCTACCTTATAATTTGCGCGTTGGAAACAAAAGCTTTGTCTAATCCACCGCGGCCGATTTAATCGCTTCTCCTCTCGACTCCCTCCGACGCTTTCCTCGTCGGATCATTCTCTAATTAGTCAAACGCTGACCGATTTTCGCACGTAAACGTGTAACGCGAAAGCCCGAAACGTGCGGTCCAGATCGAGGACCGACGATCCATCGTTTCCACGAGGAATTCCTCGCCGATCCTACCAATGTTCGACGACCCTTGTTCCCCGATTCTATCGATGATCCAATTTTTTATCAGACCCTTTATGAGCGAAAAATTCTTCAATCTACTTCATTCAACTTTATTCATCGTTGGTTCATTCATTTTGAGAATTGAAACTCGATCCAGAATCGTTTTTTGTCACTTAATCGGTATTAAGGGGTTATACGCATTTTGGTCGACCCATTAAAAAACGTATTTTGGTCGACTTTCTTGTAAACTACTAATTTCTCTAAATTGCAAAGAGTTCCGGATTAATTATTATTGATCGGTTTGGACGGGAATCCTTCGTATTTCAGCAGACGAGGCACAATCCCTGCCGATATATGTATATATATATATATCGGCATAATAAATATTCAAATGTATTTCTGTGTATAATTTTTCGAGAACACATAGTTTTGCATGATCTGGCTCGAAAATAAGGTCAAGACGAAACTTCGATTGACTGTAGCTTTGCGGATTTTGATCTTGCCATTCTCATTCTGGTCTTAAAAGTTACGTGATTTCCTATAAATTTTTTACAATTTTCTTATTTTATTATTCGAAGTGGCATACTTGCTGAAAAAACGTTTTTTTGTGTTTTACGAAGTAAAAACAAAATTTCGTGTGCCTACAATTTTTTTTTAATATCAATTATTTTACTCGTTTTATAACGAACAAGTTTTGTCCGAAGCGTTTTTCGACAGGATCTCGAATTATCAAGATACTACGTGTTTAGAGTAGAGATTTGGTGAAAAATTTGGATTTTTTACTAAAATCGTACGACGAAAAATATCAATTCTCGGGCTTAACAAAAAAAATACGTGTCTTTTCTTTTTCAGAATACTTTTCGGAAAAAAATTTTCATAATTATTTAAGAGGGTCCGGGTTCGGACGTGAAAATTTCAGCAGGAATACCCTATATATATATATATATATGAGGGTCATCATCATCAGAATCATCAGAAAAACCATTTGACAAATGTCGCAAAGAATTCCTCATGCAAATAAATCAATAAAACAAAAAAAAATCTATTTATTTTACTGCATCCAGCTGAGAAAGAGTTGAATCTACGGGCTCGGCTTATAAGACTTTTTTGTAGCAAATTACTTTCTCTACAAAGTTCTCATTTGAATTTTTCCGATGTATCTAATAGCTTAGGCGTCACAGCCGTTTGAATAGATATTTTCATACAATATTAACTAGAAACAATGATACCGCTGAAACGGTTGAATTTCCGGACATGGCTCAATTAACATTATTGTAGAGTATCATATTTCCTATGAGAAACCACTAGGAAAATATCGCGATATCAAAATTTGCGGAATGGTAACACTAATAATGAGAAATTTTTTTTTTTCAATGTTAATTAAATGGGAAACCTTCAATTTTGATTCGTGACCTCTAAATATTTTTTGACAACACCCCCCTTTCACGAAACTTCGTTTTTGGGTACCAACCAAAGGTGTTCGGGCACGCTGGGTCAAACAAGAAAAGTTGCCCTGAAACGAATCACCCTAATATATATATATATATATATATATATATATATATATATATATATATATATATATTTGTAGATGTAGGATTCGATAGATCAGTTTGAAAGTGGAAACGTACGTGAGCACCGATACAGTTCGCTCGAGTGTGAAGCAATCGAGCTTGCTTTCGACGATCGGCTGAATCCAATCGACACCAAAACGTACTACAAAGCATCATGCGCCGTCCGCTCATGTATCCACGATTTCACGGATACTCGAAACAAGAATTTCATTCTACTGGAATTTCTCTACAGCACTCGATCCACGTTTAATGCGGCATTTAATCAGTGATATACAAGTGAGAATATATGATCGAACAATTGTTTCCCGATGTAATGAAAAGACTCGAACGGGCTTTGAATTAATTTAGAAAATTTCGCCGTATCGACGACAATGTTAATGATTGATTTTGTCAAATTCATTAGTCAGAATTAATGTGGATAGTTTATTAAGAGGACACTTGGAAAAGATTAAAAATCGTGAAAATTGAAAATTTCCCCGTTTTATTAATTTTGACCAAGCTTTCTTTATGAGAAGTTTCTTGAACTCCTAAATAATAATTAATTTAATTACGGCTTGTTCATTGTGAGCTTGACGAATGATGAAACAAAATCAGGAAGCTGTTTCCAAAATTCTAATTTTCGTAATAATTTAATAATTTACTAATTCACCCACGCAAAATCAGATCTAAATTTGATATTTCCATGACAATTAATACGATCAAAATTAAATATTGCCAAAAAGCTAATTGCAAAAATTGCCAAGTATCTTAAATATGCTCCCCTTTCGCTATAACGCTAAAATTTTATAGTAATTTTGACAAATATTTTAAGGGACAACGTTTTATTATAAAACTCTATTATTTGTATATTTTTATATAGACTGGAGACATAGATATAGTAATTAAAAATGATCGAATTGATGAAAGACAAGAACATTTTTTTTTTCTGAACAAATCTGAACTTTTGAACAAATCTAAGTTTCATTTTATTCATTTATTATTATTTTTTTAAATTAATAAATTCAACAGTTCACACTAATAAAAGGATTTTTTAACGACTGATTTAGTTAACACTAAAAGTAGAATTTCTTAAGGATTGATAGATATACTGTAAAATACAATTGCAACATAAAAAACGGTTTTTAATAAACAAATAATAAAAAGGAAAACAATTATTAAAAAGATTTATTTTTTAAAAATATTGCTGAATCATATTTCATCAGTCTTGGTCACTGTCTTTTTCAATCGCAGGTGTAACATTGTCTTTATCAGATAATTTGCTCAATATTTCATCAGGCCTCGGAATTTCCGACAAATATCACCTGTGTGACAAATAATAAATAATCGCAGCAATAAGGATGCAACATCCAATAATTTCAAAGCCATTTGAACACTCACAGCTGAAATGTGTATCTGCAATATATTTGAAAAATATTTCTCTTAGATATTTGTTTCCCTCTTTATTATTTATTTATTAAAAACTGTTTTTCATGTTACAATTGTATCTCACAGTATATCTATCAATCTTTAAGAAATTCTTTTTTTAGTGTGAACTGTTTGGTTTATTAATTTTAAAAAATACAATAAATGAATAAAATGAATCTTAGATTTTTTTGAAAGTTAAGATTTGTTCAGAAAAAAATGTTCGTTGTTGTTTTGAATATGAAATATTATTTTTAATAGATACAAATGATGTAAAAATGCGTTAAAATACAAAAATTAAACCTCAAAACATTAATAAATTCATTATTTGGGCGACGAAGTGATTTCTATTTTTTTCTGCTATGGCGTATCGTTTTTAAAAATTTAAAAAATTCATAGTATTATAGGGAAATATAGAAGGTTTGAAAAAAAAAATAGTTTCATAATTGTGCCAAAATTGTATCATGGTAAAAAATTAAAATTAAATGAAAAACAATTTTTTTTAACGATTTTATAAAGCTATATAGCTCTTAATTTTTTTTCTCGGAGCTATTATCAGCCCCCAAAACATAAAAAAAATGTAGATCAATCCGTTCGGCCAATCCTCAGAAAAAAAACTTTTTCTATTTTTTACACATTTCACTTTTTCTCAATAACCAATTGAGTTCTGAAACTTGCAGGATCTTATTATTTCATTAGTACCTACTTGTGCTCTAAGTATCATTTAAAAATCTTTTGGAGGCAGATTCAGCATACTTATACTCAATCCTGAGGGAAACAAAAATGTAAGAAGACAGAGCTTTCTCCGTGAGACAACAAAATGGAAATTCGAGAATTTGGAAGATTAATTTTGGAAATGTTACGACCGTCGTTTAAGTTGTCATAAGCGTACATTTTCGTACGTTCATGCGTGTTTCGGTACGAGGAAGACGCTGAGTGACTACGAGGGCGTCGACGACCCTCGAAATAGAATATCTCATTGATGCGCGTCCGTCGTACACTCAACTCTGACGAGAATTCTCGTCTGTCACACGAGGCTCTGGAACATCGTCGACACTGTGAACACAAACACACACACACACAGCCGTGTACTCGAGAGAGCACATCCAGCATCAATGAAAGCAACAGCTGACACTCGTCTCATTGGGATTGAAAGAGAAAGAGGAAATAAAAAGAATTAATTGAAACACGACGAACTGCGAGATTTTTGTGAGACATTCGAAAGGAAGTTTGTTCGAGAAATGAAAAAGCTGCTCGTGCGACGTGATTTATGAATAAAATCCGCGAAATTGTTCGACGAAAGAAATTTCGAGGAATTAAAATACATCTCTTGGCGAACGAATTTATTATGGATAAAAATGTATACGGCTTCGCCGACGGGGGAAACTAATTATAAATAATTGAAATTATAGGAAAAAGTTGAGGAAGTGATTGAGGGAAAATTTTGAAGATCACTTTTCCCTCGTTTACGCAAACTGCTTGTCAAACTTTGCTCCGTATATACATGGGGCATTCCATCCCAAATCGGACAGTTTGAAATTTTTTTTTATTTCCTCAATTTTTTTAGATTTTTGAGTACCTATCAAAAGACCCTTCCTGTGAAATTTTGAGATTTTTTTTATTACACCTTTGAAACATATTATATTATTTAAAAAACCGCTCTTTTTTTTGGTACTTTGGTCACAACTTCTTTAATAATGGTCCAAATTGAAAGTTTTTTTTTCAAAATTTTAATTTTTTTATGGCCTTTTCAGAAAAAAATACAACAAAAATATTCGCCGTGTTTTTGAATGAGTTTTTTGAGTTTTAAACGTTAAGTCGCGTTTTTAAAAGTGAATGTCATTTTTTATTTATTTTTTTAATTTCTTGTTTCAAACATCTATCTATTGAACAATTTTTAAGACTAGTCCGATCGGAGGATCTCAATAATTACTATTTTTTTCGAATTTTAAAAATTAAAAGGTTTTTTTTGTTTACAAATTATCATGAATACTAATTTTTGTTACTGTATAGTATTTTTTTCGATATTTAGAATTTATTTTGACCCAATTTTTGTTACTGCACAGTATTTTTTTCAATATTTAGAATTTATTTTGATACTTTTTTATTGTTAACAGGTTCTTAAAATTAATAATTAATCGTTAAGTCTGTTTATGAACAATAATAACAACAGTTTTTATTTATTCGCGTATTTTTTTGAAACCTTATTCTTATTTCCTGAATTAGAATATTCTTTTGCCAATACGTTTCCGTTGCTCATTGGAATAATTGAATGAAATTTTTGTGTCCCCCGGTGATTGACTTCGCAGTATTTTATCGCAAATAAAATCTTTCTTTTGCATCTGAATAATATTTCTCATGTGAAAATTTGACAGCAATATTCGGTAGACTCTTTAGGTTCAATGCCCACTCGTACAATTCTTGAACTGTTGTTATTTGCTCATCGATTAATTATTAATTTTAAAAATCTGTTAACAATGAAAAAGAATCCAACTGAATTCAAAATGATTTAAAAAAAAAATACTATACGGTAACAAAAATTGGTTTTCATAATAATTTATGAAAAAAAAAAATTTTCAATTTTCAAAAATCGGAAAAAATAGTAGTTATTGAAATCCCACGATCGGAATAGTCTTAAAAATTGCTGAATAAATAGATGTTTAAAACATTTAATTTAAAAAAAAAATCAAAAACGAGATTCACTTTTTAAAACGTGATTTAACGTTCAAAACTCAACAAACTCATTCAAAAACACGTCGAATATTTTTGTGGTATTTTTTTCTGAAAAGGCCACAGAAATACAAAATTTTTGAAAAACAACTTTCAATTTGGACCATTATTAAAGAAGTTATAACCAAAATACCAAAAAAAAAGACCGGTTTTTTCGTTAATCTAATATCTTTTGAACGGGTAATCAAAAAAATCTCAAAATTTAACAGGAAGGGTTTCGATGGGTACTCAAAAATATAAAAAAATTGAAGAAATAAAAAAAAAAGTTTTTCAATCTGTCCGATTTGGGATGGAATGCCCCATATATATATCTTTTATGCTCCATAAATAAAAGGAGAAGATTGAAGCTTATCGTTTTTATATTTTCTGTCTGAACCGCAATGGAAACAACGGAAGCTCGACAGTTATCTCGTCGAGAGAGAGAGAGAGAGAGGATGGACTTTATGCGGAAGAGTTTCTCACCGGCAAAAGCAAGGGAAAGAGCATGGGAAAATTCTTAATTGAAATCTTTCAGAAGCCATCATCAACCCCCTCGACGCCACCCCTTGCGACTCGTCGCTCTCGACGAGGGAAGGAGGTTTTGGCTCGGAGCAAAAACTTTCATAATTCCCCGGTCGATGATTAAAATTAAAAGTCGACTCGTGTCAGAACCGCACGTAATCGTCGTTCCGGACACGCGAAAAAAAACGTGCGGTGAAAAACCGCAGAAAGAGAGAGAAAAAGCGAGAAAAACTCTCGAGTGTAAACGGGAATCACCGTGTGTGTGTGTGTGTCTGATCACAAAGGGGTAAAACCACTGATAAAAGAAGTACGTATTCTCCGGAGTCATGCAGACTAAATTCTTTGCCCCTCAAACGAGACTTTTTAGAGGGGTGAATTGTTTCATCCCCTATAAAGCTTCACCAAGACGATAATTAATCATCCCTCCGCAACGCTCATTCCAATGTTTATAATTCTCTTCACGACAAAATGCATCGCTGATTTTCATTTTCATCAATTATTCGATTTTCAATGATAATTGTACTGTTAAATAATTCATTGATATTCGAATTGATAGCCAATGAAAATAAATTTCATTGTTCTGTCTAATTAAGGCCTGAAGGATAATTTTCACATTGTAAAATGCTCGCAGAAATTATTGTTTTGATCGAATGCGATGCATTTTGTTCGAAATAAATAATCAGCCAGTTAATAACTGATTTATCAATTATCATGGTAAATTAAACTAAAGGAAATTAGTTGCAAGCGTATAAATTCCTCGATTAGCGAGAATCGAATTGAAATTCCCACAAAGGTCTCCTAAAATGTGCAGTAATTTTAATGACAGTCCTTGGATTTGAACGAAAAAATGTCATCCCCACGAAGCTGCCCATATGAGAGAAAAAAATTATACCGAAGGATTATTCAGGGGTACATTCTTTTCCCACCCGCAAAAAGTTGCCTCAATTTTGATCTCTCCGTCTCTCACTCGCCTTTCAAAACTCGCCCTCTCCATCCATTAAGCTCCCCACAGACTCACCGACAAAGTTTCACCCAAAATATATGTTACATGTGATATGCGAACGAGGGTGGAGAATATCGGGTGGATCGTACGGCAGAAAGCTCACTGGGCTTTGGCGACCGAAACGAAGCTCGGAGAAAAGGGGGTTGGACTTTGGAACCCTGTACGACGTGATTAATGCGAATGCAGAGTAACAGAAGGTACGTTACACCACGACGAATGTTACATAGTTATATCGCCCCGTATATAAAATCGTTCTTGTTCCCACGAGACCCTCAAGACGCGGACTTGAGTTCACGGACATCGCAACCGCAATAAATACACGGCGGGGCAAAACAAATCCTCATTTTGACAAATTTTAAGAATATAATTTATAATAAATTAAATTGGATGATTTAATTTAATTTAACTCAGGGTTGTGACATTTTTAATGAAAAAGTAATGCATCAACCAGTACTTTTTTAATGGCTAATGAAATTAACATTTAGGTTAATGGAAATTATTTTTATTGACCACTAAAATTTAATGGTTAATGGAAATTTTTTCATTAACCATTAAAATTTAATGGTTAGTGGAAATTATTTTCATTAATCATTAAAATGATTTCCATTAAATATTAAATGTTAATGGTTAATGAAAATGCAATTGCATTAAAAAAAATAATGCATTATTTGCAACCCTGTCCATTACAATTTGTAGTGTGTAATAGAAAAAATTTCCATTACCCATTGCATGTAATGTGTAATGGACAAAACGTTGATTGCAATTTTGGGAATGGAAAAATGTAGATGAATAAATTATTGGAATTTTGCATTACATTTTATTGACTTAGGACTTAGATTTTCAGGTACCTTAAATTTTCAAAAGCATCTATATTATAATTATAAAAAGCATCTATATTATTATTGCAATGTAATGTGTAATGGACAACTTTGATTGCAATTTTGGGAATGGAAAAATATAGATGAATAAATTATTGCAATTTTGCATTACATTTCATTGACTTAGGATTTAGATTTTCACCTTAAATTCTAAAAAGCATCTATATTATAATTCTAAAAATCTCAGTTCCAAGTCAATAAAATGTAATGCAAAACTGCAATAATTTATTCATCTATATTTTTCCATTCCCAAAATTGCAATCAAAGTTTTGTCCATTACACATTACATTGCAATGGGTAATGGAAATTTTTTCTATTACACACTACATTGTAATGGGCAGGGTTGCAAATAATGCATTCTTTTTTTAATGCAATTGCATTTTCATTAACCATTAACGAACATTAATGGAAATAATTTCCATTAATCATTATATTTTGATGGTTAATGAAAGTAATTTCCATTAACCATTAAATTTTAATGGTTAATGAAAATAATTTCCAATAAGCATTAAACGTTAATGGTTAATGAAAATGCAAATGCATTTAAAAAATTAATACATTATTTGCGACCCTGATTTAACTTATTATAAATTATACGATGTAATTTTTAATTTAATTTATTACGATATATAATTCAATTTAATTAATCTAATTAAATCCGTGCACGAACATTTTAATAATTAAAAATTCTCATTGATTGATCAAATTCTCGACGGAATTCTCGATCGTCAAAAATGCCACACTCGTTCGGACGGAAAATTGCTCGTGCAAATTCGCGTTTTATGCGAGAACGACATTTCAAATTCCCCGCGTCACAGAGAAATTTCCCTCTCAAACAAACACACTTCACAAAAGTGAATGAGGCTTCTCGCTTTTGCTCGTTGGGAAAATTTTACACGAATTTCATCCCTTACATCCAAAAGGTTCACCGAATGCATAAAGTGGCGATTCTGCTGTTGATTTATATTATTATGTATGATATTATGCTTTACATTATTTTATTATTCGTGTGAAAAATAAATTATTCATTTACGTTGCATATATTATATTTTCATGGTATATGAATTTTTTTTCCTGGGATAAATTATCCGAGTTCCAAAAATTCTTACGATTCTCATGGTAATACATTATTTTAGCGTCTTGAAATAATTTTAGAATATTATGTATTATTTTTATAGAGGACATATTTTCCATTTGTCTTGCATATGTTTTACTTTAATGGGTTGAAAATATTGTTATTCTCATAAAAATGATCAAAAATCCAAAAATCATTCTAATTCCGTCGATCATCATTGCCACGTTATTTCGTTGTCTTGAAATAATTTAAAAATGTGGGAACATAATGTAAGGGGTGGGTAGACGATTCAGAAATAAGATGTCACGAGCTACAGTGACAAACGAGATGCTGAGTACGAAACGACGTGATCAATCACTCTCAGCGAAGGCGAAAGATCGATCGACGACAATGTTGTACCATCTCTCGTCCCTCTCTCTCTTTTGCTCTTTGTGGTCGTCGTTGTTTCCAAGATGGAAAGATAAAGAGAACCGTTACACACTCTCTGGAATACCAATTTAAAGAGCATTGTTTGCGACGACTCCGGCAAAGCATATCGATCGCCACTGACTGTTTGCAGACTCTTGATGGAGGAAGAACATACAAACACGCAAAGAGACAGGTCAAGAGTGCAACCATAGCTCAAGTTTACACGGGCCAGAAGGTCCATGTTGTAGTTGCGGGTTTGCGAAGGACCTGCCGCGGTCAATTCCTCGAATTAATGAACGACAGATCCTTGCGCAGGAAGTGTAGAAAATCATCGTGACGGTGAAACTTTGCAGCGTAGATTCGGAGCGAGCTCAGGTTGATTGATTTCCAAAAATTGTTTGTACGTATTGTAGCTGATGAAAGAGTACCGATTGAGGTAAATGTGGGTCAGAGAGTTCCTACTGAATGTCGGAATAACGTCTAACAATGATTTTACACACGGAGAAAACGAGATGGAAAATTATAATAGATAGTACTAGAAATTCAATCACTTTTTGCTAGAATATTATAGTAATTTGGGGACAATTCCGAATTATAGTAAAATTTACATGACGGTATAATGAAATAGTCTTAGTCAACATAGTAAAAATTTCAACGTGTGTAGCATTATTGCAATAGCCACATTATGTTTTTTACTATCAACATAGTAAAAAGTGTTTCGAATCGAAACAAATCGGTTTTTTCAAATTTTATACAGTTTTTTTTTTTAATTTCTATTGCTTGCAAAATTTGTTAATATTAATATTTTTTATTTACATACCTTCGGAACTAGTTACATTAAAAAAAAAAAAATTGAAAAAAAACCCCCATTTTATTATTTCAATTTCATCTGTCTCCAGAGGGAATCGAACCCTCGATCTGCCTATCCATCCTACCTAACTACCTAACACGCTACCTATTACGCGACCGACCGCTTATGAATTTCTTTTACTTATATGATATATCAGTGGTGAAATGCCAGGGAAAACGAGTCAAATTTAAATATTGGGGCATTCCAGGTCAAATCACGTGGTCATCGGCCTGACCCCCTCCGATTTAGTTACCGAATTTTTTTCGAGCATATTTTGGTCCATAGGGGTCCATAGGGAACCATCATTAAAATATTTAATTTTCAACATTTGTAAACAAATTTATTTTCTATAATTAAAAAAAATTATTTCCAGCCTACTTTCAAACTATGATGAAAATACTTGTGTTTAGTTATAGAATTTATGAAAAAAAATTCAAAATTTTAAACCGGGTCCAAATTAATTTTTACTCAAAACTTATGGAACAGAAAATTATTTTATGGGGTAAAACAAGTAATAAAAATCTGAAGAAAATAACCTCTTTTTTTGACCAAAATATGCAAAAAAAAAATTAGTCAACTGAAACCGAGAGGGTCACTCACGTGGTCATCGGCCTGACCCCCTTGGATTCAGTTGACGAATCGTCAGTTGAAAATTTTTTACCAAGAGATGATTTATTTATTTTTTTTTATCCTACAGGGAACCATCATTCAAATATTTAATTTACAAAAATTGTAAACGAATATTTTTTCTTTAATTAAAAAAAATCGATCGAAAGTGCTAAAATTTCCTTCCACCAACAAAATGAATCGCAACGTTGTGAGAAAAAAAAACAAACCCATCGTATCACATGTTACATCCGATGGAAAGGTTTAATGAAAGAGCCTCGATGAAAAAATGAATCGAACAAAATGAATATTCCGCCCTCGTCGTTGGCCATTGGAAAAAGTAAAGCATTCGTTTTGATCCGCCAATTCAGCGCTCGAAACAGGCGATATCCAATCAGCTATTCGGGGGGAGAAAATAAAAAAGACAACTTGTAATATTTCCGAATGTAGGTCGCGTGACCACGAAACGTGAAAATTATTTTTAGCATCGAAATTGCACTTGTGACGAACGGAATGCTGGAGGATAAGCCCGTGACCGTTCACTGCGAATATTTGACACCGTATCGTGCTTTTTTGCGCTTTCACAGATGTATTTATGTATAGATATGTGTGCGGATGATTCGCATGTGCGTGCTATTCCTCGATTGCATCGATGCGTGCATAACGAACGTTGAATTTTGAAGTTTCAAGTTCCGTATGAGGAAGAGAGAGGATGTGGAATCGAAAGCTCATACTGAGGGACAGACGGAGCAATAGCGAGCTTCCAATCGATACATCGAGAGGTCTATCGTTGCCATTATATTTCGAGGACGTATGCCACTTGAACGAGGGATCCAATGGGGACTCTGTGTCCACTTGTCGAACCCGAACGTATACGAAATATCCTATATAACAATATACAATCTCCATACAAAGCATTCGCCGTCAATTCAGTCGCTCTTTCCACAACGAAAGCGCAGGATTTCCTTCCAAAAACAATAACGATTCATTCTACCGCTTTGGGGAATATTTTGTGTATTATTTTCCATTGATACAGTACACTGTAAAAAATGGTTGTATCAAATTTAATAAAAAAAATCTGAAGTTTTTATGCATATACAATATACTAATTTTCATATACATGTGTATAGTAATATTCCAACACAAGTATATGAAAAATCAAATAACTTCTTTTAATTTTAATATACGTTCGTATATTAAACCATTTTAATATACGGGGATTTGAATTTTCAACGTTCATCTTTTAATTTTAATATACAAATATTAAATTTAAGATGTAATTGATAATTTTCCAATACCTTGTATATTAATTTCGATTTTGTATACTTGTTTTTGAAATTTGATATACTTTTGTATATTAAATTTAATAACATTTTTTACAGTGTGACATTGATCGTAATTTTGGAAAATAAGTGTATTAATTTCCAATAACGTATCTTAAAAATGCGAAAAAGCGTAAAGAAACCATTTTAATATACAAGGATTTGAATTTTCAACGTTCATCTTTTAATTTTAATATACAAATATTAAATTTAAGTTGAAATTGTTAATTTTCCAATATCTTGTATATTAATTTCGATTTCACATACTTGTTTTTGAAATTTAATATACTTTTGTATATTAAATTTAACAACATTTTTTACAGTGTATCTTAAAAATGGTTTCTTTTATATTTTTTCGAATTAATAATTCCTAAAAAACAGTTTCTTCTTAACCCAACGATTAGGCTCACTCCCTCGAATTCTTTTCCGGATTACAAAAGCTTTTTCTACCTTCGTCGACCATCAAAAATCGAATCTCATCCCAGAAAACGAGACTACCGAGGAATAAAAATGAATTTTTGAACTGGAAAAGTTTTTTTTAATAAAAACATTTTCAACAGATTCGTAACATTCCAATTACTTCCGTTAATTTGGCTCTGAATAGGGACGAAAATTGTTTTTTCAACTCTGGATAAATAATGGGGGTTGAATTCGTGGCGAATGCTTCATACATTTATATCGTGCGTGTGCATATAGAAAACTGTCTCTCGTGTTCGACCATCGACAACGTCCAATTAACGTAATTCCACGGTCGATACGTCTATCGATCCGGAAAACGCATTTCAACTTCTCCCGTCACGTTTCAACCCTCTCCGCACTAACAATTTTCTCTGTTACCGATCGCGCAAGCTCTCACAACCCTCTTCATAAATCTTTCTCTCTCGCTCTCCTTCTCTTTCCATCTCTGTCTCTCTCGTACGTCAATCCACTTCATGTCGTACGCAGATGACACCGCAGTGCACTGTTCATTTGCGCATTCAATCATCATATGATTCGAGAGCTTGAGGGTAACGCAGAACGGTGGAGGGCAAATGGGACGAAAGAGTCACGGTGATTTTTTTTCTTTCCCTCCTTTTTCCACAATCGAAAAATTGCACTCGTACACTCGATAAAGTACACACAGCGCGAATGGAGGAAAGAAAAATGTAATTACTTTACCGGAAGCGAGAAAAATTGAATAATATCGCAAGAATGAATCAGCGAGAATATTTCCATAAAAGCTGATAAAATGTCAATATTCGTATTCCAAATCTGCGTTAATTTGATGGCGATATTTTTTTTTCCGTATTTCCCTCTTCTCTGTTTCTTTTTTTCGCGAGACATTCCATTTTCATTAAAAGTTTACTAATGAAAAAAATCAGCGAGGAGAAAAAGAGTGATAGAAAATATTTCCAAAGTTCCTTTCACGATAAAACGAGAGCTGCAATGACGATAATGAAGCTACGATAATAACAATGAAAAATAAAGTATCGGCTCGTTCGAGAAAATAAATTTAAAAGAAAAACATCTGTCCTGACATTAATTATAGAGCGTAACAATGCCATTTTAATCTTCAACTTTTTCATCGTACATTCTTTTTTTTTACTTTCCATCGGGCTGATGAAGAGTGAGCGACGCGGCGATTGCACGAAAGAGAGAAACTTCGAAGGTACAAAATTCCATCGCCGTCGAGAGGGAAAAAAATGAGAATTAATCTCGACGAGTGTCTCGAATATCCAGCATTTCTTGAGCTGCGCGACAATCATTTTTTTAAAGGAAGTGAAATTAAAAAAAAAAAAAGGAAACTCTTTCAATCACATCGAGGTAATGGAAATTGCGGACTTGATTCGTCGCATTTTCAACGTCGATTAATGGGGGAAAAAAACGACGAGTAATAAACATTCATTGAGGGTGAAATGTACGAGGTACAATGTATCGTAAAAGATATTCCTTGTCGCGCGTATGTGTTCCTGCCCTCGCAATTTTTTTCCCTCTTTGTATCGGCGCGTTGAACTCGATTCTTCGCGAAGGAAGAGCGTCGGGGGCTTCGATAAAATGAGTGCGAGATTCGCAGGGAAAAGGATATATATGGGGCATTCCATCCCAAATCGGACAGTTTGGAAAACTTTTTTTTTATTTCCTCAATTTTTTGACATTTTTGAGTACCCATCAAAAGACCCTTCCTGTTAAATTTTGAGATTCTTTTGATTATCCGTTCAAAAGATATTAAATTAACAAAAAAAACCGCTCTTTTTTGTATTTTGGTCATAACTTCTTTGATAATGGTCCAAATTAAAAGTTTTTTTTTCAAAATTTTTGTTTTTTATGGCCTTATCAGAAAAAAATACAACAAAAATATTTGGCGTGTTTTTGAATGAGTTTTTTTAGTTTCAAACTTTAAATCGCGTTTTTAAACGTGAGTGTCATTTTAAATTTTTTTTTTAATTTTTTTTTTTAATTACTTATAATGAATACCAATTTTTGTTACTGTATAGTATTTTTTTAAATCATTTTCAATTAACTTTGACACTTTTTCATTGTTAACAGATTTTTACAATTAATAATTAATCGATGACAAATAACAACAGTTCAAGAATCGTATGAGTGGGCATTGAACCTAAATAGTCTACCGAATATTGCTGTCAAATTTTCACCTGAGAAACATTATTTAGATGCAAAAAAAAGATTTTATTTGCGATGCAATACTGCGAAGTCAATCACAGGGGGCACAAAAATTTCATTCAATTATTCCAATGAGCAATGGAAATGTATTGGCAAAGGAATATTCGAATTCAGGAAATAATCGTATAGGTAAGGTTAAAAAAAAAACGTGAATAAATAAAAACTGTTGTTATTATTGTTCATAAACAGACTTAACGATTAATTATTAATTTTAAAAACCTGTTAACAATAAAAAAGTGTCAAAATAAATTCTAAATATTGAAAAAATACTATACAGGAACAAAAATTGGTATTCATAATAATTAATGTAAAAAAAAAATTTAATTTTCAAAAACCGAAAAAAAAATAGTAGCTATTGAGATCCCACGATCGGACTAGTCTTAAAAATTGTTGCATATTATAGATGTTTAAAATAAAAAATAAAATAAAAATGACCCTCACTTTTAAAAACGCGATTCAAAGTTTAAAACTCAAAACACTCATTCAAAAACACGTCGAATATTTTTGTTGTATTTTTTTCTGAAAAGGCCATAAAAAAACAAAAATTTTGAAAAAAAACCTTAATTTGGACCATTATTTTCTTAATTTAATATCTTTCGAACAAGCAATCAAAAAAATCTCAAAATTTAACAGGAAGGGTCTTTTGATGGGTATTCAAAAATATAACAAAAATTGAGGAAATAAAAAAAAGTTTTTCAAACTGTCCGATTTGGGATGGAATGCCCCATATATATATATTTTTTTGAGGTTTTGAAAAGGGTCGCTCTCGGAAATAACACGCATGACCGCAGGGGATGTACACAAGCCTCTCGGGGTACAAAACGGAGAAAAGAAAACGTTGGTGGTCGCCGAGGATCGCGAAATTGTACTCGATGGAAATATATGACACCTCCATACAAGAATTTCCTCCCCGAAATCAGTCAATGTTCCACCCTTCTGTATGCACTCTAAACATTCCTGAAAAACACTCTGGATTTTGTTCAGAATTTTTTATCAACGAGGCAAATTGTCTGTCTGTATTTTCTGAATGTATTTTTCAGAATTCAAGTTTTTGCCTTGATAAAAAAAAAATCAGAAAAAATTCTTGAGCAAAATTAAATTTGCGAACAATCATGTTTATCAATTTTGGCTCCTTTGTCAAAAAAAGCTCAACCAGTAATGGAAAAAGACTTGCTAAAATGCTCGGTGTAAATAAAACTGAATTAAACCTTTTTTTTTTAACTCTTGTTTCATTACTTTTCAAAAAATCGACGAAAATTTCTGTGTAAAACAAATTATGCAAATCAATTATGCAGCTCAAATTAACAATTATGGTAATTATATCTAAATTTGCCAGAAAATTTGCAATAAAGTTCTTTAAATCTTTGAAAATTGTGAAGAAAATTCCAAGTCGACTACTAAAAGGGCTGTAAATATTTTTTTAATGTTTCAATTATGTTGAAAATCTACTTGAAAATAGAAACTGCAAAAAGCTTAGGAGTGACAAAAATAATTTTTTCAATCGAGAGTGCTTTTAAGAAATAGACGAAAGATATGAAAAATCAGGGATAAGATCGAAGGACGATTGTGGATCGAATGTTGGCCGATTTGGGCAGGAATTCGTCGTACGCGCGTGGCAAAATATACGTCTATGAATGTGTGTATGAATCTCCGATGCACGATCGGAATGGGCGGAATGAAAATTCGATGAGTGGGCAAGAGTAATGGCCGAAGAGTCAGGCCCCGAAATTCCAAGTCTCTACTTCTCTCTCACGTTCTACACAGGATGAATTCAGAAGTGTCCTACGGGAGTCTCGATGATTTTTCAATGTGGTAGCAGCTGCTAGAGAATCGAGAAAAAGACGGAAAAGAAAATCTTTAAGATATGGGGCATTCCATGGAAAACTGGCTAATTCCTAGCCAGGAGAATTTTTTCTGTCCATTGCGAATCCAAAAAACGCAGACTCCAGAAAAAAAACCAAAATCTTTTCTTTCCCACATACCAAAATAAATAATTTTTCTCCCCAAGAACATGAATACTAAACATAATATATGCGATTGCCCAATTTTTCACTATTCGTCACTTTTCTCGCAATATCTTCTCCAAGTAAATGAACATTTTCGTTTTTACTTCCTCATAAAGGAAGCTTTGTTTTCGCGAAAAAAAATTTTTTCGCAATTTTCATGTCAGTATGTTCAAAATGTCCCAAAACGTCGAGAAATCACATTTTGAAAAAATGTCCAGACGTGTGTGTGTGTGCGCGCGCGCGCTTTGTGCTTTCCTCAAAATGAATATATCTGGAGAACGCTTTGGGCGATCGACTTGAAATTTGGTATACAAGTAAACTACGTATGTCCCTGTTTTCAGTGCAAATTGTTTGTTAGTCGTCTAACTTTTGTAATTTTACAATTACCACCCTGAAATTTTATGTGCAGATACACTTCATAATATGGACGGTTGGGATTCAATTTGGGAAAAATCGCTCAAGAGGTTCGTTTAAAAAAAAAAAAAAAATTCGCAAAAAATTTGTAAGTTCTCTAACTTTTGTAATTTTGCATCTATCGAGCTGAATTTTTTGGTGACGATACATTCAATGACAATTAAAAATAATACTGAATTTCATAAAAATCGCGTAAGAGGTTCGGTTAAATTTTTTTTTTTTGAAAATGTAATAAAAATCTTGTTAACGCTCCCACATTCGCATTTTTAGAAGTATCAAGCTAAAATTATTTGCACAAATACGCTATATGATAAGAATGGTTAGGGCTGAATTTGGTGAAACACGCTCAAGATGTTAGTTCGCAAGATTTTTTTTAAATTTTCGAAAAATAATTGTTAACACTAAGTTTCCTAATCTAGCAGCTATCGAGTTCACTTCTTTAGCACCAATACACTGAACGACAAAAACAATTAATAATATAATTGAACGGAATTGCTAAAAAATCATTTGAAATTTGCACATAGCTTCTTCATTTGTTTCCGTCGTTCGTGAAGCTTCCTTTATGAGGAAGCCATGATAATAAACATACATGTCATCAATATGGTCAAAGAGATCCTCATAAAGGAGAGTTGAGAAACGACGAAAACAAATGAGGAAGCTATGTGCAAATTTCAAATTTGTATGATTTTTTAATAATCAACTACTGGCAGAAGACGTCCCACTTGACACGGAATTTCCCGTACATGTCACGTGAGCAGGATTGAAATGGGGGATGGGATTTGTCGGGAAGAGACGTTGAAAAAAGTGGTGGAGAACGAGGCAAGAAAATGTGTGTGTGAGAGAGATAAAGAACGCAAGGCGAGAAGGAAGCTCTTCCCGATTTCCAATTCTCTTTGCATCGCATATTTACGCCACTATATTTATATACTAGGATGATTCATTTCAGGGCAACTTGTTTTTTTGGGCCCATCGTGCCCGAAAACCTTTAGTTGGTGCCCAAAAACGAAGTTTCGTGAAAGGGGGATGTTGTCAAAAAATATTTAGAGGTCGCGAATCAAAATTGAAGGTTTCCCATTTGATTAACGTTGGGAAAAAAAAATTCTCATTATTAGTGTTACCATTCCGCGAATTTTGATATCGGGATATTTTCCAAGTGGGTTATCATAGAAAATATGATACTCTACAATAAAGTTCATTTAGTCATGTCCGTAAATTCAACCGTTTTAGCGGTATCATTATTTCTAGTGAATATTGTATGAAAATATCTACTTAAACGGCTGTAACGCCTGAGCTATTAGATATATCGAAAAAATTCAAATGAAAACTTTGTAGAGAAAGTAATTTGCTACAAAAA
Source organism: Alloplasta piceator (assembly GCA_946863875.1). NCBI lineage: Eukaryota > Metazoa > Arthropoda > Insecta > Hymenoptera > Ichneumonidae > Alloplasta > Alloplasta piceator. The sequence continues at coordinate 43,336,003 of OX333076.1, read as the reverse complement.
AGTCTCATAAGCCGAGCCCGTAAGTTTAACTCTTTATCATCTATAGGTCGATGAAGTAAAATAAATGGAATGGAAACGGAATGGTAACACTAATAAAGAGAATTTTTTTTTTTCAATGTTAATCAAATGGGAAACCTTCAATTTTGATTCGCGACCTCTAAATATTTTTTGACAACACCCCCCTTTCACGAAACTTCGTTTTTGGGTACCAACTAAAGGTTTTCGGGCACGATGAGTCAGAAAAAAAAGTTGCCCTGAAACGAATCACCCTAATATATACGCCGGTAAGATTCAGGACAATCGTCCTAGCTACTGTGCTACTACAGGATGAAACTCTCTTTTGGCCTTTCTCGCACTCTCTTTTTTTTCTGTACTCTCACTTTGCAAAGTAATGCGCAAGTGTGCGACTCTCTTTCTGTCTCTCGATAGAAGCGAAGAGATGCTTCTCTCATGTTCACGTATAAAGTATCCATTTATTTCCATAGTCTACCCCTTGGGTGTACGAGCACGGCAGATCCCTATTCTACTTCAAAAGAGGCATCCACTTTCCAGTCAACTCCTTGTACAACGAATGGCTTCTTGATTTTTTTTCTTCATCGTGCTCTGAGCCTTCCTTATGAGCAATTTCTTAAGCAATTGAATTATCAGCCCAGGGGAAAAAAGTAATAATTCGTAAACTAAAGTAACTGGACTATAAGGTCAAGTACCAGATTGTCCAGTGATTTGGGAAAGAATCGAGGAGCTCCAATAGTACTTTTTGGGAAAAATTACTCCAGTGCCACAGTAATTATTACTATCAGCCCAGTAATATTTGTTATTCAGTCTATGAAAAATGATTAGTCCATCAATACTGTCCCTGAAGTCGTAAAATTGCAATTTTTTTTATAAACGCAATTTTTTGACCCACCCATGCAGATGTAGCCCCTTAAATAGCATTATCAAAATATAAAAATAATATTTATTATTATTATTATTATTATTATTATTATTATTTATAAAATTATAATATATATTATTTTTAAAAATTACATGTATCAAAAATATTTTTATTCCATGCCTTGACATTTTTTCTCTAAACTTTTACTAAACATTCACTATACATAGAAATCTCGAAAAAAAAATGAAAGTTCATTTATGAGGAAGCAAAAAGAGGATCGTCTATTCGCGGAACAAGAATTTTCCTTCGTCACTCGATAGAATTTTTCCAAAAATGTTCTCCACAGATTACGAGCAATGAAAGGACTACTCTTTTATTTCAAAGGGTTTATTAATATTGACCCGTCAACCAGCGGCAACCTTTCACCAGAAAGAGAAAATTGCCGAGAAGAATTTTTTAATGAAGCTCTCGCGCAAAGGGATGTTTCGCGGATGGGATGAGGGTGGTTTTGAGCTCGAAAACCGACTCGAAAGCTTGATGCTATTGAGCCCAATGTTTCCACGAAACCCTCTCCATCTAATCTCTCGTAAGAGGATATGCACTGATGAGGAATGAGAGAATCTCATCTATCGTCTGCATAGACGCGCGTGTGTACTTTTTTTCAAGGAAAAAAACGGTGCAAAATGACCCATATAATGAAAATATTTTTTTAGCAATTTCATCGTTCTCTAATTTTTTTCAAAAAAAATTTCAAGGTGGAGTAGCGACTTTTTATTTCAAGCCTCAGAGGCTATCTCTGTATCGAAATTCATTTTGCTTCCTCATAAAGGAAGCTTTGTTTTCGTGAAATTTTTTTTTCGCGATTTTTATGCCAATATGTTCAACATTTCCTAAAACATCGAGAAATCACATTTAGAAAAAATGTCCGGATGTGTGTGTGTGTGTGTGCGTCCTGAGTTTCAGATGTAAATAATTAATAACTCGAAAACGCTTCGAGATATCAAAGTAAAATTTGGCACACTTGTCGAGCACGAATTGCTCTTCATTATAAAAAAAAATTGTTTTAATTATAACGGGTATTGCGATTTTATCGACTTTTTCGTTTTTGCAAGAATGGCGTAAACGCTCTAACCTCTGCAATTTTCAAGATATTGCACTCAAACTTTGCACAGAATTAGTATAGCTATTAAGGTTGTTTGGTATTGAATTGGGCGAAAATCCATCGAGAGATTAAAATTTTATGGAATTTTGAATTTTTTGAAAAATAACCTAAACGCTCTAACTTGTGCAATTTTTAAGATATTGTACTGGCACTTTGCACAGAGCTAATATAGCTATCGAGGTTGTTCGCTATTAAATTTGGCAAATCGATCGAAGGATTAAGATTTTATGAAATTTTTAATTTTTTGAAAAATAGCGTAAACGCTATAACTTTTGAATTTTTTTAGATATTGCAATGAAATTTTATGAAGAACCAGTATAGCTATCAATATTATTCGCTATCAAATTTGGCGAAAATCGATCGAATTTGCACATTGATTACTAATATTTTTCAATAGTTAACAGAGCTTCCTTCATGAGGAAGCCAAATTTGATCGCCATTCTGTGTGTTAAAGGAAGCTATGTGAACTATGGATAAAGATGAGGAAGCAATGTGCGAATTTTTTCCTAATTCTTACAACATTAGGAATAATTCAAAAATATTTGATTTGCCTTCACTGACAATTTTCCGATCACAAACTTTAGCAGTAAATTTTTTTTTGCCACAATTTGGCTAATAAATTTGAAAGATCGCGACGACGAAACGAAAAAAACATGTTTTCTAACAAGCAGGAGAAGCTTTTACTTCAATTTTTGAAAATGATGATTATGAGCCTCAATTTTTTTAGTGTGCCATTTTACCCCAATCTATCTTGCTTAAGCCGTTCCTAAGTAAAGTCTGCTTTTAGGGGCTGCCTGAAACTCTCTCTCCCTTTTTTTCTCTCTTCCTCGCTTTCTCTCTCTCTCTCTCTCTCTAGCTTTAATCCCTGTTGCCTGATTATAATCTCGTCAGCGAGTTATGCCGCTTTCTGTTTCGCCAGTGGCCCCGCAGTCTCTCCTCAACCCCTGTTTTTGCTTCTTCCCCAATCTCGCCCCTTTCTACTGTACGTCTGAACACGCAGTTTCTCCGCAACCCTTCTCCACCACCGGCGACTGGAATTTCTTTTTTTCTCTCTCCCGCTTTTGCGAAATGGAAGGCAAAACTAGAACCTCTATTTACCGTTAGGCACGTGCGCGCGCTGCACATCCTGCGCCAGCTAATTAACGCACCGGAAATGGAATGAGAACGCGGGGGTGAGCGGAGAAATAGAGGAAGCGAGAAAAATGCAAAAACGAAACGAGCGCGGGAAAATGTGTGCAAAAATAAATTTTTATGTAGGTCAGAGCTCGCGCTATTGTATGCTACTGCAAAAAAAAAAACTCCAATTATAAATGTACGATTTTTTATAAACAAAGAAATACCTCATTATTTCTCGTCATAGTTAAAGACCCCGAAGCATAATTTTTTCTTTAATCTGGACCACTCGCTCTCTTTAATTTGATTTTATTTACTCTATGAGAAGAATCATAAAAAATTTCGCACCCCGGATTTCTCACGACTCTATTTGAATGCTACAAAACAATCTCCAGCGTCGATAATGGAAATAGTGCAACAAAAATTGGACAGAACAAAAATTGAAAATATAGAATAACATTTGAAAAATCAACACTTCGATAATTTCTCATATTTGAATCGAAAGATTTTTCATAATTCTCCAGAATAAAAAAAACGCATTTGTGAAAATTGTGGAATAGGAAGAGAAAAATTATCGAGTGACTCGAGAAAATCATCCCCCAAAATCGTTGTCGCCCGAGCAAAGGTAACGTTTTCGCGAGGGTGAAAACAAAACTCAATAGCTTTTCCCTTCGCCATTTTAGTCTCGGCATCTCGATGATAAAAAAAAAGAGAAACGGGCTCTGGCTGAAGAGGGGGGCTCCGATATAATTGTTAAAATGTTGCTATCAGAGGGGTCCCGAGAGAATCGAACGGCCGGCGGATAAAAGGAACATTAAGTGTGGAATCGAGAGCGCGAGGGTGGAAATAAACGTTGCGCGCATAACAAGGGTGAACGTTCGACGAAACGGGACAACGTCGGGGGGGGGGGGGAAGATGATAATGCTGAGAGGGTTCGTGAAAACGAGAGCGATGAAATTCTCGATGATTGTCAAAAACATAAATGAAAATAAGAGAAAAAAAACTTGCAAATCAGAAATTTGCACATCGCTTCCTCAGTATTTTTTCGTATTTCCAAATCCTCCTCTGTGAAGAAATGTTAGCAAATTTTAGTAAATGTTAACTGTCACAGTTTTGGCTTCCTCATAGAGAAAGCTTTGTAAATACGGAAAAATACTCTGCAAACGATGTGCAAATTTCCGATTTGCAAGTTTTTTTTACTACCTCTGGTTATCGAAGTAATAAAACGGCTGCTTTGTATCGAACAATTTTCGATCAAGCTTTTTTTTGAAAATTTCAAAATTGCATAAAATTTGCACGGTTCAAGCGATTTTTGCAAAATTAAATACCAAGTAACTTTTTCCATTAAACTACCATTATAAAAATTTTAAGCCTGATATAACGAAATATGTGCAAGCTAGAGCGATCATGCACTTTCCCAAGAAATTAAAAATTTTATAAATCACGAACCCCTCTAGCAATTTTCGCGAAATTTAATACCAACAATATTTTTCACTCAAACTATCGGTATAATTTTTTTTTTAACCTGATATCGCGAAATTTGCGGACGCCAGAGCGATCGAGCTTTTTCTTCGAAAATTTCAACATCGCATAAAATTTTTACGGCTCAAGCGATTTTTGCAAAATTGAATACCGAGTAACTTCTTTCATTAAAGTACCATTATACAAATTTTGAGCGTGGTATCAAGAAATATGTGCAAGCTAGAGCGATCACGCGCTTTTTGCAAAAAATTCAAAATTTTATAAATCACGAACCCCTTGAGCGATTTTTGCGAAATTCAATAGCAATAATCTTTAACACTCAAACCATCTGTATAATATTTTTTATACCCGACATCGCAAAATTTGCGAACGCTAGAGCATCCACGGCCGTTTTTTGAAAATTTAAAAGTCGCATAAAATTCGCACACGTCAATGAATTTTTGCAAAATTGATAACAAACAAAGGGGCTGTAGAGCTCAGCTTATGTGCAAAATTTCGGTTCGCTACTCCAAAATGTGGTCTTGAGATATAGATTTTTCGAGGCAGCGACACACACACACACACACACACACACACACACACACACACACACACATACATCCGGACATTCTTAAAAAATATGATTTCTCGATGTTTTAGGACATTTTGAACATACTGACATGAAAATCTCGAAAAAAAAAACATTTTCACGAAAACGAACCTTCCTCTATGAGGAAGCAAAAACAAGAAAAAAGTGAGAAGTCGGAATAATCTTGCATTTGGCAAAAAGAGACCCAATTTTTTGAAAACGTCGTATGAAGAATTATATTTTAAAAAAAGAAAAACGTGATTGAGCCTCGAATGAATGGCTCGATCGCGCTCGACTGATTTAGCCAGCTCGATAAAAAAGAAGAAGCATCGCTTTGACGACGTATCGAATATTGTTATTTCGACTCTCAATTATTCGCTCGTGATTTTTCGACCGACTCACACGTGCGAAAAACGTCTGTCGAAAAGCTATTGATCGCTGCAAAGAGAGAGGATAGAAGAGAATCCTTGAAAACGTGAATAATGCCGCGTCCAGGATCCAAAGGAGGAATAATCGTGGACGAGGACAGACTCGTCGAGCTCGTAAAACTCAATCCCGAATTGTACGATCCGAATAACGAGAATGCGAAGGACGTTAATCAGACGAAAAACATATGGAAGAACATCAGCGACGAGCTCGACGCTCCAGGTCATTCAATTATTCAATCAAAAACAAGAAAACAGATAATATTACCATTTCCAAAATTTGTTACCGCGTTTGATGGAAAAATATTTTTTTTGCAAATCATTTCCACGAATTTTTGCCCGGAAAAAAATATAACATTTTTTTAATAAACTAGCAATTTGTTTATGTGTTTATTTTCAATTTTCACCGCGCGATTCTCGTTGCGAAGCTTCGCGCCCGGGGCTTTTTTTTTTATTGAAACAAAATATTCCTAATTATTTTTTCACCACGCGCAAACTGGACTTTTTTTGCCATCGAGATTTCATATTTTTCCAAACATTCGCGACTATTGGCGCGATGCAGCGCTGGATGTTTTTCGTTGAATTCTCGTTGATGCGAAAAATGCAAAGCAAGACATAAAACATGTTTTTTTTACGCGCCAGGGAAGGGGCAGCGAGGAAAAGAGGAAAAAAAATCTCGCAAACGGAGGATTTTTATTCGTGGCCTCAAATTCTCTTTTCCCGTGTACGTATGTACATGTCTGCGTCATTCAATTTGGTTTTACCTGAACATGAGATTTCGCTTGTACTCGAAGCTGCGAGCGTACAAAAAAATGAAATGTACGGAGCTTTCATAAATGTATATGTATATAATATAAAAAGCTCGCGTTACGGAATTCACGATTCGAGGCTTTACAGCTCCATCTTTCCTCGTATCTCTCGTATTTCCCGATCTTATTTACGTGAGCATAAAAAGGCAAAAAGTTCACACGTGACCGCGAGTTAAATATATTTCGCCTTTGAATTACGAATAAGAGAAAAAATAATTTTTCCGCGCATTTTCCAATTTCAAATGAGAATTGATCGAGAAGTTTTTGCAATATTCAAAGCAGAGCTGGGCAGTACTTGAAAGTACTCGGTACTTGCAGGTACTTGAAGTACAGTACTTGCAAAGTACTTCAAAAGTACTTCAAGTGTTGTACTTAAATTTTTCAAGTACTTCATATACTTGAAGTACTGTACTTGAAAATTTCAAGTACTTTTTTGTACTTGAAGTACTTTTTTCAGGTACAAGTGTCAAGTACTTTTGAATATGGGTCATTCCATGTTAAATCGACCAATATTTGGAATTGACCCCTTTCAATTTCGATGAAATTTGGGCAGAAGTTTTCTTCTATCATAAAACAAAGTTCTAAGTAAAGAAAAAAATTAAATTTTTTTTTCAAGAAATTTAACCATTTTCTCAAGTTTATTTTTTAAATATTTTGAAAACTATTATAGTTACGAAAAAATCGTTCGGGGTTCGTCTTAAAGAATATACTTGGAGCTACTAAAAAAATATTCCGAAAAAACTTTTTGAAAAATGATGAATTTGGAGAATTTTTCAAAATCGCGAAAATCCACGATCAATATTAAATTTTTTGTTTTATTTTTTTATATAACACCTTGTACTGATATTAAAAGATCCTGAAATTTTCAGAAATGTTTTTTTTTGTTTCAAAAATATGAATTTTTGAATTTTGGTAAAACTTTTTGTTTACCTCTAAGTTAAGTGAAGTTGATCGATCGTGTAATTTTGACTGCTGAAAATTACAAAAGTACACGATTGCTCGACTTAAAAAAATTCATATTTTTGAAAAAAAACACCTTTCTGAAAATCTTTCAGGATCTTTTCAAATTGGTAAAGGTATTATATTTAAAAAATTGAACGACAAATTCGATGTGAATTGTGGATCTTCACGATTTTAAAAAATTCAAAATTCTCCAAATTTATCATTTTTCAAAACTTTTTGTCGGGATATTTTTTTTTCGTAGCCCTAAGTATACTCTTCAAGACGAAACAAACGATTTTTCATAACTATCACAGTTTTCAAGATATTTAGAAAAAAAAATTGAAAAATGGTTAAATTTTGAATTTTGCATAACTTTTTGAAAAAAAAAATAATTTTTTTTCCTTGGTAGAGCTTGGTTCTATGATATAACAAAACTTCTGACCAAATTTCATCGAAATTGAAAGTGGTAGATTCCAACTCTTGGTCGATCAGAATTGGAATGACCCAAGTACCAGAATTTACGAGACGTACCCGAAAACTAGAAAAGTACTTGATACTGATACTTGATTTTTTCAAGTACTTGTACTTCAAGTACTCGTTTTGACAAGTACTTGCAAGTAACAAGTACTTTGTACTTCAAGTACCACCGGTACTTGATACTTCAAGTATCTACTGTAGTTTGTACTTGATACTTGAAGAACTTGCAAGTACTTTGCTCAACTCTGATTCAAAGTATTATTTAAGGTGAGAATGAAGTTTTCATCGAAGTAACGACATTTTTTGTTCTCTTTGCTCTTCTACAGCGGATCTCTGCAAGAAAGTTTGGAAAAAGCTCGTGGTTCACCACTCGAAGGAGAACAAGTCCAAGGAAAACAAGACTGAGAGACGCATGTCACTGCGCTCATGCTCGAGTGAGAAAAATCTCGCTTTCCTCGACATTTCTTCGTGAGTTAATTTCGATTAAATACTTTGGACACGAACTTCCCTTGGATTAATTTATTTTTAGGAAGTGGAGTTTGATTCTCCGCCGAAGAGAACGATTTTTAATTCAAATATCATTTTGACGTTTGCGTTTTTATCAAAATATTTTTTTAAGCGTTTTTTATGAAATTTTTTTCATTGACTTTGTCGTTTGGGGAATTCGAAAGGCTCGAGAATTCCAATGAGAACAGCCGAGCTTCGAGCAGCTGTGGCTCACCAAAGGGAAACGAGAAACGTCTGAGATCGGCGTCGCGATCATTGTCACAACTTTCGGCGATTACCGAGAGCAATTTGGGATCGATGGCATCGGTAAGCAGTACCGATACGATTGTGGCCAATGATAGTCAATCGTTGAGCACAAAAAATGGCGTTCAATCTGCCGGAAGAACCCCAAGAAAGCTCAAGTTTCCGTCGGAAATTCACGCCAACGATAACAACGAAAGGTCAGTAAAGAGAAGCATCCTTCTCGCAGAATATACGAGAAATTTGCAAGATTCAAAAAAAAAAATACAAAATTGGTGGAATTAGAAATTCTCAATATTATTCTTGAATAAAGTCGTTGAAGAATTCATCAATTTTGAAAAATTCTTGAAGTTATTAATTTAATACTCTCTCGGGATAATATTTGCCATTAAAATAATAAAATATCGAGATAAATAATTTAAAAAACACGATTTTATGACTTTTGACCAGCAAACCTTTTAAATTTGAAAAACGTAGATGACTTTTCGTGTTTCTTGAATAATTTTCAGAGACGAATGTTCATGAACCTTTAAATTCATTGAAATTTTTTTTTTCGCTTTTCCTTATTTTTTTCGTGAATAAATTTTTTTTTTCGACAAAAACTCGACATGATTCGCAATCAACGGTGAATTTCCCATCGAAATAACGTTTGAAGACAATAAAAATAAAAATAAAATTTTTGGCTCAATTTTGCCCTATTTTCGAAAACCTCAAAATAGCGACATTTCAAGTGCTCATAACTTTACTCGGTTTAACCGATTCAAAAATTTCTTTTTCGTACTTAAAGGCTGTCATTAAACTTAGAGAATGGCGTTTGGTTCAATCCGATAAGTTAATTTTTGTAGAAATGAGAGCACTTTGAAAATCGTCGAAAAAAAAGGAAAGGAAGCTTCAAAAATTTGCAAAATCTGATGGTCGAACTTTAAAAATCTGCAAAAAATCGAAAAATGATCGGAAATGGATTAAACAAACGGGGTTTTAGAGCTTTAACGATCCCAAAGAGAATGAGCTCAAAGTCAAGTCATAAACGTATCTAGAAAAGGAATTAATCATTTTAGTGAAGAGATTCAATTTTTTCCAAAATGAAAAAAAAATTCAATTTTTTTTTTTTAAACCTTATATCGATGTATTTTGTCCCCCTGAACACGAATTTATTAATAGTTTTCTCAAAATTTTTACATCGAAATTTTCACAAATTTTCATCGAAATTTTTACAAATTTTCATCAAAAACACTTTTGCTCAATTCCGGCCACATTTTCAGAAACCTTAAAATAGCGAAATTTCAACTGCTCATAACTTTACTTCGGTTCAACCGATTCGAAAATTTCTTTTTCGTACGTGAACGTTGTGACTAAACTTAGAAAATGCCGTTTGGTTTGTCCCGATAACTCAATTTTTGTAGAAATGAGAGCACTTTGAAAATCGCCGAAAAAAATGGAAAGGGGTATGCCTTAAAAAATTCGCAAGAATCGATGGTCGAACTTTCAAAATCTGCCAAAAATTGAAAAATTATCCAATGTGGATGAACCAAGCGGCATTTTGAAGGGTAAACGATTACGAAGAGAATGAGCTCAAGTCGAACTCGAAATCTCACCCAGAAAATAAATTACAGCGATTTTAGTGAATGGGTTCATTTTGGGCAAAAATGCGAAAAAATTTTTTTTTTTTTTTTTTTACAAAGAATTCTATATTGATGTATTTTTCTCCCCTGAACACAAATCTACCAATAGTTTTTTCGAAAAATCAATTTTTTTATGAATTTTCATTGAAAACATTTTTGCTCAATTTTGACGCCGTTTTCAAAAACCTCTAAATAGCGAAATTTCAATTTCACTTCGGTTTGACCGATTCTGAAATTCCTTTTCCCTACGTAAATTTCTTGACAAAACTTGAGAACTTTGAAAATCGACGAAAAAAATGGAAAGGGCTTACAAAATTTGCAAAAATCGATGGTCGAACTTTAAAAATCTTCCAAAAATCGAAAAATGATCGGAATCGGATGAACCAAGCGGCATTTTGAAGCTTAAAAGAACACAAAGAGCATGAGCTCGCGTTAAAGTCGAAAATCTTATTCAAAAATTAACAGAAATAACAGTCATTTTAGTGAACCGATCCAAGTTCGGCCAAAATGTTTAAATATTTGTTTAAAAAATTGTTTTTAACAAAACGTTAATATCTCAATAACGAGCTTCCTAATCGTCGTGAAATTTTTACACGACCTCTTAAATACCTCATACAAAAACATACCAAATTTTCAGAATTTTCTCATCATTTTTTATTTTAACCCTTAAGGAGGTTGAAGTAATGATGGTAGAATTCTGAAAATTTGGTATGTTCTTACATGAAATATTCAGGAGGTCGTGTAAAAATTTGACTACGACTAAGAAGCTATTTATTGAACAATTAACATTCAAAGGTGTCATAGCTTCAAAACAACCTTCAAAAACAAGCGAAATTTTTTTTTTTCAAAACAAGCTTTTATTAGTTGTTAATAAAAAATAACTAAAAACTTAAAAACAAAAGCTATTCCGATTGGAAATAAGTATTCAAATAAAAGCGTGTTACACCCTCTTTTTTCTCTTCAAAAAATTTGCAAATTTTTTGTGATGATATTGCATTGTCGTCCGATTTACATATGCATGACAAATTTTAACTCAATTGGAAACCAGGTCAAATTTAACTTGCAAGATTTAATTACAGACACCGGGACAGGTGAAGCTAAATAAAAGCTTGTAAAAAAATAAAAACGTATTTATCAAAACAGGTATCAGATGGTGCCGCAACTTAGCGAGAGAAATCTGCGCTCTCGTTTGTCGGAGCCCTCGATTTTGGCCTCAAAGGAGGCTCTTCAGAGCGCGGTAAATTCGACACCGCGACGTCAATCGGGCGGTGGACCAAACTCTCGAAATGGAAGACTGAAAAAATCGCCAAATCCGAGCGATTCAACGCGAGCCTTTTTCGAGAGCATGGCACTGACAGTATCCGGATTTCCGCAGCATCTTCAAGCAACCATGAAAATTCACATATGCAATCTAATTTCCGAGACCGAGTTCGAATTGTCTTCACCGAAGATTCATTAGAATCTTGACGCCAAATGAATCGGAAAAAGTTTCCTCGCATCCGCGAATAATTTACAATTATCTTTCTGTTCGTTGAGCGTTCAATTATTGCCGAAAGTCGATTATTCATCGAAATCGTCGCTCGAAACAAATGTATCTTTCTTTCATTATCGTCATCATGAGTAACGATTCAACGTTATCGTTGCAAAAAGAAAACAAAAAACCAGTCGAAACGGGGGAAGAAAAAAGTTTGAAGAATATCTCTCAAAGGAGGCAAAGGAGTATTTTCTTTGACGATAATATCGCGATATTTCCGTCCTTTCATTATCGAGCTCGAATCTTCGACGTGGTCGCAACGTTACATCAAAAGAGCGTAAAAATATTTCCCTCGAGAAAAAAAAATCAACAAAAACCCATCTCGCTCCTCCGAAGAACTTTCTTTCAAAGGAGCTGATAGAGAGGGGAAAAACGCACATCTTTGAGGATATTTTGTGCAATGTGCGTAATCGATACCGTCGACATTCTCCGTCTCGTTAATATCCGAGAACGTTGTAACGAGAGACACGAGTAGAAAAAAAAATTCTCCGCAACGTACTTCTTTCCCCTTTCTCTCATGCTCTTTGCATTTACGCTTTTATAGTTTATCAACGAACCTCGCCAGAGGTAAACGTGACGTTGTATTTTCTTATTTTTCCATACAAAACGTCCTGCGAATATTACAATTCAAGAATAACAATAATTTTTGTTCTCTGTTACCGAAATAAAAAAATTTGAAAACATAATTACAATCACAATGTTTTACTGGTTTTTAAATGAAAAATTGGAAAAACTAAATTTTTTCTAAATTTTCTAAAACTCGAATTTTTCACACTTCCGAGAACGTAGAGCAAGAGGAAAAAAATTCACAACGCTCGAGGAGTCATACTTATGTTTGTCTCTCAAAAAAGATTCCATTTCCTCGTCGTTTCTCGTGTCCTTCGGCATAAAGCCAAGAGACCGGGAAAATTCGTCATCGGAGATTGCACGTTTCAACGTTGACAGAAAATTCTACAATTTCCTCTATTATTATTATTATTATTATTATTATTATTATTATTATTATTTATGATTTCATTTTGCAAAGATCCGTAACTTTCTTCGCATCCAAGAAACATTTTTCCAAAGATAAGAGTCGAAGAAATGAAAAAAAAGAAAAAGAAAAACAAACCGCAATTTCATCGTAGGATATTTCTTTGACTGTGGAAAATATTTTTCTTCACGTCAAAAGAACGTCTACCTGTTTGTGGAGGTAATTAATGTTATTAAAAGCCCCCTCTTTTGCTAACTGACTTTCCATGTTTAACTATGCACACGTCGAGGACAAGAATAAATTAATATTAATAAAATCCCGTACGTATTCCTGTTTCGTACGGAATATGCAACGATCTCGTTGCCGAATAAATAACTGCTCTAACGAAGTACACACAGTGTGTGATACTCGGGCACAGGGATGAGGGTGGAACGTTTTCCCGACGAGGAGAACGACGAAGAAAAAACTTTCACCGAAGAGAGCAAAGCACAGATGTAGTAAGAATTTTAATGATATATCATATATTATAATATATTATGTTACATTATAATATAGAATATATATTATATTTACATATCTATGGTCATTCCATATCAATTCAACGACGTTTTGACGGTGACCCCTTCATTTATTTTATTTTTTAATACATTATTATACATGCAAAAAGAAGTATCCATGCCAATTTTTAGCTCTCTATCTTAAACCATACCGGAGTTATTGATTTTTCAAAAAAATATTATTGAAATAATCATAACTTCTACATTAACCAAGATATTGTATTTTGTCAAGAGGTCATTTTTTTTGTTTTTCAATGTGCTTTTTGAAAAAAAAAATTTAAATTGAGAAAAACCAATTTTCAATGTCTTTTTAACTGTTTTAAGCTAAAAAATCGAATTTTCTTTCATGGGACCCTTTCGTTTTTTTTTCAAAAAAAATTATAAAATTCTGCGTAAAAAAACAAAATTTTTGAGATTTTACCGAAGAGAGATTCAAATAACATCAAAAAAAACTTGTTCGATTTTTTTTTTCATAATTCTGAACTTTTATCCTTCTATGACTACAATAATTGAAGTAGGTAAAATCAATGAAATGTTTTATTAGTCTCAAGAGTCTATAAACTAAATTTCAGAATGTAACTGTCGATATATTGGAAAATTTATGAAATTAATTGAATGAAGTGCAAAACGTACTTGAATTGTAATTCTTCATGTAAATTATTGTAATTTACAATGGAAATATGTGAGGCAAGTTAGATTATTTATTTTAACATAATTGAAATCAACTATTGTAGTCATAGAAGGAAAAAAGATCAACATTACGAAAAAAAAAATCGAAAAAAAAAAATTTTCAATAAGAAGTTATTTGAATCCCCTCTTCGGTAAAATCTCAAAAATTTTGTTTTTTTACGTAAATTTTTATAAATTTTTTTTTTTTTAATCGAAGGGGTCCTATTAGAAGGAAATCCATTTTTTAGCTCAAAACAGTTAAAAAGACATTAAAAACTTGTTTTTCTTAATTTTTAATCTTTTTTTCAAAAAGTACATTGAAAAACAAAGAAAAATGACCTCTTGACAAATTACAATATCTTGGTTAATGTAGAAGTTTGTAGGATGTAGAAGAATGTAGAAAAAAAATTTCGATAAGTTATTCAAATCCCCTCTTCAGTAAAATCTCGAAAATTTTGTTTTTTACGTAGAATTTTATAATTTTTTTTTTAAATCGAAGGGGTCCCATTGAAAGAAAATCCAATTTTTAGCTTAAAACAGTTGAAAAGACATTAAAAATTTGTTTTTCTTAATTTTAAATATTTTTTTCAAAAAGTACCTTGAAAAACAAAAAAAAATGACCTCTTGACAAATTACAATATCTTGGTTAATGTAGAAGTTATGATTATTTTACGTATATTCTTGAAAAATCAATAACTTCGGTATGATTTAAGATAGAGAGCTAAAAATTGGCATGGATACTTCTTCTTGCATGTATAATAACATATTAAAAAATAAAAATAAATCGAAGGGGTCACTGTCAAAACGTCGTTGAATTGATATGGAATGACACCTATATAATCAGCTGTTTTACCTCGTTTTTGAACGAGTTTTATTTTTTTTCAAGTTTTTGCAAAAAGGATTCGCATGTTTTGTCTAATTTTAGTAATTCTTGGCTCATTTTATTCCTCGTGAGATTCTCTATGAATCAACCATCAAGATTATTGTTTGTAATTAATGTTAAACAATCATAGACCTTGAACTTTCGGCTCTGAACGAATTACTCTAATTTTTTTTTATTGAAAATCTCGCTCCGAATTCGTAGAGAATCTTCCAAAGAATGCAACGAGATCTGAATCATATGTCATATAGTTTATGTTTTTTACAATTTGCAAATATTTTTATAAACGAATGTGCAATGAAATTCATAATTCAACACTGATCTTATACGTTAGTGCACACTGAGAAAAAAAAATCGTTGAATGTGCAAAATCGTTAGTTGAATACGTTCAACTAAATATTTAGTTGGACAATTTAACATTTTTTTGCCTGAATAATATTTTGGTCAACCGAAGCGCAGAATTATTCAAGAAACTAATTATTTAGTTAGACCAAATAAATATTTAGTTGCACGTATTCAACCAAAGATTTTGCGCGTTCAACGATTTTTTTTCTCAGTGCATTTGTGCGAGTGTCTGTCCGTGAGAAATATAACCGAGTGCGTGTATCTTGGGAAAGGGAACGTTAATAATTCCGTGTTGCAGCTCCTTCGTTATTCCCGCCGAGGGAAGCGCCTGGGGTAAAGGAAGATGGACGAAGGAAGAGGGATGAAAAAGGGGGAAGTGAGTCGGGGAGTTTCTCGAAAATACGAAGAGATAGACTGCGCTAGTTTCTTCTTGAGACTCGTCGTCGTTTCTTCATCATTTCAGCCCTGCATTTTCTTAATTCTTTCTTATTTCACCCTCAGCGCTTCGCCAATGTCCGCGTCTCTCGATGAAGCGCTATTCGCATTCCTTAAGGAATTCTCATCCATACAATCCCCCCCGCCCCCAATGTTCAACTTTATTTGCGTTTCGAAGGCTTTTCGATCGACCGCTCACCTTCTGCGCTTTCCCAAAGGGAACAAATATATGACATCATCATTCTTTATATATGGGGCATTTCATCCCAAATCGGACAGTTTGATAAACTTTTTTTTTTCTCAATTTTTTATGTATTTTTTAATACTCGTCAAAAGACCTTTCCTGTTAAATTTTGAGATTTTTTGGATTACCCGTTCAATAGATATTAAATTAACAAAAAAACCGCTCTTTTTTTTGGTATTTTGGTCATAAATTCTTTAATAATGGTCCAAATTAAAAGTTTTTTTCTTCAAAATTTTGGTTTTTTATGGCCTTTTCAGAAAAAAATAGAAGAGAAATATTCGACGTGTTTTTGAATGAGTTTTTTGAGTTTTGAACTTTAAATCGCGTTTTTCAAAGTGAATGACATTTTTTATTTTTTGTTTAATTTTTTTAATTTCAATTGCTGTAATTTTTATTGCTGTCAAATTTTCGCATGAGAAACATTATTCAGATGCAAAAGAAAGATTTTATTTGCAATAAGATACTGCGAAGTCAATCACAGGGGGACACAAAAATTTCATTCAATTATTCCAATGAGCAACGGAAACGTATTGGCAAGGGAATATTTTAATTCAGGAAATAATCGTATACGTAAGGTTTTCAAAAAAATACGTGAATAAATAAAAATTGTTGTTATTATTGTTCATAAACAGACTTAACGATTAATTATTAATTTTAAGAACCTGCTAGCAATAAAAAAGTGTCAAAATAAATTCTAAATATTGAAAAAAATACTATACATTAACAAAAATTGGTATTCATAATAATTTATAAAAAAAAAATTTTATCTTCAAAAATCGAAAACAAAAGTAGTTATTGAGATCCCACGATCGGACAAGTCTTAAAAATTGTTGAATAGATAGATGTTTGAAACAAAAATTTTTTTTTTAAATCAACAATGACACTCACTTTTAAAAACGCGATTTAACGTTTAAAACGCAAAAAACCTATTCAAAAACACGTCGAATATTTTTGTTGTATTTTTTTCTGAAAAAGCCATAAAAAACAAAATGTTGAAGAAAAAAACACTTTCATTTGGACCATTATTAAAGAAGTTATGACCAAAATACCAAAAAAAGAGCGGTTTTTTGTTAATTTAATATCTTTTGAACGGGTAATAAAAAAAATCTCAAAATTCAACAGGAAGGGTCTTTTGATGGGTACTAAAAAATATTAAAAAATTGAGAAAATTAAAAAAAAAGTGTTTCAAACTGTCCGATTTAAGATGGAATGCCCCATATAGATATAGATATATGTGCTTGGTTTTCCATCAACGCGGAAAACGCGAACGAATAAAGAGGCGGCAAGGGGGAAGGGGAAAGAGCCACAAGAGCAACCCAACGTTACTTTGAAAAACATTCCGCCCGGAAAAGTACACAGAGCGCTGTTTTTCCAGTTGCTAACTCGACCGTTTCACTCTCTCTCTCTCTCTCTCTCTCTCTCTCTCTCTCTCTCTCTCTCTCTCTCTCTCTCTCTCTCTCTTTTCTTCCAACTCTCTTGTTTCTCCAACCATCTCGATGGTAAAATGAAGCGCTCAATGTTCCAAAGTTTTTGCAATCCTATGTTTATTTATATTTCCTGATATGTCGAAGAAAATGAATAACACAAAAATGTAGTCGCGTCAGACGAAACGCGTTCTCAAATGCAGAAGACAATATAAATAATGGAAAAAAAATAATCGATCAAAGATCGAATGATTTCATAATAATAATAATAAAATAAAAAGGCTCACGATTCGCGAGTGTTAAAAAAATGGCCAAAATCATGAAAATTTATCGATATCGATGAAATAGCTACATTATGAAAATGAAAAATCAGTGGAAAGCCCTGAGATTTTGATTGAATCGTCCCTGGAGCTTTATCAACTGCGAGCAGAAGAGGAGGGATGTGAGGATGAAGTATAAGGAGATTCGCTGCACACGTTTATCGTGCGTATCCCGTAAAGAGATTCTGATTATCGAATGGGAGGAAAAAGGGAGAAACGCGAGATTATAGTCCTTTGCGAGGAAAAGGCTGTAATGGCAATTTGTAACGGGCGAGGCGCGTTGCAGTTTCCTCTGTATGTATCCATATATAAGTTTGTGTTTGTGGGTGTGTTCCATAGCAATTACCGAGCACGCGCTCGATGCGGTAATGCTCGCTATACCAGTCCAAAGTATATCGTTTCCTTTACGGGTTAAACTCGACGGCTTTGCAGGAGATACGCAAGGAGACATCCTCCTTCAATTTCCCTCCACCTCCGACTCTCTCGTTCTCGCAATACGAGAAATATCTTCAGTCGAGTTTAGACGAAAATTTTGAGGCAAAACAGACCATTCAAAGGCAATTTCTGGTTGTAAATATTCAGATTTAGTAAATTTTCCTAAATTTTTCCGGTTTCAAAGTTTTCGATCGATGATATCAATTGTTCAAAGTGGAAATCAGCTCGGTAAATAATAAAAATAGGCTCGGTAATTGGTGATCCATTTAATTGGAAAAAACAGGCAGTTTAGTGGGCCCTCTGATCAATGTCGCGGGACTCAAAAGCTCTGCTTCGATGTTGAAGTTGCTACCAATAAAATTGTAACGGAAAATATGTACGATAAATTATGCAGCGAAAATAACGATAGGGAGGGTTAAAATTCTTTATCGAAAATCGATGTTTGGAGCATCTTCAACGCACTTCCCTCTAAAATATTTCGTTATTTTCTCAAATTTGCGTTGAATTTATACCCTTCCGTTGATATGAGAAAAATTCAGTGGCAAATGACTTTGATAATTGCGCCGATTGTTTAGAAAAAATCAATTGACAAAACACCACAAATCGAAATGTTCCCTATGAATTTCGAAAATTTACTGTAAAATCAATATCACATCAAAAATTTGAATTATTCAAAAATTCCTTATTTCGTCTACACTCACCAGAGTTAAATTTCAAGAATTTCGAGAATTTTTTTCTGCAAAAATTATTGGTTGATAAAAATGTGATATACAATTGACCACAATCTTTGTCCATCAATCGATTGTCAAAAGAAGAAGCACGATCGGGGTAGGAAATTGAGTAAAGTATACTGAGAGAAAAAATTACTAGAACCAATGAAATAAAGTTTTGAAGGCAAAAAATCATTTTTTTTCATTATTTGCCAAAACATGTTAGATTGGTTCCATTATATATTTACTTGGATCATTTTTTTCAGTCAATTCCATCAATTTCCGTTTCAATAAACGAGTTTACTTGAATCTAACAATATGTTATCAATTATATGTAATATGTTGTTTAAATCAAGAACATATTTTATCATGCCTTTTAATACAGGAAGCACTGGAAAAAAAATTTGTTGAATCAACAAATTAATTAGTCCAATCAACAGGAAAAATGATTGATTCAATCAAATGCGTGTTTATTAATTGTTGCTAAACATTTTATATAAAATATATAGCCCTTGCCAAATAATTTAATATGCATAGTTTAGTGACCCCAAAAAGATATAAATAGAAAAAAAAGACAAATCTGCGCCAATTCTCCGATCTAATTTCTCTGCCCAAACGAGATTCGAACCCTCGACCCTACCTACCATCATACCTATTCTACCTAACTACCTAACACGCTACCTATTACGCTATCGACTACTACTATGCACTTGACAAAAGTTAGGAATTATGAAGCTTCGAATATAAGAAAACATTTAAAAAACCAGTTTTTTAATTTTTAACAACTAATATATACTATTAAAGTATACTATAGAAATGATATTTCTTTGCTTGAAGGAAATAAAAATTTCATCATTGCAAACAAATATTCTATTGGAATAAAATAATGTGTTATTTATTTTACTAAAGCTTCTTTTCAAATAATCACAATCAATTTTATATCTGATAAATATTGAAAATACTACAGATATATTTTTAGAAGTAAAATAATGATGAATTTATTGCAAAGAAATAATTTTATTCGAAAAAAATAATTTCGTATTGAAGGCAATTTTTCGATCCAAATAATCTCATGTTCATGATGCCATAAATAATTTTCTTCAGAAAGAATAATTTCGTATTGAAGTCGTTTTTTAGATTCAAATAATCATCATTTTAGATTCAAATAATCTAATGTTTATGATGCGATAAATGTAATTGATGTAATGAATACAAATTCAATCAAATCTATTTAAATAAAAATATTTTTTGAAGTAAAATAATAATGACTTTATTGCAAGAAAAGAATTTTTACGAAAAAAATAATTTTGTATTGAATTCGTTTTTTAGGTTCAAATAATCTCATGTTTATGATGCGATCAATGTAATTAATCAAATGAATACAAATTTAATCAAATCTATCATGCATTTAATTGTTACTATTAAATAAGAGTTTAATATAATGGAGTAATAGATTCATGCAAATATTTTTTTAAATGAAGAGTGATTTTCTTGGTTCAACGAATAAATAATCGAATTAATACTTTCATTTAATAAATAAATTCATGTTATCAAATTCAGTAATTTTTTCTCTCAGTGATACAAAAATTGATAAATTCATTGTGTATAAAATCGATCAAAATCATCCGAAAGCATCGATTATTTATCAATAACAATGCAGATAGTTGATCTAAAAATGTTCTTGCATCGATTTCATTTTCAATCGTCTTATCATTGTAAAAAAAAATCGAGAGTGTCTCCGAAGGTTCAGACAGGAAATGCTCACCTTGAGATGAAGAAGGAAGATGATCTCTTCATTTTCCCGTGGAGCACTAATGTTTCGGACTTACGTGACACACTAAATTCAACCTCGTTTTAAAACTTTCGAAGAACTATATTTTATCCCTCTCTCGCTCTCTCGTCGAAGGGTAATTAAATTTTTTACACGAATATATCGCGACGATCAGAGATGCACAATTTAATCACTCGGTTTTTATTATTTAATCAACGGGATTCTCTCGGCGTCCAAAATCTGCGCCTAAGCACCGTTTCGATATGTCAACTTCACTCAAAACTAATTAGTTTTCAAAAAAAAAAGTGGTAACAAGTGTTTGGCGTTAATCCCAACGTTTTCATAATTAGCACCTATTATATATACACATATATACACATCTATATATATATAAGTAAATAATATATAAATATATATATACATATGTATTTAGATATATAGATTTCTATCTAAGATCGTCGTCGCGACAGCACTGACATTAAATACGTGACGCATGAAAGAAAAGGGACGAAAAGACAAACCTTCGGATTCACCCCTTTTCAATTTATATATCCCTTCGCCCACTCTTTACCTTTCGGCGAACGTTCGACTCACACCGTTAATAACGTTATTCGTTCATCGATTAAACTCATCGTACTTCACGCACCAAAAACCAAACACTCGATTCGACGATTCGAGTATCTCAAACAAATTGCGAAGAACGTCGTGAATTGTTTATTTTCCCCCTTTTCGCGGAAATATCGAAAAATCTCTCTTTCGTCGATACGAATTATCGTTTTTTTTTCCTTCTCTCAGGAAGATGATTTTATCTCATCGCGAAAACCAGCGCGGATCCTCCTCCTGACTTATTCGCGAAATGCTCGAGTATCGTCTCATTTCTCGTCCCGCTCCTCCTCCCCCCCCCCCGCCCTCTCTTCGTGGGGGTTGAAAAACGAGGGTGATCCAAACGCAGAATGTACGCGTCCGTTTGCTCGTACGGAGGATATTTTTCCTCGCTAGGCGAGCAGCAGACCGTGAAGAAGCGATCGGTGTAACGTCCTCGAAAGATTCTTGAGCCAATTCTTAAGCGGGCCGTGCAATGGACGCACATCGACAACGGGGACAACCGAAACGACAACGACGACGATGAGCCGGTCGTAGTTATAAACTCGGCGTCCCGCGAGCTTTTTCGTACTCTCGAAATAGAGAATTCTCGAGACAAGCATATCCTTCTCGTTCGTTCGAGGCCAAAATCGAACTACAATATTTTCTCCGACAAGATATATATATATATAATTTTTTTTGTCTCTCACACGCAGATTTCACGTATATACACATCTAAACGAACATGTATACACAGAGAGAAACATATGTACAGTAAAATCTTGCCCTCCGACCCCCACTTTGCACCCCTTAATGATTCTTTTCGCGAAACGAGTCTCGCGGAATGAAACGAATTAAAATAAGCGATGAAGATCTCGATCACATCGTACAAAATGACAAGAGGTGGAAAAAAAAATTTGTTTAAACAAACAAAAATATCAATCCGTAATCCGGTTCGTCGTCACCGTTTCGCATGTCCGAAAAAATGCACGATGAACGATGTCACAGTCCCTTGGCTCTGAAAATTGTCATCCCTTGTTTGTCTACATTTTTGCACAGTGACGAATTTTCCATTCACGCTTCATCTCGTTGCACCCTTTGATTTTTCATCCTTTGTTTTCATCTCCCTCTCTCGCCCTTCCGAATGTTAATTCGTCGCAAGGTCACGGAGCTTGCAATCCCACGTTTTCCGGCATTTTGATTTTCCTCTTTTTTCTTCTTCCTCAATTCATCTTCTGCCTGGGTCATTTCCGGTGTTGAATTCTCATCGCGGCGCACGATCAAGGTTCGGGGAGACGGAGGTGGTTTTTCTTCAAGTTGCCTTATTTTCGCGAACGGGGGATGATTTTAAAGAGAAGAGACGACGTCGACGACGACGACGCTGCTGCACAGGCCACCGGGTTTTAGGGAGCCGCGCGCGCGCGCGTAACGCGTTCCACCGTTTCGCCGTGGCGTCCGTCGACGACTGGAGAGAGAAGCGCTGAAACAGCGGAGCCAGGAAACACGAGAGCGGGCGGGTGGATCGCGAATGATGGCGGAAAGAGAGAGGGGGGGGGGATCGAAAATACTACGAGATCCCTCCGCCACCCCCTCCCTTCGCCTCTTTGGCTGTTTTCGATGGAATACGAAACGCGGGGCTGCGAAACGCTCCTATATATAGATATAAAGGCAACCGGAGCTTTTGCTTTGTGGAGCTTTTACGAAATTCTGTATTTACCGTTACTACTTCCCTTGCTATGAGCGCGATAGACTCGTCGAGAAATGTTTATGCATATCCAGGCGTACAAATGTACGTAGATGTGAATGTGGGATGGAAAATGGCACAGTCGGACATTCGGGACCAGCGACAACCTGTTAATCAGCCGCTGAGCCGCGTAGCGGCAACTGAGACTGCGCGGTAGCGCCGACGCTATTCGTACACGTGTGGAGGGGAGGGGAGGGGATGAAGAGGACGATGAAGCTGCGCAAGCGTCGATCGACGAGCGCACGCCGAAACTTTCACCGATCAACGAACGATCTTGGGATCATTATGACGAATTACCGATCACGGGATATCGGTCGTGGGAATTAAGATGAAGATTGACGTACCTTGGAGGAATTTTGAAATTTCCACGACGATTCGTTTTCATCGATTGATCGATTAGATTATTTTTTTTTGGAAAACGGGGATGAGCTCTCTTCGGGAGAGAAACACTGTGAGATTCGGGTGATTTATTTAGTCGTCGAAGCGGATCAATGTGCGTGCATCAGAGAAAGGGTCGCAGGGTGAAAAGGGGATGGTATGACGCGACGGTCGTGCGGTTATGGTTGATTGCCTGGTCGGCGTACAGGCTGAAGGTGGTTACCTCGGATCTCACGGAGTGAGGGCTTACGACGGAACAAGAGGAAAGCTCACCTTGTCAGTTAAATACGTGTATACATAGATGAAGGGTAAGTGGGGGCAAAATGGGCACTCGAGGTAAAATGGACATCCACGATCCAAAATTGAAAAAAAAATTGATATTAAGGCGGGAAACTCATATAAACGGTCCAAGATGACGAGGAATTTCGGAATTTTTTTCCAACGCAACTACTGGACGGATCGTTTTCTACTTTGGAGGCTATTTTATTGTACATTCGAAGACTTGAAAAACATTTTTTCAAGGCACCAGAGACTTTGATTAACTTTTAAACGCGATTTATTCGAAACTACATTTTTGCAATTTGCGGCAGCGATAAAAGAGAAACCATTCATCCGATTCATTTGAACCAAATATTTTTAGACACATCATTGCAAACCCTCGTCGATAAAACTCCATTTTCAAAAAAAAAATTAATTCAACAATCATTATTTGCATAAAAATGGTCGGTGAAAATTCGATCTTTTTTCTCTGAGTGCCGCCATTATTACAATATTCAACTTTTGAAACTTTCTACTTTCATATAGAATGTAATGGTTTCTGATTTTTTTGTTTCTAATGAAAAACAAAAAAATACAGCTGCCGCAATTCGACATCGCGGGAAAAATTCGTTCAGCAACGATTGGTTGCAGGCTGCTGATGAATACTTATTTTCGATTTGAAAAAATGTTTTTCAAGTCTTCGAATGTACAATAAAATAGCCTCCAAAGTTGAAAACTATGGGTCCGGTAGTTGCGCTGGAAAAAAATCCCGAAATTCCTCGTCATCTTCGACCATTTATATGTGTTTCCCCCCTTAAAAAAATTAGAAAATGAGGGAATTATCATTGTAATTTGCTTTACCCAAATAAACTCACCCACGCAAAATTAGATCTATATTTGATATATTTATGACAATTTCCGATGAATAGTTGGCAAATTTTTTTAATTGGCATGCTCATCGCATTTAAAAAAAAAAACCCAACACACTTCAATAGTATAGTGGTAACCCACTTTTACTAAAATACTTGGATGATCCGCGGGCCAGAGCAAAAAGACTACCGGAGGCGAAATGGCCATCTATGTAATCTTAATACAAATATTTGGTGATGCAACTGAGATTTAAATTTCGCCAAAAATTTACAAAAAAAAAGCCAAGCAGCTTGGTCCAAGTATGTTGGATATCAAGGTGATGTGAAAAGCGAGGGAAATCGCCTTTTCAACGTTTTTCCTCGTTAACTGGAATTTTCGTAAAATTTTAGGGTGGTATTTTGCCCCTCAGCATTTTTTTTTCGACGTGCAATCCGAAGGATAAAAACGGCATTTTTTATGAAAAGCAACGCGTTTATCTTCTCGAATTATCTTCTCATGGTGTCCATTTTGCTCCCCCTTCTCGTATGTATATAAAGAGAGAGAGAGAGAGAGAGAGAGAGAGAGAGAGAGAGAGAGAGAGAGAGAGAGAGGATTTTCGTATTACCGAAAGGGTGAGAAGCAGAACATGGTTGATGTTACTATGAAGCAGCGAGAGTTGCTCGCGTTATCGACCCATTCGCACGAGATACCAACGTTGGACTCGACTGTACACCCAGGAATATAGCAAACCAACGCATGAGATACGAGGAACGAAAGCTCTCTTCCTCTCCTGAGTTAAACAAAGAGGGAGATAGATCAAGAGAGAGAGAGAGACGATGGTGCGAAAAAGGAAAATAATACAGGATGAGAAATACGCATCCCCTCCCACTTTTCACCGTTTACGAGAGGAAAACATTTCAACGCGTATCACCGATGCAAATTAAATTATTCAGACGAAAAAAAACCCTGCAAATTAGAATTTGCACATTGCTTCCTCGTCTTTATCCATAGTTCACATAGTTTCCTTAAAACACACAGTAGCGATCAAATTTGGCTTCCTCATAAAGGAAGCTTTGTTAACTATTGAAAAATATTAGTAATCAATGTGCAAATTCGATCGATTTACCCCAAATTTGATAGCGAATAACATTGATAGCTATACTGGCTCTTCACAAAATTTCATTGCAATATCTAAAAAGTTTCAAAAGTTATAGCGTTTACGCTTCTTTTATAAAAATTAAAAATTTGATAAAAATTTAATCATTCGATCGATTTTCGCCAAATTTAATAACGAACATCCTCGATAGCTATATTAGCTCTGTGTAAAGTTTCAGTGTAATATCTGAGAAATTGCACAAGTCAGAGCGTTTACGCTATTTTTCAAAAAACTATAAATTTCATAAAATTTCAATCCCTCGATGGATTTTAGCTAAATTCAATACCAAACAACATTAATAGCTATACTTATTCTGTACAAAGTTTGAGTGCAATATCTTGAAAATTGCAGAGGTTAGAGCGTTTACGCTATTCTTGCAAAAACGAAAAAAGTCGATAAAATCTGAACACCCATTATAATTAAAACAAATTTTTTTTCATAATGAGGAGCAATTCGTGCTTGATAAGTGTGCCAAATTTTAGCTTGATATCTCGAAGCGTTTTCGAGTTATTAATTATTTACATCTGAAACTCAGGACACACACACACACACCCATCCGGACATTTTTTCTAAATATGATTTCTCGATGTTTTAGAACATTTTGAACATATTGGCATAAAAATTGCGAAAAAAAAATTTTCGCGCAAACAAAGCTTCCTTCATGAGGAAGCAATCACATTTTTTTTAATCCACATCGAATTTCCATAAATATTCTCACTTTGCAGCGATGTAATAGCTTTTGAAGAAAATGTGGGTTTTTTTAAATTTACTTTTAAGCGATTAATCAATTTGTCTATTCGTTTACAACCCCTATTTTTTTTTTTAATTATACAAAAAGGCCTATTTTATCCCTCGGTGTTCTGTAAAAAATTTTGACCGTATTGCTGAACAATTTTTAATTTGGCGGTATCTGAAATTTGGTGGCTAGCAAAGAGGAATAAACGCGAAAAATCAGACGGTAAAGAGCGTAAAAGGGATACGCAGTAGATAAAGGACGCTGTGGTCAGACACACGCTTGACTAAACTCACGAGCGGACTTGGTCATCGTCGTTGTCGTTTCCGTACGATCCTCGAACACACACACACACACAAGAATCTCTCGTTCTTCCTCTCCAGAGAGCTATATACGCGGGCTAACCGAAAATTAAATTTGTCGGACCGGATTAAAATCACTGGATGGGAAACCAGGCTCTGAACTTCGGCGTACTTTTAATTATGTTAAATTCATAGCACGGTATTATTTTTCGCTCGTTTTCAGGCACTCAAACTGGTTTTACATCGGGAGTCCCTTTTAAAATCGATTTTTCGCTATTTTGGTATTGACAGGAGTGACCCAAATCAGGAAAATAGTTCTAAAATGAATAGCCAGAAAGCAGTCCCCGGGTCTGAAAAAAAAAATTTCCAAAGAAATTGTTCTCTCAGACGCGGGTTAGAAAAATAGTTACATAATTGGGAGATCACCCCCAACGAGCGAAGCGGCCTTTTTTTTGCTCTTCTCAACCCAAGCCCTCAACATAGTGAGGCTTGACCTCGTTTTCACTCTGGGCGACGCGTGCACTCAACACTCGTAGCCCTTTTATCAGATTTACGACGATGGCCGGTACGCGAGATATTACAAAGTTTGAAAAATATTTCATCGGCCATCGTGGACGATGTTTTTACGAGAGCCCACTCGAGAAATATATCTCAAGCCAACGAACAATACCACTTTTCACCATTGGTATCAATTTTCGAATATCATTTCTACCCTTAACCATTAAAATTTAATGGTTGATGGAAATTATTTTCACTAACCATTAAAATTTATTGGTTAATGGATATTATTTTCATTAACCATTGAAATTATTTCCATTGACCATTAAATGTTAATGGTTAATGAAAATGCAATCACATTTAAAAAAGTAATGCATTATTTGCAACCCTGCCCATTACAATGTAGTGTGTAAAAGAAAAATTTTCCATTACCCATTGCATGTAATGTGTAATGGACAAAACTTTGATTACAATTCTGGGAATGGGAAAATATAGATGAATAAATTATTGCAATTTTGCATTACATTTTATTGACTTAGGACTTAGATTTTCAGGTACCTTAAATTCTAAAAAGCATCTATGTTATAATTATAAAAAGCATCTATGTTATTATTGCAATGTAATGTGTAATGGACAAAACTTGGATTGCAATTTTGGGAATGGAAAAATTAGATGAATAAATTATTGCAATTTTGCATTACATTTTATTGACTTAGGACTTGGATTTTCACCTTAAATTCTAAAAAGCATCTATATTATAATTGTAAAAATCTAAGTCTTAATTCAAAAAAATGTATTGCAAAACTGCAATAATTTATTCATCTATATTTTTCCATTCCCAAAATTGCAATCAAAGTTTCGTCCATTACACATTACATTGCAATGGGTAATAGAAATTTTTTCTATTACACAATACATTGTAATGGGCAGGGTTGCAAATAATGCATTACTTTTTTTTAATGCAATTGCATTTTAATGGTCAATGAAAATAATTTCCATTAACCATTAAATATTAATGGTTAATGAAAATTATTTCCAATAACTATTAAATGTTAATGGTTAATAAAAATGCAAATGCATTAAAAAAAGTAATGCATTATTTGCAACCCTGGTGTCATTTAATAACAGTTACGCATATTGAGGAGAGAATAATTACTTTTATGTATTATATTGCATTATTATTATTATTTTTTTTTTCAAATAATCCACCACATTTTCTGAATGAACAAATATTTCCCGAAATGCATTATTTTTGTAATGGATCGAAAAAAAGCAAACGCTTGGCAATTGATTTTTTGTTAAATTACAACTATTTTTTTTAAATTACAAATCAATCTGTTTTTCACAGTGTATCGAAGATAAGGTCGATATAATTCTCATGCTCCGATTGATCGGGTTCTAGGATTACATCAAATTGAGGCTTTTTCTCCTCCATTGATAAATAATCCTATGTCTGCGACGAGGATGAAAATATCGCGAGAGTTCGGAAGAAACGGATGAGGGGGAAAAAACGGGAGATGATGATGATGATGATGGTCGTCTCGAAGACACGAGACGCGTTTTTCATCTTGTATATTTCTTAGAGGAATATCGAGACAAAGAGAGAGAGAGAGAGAGAGAGAGAGAGAGAGAGAGAGAGAGAGAGAGAGAGAGAGAGAGAGAGAGAGCGAGCGAGCGAGGAGGATCGACGTGAAAACGCGCTTGCGTGCGTTTTCATCCCTTCCCCAATGAAAAGCTCATCCCTTCTATTCGTCCCGCATCTCGTTCTCTTCGAAGCGCAAGAGCGCAGGTCCGCTGCGCTCACGCGGGTAAAACGGAATGAAAACGTGCTTGCGT
Organism: Alloplasta piceator; assembly: GCA_946863875.1. Lineage (NCBI taxonomy): Eukaryota > Metazoa > Arthropoda > Insecta > Hymenoptera > Ichneumonidae > Alloplasta > Alloplasta piceator. Next base: position 43,307,146 of record OX333076.1, on the reverse strand, counting down.
TTCTGAGAATGGAGAGGGGAAGGGCGGGCGAGGAAAAGAGAAAAAGCGAGAACGTACTTTTTCGATCCAAGTCTGGTGATTTTCATTGCTAAACGAGAAAGGGAAGGTGTGCAAAAAGGCTGGAAAATGTTGAGTGACGAGAATGCCAGGACAGTCGTAGCACGTAAAAATAAAATGGCATCTGACTCAATTAGCTACCGACGTTAAGGCCGTGTTCTAGTGTAGAATTTTGAAGAAATCGATTTTTTGCATATTTTCAGTGTTTGATGTCTCAAGAAAGTACCTTCCAAAGGAAATTTAGAAATTCCAAATATCAACGGAGTTATAGCGGTAATTAGTGAGGTGGAAATAACCGACGTTTTTTTCCCACCCCCACTTCATCAGTCGGTATCTGTCAAGATATTGGATTTTTTTTCCGCCAATTTTTTTGTAGAATATTGAAGAATGAATAAACATGTGGTGAAAAAATGAATGCAAAAACATGGTTAATTTTTTTTTCATAGCACGTTGAAAAATCCCTAAATTTTGGCTTTCTACACTAGAACACGACCTTAATTATACGAACTGGCATTAAAATTTTTTTTTCATCATCGCTCAATCATAATTAAATACGAATTCCGTGTTTCAGTAATATGTATGATTGAAAATTGTCATTCGCTATTTATAATTATTTTTTTAAATTGCCGATAAATATGGAATCATTAGTAAATCATGCTTCGGCGAGTCTCCCTGCACAAAAATGAAGCAAAAATCGCAAAAAAAATTTTTTCCCCAAGTTATAATTAATTTTCTGTGACGCGACAATTATACCTCGTTAATTATCGAAGATCCTCTCTCTCTCTCTCTCTCTCTCTCTCTCTGCACATGAAATGCACTATTACATTGCATACTTTACTCGATATCCAAACGCACGGAACAACAGCTCAACGAATAATACTCTATTTCCTGTAATTCCAGACAGGGAACGTCAGCTTTGTCGTCAATTTTCCACCGACACATTATTCCCTGCATAACAAATATATGTAGACACAAATGTGCAAAGGAGAAAAGAGAAATGCGAGAGGAGATAACAGAATGAGAGAAGTTGAAAACGCGTGTACAGCGTGAGGAAAAATGGGACGGGAAGAGAGAGAAGGAAGCGGCGAGACATTTCGCTGGAATTACGAAGGCGAGAGATGGAAAAGCGGGAAATCCGCGGGCTCTCGCGTTTCGTAAAATACAAAGGCAGAACGTACGGAGACGAGACAGAGACTCCGAAATTCAGACACACACACACAGACACAACGTTCATGGTGAGAAAATAAAGGGGAGATTATGTGAGTGTGAGCAAAATGACAAAGTGCACGAGGGGATAGAAGAGAGAGAGATAGAGAGAGAGAGAGAGAGAGAGAGAGAGAGAGAGAGAGAGAGAGAGAGAGAGAAATGCGGCAATGGCCGTGGTGGAAATAGTGAAGCGAAAGCCGACGCGATATTGACACAAGCCACGGTTTAATTTCTCCATCGGCAAACATTGTTTTCGTCCCTCTCTTCCTCTACATTTGTATATGCCGTTGTTTTCGATCTCTCTCCCTCTCCCGCAATTTTTCATCGTCCTTCATCCCCTATCTATTTTTCAACCCCCCTGCATCCCTACTGTCTCGCCCTCTCTCGTTCTCTCATCGGTCACCCAAACTCCACACGAACGAGGACAAATACCATCCTTAGTATTTATTGTACTCGTATATATATGTGTGTGTGTGAGGCGTTCCACGTTAAGTCAGCCACCCCATTTTTTGAAATCGCCAAAAATCGCATACAAATTTTTAGAAAGTAGTTCCAACTATCAAGAAAATTTGTGATTTTTTTCAGATTTTTAAATTACATTTTTTAGCCGAAAAAAAATACAAACAATTTGTTTGTCCCATTTTGTAACTCGTAAATTATTCATCGTACGGAAAAAAAAGTACAACGCAAAATTTAGGATTTTCAACGTGCTTTTCACTGAAATTTTTTACAAACTCCTCCGAAAGCTCTATATGCCATTTTCTGAGCAAATAATGTTTTGATATTTTTTTTTCTCAGAATTGACATCTTCGATTCGTCTGTAGTTCAAACAGTTTTTTACTTCATATATTTACAGGCTATAAAAAAATTGGCGTAGTGGAGAATCCATTATTTCTAATGCATTTTCATTGATACAATCTATCATTATAGAGTAATTTAACGAAATAGTGGAGATATTGATATTTTATCATTATTAATCGTAGACAGGGAAAAATAATAAAATAATCTCGTTTTGATACTGCGAAGACGATTCCAGGAACAAAGCAGTGTCGTTGTGCTTCATTCCCAAAAATCATGCGCAGATCGAACTAAAAAAGTACTCATTGGCCATAGAAACGTCGGTATATCCAAAGAGGGTAAATTAATTCTTTTTTGCAATCGAGAGACGCGAATAGCCTTTGACTCTAATTTGAATAGACTTTGTCGGTGTCCATGGGTCCATTGATAAAGTTTATTAAAATGTACAAAAAGATATTTAAAAAAATAAAAATAAAAAAAGTTAAAAAAATTGAAAAAGTACAAAAAATAAACAAAAATGCGGGCTTTGGAAAATATCTATAGATAGTCTCAACCCTGTTCATGCACAAAGAAATTTGAGTATTCGTTTGGGATGAAAAACGCATGGGAAGGAATGGAACCTCCACTGAGCCAATTTTTTTATAGTGTGTTAATACATCAAGTAAAAAACTGTTCGAACTACAAACAAATCGAAGATGTCAATTCTGAGAAGAAAAATATAAAAACATTATTTGAAAAAATTTAGTGAAAAGCACGTTGAAAATCCTAAATTTTATGATTTGTTTTTTTTTCGTACGATGAATAATTTTCGAGTTACGAAATGGAACAAGAAAATTTTTTGTATTTTTTTCCGGCTAAAATGTGTAATATAAAAATCTGAAAAAAAAAACGAATTTTCTTGACAGTTAGAACTACTTTATAAAAATTTGTACGCGATTTTTGGTGATTTCAAACTATGGAGTAGCCGACTTGACGTGGAATGCCTCGTATATGTATCTTCCGCCCCTTCCTAGTTTGTCCATCATTCTCTTCACTCCTACACCGAGCTTTATCACTGTTTCTGCAAAACAGTTCCTCTTCGTTCCGCAAGCTCCAGGGGCGGAAACAGACTCTACCCAAAAGCGACCCCTATTATTTCCGTTGAATTCCGAGTTCTCCAAAAGAACTTCGATCCCCCCCAAAAAAAAACTACGATTTTTGTGCAAATTTCAATAAACAGTTGCAGTGATTCGTATTCAAGTTTACAAAAAAAAGAATATATCGAGAGATTGCCTTTTTGTAAAATTGCGAAATTCAAGAAAAATTGTAAACACATTGAACCTTGCAATTTGCCAGCTATCGTGCTTAAATGTTTTTTTTTCTTTTATTAATCCAATTAAAAAATAAAGATGGCTTTATTTCAATTTTAAAAAATAATTTTTTTTTTAATTTTAAAATCTTATAATGTTGTGGCTATCGAGAGAACACTTTTTACATAAATACATCAACATGTTTAATAATTCGAAAAAAACTATGAAAATTATAAATTTTCTGTTATAAATTATGTTTTATTTTATTTAATAATTATTATTACATTTAATGATAATAATCATTATATTTATAATATAATGTATTAATTATATGATTGTTTATATTCTATTATAAATTACAAATTTGCATTACTTTATACGTTTTTTTTTAACACAAATGCTCCTTGAAATTTTTGGCTCTTTGAGTTGATGATTTATGTGGAAACCTCCGAAATTCTCACGGGGGTTGAAGTAGAAAATGCAAGACAGACTGAGAGAGAGAGGGAGAGAGAGAGAGAAAGGAAGGAAGATGAGAAATTGCACTTCCGGGATATCGGTTAACCAGTCTGTTTCACGAAGCAACGAGCTTTTTCCTAGACGCCCACTGATGTTTACTGCCAGAAGAATATTTATTCCCACGCAATTTGTTTTCTCTCGTATCGAGAAACTCAGTGTTTCCCTTATCGTCAAATATATTAAGGGTGAAAAATATTTGTCCAAAGCCTCTCCCGATTCTAATGATTCGGCCGAGTCTCAAGTTCACACGGACGTTTTGAGATCAAATTTTTCCAGGATGTTCGACGGGATATTTCGATTAATATTAAAATTGACAAAGATGAGTTAATTCTCTGTAACGTTAAGGCCGTGTTCTAGTGTAGAATTTTGAAAAAATCGATTTTTTCTTTGTACATTTTCAGTATTTGATGTCTCAAGAATGTAGCCTTCAAAGGAAATTTAGAAATTCCAAATATTAACGGAGTTATAGCAGTAATTAGTGAAGTGGAAATAACCGACGTTTTTTTCCCACCCCCACTTCATCAGCCGGTATCTGTCAAGATCATGGATTTTTTTTTCGCCAATTTTTTTGTAGAATATTGAAGAATGAATAAGTATGTGGTGAAAAAATGAATGCAAAAACATGTTTAGTTTTTTTTTTCATAGCACGTTGAATAATTGCTAAATTTTGGCTTTCTACACAAGAACACCCCCTTAATTGTCTGTAATGTAATAGCAAACGAGACGGAGAGACCATTTTTTTCACGAATATTTTGCGCAAACGTTCGTCACAGCAGTGACAGAAGCACGTGCGCTTGTCTTGAATTCCAAGAAGAAAATACAAGGCAAGAGTGGAGCAATATAGTTTCAGTCGGTAAAGATCAGAGGCGACACTTCGTTTTGTAGAAACGAAGCTGTGTTTTGTCAAGTAAAAAGGCGTACAGTGCACAATTTTACGTTCCTAACGACGAGACATATGCGTCGTTCTTATAGTCACACTGTATAATTTATTCCTCAATGTGTGTTCGTCGCGAAGCTCTATTTTCGAATCGTTTGCACGCGGCCGGAGTAACAAACCGAGAGTTGCATAACGACGACGGGAAACGCCTGTGGGAATTTCACACCCGAGGCCCACATGGTCGAAAGTTGGCGTTTGGAAAAACGTTGAAAAAAAGAGAACCAAAAAGAAACAACAGAAACGCGCAGAAGAGAGAAAGAGAGAATTGGGAGGCAATGTTGCGAAAACACACGCCGAGCGTTCCCAAAGCTGCTTATAACATCGCGAAACATCGCAAGCTCACGCGGGAGCTTTGGATCTTTCAATGACGGACTTTCCGGAGGCACGGCTCGTCGCTTTTTGGATAAATAAATCTCTCGTATTTGGAGTGAAAACAAATTTTTCGAACGGTCAAATAAACGACTCTTGCATTATCGATCGTATTGTTGGGTGAAATTTGTCGATTCGATTGTGATTGGCATGAAAATATATGTTATATATTTCTTTCAAAATGTCGATTATTAATATATGACGTATTTATAATAATAATAATAATAATAATAATAATAATAATAATAATAATAATAATAGTGTAACATAGTATTGTAATAGGGGAATGTGGGGCAAAGTGGACACGAGCTGAAACTGAAAATAATGTCAAGGTCATAAAATTATTACTTCGAATTCAGACTATATCTGCACGATTCCCGTAACGTTTCATACATCGTTGAACAATAGATTCAAAATAAAAAGCACGAAACACGGAAATCGTAGAATAAAAAAAAAATTTCACAAATATAAAAAACATTAATGGGAAATGAATTTCACGACTCAAAAGTCGATGAATATGTGAAAATGATTTGTTCACTAGCAAAGTGAATTCATAGTACATTTTCCACATGGCAAAAATTGGAGCTAACATAAGTGCATCTGAAGATTTACATTGTTTTTTTTTTTTTTAATTTCATTCGAGGAACGATTCTATTGGGTTCATTTCTCTGTTTATACTGTTGAGTTAATATTTTATTCGGAAATAGTCGATTACACTGTCTCTATTTTCGAGAATCACCAAGTCTAGATTTTTCTGCATCTGAGAAAGCGTGTCCATTTTGCCCCCAAATTTTGTTTTTTACAAAATTCAAAAAACAAGAATGGAAAATGAATTTCACGACTCAAAACTCGATGAATATATGAAAATACCATGATTTATTCACTAACAAAGTGAATTCATAGTATATTTTCCACATGGAAAAAATTGGAGCAAAGTGGATCTGAAGAATTATCACGTTTCTTTTTAAATTTCATTCGAGGAACGATGGCTTTATTTCTTTGTTTATATTGTAAAGTTCATATTTTATTCGCGCATTGTGAATTTTCTCCAGAAATTACAAGACGATTTTGGCTATTAAAATATTAAAATAATATATTAATGCGAGAAATATCAATAAAATATATAACAGATATTTTCCAGTGCCAAAATGTTTTATATTTCACATTTATTGTTTCTCCAAACTTGCCCTGTGTAAATTAGCATTAAAAAAATTTAATGGGGAATCCTCGCATGGTCCTCAAATTTTGAAAAATAATTTTTTGCCGTTTTTGTTTAAATGAATTTGGAAGTTGTATAGCAACTTTGCTCGAAGTTGATGGATCTGGGAATTTTTAACAAAAAAACTGTGCCCCTACATCAATTTATTTGGATATATGATGAAAAAATGTCTCCAGATCAATTGATTCCGAACAGATATTGTACTTTTAAGATGTATAAAAAAATATTTGCCATTGATGCAACGATTTCCAGGAATTTATATGCAAAGAATGATTTAATGTAATAACTGATTATATACAGCATTTATTTATTATGAAGTTTAAAATCTGTGATATTAATTTTCCCAAAGTTATAAAATCGGTAATGAAGAAGTTTACAATTGAATTCACGCAAAATTTGGAATGACAATTACAATAAAAATTTGAGACTCAAAGTGCAAAAACCAAACGTAAATCTCGTTAAAAATGAATTGAAAAAAAAAGCTATTTTCGTTGCATCGCAACGATGAAAACATCATCGAGGCTTCCAATTAAAAAATTTAAATCGACGTGCACAGATTATACAAAGCAGTGATCGGCGAAATCGATATTTTCGTCAATTTAATTACCGCTAATTACTCTGTGCTAGAAAATTTTATAATTGTTCCAATAAATATTACTCATTATTAAGGCAATCCGTAATTAGATAGTAAGGTATTTCTAATATTCGAAAATTCGATCATTCACGTTCGATTATTATCCAATAAACCTATAACTTGTAATTTGGATCAAATAATTACTCAATAACCAAGTAATTAAAATTCGACTAGCTCTTATGAGGTAATCATCTAATTATTAATTATCCAAGTAATTAAATATTCGAATAATTAGATCATTAATTCTTCTAATTATTAATTTTTTTTAAATTTCTTTGATCGATGTCAACTTAGCGATAAATCATTGGACAGAGCTTCAACTCCTTTTGAATTGAAGAAAGTAACATAATCTGAATGATCTTTACGCTGAATTGACAAAAAAAATTCCCTGAAGTCTAGAAAATTCTTCAAATTCAAGCTAAAGTGTAGAGTTTTCTTTTTTCTTACGATTGCTCGAAACATGCTGACCCTGAAAAATTCAAGATTCCGATTCAAATACAAAAAGCTTGAAATTAATTACTCCGAAAATTGATAATTAACATAATTACTAATTACTCAAATAATTTATATATCTAAATTGTTAATTATTCAAATAATCAATAATTTACATAATTCAATTATACATTATAATAATAATTAGTAAATAAAATAATTCAATTGCCAATTAATTCAATGATAAGTATTTTGAAGAATACGATTACTAATTTTTCTGATAATGAATAATTCAGAGAATACACATATTCAATATCCAAATAATTCTTAGAATTGGTCTTTAAATTACTGATTATCGAAATACCTCAAAAAATAATTTATGATGATATTAATTTTGTAAATAACGATTAATTAAAAATCTAAATTTTTTTTTGCCGATCACTGATACAAAGCACCTATTTCTCATCATATGCATCATATATGCGCGCGTCTGGATAGTTAATGCAAGAGTTGCGAGAGCTCGCCGTGAGCTTTGTAAATTATCGATCTCGTAATGGGTATCTATCCACTTTCATAATGCGTTTGTGCGCAATGTGTTAGCGACACGCACACACGGGCGATGGTAGATTGTACAGGGGATATGGGGATTGAGGCGAGAGGAAGGGGAGTGAGGGAGGGTGAGATTATACGATTCCAGGCCGATTGCTGATTGGAAACTCACGAGAGCACGTGCATCACGAATGGAATAGAGAATAGAGGGTTGCAAGGGCGAAAGAGAAAAGTAGATACACACGGATACACTTATCAGCTATAAACAGCCAACAGGATGTATCTCGCAGAATTTGCTATCCAAAACCACGCAGAATGCGCCCTTCTGACTCTCGGGGCTCCAAATATCGGCATTCAGGTATTCCGTTTAAAAAAAAGAGCTTAAATTTCAATTTGTCGCTTATCTATATCCCAGAATCTTCTTACAAGGATATAAATACACATAAATAAAACTTTTGCCCAAAGAATTACAGAAAAGTCTTTTTTATTATTGCGCAAAAGCATTTGAAAAACTTGAAATGGAAATTATTTTCATTAACCATTCAAATTTAATGGTTAATGAAAATGCAGTTGCATTGAAAAAAGTAATGCATTGCTTGCAATCCTGCCCATTACGATGTAGTGTGTAATAGAAAAAATTTCCATTACTCATTGCAATGTAATGTGTTATGGACAAAACTTTGATTGCAATTTTGGGAATGGAAAAATAGAGATGAATAAATTTTTGCAATTTTGCATTACATTTTATTGACTTAGGACTTAGATTTTTAGGTACCTTAAATTCTCAAAAGCATCTATATTATAATTATGAAAAGCATCTATGTTATTATTGCAATGTATAGATAAATAAAGTAATATAGATAAATAAATTACTGCAATTTTGCATTACATTTTATTGACTTAGGATTTAGATTTTCACCTTAAATTCTAAAAAGCATCTATATTATAATTCTAAAAATCTAAGTCCTAAGTCAATAAAATTTAATACAAAACTGCAATAATTTATTGATTGATATTTTTCCATTCCCAAAATTGCAATCAAAGTTTTATCTATTACACATTACATTGCAATGGGTAAAGGAAATTTTTCTATTACAATTACCATTAAATTTTAATGGTTAATCAAAATAATTTTCATTAACCATTACATTTTAATGGTGAATGAAAATAATTTTCATTAACAGTTTGATTTTAATGGTTAATCAAAATAATTGCCATTAACCATTAAATTTTAATGGTTAATGAAAATAATTTCCATTAACTATTGAATTTTAATGGTTAATGAAAATAATTTCCATTAACCATTAAATTGTAATGGTTAATGAAAATAATTTCCATTAATCATTACATTTTAATGGTGAATGAAAATGAAAATGCATTAAAATTTTGGGGCAACCAATTTTCGAGCAATTAATGCAAATAAATTCTTCTCGTTTGAAAAATAATTGACCATTTTTTTGGAGGGAATTCCCCATACATAAACGCGTATTTGCGAATAAGTGGAGGAGTGTGGTACGAGTGAATCCCCCAAGTGGAATTCAATGCTACGAAATCGGCGTGAGATTGCGCTCTACCTTGCCGACCGAGCTTGGAGAAACGCATAGGGCGCTTCTCCCGCGTATGTGAGCGCGAACACATGCACGTGGAGCACGCACACGCGCCGAATACTCTCACTTCGCCCAGAATTATATATGCAGGATATAATAAGCTGGCGGTCCTCGAGATATCGGCGAGTTATGGGCGTCCTAATGGCCCGCGCGCGGTGTTTGATTTACGGTCGCCGAGCGGCTCTCTAAATTCACGCTAGCCTGAGAGATTCAGAGAGAGAGCGAGAGAGAGAGAGAGAGAGAGAGAGAGAGAGAGAGAGAGAGAGAGAGAGACGATGAAGATTTTGAGCATCCGAGGTCGAGAGTCGACTGTGCCGATGCGCCGGGACTCTCGCAGCCGGCTCCAGAGTGATTCAGGGAAGCAGAGGACAGAGGGCGCGCACGCGAGTTAACTCACTCTCAGTGAGCCGTGAAATGTGGTAGAGCTCGAATTCGCATAGGACATGTCGTGGAAAAAAGATCCTGACAATTGAAAATTTGCACATTGCTTCCACATCTTCTTCCCTAGCTCATGCAGCTTTCTTTCTGAGAAAGTAGTGAACTATCGATAAATTTGAGGAAGCTACAAATTTTCCATTTCCATGGTTTTGTACTTTATTCGAAAATTTCGATATTCTTTGCCGGAGGACCGTGATGATTTTATAACTTCCCAAGAAATTTCAGTGCAATATCTTGATGGATATTGTATTAAGTTACAATGCGAATCGGAAAATACGGATAGGGGGAAACCACCATAAAAAATCTGCAAAAATCGATGGTTGAACTGGAAAAATCTGCCAAAAATTGCACAATGACCGGAATCGGATGAATCAAGGGAGGTTTTGAAGCTTACCGATTACGAAGAGAAAGAGCTTTAAATGGGTCAAAACAACCTTAATAGTGTGAGCGATTTTTTTTTAGAAAAAATCAGCCATCGAAGAAATTAACGAGGGACAAAAAAATTTAATAAGTTTTCTTCTCCGCGCTATAGTAAACAAGTTATGCTGAGCCAAAATAGAAAAATGCAGATGCAAAACTCTCAAGGACATCCACTCATTTAATCGTCTGAAAAATCGTATCTCAAATGAGAAACAAAAACAAAAAATAACTAACACATTGCAAAATAAATAGTGTTGAAAATTGATCGTAGAAATTGCATGAAAAATGGAAATGAATAATCAAAAATTTTGTTACTCACTCTTTCGTCGCGATCGTGATGTTTTCTTAATCGATGTGCAAACCTCAGAGATCCCTCCCCGAAGGCAGACTGAGGATATTACAGCGATGGTTGATTGTGATTTGTCTTCAGTGAGTTGGATGTTGATCCTCGTGGAATTTCGACCGAAAATGTGCAGCTTGCACATTTTACTTCGCCGTCTTCACGTTCCTGATTTTGATCATCCTTCTCACATGGTATCTGTTTGGATACGCACGATTGAGTCAGAACGAGGATTTAAGAAGTAAATTGTCAAGAGGATGATTTTTAATTATAAAAAAGTTTTCGAGTGTTTAATGAGTTTTTAAATTTGTCAATCATAAAATAAATTAAATTTTTTAATTTGAATTATTATATCTCGAGTGAATTTTGAACTTTCAATTAAAATAAAGAATGAAAAGAGGAAAAATTTGAATTATTGAAAGCATGATATAAAGGTAAATAAAGAGTTGTAGTGAAATGAAGTATCAATTTTTCGTCGATGCGATGGTTGATTGTGATTTGTCTTCAGTGGGTTCTACGTTGATCCTCGTGGAATTTCGACCGAAAACGACCGACTTGCCCATTTTATTTCGCCATCTTCACGTTCCTGATTTCGATCATCCTCTCACATGGTATCTGTTTGGATACGCACGATTGAGTCAATACGAGGCTTTATTAAGTAAATTTTCGAGAGAGGATGATTTGAAATGATAAAAGAGTCTTTGAATGTTTAATGAGTTTAAAAAAATTTCCATCATAGAATAAAATAAATTTAAAAAATGAAATTATTATATCTCAAGTGAATTTTGAACTTTCAATTAAAATAAAGAATAAGAATGGGGTAAATTTGAATGATTGAAAGCGTGATATAGGTAAAGAAGGTAAATAAAAAGTTGAAGTCGATATCACCGAAAATGTTGTAAAACCACTTTCGTTCATCTACCGTCTCATGACTGGGTGAGATAATTTTTTACTGAAACAAAAATCCCTCTTGGTAAAATTTTTTTTAAAACTGCAAGAAATGAGGCTTCATTTCTTAAAATAACGACTCGTGGGGGCTCAGAGTTAATCAAATTTCGATATTTTGGAAATGATTAAGCAAATATTCTTAATTAGAAATTTTCTGATTAATTTCTTCGTTTGTTCACAATAAGCTCAATTTGTATTTTTTTTTCGAGTTTGGAAGTTCTCTGAACACCCTTAAAAAATTTCAGAATCGGGTATGAGAAATAAGGCCAGTGGAATTTTTTTTTTCAATTGGAAAAAAAATAGAAATAAAAAAACGCCACAATGAAAGATTTTAAGAATTTGCAGAAAATATCAAAGTTTGATATAATGAAAAGAAAAAAAAAAAGAAAAAATAGTAATCATCGAGAAATTTTCGATTTTTCCCAAGAATCTAAAAAAAAAACGATGAAGTTGGGTTTCAATATTTTTTTTTTGTTTTTTTTTCAAAAAGTACATTGAAAAAAGAAAAATTTTGAAAAAAACGTTCCGATAAGTCAAATTTTGACAAAATTATAGGTATTTAAAGAAAACAAATTTTTTTGATAATTATCACGTTCAATTTTTGTTTTCATTTTTTCTGTCAAATTTAGAAGTTCTCTGAACACCCTCAAAAATTTTCAGAATGGTGTTATGAGAAATAAGGCTAGTTGAAATTTTTTATTTTTTACTTGGAAAAAAAATAGAAATAAAAAAGACACCATTCTGAAAAAATTTGAGGACTTGCAGAAAATGTCAAAGTTTGATATAATAGAAAGAAAAAAAACTGGTAATCATCGAGAAATTTTCGATTTTTTCCAAAAATCTAAAAAAAAAACTATGAAGATGGGTTTCAATAATTCCCTTGTATTTTTTTTTTTTTAATTACATTTAAAAACAAAAATTAAAAAAAAAAACGTTCCGATAAGTGAAACATTGAAAAATTTATAGCAATTTAAAAAAAAGCCATTTTTTTCAAAAATTCATAAATTTTTTTTGGTTGGGTAAAAAACTTCGAAATAATTCTGAGAAACGTTTTTCATTCGGGAGAAAAGGATAAAAAAACTTTCAACAAAATCGAAAGGGGTCGGGTTCAAAAGTGGTCAATTTAGCGTGAAATGCCCCATATATATTTTTATGTAGATTGTATTTGACTGGATTTACGGAAATATTCAATGCTTTTTCTAATTATTTTATTCGCGAAAATAGCAATCGATTGAAACGCGGAGTAATACGTACGAGAATGTAAAAAATTGTCAAAATTCGTAATAATATCTGAATAGTATTTGAGACATGGTTTCAAACAGAAAAACAATGAATTTTACCGAGAAACGAACGAGGGGCACGTTGTTATCGAACGGGATCCACGGGCGAGACTGCTGCCGCGAGAGCAGCGGCACTCGGCAGGAGAGTGGGGGCGAGAAAGAGATGGAGCGACTCGCGCGAAGCAGCAGCGGGCGAATAGAGGGCGCAGAGAGAGAGACCGCTAGCATTTTCGCGCATTTCGCCAAACGCGCCACACGTACGCATATATACGTGTACGCATGTATATAATACCACGAATTCTATATTTTTTTCTCGATGTTTCGATTATTTCTTTTACAGTATATCTCCATACTTTTATGTACGAACTCAATTCATTAAAATAATTTTATCGCGATGGACGAGACTCTGTTTAATATTGTGGGACATTAGGTACAAACACTCGTTCTGAGCTGATTGTCCTTGAATTTGGGAGATACGAATTTCCACGCGCGACTTGTACGTACATGAGAAAAAAATATTCTGCGTTATCCACATATTTTTTTGGTCATTCAGAGTTTCAAGCGCGTCATTTACTTTTTGCTATCGAACCAAACGTTTATTAGTATCGTGAATTTAACACGCGACGGACAAAATATCGATAAACACAAAATAATTTTTCCCGGAAAAGATCGCCCAGAGAAAGATGGCGGCAGTAAAAAAGCTGAAAAGACGCGCACGCGCGCCTGCCACCCGACGCGGCGCGTACACGTTTATATATATATATACACACACACATATGAACATACAGAGAAATTTTATCTCGAAGTTTCCAAATTATTCTTCCCAATATTTAACGCGAATCCCAGAAACGCCCTGTGACATTTGATTATTTACAAAATCTCGTATATTAGCCGCGCACGGTTGACGAAAAAGTTTTTTTCACTCACCATTCGCGACGTTTTTGCTTCATCTCGATGCGCGCGTCCCTCGCGCCGCTCCGTGTTCTTCGCTGCCCTCAAAGAACGGCCCGACAAAGACGAGCGCCAACGAACACGCGAATTTCATCGACCTGCAACGAGGACGACGATTAATTGTCGAATTATTTGTTCCGTAGAACTGGAGCTGTCGTACGAACATATTCAACGTGAATTTGTAACGCACCGAGCGCAAGAGCGATTGAAAATAAATGAATTTACCCGATTTACCGGAACACAATCAACAGGTACGTTGTCATCGAACGAGATCCACCGGCGACTGTGCACTGTGCGGTGACGAGAATGGCGGCAACAGAATGGGAGCGAGCGATGACGACTCGCACGCACCGCGAGTGGTAGAAATGGGTACTAACAAGGGAGAGAGAGCGAGAGAGCGATAGAACGAGCTTGAGCTTTGCGCGCGTTCCCCCAAACACGCCGCAAGTACATATACACATTCTTGTCTATAATACGAGCAACTGAATAATTTTTTTTTCCATGTTTCCAATATTCTTTTCGCAATGTCTCGATAGCTTTACTCATGAAATCTCGGCAGAATACAATTGAGTTCGATTAATGGCAACTATGTCGCGTTTTATCAGCGAAAAAAACCGTTACCGATGCTCTCGTTTGTACTCACGATTTCCACGATATTTTCTTCTCGATGAGACATTCCACGTGAAGGTTATCGTCGAGTGACCGTTTCCGTACCAGTTGAAAATATTTTTTATACGAATTTGTCACGACTAAAGTACGTTTCACGTAGAAAAAAAAATTGATATTACCGCGACGCGTCGAACTTAATCCCGCGATGCCCGCCATCAGCCGATGAGTGTGAGATTTTGGGGGAACGCGTGCAAAACCCAAGCTCCTTTTATCGCTCTCTCTCTCTCTGCTCTCTCTCTCTCTCTCTCTTTCTCTCTTTCCCTTTTTAGTACCCAGTTCCACCACTCGCGGTGCGTGCGAGTCGTCATCGGTCTCTCCCCATTCTGTCGCCGCGCACCGCGACTGCGCAGTCAGCGCAGTGCACAGTAGCCGGTGGATCTCGTTCGATGACAACGTACCTGTTGATCATTTTCTGGTAAATTCATTTATTTTCATTTGCTCTTGCGCTCGGTGCGTTACAAATTCACGTTGAATATGTTCGTACGACAGCTCCAGTTCTACGGAACAAATAATTCGACAATTAATCGTCGTCCTCGTTGCAGGTCGATGAAATTAGCGTGTTCGTTGGAACGACGCTCACCTACCTTTGTCGGGCCGTTCGTCGAGGGCCGCGAAGAACACGGGGGGCGGCGCGAGGGACGCGCGCATCGAGATGAAGCAAAAACGTCACAAATGGTGAGTGAAAAAAACTTTTTCGTCAACTGCGCGCGGCTAATGTACGAGACCCTGTAAATAATCAAATGTCATAGGGCTTTTCCGGGGTTCGCGTTAAATATTGTAAAGAATAATTTGGAAACTTCGAGAGAAAATTTTGCGTGGCATTGACTGCATGCACACACATCTATATGTGTATATGGGGCATTCCATCCCAAATCAGACTGTTTGAAAAACTTTTTTTTTATTTCCTCGTTTTTTTATATTTTTTAGTACCCATCAAAAGACCCTTCCTGTTAAATTTTGAGTTTTTTTTTTATTACCCGTTCATAAGATATTAAATTAACAAAAAAAACCGCTCTTTTTATGGTATTTTGGTCATAACTGCTTTAATAATGGTCCAAAATAAAAGTTTTTTTTCTCAAAATTGTTGTTTTTTATGGCCTTTTCAGAAAAAAATACAACAAAAATATTCGACGCGTTTTTGAATTAGTTTTTTGAGTTTTAAACTTTAAATCGCGTTTTTAAAAGTGAGTGTCATTTTTTATTTTTTTATTTTATTTTTTGTTTCAAACACTTATCTATTCAACCATTTTTAAGACTAGTCCGACCGTGGGATCTCGATAACTATTTTCTTTTTCGATTTTTGAGAAAGAAAATTTTTTTTTTTTTAAATAAATTATTATGAATACCAATTTTTGTTACTGTACAGTATTTTTTAAATCATTTTGAATTAATTTGGATACTTTTTCATTGTCAACAGATTTTTAAAATTAATAATTAATCGATGAGCAAATAACAACAGTTCAAGAATTGTATGAGTGGGCATTGAACCTATATAGTCTACCAAATATTGCTGTCAAATTTTAACATGAGAAACATTATTCAGACGCAAAAGAAAGATTTTAGTTGCGATAAAATACTGCAAAGTCAATCACAGGGGGACACAAAAATTTCATTCAATTATTCCAATGAGCAACGGAAACGTATTGGCAAAGGAATATTCTAATTCAGAAAATAATCGTATATGTAAGGTTTTTCAAAAAATACGTGAATAAATAAGAACTGTTGTTATTATTGTTCATAAACAGACTTAACGATTAATTATGAATTTTAAGAACCTGTTAACAATAAAAAAGTGTCAAAATAAATTCTAAATATTGAAAAAAATACTATACAGTAACAAAAATTGGTATTCATAATAATTTATTAAAAAAAGACAAATTTTAATTTTCAAAAATCGAAAAAAAATAGTAGTTATTGAGATCCTACGATCGGACTAGTCTTAAAAATTGTTGAATAGATAGATGTTTGAAATAATAAATTTAAAAAAAAATCAAAAACGACACTCACTTTTAAAAACGCGATTTAAAGTATAAAACTCAAAAAACTTATTCAAAAACACGTCGAATATTTTTGTAGTATTTTTTTCTGAAAAGGTCATAAAAAAAACAAAAATTTGGGGAAAAAAATCTAATTTGGACCATTATTAAAGAAGTTATGACCGAAATACCAAAAAAAAATAGCGGTTTTTTTGTTAATTTAATATTTTTTGAACGGGTAATCAAAAAAATCTCAAAATTGAACAGGAAGGGTCTTTTGATAGGTAATAAAAAATATTAAAAAATTGAGGAAATTAAAAAAAAAAGTTTTTCAAACTGTCCGATTTGGGATGGAATGCCCCATCTATATATATATAAACGTGTACGCACCGCGTCGGGTGGCGAGCGCGCGTGCGCGTCTTGTCAGCTTTTTTACTGCCGCCACCATTCTCTGGCCGATCTTTTCCGGGTAAAATTATTTTGTATTTATCGATATTTTGTCCGTCGCGTTGTAAAAAATGTGGATAACGAAGAATATTTTTTTCTCATCTACGTACAAGTCGTGCGTGCAAATTCGGATCTCTCAAATTCAAGGACAATCAGCTCGGAACGAGTGTTTGTACCTAATGGCTCACGATTAAACAGAGTCTCGTCCATCGCGATAAAATTATTTTAATGAATTGAGTTCGTACATAAAAGTATGGAGATATACTGTAAAAGAAATAATCGAAACATCGAGAAAAAAATATAGAATTCGTGGTATTATATACATGCGTACACGTATATATGCGTACGTGTGGCGCGTTTGGCGAAATGCGCGAAAATGCTAGCTCGGTCTCTCTCTCTGCGCCCTCTATTCGCCCGCTGCTGCTTCGCGCGAGTCGCTCCATCTCTTTCTCGCCCCCACTCTCTTGCCGAGTGCCGCTGCTCTCGCGGCAGCAGTCTCGCCCGTCGATCCCGTTCGATAACAACGTACCCCTCGTTCGTTTCTCGGTAAAATTCATTGTTTTTCTGTTTGAAACCATGTCTCAAATACTATTCAGATATTATGACGAATTTTGACAATTTTTTACATTCTCGTACGTATTACTCCGCGTTTCAATCGATTGCTATTTTCGCGAATAAAATAATTAGAGGAAGAATTAAATATTTCCGCAAATCTAGTCAAATGCAATCTACATAAAAATATATATGGGCATTTCACGCCAAATCAACCACTTTTGAACCCGACCCCTTCCGATTTGGTTGAAAGTTTTTTTATCCTTTTCTACCGTATGAAAAACGTTTCTCAGAATTATTCCGAAGTTTTTTACCCAACCAAAAAAAATGTATGCATTTTTGGAAAAAATGGCTTTTTTTAAAATAGCTATAAATTTTTCAAAGTTTGACTTATCGGGACGTTTTTTTCAACATTTTTGTTTTTAAATATAATTAAAAAAAAAAAAATACAAAAAAATTATTGAAACCCATCTTCATCGTTTTTTTTTTTTAGATTTTTGGAAAAAACCCAAAATTTCACGACGATTACCATTTTTTTTTCTTTTTATTATATCAAACTTCGACATTTTCTGCAAGTCCTCAAATTTTTTCAGAATGGTGTTTTTTTATTTCTATTTTTTTTCCAATTGAAAAAAAAATGTCAACTAGCTTTATTTCTCATACACCGTTCTGAAATTTTTCAAGGGTGTTCAGAGAACTTCCAAATTCGAAAAAAAATAGAAATTGAGCTTATTGTGAACAAACGAAGAAATGAATCAGGAAATTTCTAATTAAGCATATTTGTTTAATCATTTCCAAAATATGGAAATTTGATTAACTCTGAGCCCCCACGAGTCGTTATTTTTAAAAATGAAGCCTCATTTCTTGCAGTTAAAAAAAAAAATTTATCAAGTGGGATTTTTGTTTCAGTAAAAAATTATCTCACTCAGTCATGAGACGGTAGATGAACAGAAGTGGTTTTACAACATTTTCGGTGATATCGACTTCAACTTTTTATTTACCTTCTTTACCTATATCACGCTTTCAATCATTCAAATTTATCCCATTTTTATTCTTTACTTCAATTGAAAGTTCAAAATTCACTTGAGATATAATAATTTCATTTTTTTAATTTATTTTATTCTATGATTGAAAATTTTTTAAACTCATTAAACACAAAAAGACTCTTTTATCATTTCAAATCATCCTCTCTCGAAAATTTACTTAATAAAGCCTCGTATTGACTCAATCGTGCGTATCCAAACAGATACCATGTGAGAGGATGATCGAAATCAGGAACGTGAAGATGGCGAAATAAAATGGGCAAGCCGGTCGTTTTTGGTCCAAATTCCACGAGGATCAACGTAGAACCCACTGAAGACAAATCACAATCAACCATCGCATCGACGAAAAATTGATACTTCATTTCACCACAACTCTTTATTTACCTTTATATCATGCTTTCAATAATTCAAATTTTTCCTATTTTCATTCTTTATTTTAATTGAAAGTTCAAAATTCACTCGAGATATAATAATTCAAATTTAAAAATTTAATTTATTCTATGATTGACAAATTTAAAAACTCATTAAACACTCGAAAACTTTTTTATAATTTAAAATCATCCTCTCGACAATTTACTTCTTAAATCCTCGTTCTGACTCAATCGTGCGTATCCAAACAGATACCATGCGAGAAGGATGATCAAAATCAGGAACGTGAAGACGTCGAAGTAAAATGTGCAAGCTGCACATTTCCGGTCGAAATTCCACGAGGATCAACATCCAACTCACTGAAGACAAATCACAATCAACCATCGCTGTAATATCCTCAGTCTGCCTTCGGGGAGGGATCTCTGAGGTTTGCACATCGATTAAGAAAACATCGCGACGAAAGAGTGAGTAGCAAACGTACTTGTGTCTTATTACTCATTTTTATTTCTTTCAAATTCCACAAATGAGCCTTTAACGTTGCTTAAATGACAATTTATCTAATGTTTTTTATTTCTCATGCGAGACATGATTTTTCACGAATTTAGATCAAAAGGAAAATTCGATCTTAATCAGAGAATTGCTCTCGAATCCAAACCGAAAAAAATTGCATCTGTTATACAAAAATAGTCAAGTTGTTGATCTGTTTTTTTTTTAAATAAAAAAGGCACAAATATAGGGGAGGTGAGCAATCGGTAAAGAAGGGCCTGTGTGGGTTTTTAATTCCATTTACATTTATTAATATTATGGAATATCGTTCGATGTTGTATGGAGTACTACGTATAGTTTACCTCGATGTGCCGCAGCAGCTTTGTACAGAATATATGTCTTGGATAGCGATAAGTGAGATGAGCGCTTTCGCGAATCTCTCTCTCTCTCTCTCTCTCTCTCTTTCTTTCTCTCTCGCCACAAGCTGCAAAATTGGCTCATCCCTTAACTCAAACAGCTCGTATATCGCGTCTGCAACATATGTATCCATCTACTTTTACACGAGAGACAAATATCATACGCCGCACACACTTGTCTCCCCTTTTCTCTATGCTATAAAGAATCGGTGTCGGCTTTGGGCTTACTAAGTAGAGACGGATTTTCAAACAGACAGACGCACACACACGTGACCATTCTAAAGTTCAAAACGCGAGTAGAAATGATGAAATGCTTCGATTTTCTCTCGACGAACTGCGAAATAACATTTGGGATATTAAATTAAATTAAGAGTATCAAGTTTTGATTGATGTCGGATCGACGGAATTCTTTTGCGTGTCGTAAGATTAAACGTTATTCTGAAATTTGAAAAATTAAACAAGAAACCCTGCAAATTGAAATTTGCACATTGCTTCCTCATCTTTATCCATAGTTCACATAGCTTCCTTTATCACAAAGTATGGTGATCAAATTTGGCTTCCTCATAAAGAAAGCTTTGTTAACTATTGAAAAAACGATTAATCAATGTGCAAAATTTGCGACTTCTATTAGTTTGAACTTTTCAATGCTAATTTAACGCTACAAAAGTGTTCAATTTTTATCGCTTGCGGTATTTTTCAAGAAATTCAAAACTTCATAAAATTTTACTCCTTGGATAGATTTTTGCAAAATTCAATAGCGAATAACATTGATAGTTATACTGGCTCTTCACAAAATTTCATTGCAATATCTAAAAAATTTCAAAAGTTATAGCGTTTACGCTTCTTTTATAAAAATTGACAATTTGATAAAAATTTAATCATTCGATCGATTTTCGCCAAATTTGATAAAGAACATCCTCGATAGCTATATTAGCTCTGTGTAAAGTTTCAGTGCAATATCTTAAAAATTGCACAAGTCAGGGCGTTTACGCTATTTTTCAAAAAATTAATAATTCCATAAAATTTTAATCCCTCGATGGATTTTTGCCAAATTTAATAGCGAACAACCTCGATAGCTATATCAGCTCTGTGCAAAGTTTCATTACAATATCTTAAAAATTGCACAAGTTAGAGCGTTCAGGCCATTTTTCAAAAAATTCAAAATTTCATAAAATTTTAATCCCTCGATGGATTTTCACCAAATTCAATACCAAACAACCTTAATAGCTATACTAATTCTGTACAAAGTTTGAGTGCAATGTCTTGAAAATTGCAGAGGTTAGAGCGTTTACGCCATTCTTGCAAAAGCGAAAAAAGTCGATAAAATCTGAACACCCGTTATAATGAAAACAAATTTTTTTTCCTAAAGAAGGGCAATTCGTGCTCGACAAGTGTGCCAAATTTTAGCTTGATATCTCGAAGCGTTTTCGCGTTATCAATTATTTACATCTGAAACTCAGGACACACACACACACACACACACATCCATCCGGACATTTTTTCTAAATATGATTTCTCGATGTTTTAGGGCATTTTGAACATATTGGCATAAAAATCGCGAAAAAAAAATTTCACGAAAACAAAGCTTCCTTTATGAGGAAGCAAAAGTAGTTCTCACAAACTATTCGACAATGATCTTTCGCCATTTTCGAAATTTTTTAACGAGGACTCTGAGATACAAAGATTAATTTGATTTCATTCGATTGGAAATCAATTTGGGATGAGGGGCAAAATTAATTTGGGAAAGAGGGAATTCTGCACTTTCAAATTTCAATTTTCGAGGAGACGAAAAGAGCACCAAGACTTACAATTGGGGTGTTTAAAAATCGTACCCTATCGACATATCGATTATCAAAGCCGCTGATGACATTCGTAGCGACGATAAGAACGAAGCCATTGAACGAAAGTCTGGCGCTGAAACGACGCTTTAAAGTTCGAACGATAAATATTCGCGGTTCGATGATTTTCACGAATTCTCGCTCTCCAACGGGTCTCATCCTCTTATTCGTTCATCCCTTGTAGAGGCGCACACTGTCGAAATATATTTTTCCCCTCGACGATGCGACTTTCGTCGCGCCTCTTTCGCTCGGCGACGCTCCAAAAAGATAGAAAAAAAATCTTTTAAAAAAAGGACAGAGGCAGAAGGTACATTATCGGGATCCTGGGGCGTTTTTGATCCTCGCTCGAATGGATAAAGTAATAATTTTTTCTTCAAGAGTAAAGAAGGACGAGAGCGAGGCGTGAGAGGAAAATCGTAAAGAGGTCGAGGAACCTGAAGTTGGCACACATGCGGAAAAAAGCGAGTGCCACTTGGACCATCAGGGAACGAAAAGTGATATCGAAGCTTTCACAACGGCGAGCTTGCGAATTTGTTGGAAAATAAGCACAACGCTACGTTATAAATCTGTAGAATGCATATATGGGGCATTCCATACGGAACCATCCGTAACCCCGACTATTTTTTATTTTGTTGAAAATTTTCTGTTTTTTTTTGTACGTCCTGAAAACAGTATTTCAGAATTTTTCTAGATTTTTGTCTCGACCCTCCCAACCACGATAAATTTTTCAAAATTTCCCACAATTTTTTTTTCAATACTCACAACTTTTCAAAAAACGGAGAAAGTGATGAGAAATCTTTTTTTTTTGCTTTAACCTGTAGTTTTATTTTAAAAAATACAAAAAAAATATCTAAATTCATTTTCATATGTTTTTTTTTTTCAGTTTTAAAATCAAAATATTTTTTGTTGTCCTTGGAGCATTTTGTTTTTTTTTTTTTGAAAAAATTCACCACTTTTCGAGACATTTTGATAAGCACTAAAAAATTCGCAGCTTGTGATATTCATAACTCGCATTTTTTGTCTATTTTTGAAGTATAACTTCGAACGTACAACTTCAAAAATGGATTAAAAAATACAAGTTATGAATTTGACAAGCTGTGAATTTCTTCTAAAAATGTCTCGCAAAACGTGGTGAATATTTTCCAAAAAATCAAAACGGTCCTAGTTGAAAAAAAAAATCTTTTGGGTTTAAAATTTGAAAAAACATCGAAATGAATATCGATAAATTTTGCACTTTTTTTATAAAACTAAAACTCAAAATGAAAAAAAAATGATCGTTTGTTTTGTTTTGATATCTCGGATTTTTAAGAAGTAATGCGATGAAAAAAAATGTGTGAAATTTTGAAAAATGTATTGTGGTTAGAAGGGTTGATACAAAAATCTGAAAAAATTCTGAAAGATTGCTCTCAATGTGTACAAAAAAAATAGAAAATTTTCAACAAAATAAGAAATGGTCGGAGCTGCGGATTGGTCAGTTTCGCGTGGAATGCCCCATATACATATACATATATGATGAATGAGAGGGGATGAAATTCTGTGCTCGAGTCCGTATTGCTACAACCGGAAGGAAGTATCTCTCCTCCGTCTTCGGGCCTTCTGTAGCATCCACGAGAATTTCCAACCTCGTATACAACTATCCCCCTGTTCCACCGCCATTCTCGTTCGCTCCTTTCGCATCTTCAGAATTTAATATAATACCTAATATCACGGGAAATCCGTACAATGCAAACAATTCGAACCCCCCTGCCGTTGAAACCCTCTGTGTTGTATGAAGGCGCGCAATCCACGAGGATAGGTTTATCGTCAAAGTGGTGCCGCGTGTGCCTCACTTTCATCGCGAAATTTACTCCCAGCTTTTATCGCGACACGCGATAACCAACCCCTGGGATTATTGCCCGGGGTTGAACCTCTTCACACTGGTCAAATCGGGGCGGAATTTAGAGAAATTACTACAAATATTTCTACATCGGAAGTATTTTTTTTTTTTTAAACACATTTTCATAACCGTCAAAATTTCTGCATCTGCATTTCTCGATTTCGGCTCACAACAGCATAACTACTCATATATGGTAAAAAAAACTTTTCATCAGGTTTTTACATGACAATTCTTTGTAAAAGGTTTGGCCTTAAATACCTTGAATGGCTAAAAAAATTTGCAAAAATCGTTGGTCGAACTTTAAAAATCTGCCAAAAATTGAAAAATTTTCGGAATCGGATGAACCGAGCAGCATTTTAAAGCTTTAACGATTACTAAGCGAACGAGCTCACGTTGAAGTCGAAATCTTATTCATATAATAAATAACGACTATTTTAGTAAACAAATACAATTTTGCCCAAAATGCAGAACTTTTTTTTTTTTTATTTATTTCTTTCAAACCTTATATCGATGAATTTTTCCCCTTAACATGAATCTTCCAATAGTTTTGAAAAAAAGTGCAAAGGGCAGACAAGATTTTTGAAAATCTCGGAATTACAGACGATAAATATTCGACTTACAATTTTTTTTCAAGAGAATTTTTCAAAATCGTGAAAATCCACGATCAACATTGAATTTTTTTTTTTTTTTCATAACACCTTGTACTGATATTAAAAGATCCTGAAGTTTCCCGAAATGTGTTTTTTTTTGTTTCAAAAATATGAATTTTTGAATTTTGGTAAAACTTTTTTTTTACCTCTAAGTTAAGTTGATCAAACATGTAATTTTGACTACTAAAAATTACAAAATTACATGATTGCTCAACTTAAAAAAATTCATATTTTTGAAACAAAAAAAAATACCTCTCTGAAAATTTCAGGATATTTTCAAATCAGTACAAGGTATTATATTTAAAAAATTGAACAAAAAATTCGATGTTGATTGTGGATTTTCACGATTTTAAAAAGTTCAAAATTCTCCAAATTCATCATTTTTCAAAAAATTTTGTGAGAATATATTTTTTTTTCGTAGCCTCGAGTATACCCTTCAAAAAGAAACAAACGATCTTTCATAACTATCACAGTTTTCAAGATATTTAGAAAAAAAAATTTGAAAAATGGTTAAATTTTGAATTTCGCATGACTTTTGAAAAAAAAAAATTAATTTTTTTCCTTGGTAGAACTTGGTTTTATGATCAAACAAAATCTTCTGACCAAATTTCATCGAAATTGAAAGTGGTCGATTCCAACTCTTGGTCGATTTGACATGGAATGACCCAAGTACCAGAATTTACGAGACGTACCCGAGAACTTGAAAAGTACTTGATACTGGTACTTGATTTTTTCAAGTACTTGCCTGTAACAGGTACTTTGTACTTCAAGTTACACCGGTACTTGATACTTCAAGTACCTACGGTACTTTGCACTTGATACTTGAAGTACTTTCAAGTACTTTGCCCGACTCTGAATGAGACGGAAGATTCAATTCGTATCTAAAAAAATAAAAAAAGGATTTCTGATTCCCACAAAAAACCATCAAAACATCATCAACTTCTCGCTAAATTCTCCTCTCCATTGCATCCTGGAAAATCTTTTATCCTCGTTCAATTTCCGAACAAACGAGCCTCTGTACACATATATTTAGGACAATTACGAATCGTCTGATGCTATTCCGTGTTCTCCTTTCCGATCCAACAAAGACTCTCGCGAATAGATTTGTCGAACTCGAAAAAGACGCTGTTATAAATTCGCTAGACAAAACGTCCAGAGACGAGGGTTTGCCTGTGAAACAAGATTCAAGAGAGATCTTTATTTTGTCCTATTTTACGCAAAATCGTGAAAGATTGAGGAATCGAGGGGAACGGAAAGAGACAGAGAAAGCTCTGTTTGCCAAATAATTTGAGGGAAAATCACACAGGGAGAAGTATCGTTTGTCTGAAAAGAAAATGGCGCAAGTTTGATCGTTCATTCCCAAAAGTTACGACCCTTTCTCTGTTGATGATCGAGACACAAAAGTTTCTTACTCTCCTTCTACAAATCTCATACATTTATAACATTATATATATATGCCGGAAGCAGGAATAGATTTCTCGACGATATTATCATCTGCAACTGGGTTAATTCTTCTTTCAAATCCCGTTATTTCT
This sequence comes from Alloplasta piceator, assembly GCA_946863875.1. NCBI lineage: Eukaryota > Metazoa > Arthropoda > Insecta > Hymenoptera > Ichneumonidae > Alloplasta > Alloplasta piceator. The sequence continues at coordinate 43,281,299 of OX333076.1, read as the reverse complement.
CCTCTTCATTCTCCGTCGATGCTCTCACTCGCCGAGAAAAGACACGACAGTGAAAAGCGTCCATCTCCTTATTACTTCCTCGTCTTCCCGAATGATTTTACTCGGCGACTAGGAACGAAGAGCAATTTCACTGTATAACGCTGTATTGTTATAGATTTTCCGATTTTAATTGCACTCCCATTGTGCAAAACTTTGGACCGAACGAAGAACGGGACCCTCTCCACGCTTCTCTCTTGTCATCTGCCTCATTCTCTCGCTGTTTCCACGCTTTTCCCTCTCATTTTTCTAACTTTTCTTTTTTTTCGCGTTTTTACGCCGCACGAGAAGTGACCTCGATAACGAAAGTCTCACAACAACGGATGAACGGAGCGTGAATGTTTTTTTGTTTCATTCGTTTTTAGTTTTTTTTTTGCCCATCCAGCTGAAAAGCTCGCGATAACATCAAAAGCGGTCGCGATGAATTTTTGGCCGAAAAATCGATCCGTTTAACGCTGAATCGCCCCTTCCGGGGGTTGCAGAAATAATCCACGTTTCAGGATTTCACTGTTTATAGGGAATTTTGTTGAAGGACTGAAATCAAAATCTTGAAATTTTCATTCGAAAAGAAAAGACTTTTATAATTCAGAGGGTTCGGTTTTTTATCATTCTCAGAGCTTCCTGTCTTTTAATAAAGTATGATGAAGTAATATTAAGATCCCAAAATTTACATTTGACACAAATGAATTTTTTTTAAATCGTTATTTATCTTCTGAACATCATTTAGCAAAATTTTTTATTAAATATTAATTTTGCTTCCTCATAGAGGAAGCTTTGTTTTCGTGATTTTTTTTTTCGAGATTTTCATGTCAGTATGTTCAAAATGTCCTAAAACATCGAGGAATCATATTTTTTTTAAATGTCCGGATGTATGTATGTGTGTATGTGTACTCGAAAAATTCGAACATCTATATTTTTGTTTGTTATCAATTTTGCAAAAATTCATTGACGTTTGCGAATTTTATGCGACTTTTAAATTTTCAAAAAAAGGGCGTGGTTGCTCTAGCGCTCGCAAATTTCGCGATATCGGGTATAAAAAATATTATACAGATAGTTTGAGTGTTAAAGATTATTGCTATTGAATTTCGCGGAAATCGCTCAAGGGGTTCGTGATTTATAGAATTTTGAATTTTTTGCAAAAAGCGCGTGATCGCTCTAGCTTGCACATATTTCGTGATACCACGCTCAAAATTTTAATAACGGTCGTTTAATGAAAGAAGTTACTTGGTATTCAATTTTGCAAAAATCGCTTGAGCCGTGCAATTTTTATGCGATGTTGATATTTTCAAAGAAACGGTTGATCGCTCTAGCGTCCGCAAATTTTGCGATATCAGGTTAAAAAAAATTATACCGATAGTTTGAGTGAAAAATATTATTGGTATTGAATTTCGCGAAAATTGCTCAAGGGGTTCGTGATTTATAAAATTATTAATTTTTTGGGAAAGCGCATGATCGCTCTAGCTTGCACATATTTCGTTATATCAGGCTCAAAATTTCTATAATGGTAGTTTAATGGAAAAAATTACTTGGTATTGAATTTTGCAAAAATCGCCTGAACCGTGCAAATTTTATGCAATTTTGAAATTTTCAAAAAAAAAGCTTGATCGAAAATTGTACGATACAAAGCTGCCGATTTATTACTCCGATAACCAGAGGTAGTAAAAAAAACTTGCAAATCGGAAATTTGCACATCGTTTCCGGAGTATTTTTCCGTATTTGCAAAGTTTCCTCTATGAAGAAGCCAAAACTGTGACAGCTAACATTTACTAAAATTTGCTAACATTTCCTCATAGAGGACGATTTGTAAATACGAAGAAATACTGATGAAGCGATGTGCAAATTTCCGACTTGCAAGTTTTTTAAAAATATTCTCCATCAAGTCATAATGTTTCGTGACATTTCTTTAAAGAAAACATAAATAAATTGAAAAAAAATTGAAAAACATTTGAATGAAATAAAATTTGGATTTGATTTGAAAGTAAGAAAAGTTGTTGCAAATTGTTTTAATCACGGAAAGTGTGATAAATTATTATTTCAAATTATGTTGAATCGCCCATAGGTGTAACGGAAATGCATTCTAGCTGACAGCGAACTTTCGCAAATGTAATATAACTCGGTTCGAGGTCTCTCTCTCTCTCTCTCTCTCTCTCTCTCTCTCTCTCTCTCTCTCTCTCCCTCTCTCTTGCTTTATGTCGGTTTAACGAACATATTAGAGAACGCGGATCATCGCGTGTTCTCCGGTTTCGGCTCTCTGTGAAACGTAGAACAAGAAAGAGGGAAACTACATGATTATATTGCGACGAACAATTGATGCGTATGCCCGACACAATGCAATATTCATTCATTATAACGTCCAAGTACGCGTATGTGGTTACTCCCTTATGTACAACGAAATGTACACGGCTATATCGACGGTTTTGAGTCGAAAGTTCGTATAATCCATTGATATATCAAATATAATCTCATGTTTAGACCATTGACCATTGATATATCGATACTTTGGGTGAACTTCGACATATATCGGTAAATATTAAGTATTTTGAACAAAAATATCGCGTACTCGGCTCTCAGCTAGGAAAAATACGCCCTTTAACCTTGGATATATCGATATACAATATAATCCTCTACATTTTGAACCCGTGACATTGATATACTCGAATTTTCAACCAAAAATCCCATCGATCCACGGTCGGCCACGCTTTTTCAACCTTGACTCATTGATATATCAATATATTTGATATATCGCGGCATTTGGACCTTTGACCATTGATATATCAATATATTCGATCTATCGCAACACTTTAATGTGTACGAAGATGCTCTACAGTCGCGAATTACGACCTTTTGGCTCCAAGGCATCGATATATCTGTCTGCGTGATAGATATTGATATATGTGGGACTAGAAGTCCGGCAGAGCCGAGATACGTGACCGAAATACATCGATGACTCCATTGACTCTGGCTTCTGTGATATGTACAGATATATAGAGGAGTATATAGCGCTCGAGTATATACACTCTGCTTACACACTACTCTCTGCTGATGATGCTCGGAGCCTAGAGCTTTGCTACAGATATATATTTACCACTATCTCTCTCACTCCTGGACATTTTACCTTTTCGAAGCTACGAATCAGGACTTTCTCTCTCTCTCTCTCGTCCCATTGAATTATACACCCTTCGGCGGATTGGCCATTGCCACGTTCTGTATAGATCAATTCTATATTTTCATTCGCAACGCGAGCACCGCAGAATCCGATGTATTCATTCGAAAAATTATTTTCACCGAGAGACGACTGGAATTGTGCCTGTAATACGTGACAATGGATAACGAAATGAAAGCGCGGAAAAGGAAGGACGAAAAAAAAAATATATCTGTGCCAGTGCAGCAATTTTCTATGGGCGAGACTCTCGAGATTCTCGATGATCAAAAATCGACGTAAATTCCTCACCAGAAATTAACCCGGAAAAGTAATGGACGAATCTTTCTCGAACTCGAGTAAAAAAACTGGACAGATGAGAGTCGTGGCTCTGAAAAAGTTTGAATATTCCAATTATGAACGAATTATAATTCGCAGTGGCTAGAGGTCTGGAAAATTTTTAAAAATAAAATATTTAAAAAAAATTTTTTGCAATCTTCATGGTGTGCCGTTACAGCAGAAGTATTCGCGATTGTTCGGGAATGTTACCAGATTTTTTCATTGCAAATTACGTGTTCCAACATGCCTTGTTCCAAACATAAAAATCCTTATGACTATTTCCCGCTTTGTAGTTGAACATCTCTAAGAAGATTTCCTACTATAGTTGAACATCGCTAAGAAAATGTCCTTCTATAGTTGAACATCTCTAAGAAGATTTCCTATTATAGTTGAACATCTCTAAGAAGATTTCCTACTATAGTTGAACATCTCTAAAAAGATTTCCTACTATAGTTGAACATCGCTAAGAAAATGTCCTACTATAGTTAAACATCTCTAAGAAGATTTCCTATTATAGTTGAACATCTCTAAGAAGATTTCCTACTATAGTTGAAAATCTCTAAAAATATTTCCTACTATAGTTGAACGTTTTATTCACTATAGATTTTATCGGTATTTTTAGGAATTTCCAGTCTGATTCCGATCCGCTATTTTGAGGAATTTTTAGTCTAGTTCTAATCCGGATGAATAGTCTCGTATTATTCGTCCGCGTACATTTTGGAAACATTGGAAAATGTATGCCCGGATGAATTACGTTACATAATTATTCATCCGGATATATCCAGAAATCTTGAAATTGCAAATCCGGATGAGCTGTGCGCCTTTATTCGCCCATATACATCTTCAATGTATATTTACGACAGTATAACAGGACGATTTGTGTGACATTATTCGTACGGATATTTATTGGCACACTACTCTTTTGTTTAATCTGCTCTCTGAACATGGCGTTGCTAGAGAGCATATTTCCGGACGAATAACATATATTATTCATCCGGTTTCCGGATGGCTAGCCACAGCCATTATAATTTGATTGAATGTAAACTTACACGATTATATTCTGTGGGAATTGTAAATTATTTTATGGGGAACTTGACTGATATCCTTGGACAGAGCAAACTAATTTCAAACTTTAAACATAAAAAGTTGACTCAGAGACGTATTTGAAGAGGACATGCTCATTGCTGTTGTTGGTCAATCGATTACGAGGTTCCAATCATTTTATTCAGACTAAAATTCTATGTAACCTTTTGTCTTTCAAATTTTTTAAAGCAAATGGTTTCCATGATTTTATTTTAGCATCTGAGTCACAATTTATCGACATCTAAAAAAAATGTATTATTATTCGAAAAATAACTATCGCGCAAACTTGCAGGACCGAGAAAAAGATTTGAAAATTGACCGGCTGGATCTTTTTGATTTGCTGGGAAAATTTTCTTCTCTCACACGAAAAACAAAACTTCACCGCATGAATGATACATGAACCATCCCCTGTAATCTTGCATCCTCTTTGGCCTTCCAAAATCATGAGAGTCACCTACGGACTGTGGCATCGAGACGGTAAATCGTTCCTCGTCCTTTCTCGACCCTTTTCGTCCTTTCCTCTCTCGTATTCACGCTCGGGGACCCCCGTTGGACCTTCCACGTGTATAGATATATCGCGTGAATAGAAACGAAGAGAGTTTACATAATACGGCGAAGCGAAACGACTATCGGTGGTTGGTATTTCTGCAAAACGTGCCCAAGAAACTACCCCTGTTTATGGACCAATTTCCCACCAACAGAAGGGCGCGAATCTCAAAATGTTCGTACTCGACACTCGAAGTTACGTCCTTTTTATTATCAACACTCGATGGATATACGTTTGCGTTACTTTCTCGGTCCATTCGTCTGTTTCCTTTTTTCCTGACTCTAGCATTTTCTTTATGCATACATATATAGCGTATCCCACTTTTGCAAGGGAAAATGAAAACCTTAGCGTCATCGTCTTCGTCGTCTGTATAGAAAGAGCGAGGAAGTGAGTTTCACAACAGTCGCTCGTATTTCGTTCGTTCGGCCGTCGGAAAAACGCGAGAAAAAGGTTGGAAAAGGAAAAAGTGGGAGGGAACAGGCGCATGAAAACGCTTCCGGTATTAGATTTTCTTTCCGAGCGAGTCGCGTGAAAACGAGCGAACGACGCTGCGACGCTCTTGTGACGCTGAAAAGCTCTCGATTTTCCGCAAATTTAAGCTCACTACGATGCGACGAGTACATGTGAACGCGTATCGTGTATTAAGCTTCACATGTATATCCTTTCATACATCGATGCATCTACTTTCCTTTATCAGAGGGGGGCTTTCAGAATTTTCAAGTATCATTCTAGCTTCTTTTTCTCCCGCCAAAGCTCATCATCTGCATTGGAGAATAGGTTTTCCATGTAAAACGATTAGATACACTGAGAGAAAAAATTACTAGAGCCAATGAAATAAAGTTTTGAAGGCAAAAAATCATTTTTTTCATTATTTGCCAAAACATATTTGATTGGTTCCCTTATATATTTACTTGGTTCATTTTTTTCAGTCAATTCCATAAATTTCTGTTTCAATAAACGAATTCACTTGAATCTAATAATATGTTATCAATTATATGTAATATGTTGTTTGAATCAAGAACACATTTTATCATTCAAAACATGCACGTCTTTTAATACAGGAAGCACTGAGAAAAAAAATTGTTGAATCGACAAATTAATTAGTCCAATCAACAGGAAAAATGATCGATTCAATCAAATGCGTGTTTATTAATTGTTGCTAAACATTTTATAAAAAATTTATAGCCCTTGCCAAATAATTTAATATGCATAGTTTAGTGATCCCAAAAAGAGGTAAATAGAAAAGAAAGACAAATCTGCGCCAATTCTCCGATCTAATGTCTCTGTCCGACCGAGATTCGAACCCTCGACCCTACCTACAATCATACCTATCCTACCTAACTACCTAACACGCTACCTATTACGCTATCGACTTCTACTATGCACTTGAAAAAAGTTAGGAGTTATGAAGATTTGAATATCAGAAAACATTTAAAAAACCAGTTTTTTAATTTTCAACAACTTATGTATACTATTAAAGTGTACTATAGAAATGATAGTTCTTTGCTTGAAGGAAATGAAAATTGCATCATTCCAAACAAATATTCTATTGGAATAAAATAATGTGTTATTTATTTTACTACAGCTTCTTTTCAAATAATCACAATCAATTTTATATCTAATAAATATTAAAAATACTACAGAAATATTTTTAGAAGTAAAATAATGATGAATTTATTGCAAAGAAATAATTTTGGTCGAAAAAAATAATTTAATATCGATGTCGTTTTTCAGATTCAAATAATCTCATGTTTATGATGCAATAAATCTGATTAATCTAATGAATGCAAATTTATTAAAATCTATTTAAATAAAGATATTTTTAGAAGTCAAATAATGATGAATTTATTGCAAAGGAATAATTTTGTTCGAAAAAAATAATTTCGTATTGAAGTCATGTTTTAGATCCAAATAATCTCATGTTTATGATGCCATAAATAATTTTCTTCAAAAATAATAATTTCGTATTGAAGTCGTTTTTTAGATTCAAATAATCATCATCTTAGATTCAACAGGAAAAATGATCGATTCAATCAAATGCGTGTTTATTAATTGTTGCTAAACATTTGATAAAAAATTTATAGCCCTTGCCAAATAATTTAATATGCATAGTTTAGTGATCCCAAAAAGAGGTAAATAGAAAAGAAAGACAAATCTGCGCCAATTCTCCGATCTAATTTCTCTGTCCGACCGAGATTCGAACCCTCGACCCTACCTACAATCATACCTATCCTACCTAACTACCTAACACGCTACCTATTACGCTATCGACTTCTACTATGCACTTGAAAAAAGTTAGGAGTTATGAAGATTTGAATATAAGAAAACATTTAAAAAACCAGTTTTTTAATTTTCAACAACTTATGTATACTATTAAAGTGTACTATAGAAATGATAGTTCTTTGCTTGAAGGAAATAAAAATTGCATCATTCCAAACAAATATTCTATTGGAATAAAATAGTGTGTTATTTATTGCAAAGAAATAATTTTGGTCGAAAAAAATAATTTAATATCGATGTCGTTTTTCAGATTCAAATAATCTCATGTTTATGATGCAATAAATCTGATTAATCTAATGAATGCAAATTTATTAAAATCTATTTAAATAAAGATATTTTTTGAAGTAAAATAATGACTTTATTGCAAGAAAATAATTTTTTCGAAAAAAATAATTTTGTATTGAATTCGTTTTTTAGATTCAAATAATCTCATGTTTATGATGCGATCAATGTAATTAATCCAATGAATACAGATTTAATCAAATCTATAATGCATTTAATTGTTACTATTAAATAAAAATTGAATATAATAGAGTCATAGATTGGTGAAAATATTTTTAAAAATGAAGATTGATTTTCTTGGTTCAACAAATAAATAATTGAATTAATACTTTGATTAAATAAATAAATTCATGTTCTCAAATTCAGTAAATTTTTCTCTCAGTGTAGAACCATACGTGCGTATTATTGGAAAAAAAATCGACAGGCGTGAGAAAATTATGGCATGTCAAAGTTGTTACAGAGGAATCATTGAAAGCTCGCTAAATTTGAGTATTAATACAATAATTTGACCAATGTTAATTTTTTCAATTAACATTGAACGTTTCGTCTAGGGTGCTTCTGGAATTTTGGGAAACTGATAAGTTTGTTTGTTATCTGCGATCAATTCTTTCGATTCTTGGAGGCTCCATCACCGACTGTCATGATAATTTGACTAAAGCAGCATTTCTAGCCTAAACGCCATGGAAAATTCCATTTTTTGCATCCCTTTACTGATTTAAGTTGATTCGAACTTTCTTAAATTTCATTCAATTTTTTTATATTTTTTTACGACACGATCTTGTGTCGAAATCTTTGCCCAATTGAAAATTGCAGCGGGCTATCACGAAAAGTGCAAAATTTTGCGCGAAACCGTAAAAAATGATAATCTACGCGATAAAGTACAGTGAATTTTCATATTCAACGATGTAATACAGACTTTTAAGTACAATGTCGTAAATTTCAAAAGTGCGTGAGACTACACAGCCTCGGTTGCAATATCGAAGGAAAATACAACGTAAAGGATCGAGGCAAGATGGACCGTTGATAGAAATTGGGTAAAAATCGGAAATTTGTCATTTTCAGTGGTTCTGATCCCCGCAGTGACATCTTTCGTGTTATCCATGTATCATAATAACTATTTTATCTCGCGATTTCTCTTTTTTCATTTAATTTTCGACCCGGTTTATCCGAAAATGTCCTTCATTAATGGGGCAATATCCTTGCTGAATGAAATTGTAATTAATATTATTGATCATATTTTTAATTAACTTGATTAATTCATTTGAAATATTATTAATAATATTATCAATCTATAAGGGGGGGGGGGGGTAGCAGGGCTCCTTTTGGAGAGGATCGCTCATTTTGCCCCGGCCTTTTCTGCATGTAATACACGTGTAACAACCGACGTAACATTGACGCTATGTGTGATATAAATTCATGCACTGCACGGTGAACTTTGTATGTTCAACCGTCGAATCATGGAAGAAAGTACATAGCGAGTATCGCGCTTATACTCGTTGCCGTATATAACGCGTAGCCAGAGGAAAATGCCTTCTCCACCACGGTAACACCTCGCCGCAACAGCCCATGAAAACTCTTTTACTGTCCCGTGCATATTATACATGTGTATGGGGTATTTCACGTCTCAGCCAATGTTGGCAAATATTGAACCCCTCGCTCTTCTCGCTCTATCCGATTTAGCTCGTTTTTTACCATTACACTGAGGCTAAGAAGTAGGGGAGCGTGGGGCTAGTTGTAACAGGGTTAAGTTGTAACACTAAATTTTGACCGGGAATTTAAAACATTTTGATTTAATTTTTTTGCTCAATGTGCTTCTTATAACTCGCAGCATAACGTAAACACCGCTAATACCCCGCGAGACATTAAAATAAGAGGATATGCACACGAGCTCTATTTCGGTCAGGTTTCGTTAAAAAAATACTTACAAAAATTTTGATATTGACTATTAAAATTAAATTTATTGTTTATTGTTTTTTCCTTGTTACATCGTAAATTTAACTGTCTTTCATTTGCTTTTTTTTAAATTATTCTAAAGTTTGTAGTTTTTGGGATATTTCATTAAGTAGATATAATGAGACCATGGGGCAAGATGTAACATGTTGGAACTTACCCCATGGGCGTGTATTTTTTTCTGCTCTCTACATGTATTTGTATAAATAATATTATTACAACTTGTAGTATAGTGATTACATTGTATTACAAATTATTTGTGGCTTTTGTGCATTCTTTTACTCTTCTTTACTCTAATATCGCCCAGAAAAATATGCTAAGTTATTGCATTGTATTTTTTTTAGCATGAGAGACTACCAAAGATTATAATCATCACAAGAATGGACCACAATGAATAATACAAGACTGTGAACCAATGAAAACGTGTTATTTCTTATGAATGTTGCCAGTCTTTTCATTGTTACAAGTTGCTCCGAGCTCGTTACAACTAGCCCCAGACATGGGGTAAGTTGTAACAGCTCCGATTTTTTCAAAAAACGTCTGGTGTAAAAGATGGGTAAAGATTAAAAATTATTTTTCAATTGGAATTAGTGCTCAGATATATACTTTACAAACCCTCTTACTCACAATCTTAAAAGCATACATATTTTAGGTGTTACAGGCCTTTTTCCAAAAACTTACAACTAGCCTCACGCTCTCCTACTCCGTAATTTTTTAAAATACTTTTCATCAAACATTATAAATTTTTTTGCCAAAAAAAAAACTGAATCAATTTTTAAATCTGATTAAATTCTATTAAATATTTCATATTGTAATAAATATTAAATCTTTTGTAATGCGCCTTCGACACCTGATCTATTTTAGTAATTGCAATGGTAGACCCAAAAAGCTTACAAAAAAGCTCTAAAACATTATTCGACCCTCCGAAACAAAATTTATTGAAATGACAAAATTTGCCAACTTGAATAAAAAACAAAAAGTATTTCAATGACAAACAATTATAATCCTAGTTAATATTTTTAATAATCGTTGATAGAAATTATCTTGGTAACGCGTTGGCAAGTGTTAAATTAAATGTTTTAGTTAAATTAAATTATTGTTAACGTCACCGAATTAAAAAAGCGTGCAGTTTGCAGGGAAAATGTAATTTGCTTACTATTGTTCACGATCTAAAATATTTTTTCATACTAAATTGGGGTCTCCCAAAAAATAAAAGTGCACACTGGGCTCATTTGAATTGTAGCCAAATCTTGAACCCAAACCTAAAAAGTTGAAAGTATCGGTTGAGTTAACATAAAATGACCCGTGTATAAGGACGATGTTTGCTCCCATAATGTCGAATTCTCGGAACTTGATTGTACGAGGCGTTTCGCATTAGAAAGACCATTAGAGAGTGTCGATGGATTAAGGGTTAAATTTAACGTAGTAGATTTTCGCAACGTTTAATCGATTCTCATTACATATGATATTCATCGCTGCACATTTCGTTGGACCATCTGTGCAAAATTTTAGCTCAACAAAATTTTTATTTATCCATCGATTTTTCGTCGAAACACAACTTATGTAAGGGATATAAAAATTTGTAATTTTTCTATGCTTAAGAAAATATTCGAAAACTTGATAGTTCGGGATTATCGATCGAGTATAACAAATCAGAGCTGAGAATCAATTTTGTAACAAAAAAGGAGACAGGCGAGTTTAAAAGTGGAATATTACATTTATTGTTATAAGAATCGAATTGTCTAGTTTGAATAGACTCGCAAATGCCAACATAATGTCTCGATTGAATAAAATGGATATTGATTTGTGGCTCATTGATTTGCCAGATGTGTTTGGAATCGTATTCCACCCTTGACGATGATAACACGATAAAATTCAATAAAATCGATTATTTTATCGTTGGCAGTTGCAGCGTGACCATTTTTATGTGAAATGCCCCATACACATATCGCAACACTTTCCATCGTAACATGACCGTGCGTCATGAAACGCTGAATTATTTTCCAGCGTTTTCTCACTTCCCCGCGCCCTTCAACCGCGCTTCTCCTCCATAAAAGGGAGTGTAGAAAAGAGAACAAGAAATTTACGAGAAAAACTTTTACGCGACGCGTGACACTTGGCGCGAGCTTTCGCAATTCTAGTGCGCATCCTTTTTCCCTCCACTTTTACACACACGCACAAACTTTCTCCGATGGGAATCCGTACATCACGGTGGAACAGCCCGACGTTATTTCCTCTTCGTCGATATTTTTCCCCTCCATGCGCAAAGCAATAAACTTAACTCTAGGATTTCTGTTGCCTCGTAAACAAAGCTTTGTTTTTTATACAAGAAAAATGGACCCTAATTGGCAATCAGTGTAGTCTTAATTTTTCCGAATACAGCCAGACACACCAAGAACCTTAAATGACAAAAAAAAAAAAATTTGACGATCCACGGATCAGCAAGAGTCGATTTGCAAATAGACGGGTCTCTAATTTTGGTCAAAGCTGCTTTTGTAATCTAGTTTGAGCTTGAAAAAGGAAATCAAATCATGGTCCAGTCACGGTCGATTTCAAAATATTTTGATATAAATAGGCAACACGAAAAAATTCAGAATTAGAAAAAAAAATTTTGAATAGAATTTTAATTAAAAAATTTGAAAACAGAAAATTATTTTTAAATGTCTCAAAAATAATTATTTGCCTTCTATCATCATTTGAACTGAGTTTCAATTAATTTACTTTGGTGTGCAGTAACTTTTTTCACGTTAAAAATAATTAATTGAATGAACAAAAAGTCAATCACTCAGATACTCTCTTTCAAGTCAAATGAATGATCAAGAACCAACTTATCTTACAGAGTTGGGCAAAGTACTTGAAAGTACTTCAAGTATCAAGTACAAAGTACCGTAGGTACTTGAAGTATCAAGTATCGGTGGTATTTGAAAAAATCAAGTACCAGTATCAAGTACGTTTCAAGTTTTCGGGAACGTGACGTAAATTCTGGTACTTGGGTCATTCCATGTCAAATCGTCCTAGAGTTGGAATCGACCACTTTCAATTTCGATGAAATTTAGTCAGAAGTTTTGTTTTATTATAAAACCAAGTTCCACCAAGGAAAAAAATTAATTTTTTTTTTTCAAAAGTAATGCAAAATTCAAAATTTAACCCATTTTTCAATTTTTTTTTCTAAATAGCTTGAAAACTATGATAGTTATGAAAAATCGTTTGTTTCGTCTTGAAGAGAATTTTAAACTTTTTAAAATCGTAAAAATCCACAATTAACATCGAATTTTTTATTCTATTTTTTAAATAATAATGATAATAATAATAATAATAATAATAATAATAATAACAATACCTTGTACTGATTTGAAAAGATCCTGAAATTTTCAGAAAGGCGTTTTTTTTTGTTTCAAAAATATGAATTTTTTTAAGTTGAGCAATCATGTAATTTTGTAATTTTGAGTAGTCAAAATTACATGATTGATCAACTTCACAACTTAGAGGTAAAAAAAAAAGTTTTACCAAAATTCAAAAATTCATATTTTTCAAACAAAACAGAAACACATTTCTGAAAATTTTAGGATCTTTTAATATCAGTACAAGGTGTTATGTAAAAAAATAAAATAAAAAATTTAATGTTGATCGCGGAATTTCACGATTTTGAAAAATTCTCCATATTCATCATTTTTCAAAAACTTATTTCAGAATATTTTTTTTGTAGCCTCAAGTATATTCTTTAAGACGAACCCAGATCGAATTTTTCGTAACTATAATAGTTTTCGAAATATTTAAAAAATAAACTTGAAAAAATAGTCAAATTTTGAATTTTCGAAAAAAAATTTAATTTTTTTCCTTTGCTAGAACGTTGTTTTATGATGAAAGAAAACTTCTGACCAAATTTCATCGAAATTGAAAGGGGTCGATTGCAAATATTGGTCGATTTGACATGGAATGACCCATATTCAAAGGCTTCGCACAGGCAACCATCAGCAAGACACATTCAAAAGTACTTGATACTTGTACGCGAAAAAAGTGCTTCAAGTACAGAAAAGTACTTGAAATTTTCAAGTACAGTACTTCAAGTACGTGAAGTACTTGAAAAATTTAAGTACAATACCTGAAGTACTTTTCAAGTACTTTGTACTTGCAAGTACTGTATTTCAAGTACCTGCAAGTACCGAGTACTTTCAAGAACTGCCCAGCTCTGCTTACAATCATCATGTAGTTTATTAGTAAATAATTTATTTTAATTAAATTATTATTAATATGATGTTTTACGTCGTTTGCGTGCCGATCTCGTTCGACGATCCTGGTCATTATACGATCGACGCAACTGCGCTTCGATCAGGCTCTCTTGCATCGGTAATAGAATAATATTACAATATATGTATATACATAACCCGAGGGATGTTTCAATGTTCAGCTCGATTCTCGTTCGCGAGAAGAACGGGCGCCCTCGTTGCCACCCCCGCGGCTTCTTCGGGGTTATTAAAAAGTTTGTTTACTTTACGACGGCCCGTTATTAAACTCGAATCGAAACGGCTTATGTAAATTGCTCATTATATGGCGACGTCCTGTTTCAGAGATTTTATTACGGTTTCCGCGTGACACATGTACGAGGCTTTCAATGAATGATCGACCGTTTCTTGACTCTTCCTCGATGCGAATTATTTCCGTGATTGACTCACTCTTCGGGCGTTTCATGAAATTTCGATTTTTTCCCTAGAAGTCGTCTCGGTCAGTTCAAACATCTCGATGCAAATTTTTGGGGACGGAAAATTTGGCGACAGTAAAGGGGAGACGTTCCTCCAATGAGAAGATCGAAATTGAAACCATTTGCTCGTAGAGCAACATTTTTTGAAGCTAAAAACAACGAGGGAATTTTCGCGCTAATTTTTTGCATCATGAAGAATTTGGAAACAGATGTATATTGATGGAAAAAATTGTGAGGATGAGGTCGATTTTGAAACGAACGGTCCGTGTCGTATTGCAATGAAGGAATCGAGAGTATATAAGGGTAGATAGCACTGAAGACGAGAGTCGGAAGAAAGAGAACGTTTTAATTGGAATGTAAATCGCGTCTACCGCGACATCCCCGTCCTGCCGAATTCTCCCTTTCTCAAAAGAAACTCGCCACCGCCCCGGGTCTTGGCTCTCTTGTCCCTCGTGGCTTTCATCGGGGTATAAAAATTGTGCGCCCTTTTCCATCACTCCTACAATTTCATTCTTCTCGATTCTCTCGTCTTTTTCCATATTTCACTGGCGTCTTTCTCTCTTACACTCTTCACCCTCGACCTCCCCCATTTCTCGCGACCGTTCCACTGACTCAAATTTTCAAGAGTAACGAAAAAAGAAAAAAAAAGAATTAGCGTCGAAGAGCCAGCGCAGCGGAGTGCAAAACTTTGGCTCGTGAAATGAAAGAAAGTTTGAGTCAGAAAAAAAATGAAAAAATAAGAATCGTCGCGCTTGAAGTGGAAATGGAGAAAACAGGTCAGACGAATGAAAAAAATGTGTCGTCAATCGTATTTTTTTTTTAAATTCATACAAGCACCTTAAGTGGAGATAAATTCGTCTGATGGGCATGTACTATGTCACATGTGACATCTGTATATTGTATTAAAGAAATATGCAAATTTCACTGTTTGCCCTTCCAGGAGGCGCTGTTGATGGGGAAAACTGTTAAAATTAATGGGAATCTCAGCAGTTCTCACTGATCATTTTTTTCCGTTTGGGATTCGTTGGTCACATTATTTTTTCATTATATTCTGCTAGCCTCATTCTCGTACAATTTTGATTCATTTTGGATACTTGACATTGGAGCGATGAATGTGGAAGGCTTCGTTTTTTTGGAAAATTCCACACCGCTGTGACAGTAATGGTAAAATTTTTTTACTTTTTTAATTCTCCCTTTGTCAGGATATTTTTTTTTATCCGAAGCTACAAGAATCTCGATGAACAATGCAATGGAGAACGAAAAAGTGGAGTTTTCAAGTGCCTTCGTGTACAACGGCGAATCGTCGAGATCTCTTTTCCCTCTTGATTTTCCTTTACCCGGCATATACGGCAAACTCCATACCGAAAAGCGTAAACAGAAATTGTCCATACGCGGTACAGCGCCCACAGCGTGCTCGGGGGACACAATCAAAAGTTGCCATGACTACAAGCCACGACAGTGCACACTAGTTCATCACACAAAGAGATGAAAGCGAGAGAGAGAGAGAGGGGGGAAGAGAAATAAACAGAATTCTCGATTTCTGCAAGAATGGACAGAATTTTACCCATCATTCCAATACGCATTGTCATTCGTGAAAATTCTTCGCAATTTTCGTCCATGCGGATTCGTCCTCCGAGCTTTGAAAATTCAACGATAATTGTTGAGCTTGTCAAAATAAAATTCACTCAACCTGCACAACGATGAATGGAATAAAAACGAAAATCATTCAGGGTGACCACTGTCCTGGAAACCTGAAAACTTGAAAACCTGGAAATGTCAGGGAATTTTTTGCGTGACAGGTAAATTAGGGAAATGTCAGGGAAATTAAATATCAGTCAGGGAAAATACGAAATATCAAATTAAGAAAAAAAAGTGTATGGATGAATATTTTTTTCTGCGCAGTGTTGAAAAAAAATTATGGGTGAACATTTTCTTTCTGCGCAATGCTGAACAAAATTATGGGTGAACATGGATGGATAGAAAAAATCGGTAGCTCCTACTGTTTAGAAAAAA
This sequence comes from Alloplasta piceator, assembly GCA_946863875.1. Lineage (NCBI taxonomy): Eukaryota > Metazoa > Arthropoda > Insecta > Hymenoptera > Ichneumonidae > Alloplasta > Alloplasta piceator. The sequence goes on along the minus strand of OX333076.1, from coordinate 43,264,931 downwards.
ATTCGTCGCAGGTCCGGAGCCAGTATAATTGTTAAATTTAATTAAAAAAACTTGCAAATCGAAAATTTGCACATCGCTTCCTCAGTATTTTTTCATATTTACAAATCCTCCTCTATGAGGAGATGTTAGCAAATTTTAGTAAATGTTAGCTGTCACAGTTTTGGCTTCCTCATAGAGGAAGCTTTGTAAGTACGGAAAAATACTCTGGAAACGATGTGCAAATTTCTGGTTTGCAAGTTTTTTTTTACCACCTCTGGTTATCGAAGTAATAAAACGGCAGCTTTGTATCGTACAATTTTCGATCAAGCTTTTTTTTTTAAAATTTCAAAATTGCATCAAATTTGCACGATTCAAGCGATTTTTGCAAAATTGAATACCAAGTAACTTTTTCCATTAAACTACCATTATAGAAATTTTGAGCCTGATATAACGAAATATGTGCAAGCTAGAGCGATCATGCGCTTTTTGCAAAAAATTCAAAATTTTATCAATCACGAACCCCTTGAGCGATTTTCGCGAAATTCAATGGCAATAATCTTTAACACTCAAACTATCTGTACAATATTTTTTAACCAGATATCGGAAAATTTGCGAACGCTAGAACAACCACGCCATTTTTTTGAAAATTTAAAAGTCGCATAAAATTCGCACACGTCAATGAATTTTTGCTAAATTCATAACAAACAAAGGGGCTGTGGAGCTCAGCTTATGTGCAAAATTTTGGCTCGCTACGCCAATGTGGTCTTGAGATATAGATGTTCGAATTTTTCGAGGCAGCGACACACATACACACATACATACATACATACATACATACATACATACATCTGGACATTTTTAAAAAATATGATTTCTCGATGTTTTAGGACATTTTGAACAAACTGACATGAAGATCTCGAAAAAAAAAATGTTCACAAATACAAAACTCCCTCTATGAGGAAGAGATTGTGGTACAAACTACCCATTTTTCAACAAAAATATATATTTATAATGGAGCCAGGAGGAGGCAACGTCACAGTGATCGAGATTAAGAGAGCGAGGTGAGGACAACTTTTCAATCTCCTCGAGAAAACGCGCGTTGGTTCCTTCGACCATACCTGAACCACCGCTTCGCATTCACAATTTCCCCGCAAATTCGAAATGGCGATGTGATAATAACGCTGAAATATGAAATGATACGAGGCGAAATAATGAGCTCACAACGTTGGACGTGGACGAAAATTAAATCATCCAACATAGGAGAATCGTGGAAACAGATTTTCGCGAATGTATATCTTTATCTCCGTGTTCATTACCGTTGTTTCAACTTTGCGTGAATTATTCCGAGGAAGCAGAGTAATTGAGGCCCTTCCATAAAAAGACCAACGAGAGAAGCAAAAAGAGAAAGGAAAAAGTAAATATAGCTCAACAGTTCCTGAATAGCGAAACTTTTATTCGTTCTCCGTTGGCGGAGAAACGTAACAGTGAGATCCTCCCAGTCAAATGAGAGATGGGAATACTTGGTGGATATGAAAAATCTTGGACCACCGCGACCGCTGAGAAATAGAAGCGATGGACTCGCCGGACAAAAAAAAATATAGATATAAATTTTAGATGGAAATGTGAAAATTGGCACTAATGAAAAATAGGCTATTCATCGGAAGCTGGAGAAGATAAATCAGCTCGAATGGCGATGGTGCCGAAAGAGAGGATCTGCACACTCCGGAAGGGCACAAAACGTTGTACCTAGTTGAACGGAGATACGAGAGAGTGCGAGGGGAAAAAATGTATTTGCAGTTCCAGTTTGCTCCGGTTGGCAAGCCGAAAGCTCGACGGTAAATCCAGCTTACAGGCAGCTGTGTAAACGTTGACCTATATTACAATCACGACGAAAACCTGCAACGCCATTCTCCACGCTTTTTCGTTTCAGGATCCTCTCACCTTGCACATCGTAAATATAATATTGCCTATCTCGAGTATCGATGGAATTCAAAATCCCAAATTGATACTTCATTGTATAATCGATGCATCCTATTTTCTTGGTATCCCGAAATACTTGCGTTTGCCAATCAAACAAAAAAAAACTGCATGAAAAATCGTCAAGGTTTTTTTTAACGTTTGAGAAGCATGTTTTGAAGCAAAATTTATTACGGGTTTTGAAATCGCGCGGAGATTTTGTCGAAAAAGAATTTGTTTATGAGAAAAACAAGGGACAAAAAAGTTTGAGATAAAAATTTTGATTTTTTGGGTAGACTATTGGTAGATTCGTATTCAGGGGGAGAAAATAGGGGAGTGTGGGGCAAAGTGGACATTTAAGGAATTTAAGGATTTTCATCGGCAAGCACACGGTCTTTTAACTACTTTCATGTCTCAAAATTGATTCCCGATCCTAATATCCCTGATTTTGAAAACAAAAAATTGGGGGCAAAATGGACACGCCTCCTCGGATGCAGAAAAATCTATACTCGGTGATTCTCGAAAGTAGAGACACTGTAATCGACTATACCCGAATAAAATATTAACTTAACAATATAAACAAAGAAATAAAGCCAATAAAACCGATCCTCGATCGAAATTTAAAAAAAAACGTGGTAATTCTTCGGACGCTCTTTGCTCTAATTTTTTCCATGTGGAAAAAGTACTATGAATTCACTTTGTTACTGAATAAATTATGGTATTTTCACATATTCATCGACTTTTCAGTCGTGAAATTCATTCCCATTCTTGTTTTTTGAATTTTGTAGAAAAAAAAATTGGGGGCAAAATGAACACGCCTTCTCAGGTACAGAAAATTCTATACTCGGTGATTCTCGAAAATAGAGACACTGCAATCGACTATGCCCGAATAAAATATTAACTTAACAATATAAACAAAAAAATAAAGCCAATAGAATCGTTCCTCGAATGAAATAAATAAAAAAAACGAGGTAAATCTTCAGATTCACTTTGCTCGAATTTTTTCCATATAGAAAATTTACCATGAATTCACTTTGCAAGTGAAGAAATCATGGCATTTTCACATATTCATCGACTTTTTAGTCGTGAAATTCATTTACCATAATTGTTTTTTGGTTCTTGTAAAAAGAAAATTCCAAACTTTACGATTTCCGTGTTTTGTGCTTTTTATTTTGAATATATTGTTCAACAGTATATGAAACGTTACGGGAATCGTGCAGATATAGTCTGAATTCGAAGTAATAATTTTACGAGCTTGACATTATTTTCACTTTCAGCTCGTGTCCACTTTGCCCCCAAATTTGAAATTTTTCGCATGTCCACTTTGCCCCCAGTGTCCACTTTGCGCCACATTCCCCTACATTAATATAGGATTTTAAGAAAATTAATTCATACGAAAAAAAAATGTTGTCATTATTTTTTCCTGATTTTTACCAAAATTAGATTAATTCGCTAAAGTGAAAATCATTTATTTTCTTAATAATATTTTGACTTCAACGTGATCTCATTCTCTTCGTAATCGTTAAAGCTTCAAAATGCGGCTTGGTTCATCCGACTCTGATCACTTTTTGATTTTTTGCAGATTTTCAAAGTTGGACCATCGATTTTTGCAAAATTTCAAATTTGCAAATTTCCAGGTTTCTGAAACATTTGAATCTGTAACATTTTAAGAAGAAAAAAATACAAATTTCAAGATTCGAGGATCCCGTCAATTTTGCGTGGAATGCCCGATATTTATGTATTGCGGAGTGCCCCCTCTCACGACGTATCGGAGGCGACGGGGCGAAATCACTTTCACGAAATCATCGCCCTGGGCGAGAATCTCTCTCACCCTCTCTTGCTCATATACATATATATATATCTATCGATATGGTGTATTCCCAGCAAACCTGTCAATTTTGTGACTGATTCTAATGTTTTCGCTTATTTTGTTTCACTTTTTTTTCTATTCCGTAGAAGTACTCAATTTTTGCAAGATTTTTTTGATGAACCAAAGATTTTCATAAATGTTGGCTTTCCACTGTCATTTTGTTCAGAATTTCACACCAGTTCGTTCAAAATGTCCCAAAAATTTGCCAGAAATCAAATTTAGCATTATTAAGATAAGAAAATAGGGATGGTCTAAGATCGTTTGAAGTATGAAATTTCAGAAAATGAAAAAAGTCCTTATTCATTGAATTCTGTCAGATTTCTGAATCGAAGCGTTCGTGTTAGATTTTAAAAAAGAAAAAGGGATTTTTCCATGCATGGAAAAATCGAGAAAAAAATCAAAACTGCTTTTGAAAGATGCTTAAAAAATGTGAAAGAGTATCCCGAGAAATTGATCCCTCGGGGTTTAAAAATTCGTCGATTTCGCATGAAATACATCATGAACATGTGACCCTCCATTACTAACTACTACACATATCGGTTTTCTCGTTCGCTCTATCCGATCGACAAACTCGCGGCATCCTCGCTATACATGTGCGCTCATATATCCGTTCCCGTTTACATCGAAACCTCCGCAAGCTCCGGCATATAAATACATATATATATATATATGCGTGTGTGTGTGGAAGGAATTTTGCGTGTCAAAGTAATTTCAGGATGGATTCGCGATTGGAACTGATGGAGAGTGGGGAAGGAAAGGAAAAGGGATATGTGACAGAAAGAGAGCGAGAGAGAGAAGGAAGTAAAAGGGATAGAGTAAGCCTCGGTATATACCTATTCGTATTTGCTTCGTCATCAAAGTAATGAGGAATGTACATGCGTCGGCCTTCGTCTCTCTGCACACAAGAATAATTGATGAAGGAATTTCATCCATGTACAGCATAAAAAAGAATCCCCAAACGTCACGACTACTTGGCAAAATATTCAACATTTGCATTACAAAATTATGAAATTACAGAAATTACAGCGAATCAAAAATTTTTCTCATATCGATGATATCACAAAATGACTCTTGAAATAAAAGGATTAAAGACCCTAGGGGTATAAGCATGGTGAATCTGCCCTCGAAAGGTTTTTAAATGATACTTAGAGCATAAGTAGGTACTAATAAAATAATAAGATCCTGAAAGTTTCAGATCCCCATCTCAATTGGTTATTGAGAAAAAGTGAAATATGTAAAAAAAAGAAAAAAAAATTCTCAGGCTTGACCGAACCGATTGATCTAAATTTTTTATATGTTTTGGGGCTGACAACAGTTCCGAGAAAAAAATTAAGAGCTATATAACTCTATAAAATCTTTGAAAAAAAAATATTTTTCTTCCATTTTCAATTTTTAACCGTGATACGATTTTGGCATAATTATGAAACCATTTTTTTTTTCAAACCTTCTATATTTCAATATAACACTATGAATTTTTAAAAATTAAAAAAACGGTACGCCATAGTAGAAAAAAATAAAAACCACTTTTTGGCTCAAATAATGAATTTATTTATATGTTTTGAGGTTTAATTTTTGGTATTTTAACGCATATTTACATAATTTGTATTTATTAAAAATAATATTCCATATTCAAAATAACAACAACATTTTTTTTGCCACAGCCAAAAATTAAACCTCACAACATATAAATAAATTCATTATTTGAGCCAAAAAGTGGTTTTAATTTTTTTCAACTATAGCCTACCGTTTTTTAAATTTTTAAAAATTCATAGTGTTATAGTGAACTATAGAAGGTTTGAAAAAAAAATTGTTTCATAATTGTGCCAAAATTGAATCACGGTGAAAAATTGAAGATGAAAGAAAAATAATTTTTTTTCAAAGATTTAATAGAGCTATATAGCTCTTATTTCTTTTCTCGAAGGTATTATCAGCCCCCAAAACATATAAAAAATTTAGATCAATCGGTTTGGTCAATCCTGAGAAACAAATTTTTTTCTGCTTTTTACATATTTCACTTTTTCTCAATAACTAATTGAGTTAGGGATCTGAAACTTTCAGGATCTTATTATTTTATTAGTACCTACTTATGCTCTAAGTATCATTTAAAAACCTTTCGGGGGCAGATTCACCATCCTTATACCCTTAGGGCCTTTGCAATTTTTATTCTTTACTTATTTGTTGCTGGCAAATCGTACTTTATGATGTAAATAAGAATCATTCTGTATTTTTGCTGACGATCGGAGTACCTCGAGTAATTAATTTTCTCAAGTAAAATCGGCTGCAGTTTGACACGCTCCGTATAGAAAACAGTCTAAAAACATTGAAAACATTTTGTAACTTATTTATAAACATTTTTGGCTTTTCTCTATTTCATTCGCTTCGTCTTTTCTTGATTCTTGTAACTGGCTGCGCATTTATCACTCTTTTCTTATCTTCCTTCATTTCTTTGGCGGAAGAGGCCCTAAAATTACAAACCTTGTTCAAGAGAGAAAGTAAAAGACCGACGAACTTTCAGTTTAGTCGCAAAAGTGCGACTACTGGATCGCCGGAGCTTGTTCTCGGTTGCCGAGTTTTTCGATCCGTAAATCCTTTGAGTGTCTCCTTAGCTCGATTTTCTTAGTCCCCAACACGCCCCTTGGCCACTGCTTCTCACCCTCTGACGACAAAATTGCGAAACGCGAGTCTTTGTACTTCTGCCCCACCGTCTTAAAAACTAACGACAAAACGACGAGCGAAAAGTACGAAGCGATGGAATTTATTTTGTCCTTGCCGCACACTTTCGCTCCGTTGATATTTATTATTCTCGGTGAATCACATTTCGTCGTGATTGAAAACGCACACGAGAAAATGGAACAGGGACAAACGAATTTGAGCAAAACTATATGACAAATAGATTAAACTTTTGCAACAAAAATTAATTTTGCCTCTCTCTGTAAAGCTGAATTGAAAATTGCTTGTTCCACAAGCTTGAAAATATCCTGGAGATCGGCTTTGGCAGAAAAATCCTGGAGTTCACGATTGAGATGGAGAAATTTGCGGTGATGGGATTTGGCAACGCGCGTCATTCGGATCCATCGTAGAAACGGTAAACGAGTATTTTCCTCGTGAGTTTATTTGGGCACTCGCGACGAGTTTCCCGAGTAGAAAGAGAGGAAAAAGAGCGAGAGAGACTGAGAGAGTCCAAAGTGTTTTAGTTTGGCAGAAGCGGAATGATAAAAGCCACGATAAACCATCGCGGCCATTGTGGTCGAGTCGAGGCTTAAGTATCGCTTTCGTACGAAGCTTGCAAGGCCGAGTGCATGACGACGAAAATGACTCTAACCGAGCTCGCAGTTCGGCCTCGCTTGAACAAACAAAACGCCACGTATAAGCCAGTCGTGGGTTTTGTTATCGCGACCATAGGCTCAAGAATACAAAAGCCCTCTCGGTCTCTCCGATACGGCGAGTCTCCGTGCTCGGTTCTTTTTTTTTTCCTTCGAGCTTTTCCTCTCTTCTTTCTCGTACTATTTTCCCCGAGGATTTCACCATTTGCATTCGAACTCTCGCTCAGTCGTTTCGCGTGACTCTGTACAAAGCTTCATTTTTTCATGTATTTTTTTAAACGCCGCAATCGAAACAATCAGAGCTGGGCAGTACTTGAAAGTACTCGGTACATGCAGGTACTTGAAGTACAGTACTTGCAAGTACAAAGTACTTGAAATGTACTTCAAGTATTGTACTTAAATTTTGCAAGTACTTCATGTACTTGAAGTACTGTACTTGAAAATTTCAAGTACTTTTCTGTACTTGAAGCACTTTTTTCAAGCACAAGTATCGAGTACTTTTGAATGTGTCTTGCTGATGGTTGCATGTGCAATGCCTTTGAATATGGGTCATTCCATGTCAAATCGACCAATATTTGGAATCGACCCCTTTCAATTTCGATGAAATTTGGTCAGAAGTTTTCTCATATCATAAAACAAAGTTCTAACAGAGGAAAAAAATTAAAATTTTTCAAGTTTATTTGTTCAAGTTTATTTTTTTAATATTTTGAAAACTACTGTAGTTACGAAAAAATCGTTTGGGGTTTGTCTTAAAGAGTATACTTGGGGCTACGAAAAAAAATATATATATTGCGAAAGAAATTTTTGAAAAATGATGAATTTGGAGAATTTTGAATTTTTCAAAATCGTGAAAATCCACGATCAACATTAAATTTTTGGTTTTATTTTTTTTATATAACACTTTGTACTGATATTAAAAGATGCTGAAATTTTCAGAAATGTGTTTTTTTTTTCAAAAATATGAATTTTTGAATTTTTGTAAAACTTTTTTTTACCTCTAATTTAAGTGAAGTTGATCAATCATGTAATTTTGACTGCTGAAAATTACAAAATTACATGATTGCTCAACTTGGAAAAATGCATATTTTTGAAACAAAAAAAAATACCTTTCTGAAAATTACAGGATCTTTTCAAATCAGTACAAGGTATTATATTTGAAAAATTCAACAAAAAATTCGATGTTATTGTGGATTTTCACGATTTTAAAAAATTCCAAATTCTCCAAATTCATCACTTTTCAAAATTTTTTGTCGGAATATTTTTTTTTTCGTAGCTCCAAGTATACTCTTTAAGACGAAACAAACGATTTTTCATAACTATCATAGTTTTCAAGATATTCAGAAAAAAATTTTGAAAAATGGTTAAATTTTGAATTTTGCATAACTTTTGAAAAAAAAAATTCAGTTTTTTTTCTTGGTAGAACTTGGTTTTATGATCAAACAAAACTTCTGACTAAATTTCATCGAAATTGAAACTGATCGATCCCAACTCTTGGTCGATTTGACATGGAATGACCAAAGTACCAGAATTTACGAGACGTACCCGAAAACTTGGAAAGTACTTGAACCTGGTACTTGATTTTTTCAAGTACTTGTTTCAAGTACTCGTCTTGGCGAGTACTTGCAAGTAACAAGTACTTTGTACTTCAAGTACCTACGGTACTTTGTACTTGATACTTGAAGTACTTTCAAGTACTTTGCCCAACGCTAGAAACAACGAATGCCGGGTGAGAGAAAAAAGGGATGAGAAACATATAATCTTGAAATCTCGTTGTTTCTCGGAGCTCTTCATGCTCAACATTTTACTTAAAAATTTGACATAAAATTTCTAAAAAAAAAAAAATTCATCCCCATCCCTCAAAGAACATTTTTCCCACATTCAATACCTTGTCATCCGTTATATTTGGGCTAAAAAATCTTGCCAAATAATAAAAAAATTAGGAAAGTTAGAGTTTACAATGATTTTCCAAAATTAGAAAGAAAAACAGCATTTTTAACCACACAATTTTCCCGAGATTTTATTTTGCAATCCCAGAATTTTTTTTGAAAATGTGATAACTAAGCTTCCTCTATGAACAAGCAAAGATATTCTAAAGATTCCTTCATCAAACGTCTGATGAAGAAAGCTTTTTTCTCAACTTCCACCTGAATATAACCCTTTGAGCCCTCGACGATCGAGACGTTCCTCGATCGCGCGATCAGCAATTTCCGTCTGTCGGTCCAACGCTTAAGCATCACCGAGAGGAAGATCCGGATTGAAGAAACGAAGTGGTTCTCTTACTTCGAGTCCGAGCCAAATGGCCAGACGGGGCAAACAACGTTTTCTGCCAGAGCCACAAGTTTCCGAAACACACATATATCACGTTACATTGTAACGTTTATATGTATATATGTGTGTGTGTGTGTGTATGTACGGTAAAACTGAACTTGCACGATGGTAGATTCGACTGTGTTTTGCGCATACAGTGGTGTATCATTGGTCGAAGAGCTTGGGAGCTTGAAATCAAGAGCGGAGGATAGAAAACCCGGTATACGAGTATATCCGTTAACAGGGTTGAGTGTACAGTTGGAAAGCACGGAGGGAAAAGCCACTTGAGTATTCCTTGTGTACTTCGCAGTGGTATTTAGAGCCTCGCTAATGCATCTCGGGTATTTTCGTGAATTGTTGGCGAGTTTACTTCGCTCTGTCCGCCTCCGCGAATCCTACGAACCCCATTCTTGGCCTTGTTCCGGGCTACTTTGACTTTGGGGGTTATTTTGTTGATTTTTGAGGCTACTTTGGACGAGCAGCAAAATACGGTAAAAACGTGTGCGCAGTGAACCCTCGTGACCTTGTGGGGTGGGAGGGGGTGTGGGGAGTGGGTAGAAGAGGAAAAAAAGTCATTCATAAACCAGGTACACAGATATGTGTAACAAGTCAAGATGTCCGAACAATCAATGATCCCATTCGTATGAAGGGAATAAAGAAGGGCAAGAAGAGCGACTCCAACGTCTGTTACATCTGTAAGGCCCGAATTTCAAGTCACAAGTCCTACCCTAAGATCGAACTTTCCATGGAACTCAAGTTGGAACTTAAGATCGAACTTAAGTTCCAATTTAAGATGAATCGTAAGTTGAACTAAAGCGCCATTATAAGTTCATACTTGGGTTCAAACTTTAGTGCAAACTTCAGATCGATCTTAAGTTCAAATTTAAATTTGGTTTGAAGTTCGAACTTAAAATCCATCTTGAGCTTAAGCTTAAGTTTGATGGTACTTAATTATTTTCACAACTAATTTAAAATAACACGGTTGAGGGAGGCGATGAAAGAAGTTTGATCGAACTTGAGTTCGTGCTCAAAATGGATCTCAAGGTCAAACCTCAAACCCAATTTAAGTTTGAACTTAAGATCGATTTGATGTTCGCATTAAAGTTTGAAGATAAGTACGAATTTATAATGATACTTAAGTTCAAACTTAAGATTCATCTTAAATTTGAACCTTGACTCGCTCGCTACGATAAAATCGCGTGGGGGACAAATTTGCCCAGCGCGGAATCACTTTCGATACGCCATGTTCTGTTCGATATGCCTTTTTTTAAGAGGTGGTTCTACCTGAAATTTTAGAATCGGCCGAGCTGAAGTAAAGTTACGAGCACTTGAAATTTCGCAAAAATTGAACGAAAAAGGTTTTTGATGAAATTTCTTAGAAATTTTGATTTTTTGGGAAAACTATTGGTAAATTCGGGTTCAGGGGGAAAAAATACATCGATATAAGGTTTAAAAAGAAAAAAATTAATTTTTTTTTTCTTTCGCATTTTGGCCAAAACTAGATCTGTTCATCAAAATAGCTGTAGCTTTTTTTCTAGATGAAATTCCGGTTTTGACTTGAGCTTATTCTCTTCGTAATCGTTCAAGCTTCAAAATGCCGCTTGGTTCATCCAATTCGGATAATTTTTCAATTTTTGGCAGATTTTTAAAGTTCGACCATCGATTTTTGCCAATTTTTGCATACATACCCCTTTTCATTTTTTTCGCCGATTTTCTAACTGCTCGCATTTCTACAAAAATTAAGTTATCGGATTGAACCAAACGCCATTCTCTAAGTTTAATGACAGCCTTTAAGTACGAAAAAAAAAATTTTGAATCGGTCAAACTGAAATAAAGTTGCGAGCACTTGAAATTCCGCTATTTTGAGGTTTTTAAAAATAGGGCAAAAATTGAGCAAAAAAAATTATTTTTATTTTTATCGTCTTCGAACGTTATTTCGATGGGAAATTCACCGCTGAGTGCGAATCACGCAGAGTTATCGTCGAAAAAAAATGTATACATGAGAAAAAGCAGGGAAAAACTAAAAAAAATATATATTTCAATACACCGTGTTCTTTTTGATACGCCTTGTTTTAAGGATGTTGAGTCCCAAATCGCAAATGATGAGAAAATTCTGAAAATTTGGTATGTTTTTGGATGGATTATTTAAGAGGTCGTGTAAAAATTTCACGACGATTAGGAAGCCCGTTATCGAACAATTAACATTAACAAATTAAATTAAATGTAGTCTTATGGAAACTGATATATCTTTGCGTTAAGTTTTTTTTTTTGACCTCTCAATTTTTTAATATCTACACTAGCAACGGAAACAAAACGAAGTTTATTGATAAATATTTTTTTTATTTGTCAAAAAAATTGTTCTTCACAAAATGTTAATTTTTTTTATAACATGCTTCCTAATCGTCGTAAAATTTGTACACGACCTCTTAAATTCTTCATACAAAAACATACAAAATTTTCAGAATTTTCTCATCATCTTTCATTTTAACCCTGAAGGAGGTTGAAGTAATGATGATAGAATTCTGAAAATTTAATATGTTTTTACATCAAGTATTCAGGCGGTCGTGTACAAATTTTACGACGATTAAGAAGCTATTTATTGAACAATTAACATTAAAAGATTTCATAGGGACTCAATATCCTTAAAAGGTGGTTCGACCCATCGATACAAACAATTTTTCACAATTTCAGAGGAGTCTCCATAGGAAAAATTGTTACTATTGATGGGTAGAAAAACCTCTTTAAAAAAGGCATATAAAAAAGAACACGGTGTATTTGGTTTGCGAAATCTAGTTTGGCCTTAGATTGTTATAAATCTATGTTACGTGTGTAATAAATTTTCTTTCATATGGTGTCACTAAGATGACAAATTTGAAGGAAAAGGGAAAAAAAGAGAAAAAGAAATCTCTCGGTGGTCCTTGAATTCTTTCTTGCGTAGTTGAATCCTCCTCGGTAAAGTCTCTTTGGGTATGAATTCTTTCAATTCCTTTATATTCCATGGGTAAAATTGATGGCCCGGGCAATCCCAGTCCGCGATTGACCTTACTCGATTATACAGGATGAAGGAAAAATGGTGTAACATAAGATAAACACTGTGGCTATCGAATTGGAGGTCAGTGTTGCGGTAATCCGTCAGCTTGATCGTTGACGCGAAATTTCGCATTGAATCGTCGCTAATAACAGACGGGCCAGATGCTCAAGAAGGACGTGCAAATCCCACCAAGTTCACGACGATAACTCGTTACTTCTCGTTGAGATTAAACGAGTCTCGTCGAAGCAACAAAACCAACAACTATTAATCGAAACGCAGCCGCACATTTGGCAAACTCCCTCTTATACGTGATTCGCCGCACGTTTCTCTCTCGACTTTTCGATCACTCCGGATTCTGTACAGATATATATTGAGACACGCCTACATGCTTTGCCACGAAATTAATGACAGTCATTTCGTTCGCACGAATCGAACTCTACGTGTCTCGCAACACCCTTAGACCTTACTAAACCCAACCCCCACTCAGGGGGAGTGCTTAAACCTTGTGGCTTAGCTCCCTCAACCCTGTATGTCAAGACCGAAAAGCTTGCGCCGGCAATTCAACCAGCGTTAACGAGCAACCGTATTTCATTCTGCGATACATAGAATAAATCCTTCTGTCTTGAAGAGTGAAAATATCGGAGCAATTGAATCCTTCCTGATGGCCATGGACATTGTTCTTCATAAAGCCTGAGCATCGGAATCTCTGAACAAATTACTGTGATCCAGTATCAAGCTTCGAGCAACAAAAAATAACGATTATGTTCATCAAGTATTTGCATTACATCTTTGAAACTTTGCAACAAGATCAGAAGATCTTTAATCGCATCGTCTTATGCTCTAAGGTCTAAACTTTGCTCTGGAATCAAGATTTTGTAAAAATTCGAAATAGCGACAGTTACAATAATTCTACGACCCTAAGCTCAAGAAAGTCCCTTAAAGGAGTGCAGTTACTCGTCCGGGTGGGGACTGTTTATGCTTTTATAGATGGAAGAACTTCAAAGGATGGACAATGCCATTTCTTCCGCCGAATGGTGGAAAAGACGATTGGTACAAGAGGATTGGGAAGAGGACTGGTACAAGTCATGTTGGACGTATAAACGGATTGAAACGGGTGTATTAATGCTGAATGGTCACGTGTTACATTTAAAATTGAACGAAACGCGTGGGAGATGTGAGTGGAATTGAGGAGAAGAAGAGTGAAAGTTGGTGATCCGCGCGAAATGTCTATGGCTTGACGCCAAAGGCAGAGGTACAAGAAGAGTCGGAGATTTCAAGTGGGTTTCCACATTCCGAGTCTTCATTTCATCGAATGTTCACGAGGTCCCAAAGGTTCGCAATGTCACGTGAATTTTTGGTGTTGTAAGACCGAACGAGGAGCGAACGAATGACGTTGACGAGCGTATAAACACAGACGATGTAGTCGAGATAACGTTTAATGTCGCAGGTTACGAAGGGTTTATAGCGAGGAACACGAGAGTAGACACGACGGTGGATGAAATTTACTCACCGTCGTTGCCATGTAGGGTCCTCTGCGAGATGGAGAAGGACCAAGAGGAGCGTAGGAGGATGAGAAATAGGAGGTGAACAAAGTAGGTGACTTCTGACGTTGAATGTCACTGCTGCTTGTGTCGTTGGTGTCGTGCCTGGTGGTGAACGAGTCCCATGGACCTTCGCTATCCCGGCCATCATCGTATGATGTCGAAACTGTTGGCTCCAGGCATCCTGGGAAACACAGCCGCTCGAAGAACGATGAACGGCCATTCTCGACCCTAGGAAAGTGTCGAGGACATTGTCGAAAAAAAGATTGCCGAAGAAAGACATCGGTATTTGATGCAACTATTGGACAATATTCATGGCAATGATTCCACTGGAATCAGCCCTAAATTCCTGATAAATAATTCCAGTAATTTCGACTCCTCCTGTCCTGATTATTTTTGCGTTGCCTAATTAAAAGATTTGCGTCTTCATTCGGGATTGTTGTTGCTTTTTTTTTTTGGGCATTCTCAGGTAGGAAATCAAAAGGCTGACGATGGAAACAAGCTTGTGCGAGCCTAGTTTCACCGAGCCTGAGTGAGACAGACCTGGGCCAGGTTTCATTGCACCGTTTAGAGCAGCCTGGAATCAAGACTGGCTGCTTAGCCTAAACTCAGGGTTATTTCAGGCTTTATTCAGCCGGTGCATTTTAAGGCTAAAAAATCAAGGCTGGATGCAGGCTTGTTTCAGGTTGTGATAAAATGAAATAATTAGCCTTAAAATTAATCGGCTGAATAAAGCTTGAAATAACCCTGAATTTAGGCTAAGCATCCATTCTTCGTTCCAGGCTGCTCTAAACGATGCAATGAAACCTGGCCCAGGTCTGTCTCACTCAGACTCGGTGAAACAAGGCTCCCACAAGCTTGTTTCCATCGTCAGCCTTTTAGCTGAGTTTAACATAATATTTTTTTTGGTATTTTTATGAAAACAAAATTTAGCAATAAATGCGAGAATATTTTGAAATTGTGTATCTGAATAATATCTGAATAGTATCTTTCAAAGAATAAGATAATCAAAATCAAATTTAGTACATATATTCAATATTATATACATACACATGCATATACATAAATTAAAAATATGTTATAAATAATACAAAGACATAAATGGTAATAATAACAATATAAATTAAGTAATAATATTCATTATCATTTAATATTATTATTATTATAACAAAGATATTAATAATATTTATTATTATTATTGTTGTTATTATTATTCATCTGATTTAATATTTGATTTTTTTAAATTAAGTTAAAAGACAAGTTGAACCAAAAAATGGCCTTCGGGTAATGAAAATGAGTTCTTAATACTATTTTGGTACGTATTTATTTCTCGGCCTGGGTTCTATAAATATGATATTTACATCAGTATATCAAAAGTAGTCGGTGGTGTAGTGGATAGCGTTCCAGTTTTAGGTCGTTAGTTAAGCTCGATAAGTAGGTAGGTTACAAATCCCAGTCTGGTCTCGTACGTATTCCAGGGTCCGCGAATATGCAAGAAAACTAAATCAGTCGGAAAAATCCATGAACTTTCAAATTATCAATTTTTTAAATAAATTTAATTCATGTTGAATTTGAGGATATGTATAAAACGAGGGTCGCGGGTTCAAACCCCACTGGGGGAAAAAAATTTTTTTCGTTACTTGACCCTTAGAAACTATTAATTATGAATATGGAACTGATTTTCATCGTAACAACTGATGAATATATGGAAAAAATAAATAATTCTGCACGGGTCATGAATGCTCGTAAAGGCTTCAGTAAGGCTCGTTTCAGGCTTCGTACAGGCTTTTCTAGCAGCCTTTGGTCAAGCCTGAGTGCAAGAGCCTGAAACCGCGTTATCATTCAGAGGTTTTCCTATGCTTAAAATGAGGCTGGTGCTCAGCCTGAATTAAAAAATGTGAGCCTTGTTTCAGGGCTTGGCGAGCCCTTTTTTCATCGTCAATTCCTACCTGGGAATTGTCCAAGCGCCAAACATCCCTGTAAAGTTTGGAGTCCACTGTGATACTCCGCTGACTCGGTTTCTCGCTGGAAAACTCAAACTGGACACTCTCGCTGCATCGAAACACCGACGGCACGATAAAACGTTACGACTACCCCCATCGCTTCCGTTATTTCCTCTGCCGAGTATACGAATCATAGCCAAACGCTTCAGCACCAGCATACCAGTTTATGGTACTTCCGGTTGGGCAGCAAACTCCCTGTCTATTTATCTCCCTCTCTGTTTTTCCTCTCACTCACGAATGCCAGTGGTGTGTGGACCGTTAGCTTCGACAACAAGCTCAGCGGCAATACGAAACTCCCCGGTTATTGCCCATTGCGCCGATGAAAACGTACACATCCTGTGGGTTGGCTCCTGGGTACGTTACACAATGGCATATCAATCTGTATTTTTATGGAAACGATGCCATTCGTTGATACAATAAAGTGTCAGCGATTGTAAAATGGATACGCGGAAGGCAAACGGGAGAAGAATGATTGACGTCGTGTGATTCAAAAAAATCCGCTTCATTTTGTGATCAATACGATGAAACTTCGAACTTGGTTATCGCTCGACAAAGTAACATTGTTCGGTATGGCATATTGAAAGTGGGGCTGAGGGCATTCAAAGGACGAATCGAGGGAACGAAGATTGAGAAAGCCAGAGTGAGGAAGGTCATCCTTCCGCTACACGCAACGTTCCGAAGATTAACCCAAGGCAAGTTTCTCCCCAGGATTTGAGGCCCTCCCCAAAACTTGATACCTTAACCCAGCCAATCAAACTTTGAGTTCCGGTAATCCCGACGCCAAATATCCCGTTTGCCAGGTTATAGATTAGTCTCCGTGTGTCTGTGCGCGTTTATGTGCCCAAGATGGAAAGAGGCAAAAGCCGATTGGCGGAATAGAGAACGTCGAAGGTTTTGGATACCGGGTGCTCGCGGCCCGTTTTCGGAGTTTCCACGAGGCTAATCCTTCGACGCTCCTCGACGATTTTGGCCCTTCGTGCGAAGGCAGAACCGCCAACGAGAACGAGAGAACGCTCTCGGAGCTTCGAATTACTTTGGCAGCTTTGAATCGCTCGATACAGCTTCTCTCTCACTCTTTGAGAGACTCGAACAAACCCAAGATGAAGTCCAAGTTCGCGAGGCTTACGCCAACCGCTCGGTCCTCGATTCCGATCAATATCGACCAGATTTCTCGTGACAAATCATCATGTCAATTTATTTCTCTGTCACTCGCTGCGTCTGAGATTTTGTTCGGATAAATCTCCAATGTTCGTGATTGAAACATTTTTTTAAGCCAGCAATGTTTTTAGCAACAAAAAATCCATAATCCAAGGATAATCACTCTATAGACCCTGAAAAAATCGTTTTTCAAAACTCTTGGATTCTCATGAAATTTCGGAGTTCAAAAAAACCCTCTTTTTCATTTTTTACTTTGCCAGAAAATCTCTAAAATATCAAGAAAAGAATACGAATTTTGTAAAAAACAACATTTCTGATGATTTTGAATATTTTTTAACAAATTAAATCCTAAGAGTACTCCATTACTCCATTATATTAAACTCTTATTTAATAGTAACAATTAAATGCATGATAGATTTGATTAAATTTGTATTCATTTGATTAATTACATTGATCGCATCATAAACATGAGAATATTTGGATCTAAAAAACGAATTCAATACGATATTATTTTTTTCGAAAAAATTATTTTCTTGCAATAAAGTCATTATTATTTTACTCCAAAAAATATTTTTATTTAAATAGATTCGATTGAATTTGTATTCATAAGATTAATAAGATTTATCGCATCATAAACATTAGATTATTTGAATGTAAAAAACGTCTTCAATACGAAATTATTTTTTTCGAACAAAATTATTTCTTTGCAATAAATTCATCATTATTTTACTCCTAAAAATATCTTTATTTAAATAGATTTTAATAAATTTGCATTCATTGGATTAATTAAATTTATTGCATCATAAATATGAGATTATTTGAATCTGAAAAACGACATCAATATCAAATTCTTTTTTTCGAACAAAATGATTTCTTTGCAATAAATTCATCATTATTTTACTTCTAAAAATTTTTCTGTGGTATTTTCAATATTCATTAGATATAAATTTGATTGTGATTATTTTAAAAGAAGCTGTAGTAAAATAAGGAACACATGATTTTATTCCAATAGAATATTTGTTTGGAATGATTAAATGTGTATTTCCTTCAAGCAAAGAACTATCATTTCTATAGTATACTTGAATAGTATACATAATTTGTTAAAATCTAAAAAACTGGTTTTTCAAATGTTTTCTTATATTCGAATCTTCATAACTCCTAAATTTTTTCAAGTGCATAGTAGGAGTCGATAGCGTAATAGGTAGCGTGTTAGGACTCTCGGTCGGACAGAGAAATTAGATCGGAGAATTGGCGCAGATTTATCTTTTTTTTTTTTTATTAATCTCTTTTTGGGGTCACTAAACTATGCATATTAAATTATTTGGCAGGGGCTATATATTTTTTATAAAAAGTTTAACAACAATTAATAAACACGCCTTTGATTGAACCAATCATTTTTCCTGATGATTGGACTAATTAATTCGTTGATTCAACAAATTTTTGTTCTCAGTGCTTCCTGTATTAAAAGACGTGCATGTCTTGAGTGATAAAATGTATTCTTGATTCAAACAACATATTACATATAATTGATAACATATTGTTAGATTCAAGTAAATTCGTTTATTGAAACAGAAATTTATGGAATCGACTGAAAAAAATGAACCGAGTAAATATATAAGGGAACCAATTTAATATGTTTTGGCAAATAATGACAAAAATTATTTTTTTCCTTCAAAACTTTATTTCATTGGTTCTAGTAATTTTTTCTCTCAGTGTAACAACGCTCAACTCAACTTCTTAACGATAATCACTGTGACGGAGAGATTTATTATTGAGAAGTTACGTCTGCAAATATGGGACGTGGTCGGCGATTCCATCGCTTTACGAGATCACTTTTTCATCGGTCTTGGGGAGATTATTTGTGGTGGAAATTAAGGGAGGAATTAGGAAAAGTCGAGGGAAATGCTTGGAGAGGAAATTGGCTGATGTAATTCTGGGGAGAGAAACGAGAAAGAGAGAAAGAAACGTTATCAGTGCGGACAGAAATACTAGAAGGTAGCACATCGAGCCCTTTTCTCGTACTATCGGTCTACACGTCCATCCAAACACACTGCAATGCTCTTTCTTCCTGTGGTTTCCACTCTATATTTCTCTCTCACCCTCTCTCGTCCTTTTCCTCTCTTCCCAGTCCTCACACTCGTGCCATCACCGGACGAACATCCGGATTCGGCCAACGCATGCATATGCAAATTTATTCGTCCAGCGCATTAGTATGTGTCGCTCCCGTGACGACACGTAGAGGGTGCTCTATATACATATATATATATATGTACGTCGTCGTGGAGTATGGAAATACGCAGAGTAGCATGAATTTATCCACGTACATATAGAATCCCTCCCTATGTATTTCTACCGTGCCGTTCAAAATTAAAAAAATTAATCAAAAATTGATTCGATTGTTTATAACAATTTTAGATATTTCTGTCTCTTCCCAAATTTTTATATAGGTGATAAACGGTACAAAATTTTTTTTTTTGTTTCTTCCAAACAGGCTCAAAAGTTTCATTTAGGTATAAGAAAAGGTCTGTGAAAATATGAGCTCTTAATATTAATATTAACATCGTTCTCATCGCACTTTTCGATTTTCCATAAGAATAACATGGGAAAAATTATTTTTACGTCTTCTGATTTTTATAACTAGCAAACAATCCATCATACGAGAAATCTAAAGACATGTCTTTGTACAGAATTGAACGCTCTACAAAAAAGGTTACGAGTAACTTTTTGATAAGTCCACTCGTTCAAAAGTTATTCAATGTTTAATTTCAATTATTCGTAAATCTTGCTGATTTTTGGATATTACACCAGAACTAGTTAGTTTTATCGACAATCTGTGAATGAAATGTGATGTTAAACATAAATTAAACTTTCGACAAATGTTGACCAATAGTTCTCACTATAATAATAAAAAAAACCAGAACGCTTTAAAAAAATTGTGCAGCAGAAGTTTGCTTAAAAATTTATTTTTCTATTAAGAAATTCATTGTAGTCTCTATCAGTACATCTTTATTCGTTTTTATTTTTTAATTTAAAACAAAAACAAAAAAAAGTAAATTTTGAAGCTAATTTCTGCTACACAATTTTCTTAAACCTTTCCATTTTTTTACCTATTCTAGTGAGAACTATTGGTTAACCTTTGTCGAAAGTTCAATTTATGTTTAACATGAAATTCTATCCACATTTTGTCGATAAAACTAACTAGTTCCGATGTAATATCCAAAAATCGGCAAAGTTTACGAAAAATTGAAATATTTTTCACATATTTTCACAGACCTTTTTTTATACTTGAATGAAACTTTTGAGCCTGTTTGGAAAAAAAACAAATTTTTTAATACACAAGCACCCAGAAAAAATCCACAAAAATTTTGCACTTTGCCAAGTGATAAAATAATTTGGATAATTAAACAAATGACGTTAATTCGCCATGATGAAACGTTGTAAACAAGGTGACGGATGTGAAAAAATATAAAATGTTTATAAAACAAAGTTTCACGATAATGAAGGCTTTAATAAGAATTTTCTCATCAAACTCTTATCGAATAATTTATACGTTGAGCGACAACCTGAACGCACTTTGAAATTCGGAAAAAGTTATAATTATCTAGTAGATTGAAATATGAACTTTCAAATATATTTCATTTTTATGGATTATATCAATTTGTGAATCGCCCTGTATAAGCATATATATGAAGGCGGAATGAGACTGGACGGAAAACGGGGGACAGAGAGAGAGAGAGAGAGAGAGAGAGAGAGAGAGAGAGAGAGAGAGAGAAGAGGCAACGGTGACGGATGCAAAAACGGACGTGCAGGGTTCAACCCCTTCGTCTAAATTTTAGGGGGTAGATAGGGCATAACGGACATATTCGACACAAAAAAAAGGGATTACGTCAAAAAGTATTTTTTCGCGAAACGAAGGAATTTTGACATCGGTAGATCAAAATATATTCAAGGCGATCGAAAATTCGTCTTGCTCCATTCGAAAAACCTTGGTTTCGAGTCTCAAGCGCTCAGATTCAATCTGCAGAAGTATTTTTCTTCGTCAATAAAATTTTTGTCGTGACATTCCATCTCTCCTGGAATTATCCCGTATGCGTAAAACCTTTGGCGAACGTTGAGGTTTCTCTCATTGGCTCTCTCCACCGACGAAAGAGAACGGCGAAAGGGAAAGCCTACGCAGGGTCATAAATTAAATGATGTAAATGCTGTGTCCGTACGAAGAGACAACCCCACCGAATTTCTCTGCATCGAAGGGCGGCGCTCTGGGGCATCTCTCGTCGCAGTTTCAAAACCCTTCACGGGCTCTGCGTCCCCGCTCCAATCCTCATTTTATACATATGCATACGTTAAACCCTCGCTGACGAGCGAAAGGACCAATTCTCGTGAAATTCGTGCTGCAAAATCGATGTCAGACTCATTATTTTTATTTATCTCACGATTTTGTCGCATCTCTCGTTTCGTCGATTCTCCGGATTGACCCTGTTGAACCTCCTTCAACCTCTTTTTGCGCTTGAAGATAATATTCCGATAATTTTACGCCAGAAGAGCTCAAAAATATTTTTAGGTTCGGATAAATATGGGGCATTCCATCCCAAATCGGACAGTTTGAAAAACTTTTTTATTTATTTCCTCAATTTTTTTATATTTTTGAGTACCCATCAAAAGACCTTTCCTGTTAAATTTTGAGATTTTTTTTGATTACCCGTTCAAAAGATATTAAATTAACAAGAAAAACCGCTCTTTTTTTGGTATTTTGGTAATAACTTCTTTAATAATGGTCCAAATTAAAAGTGTTTTTTTTCAAAATTTTTGTTTTTTATGGCCTTTTCAGAAAAAAAATATAACAAAAATATTCGACGTGTTTTTGAATGAGTTTTTTCAGTTTTAAACGTTAAACCGCGTTTTTAAAAGTGAATGTCATTTGTGATTTTTTTTATTTTTTGTTTCAAACATCTATCTATTCAAAAAATTTTATGACTAGTCCGATCGTGGGATCTCAATAAGCACTATTTTTTTTCAATTTTTGAAAATTAAATTTTTTTTTTTCCATAAATTATTATGAATACCAATTTTTATTACTGTATAGTATTTTTAAAATCATTTTGAATTAATTTGGACACTTTTTCATTGTTAACAGATTTTAAAAATTAATAATTAATCGATGAGCAAATAACAACAGTTCAAGAATTGTATGAGTGAGCATTGAACCTAAATAGTCTACCGAATATTGCTGTCAAATTTTCACATGAGAAACATTATTCAGATGCAAAAAAATCTTGTCAACGGGTAATCAAAAAATCTCCAAATTTAACAGGAAGGGTCTTTTGATGGGTACTCAAAAATATAAAAAAAATTGAGGAAATAAAAAAAAAAGTTTTTCAAACGGTCCGATTTGGGATGGAATGCCCCATATATAATTATAAATATAAATATTTCTATATTATCTCAGATCAAATATTGATTAATTTGATAGGTGGGATATCTCTTACTTGCATTTATGAGTGAGTTTTGCACAGCAATTTGAAGAATAAAAAACATCATCGAGAATAATGAGCGCGCGAACCCGGCAGCAAAGAGTTTTTTTTTCTTTCTCTTTTATGCAGTAGCCAGAGACGCTCGTAATTTATGCCTGACAATATCCAATTTACTTGTATGCTAATAACGATAATAATGTTAAGCCTGGTTGCGAAGCGAAGCAGCGCCAGGGGTTGGAAAAAGTCTTTTTTTCTCTTCTTTGCTGCAAGGATAACATTTTCAAAGCTAATCTTATTTCGAGATGAATGTATATACGAAATAAATGCAATACCGCTGTATCGCGCTCGTATCGCAAGTTCAAAAAAAATCGTCTGCCATGAATATGGCGAAACGAGGAAATCCAAATTGGGGCCAGAGAGATGCGATAATTTTCCGTTTTTTTCATTTCCTCGCTCGCAATGAAAGCCCATTTTTCATGAAAAAAATGCAAAGTAGATTTTTTTATGCAAAAGAAAAACATCAGTCAAAAGAGAGCGGATAAGCTGAAAAATCTCCATGAAAAAATTCGCGAAATTTTAGTTGACATTAAACGCTAAATTTTGAGACTTTCAATTGAAACAAAAGATTTTGTACACAATTGAAAGCGATTCTACGGTATGTTTACTTGTGAAATCCCTGAAGATATAAATTTCGATATTTTATACGGAATTTATTCATTTTTTGAAAATATTTTACATCAGCAGGGTGTTTAACGACCTAAAAAGTCATGAAAATTCTTAAATGTCATGAAATTACACTACACCTTAAAAAAGTCATGAAATGTCATGAAAAATAACTAGTGAGTCTGATTTTTCTTTATGGTCTTCGTTGCAAGTTCACTATCCTTGCCATGTTGTGTATTTATTTTAAAATAATTTCAAATTTTCGTGCGTTAATTATTTCTACAATTTGTTTTTAGATTTGGACTCTATTTTGGAAACAACTATTTTTCACCTTTTTCCCCTCTCTTCAGGTGCACCCACCTTCTAGAGAACATTTTTCAAATACATTTTTACGATTAGATTCATCAAGGGCAAAGTTTGAGCTTCAATTTTCTTTTTTTTTTAACCGAGCGATTTTTTTTCCCAAAGTTATTCTGTTTTTTGTGATAAAAAAGAGGAAATTTTAAAAATCCCGTATAACACGAAAACGAAGAGGATTCGTGAAAAACTTTAAGAAGGCAAAAAGTTGCGTTTGTTTTCATTGAGTTCAGAGGAATTTTTTCAAATTTTTTTTTCTAAAATTTTTTTTTCACGTTGAGGCTGGAGAAAAAAAATTGTGAAAAAATTTGAATAACAATTCCAATGTGTTGAAAATGGTAAAATAAAGTATTTCCCCCTCTTGAAATTTTATCACTAATCCCATAGTGCTTGAGTTATTGTAATTGAATGATCTGAGCTCCGACCCAGAAAAAGAGAAAAAAACATTTTTGAAAAAACAATCTGAAAAAATTTCTCTGAACTCAACGAAAGCAGACCCAACTTTTTGCTATCTGAAGTTTTTCATGAATCATCTTTGTTTTCGTGTTATACGGGATATTTTGAATTTCATCGTTTTTTTGCCAAAAACAGGATAACTTTGGAAATAAAAATCGCTTAAAGTTTTAAAAAAAAGAAAATTGAAGCTCGAACTTTCCCCTTCATGAATCCAATCGTAAAAATGTATTTGAAAAATGTTCTCCAGAAGATGGGAGCACCTGAAGAGAGGGAAACAAAGGCGAAAAACATTTGTTTTCAAAATAGAGTCCAAGTCTAAAAACAAATTGTAGAGATAATTTTAATACAGGAAATAAAGCCGAATTCTTCCCCCTTGAAATGCCATTTACTAAATTAATTGACGTTGACTTCCGACGAAATGGCATTAAAAAACGTTTCAGACCTTTTTTGAAGTTTTGTCCGGACACTTTTCGCCGGTAGTGTATATAAAATTATTTAGTTTGGCAACTTTTATTAATTTTCGTATATTTTTTGTTGGCCTGCGAGACATATTTTTTCGAAGAGCTGAAAATACGAAAATTCAGAAAAGTACAGGCTTCAATATCATGCATATTTTTATAGTACTAAGTCATACCAAAAGTCTGCATGAAAGAATCCATATTCCTTGCCAGAAAAATCCTTAAATGTCATGAAATTTCAGTCGGGGCTAAAGTTAGACACCCTGCTGGACCAGCCAAAACTGACGTTAAGTCAATTATTGAAATTTAATGAATTTTTGAAATTCGAACAATCAAAAGTCATTGGATGCTTTTTTAAAATCGAGAATCGGGCTTTCGCAGCGCCACTTCGACGGATGGACTTTCAAAGTTCGTGATTAACCCCTCAATCCCGCGATATGGCTGAAATTCACACGAATATCACGTAAAAATACGTTTTAATGAGATCCTCCCATTCGAACGTAATATTTTCTGCCACACACGCGAACCGTTTTTGATTGATCGAAGCCCAATCGTAATAGTCCCGTGGGAATCGATCGGCATTACTCGCACGGATGCAATCAAATTTTCCACCGGAGCAAGATATTTTCATCATAATTCTCCGATGACGACTTGAATTTTTTGTTATTCCACAAACGAATGTTCCATGGTAATTCCATGGAACGAGTATTCCAATTCGTTCCGTCCTTTGACGAGCTTGCATTGCGCGTTTTTTTAATCCCGAGAAGCATCGACGAGTCGAATGCCCCGTCGATGTCAATTATTACCTTTATTAACAGATTTTTTTTCTCCCCTCTGCAATTTGTTCTTTTTTTCTCTTCGTTAAATGGCTTTTTCGAATTTGTTCAATCATTCGAGGCTGAATTTATACTGAAATTGCTGCAAAAAAGGGTTTTTAATTTTTTTTGAATTCAATTTAATTTTTTTTTATTCAAAAAATTGGTAAATATGAATCAAATCGCGCTTGACCATTTTTCCCACTTCCTCCCGCCGCACTTTTTTCCACGACGCAGTTGGAATCAACTTGACCTCGTTTCCCGGAAATCAAGTGCAGTTTTATTCAATAAATATGAGAACGATTTAAATGAACGCGTTACTTTCAAGAATCGCTCGAGGAGAAAGCTCGAAAAACGTAAAAAGCTGAAACGAAATTGCGCGTAGATTTCGCTCTAAAAATTCACTGTACCATTTTGTCTTGTAATTCCCAGAGAATTCACGACAATACGAAAAACTGCACTAACTTGTATATATTCAAAAATCAGTATCGGAGGATTGAGAAATGCAGCGATGAGACTTTGTTCGAATTCTGAATTTCAAAAATTTTGGTTTGTCGTAACTTTTGCATACTCCAAAAATGTATCTTGCTATCATAAAAGGTTACGATGCACCTACATATGCAGATATATATGTACATATATAGTTATATGCCCACGGTGGAAAGATATAAACGATTTACCGAAGAAGCATGGAGACTCGTTTTCTGTGTGTAAGTGTCTGTGTGTGTGTGTGTGTGTGTGTGTGTGTGTGTGTGTGTGTTTCTGACGGTAGATAGCCAAAGGAGAATTGATTGGCGATATCCACAGTGATGTACGGTCACGAGGGAAATTCAGTCGAAGAGCCTCAAGCGCGTATGGAAGCGAAATAGAGGGATGAAGGGAGAGACCAAGAGAGAAAGGGTTTTTCGTCCACGTAAGCGAAAGGATCGAGAGCGCAGATCCTTTTTCGGACGAACAGGCAGATTGACGGACAGCCCGATGGTCCATGACACCGCGTATAATATAGAACACTATGGACTATATATGGGGCATTCCGTCCCAAATCGGACAGTTTGAAAAACTTTTTTTTCTATTTCCTCAATTTTTTTATATTTTTGAGTACCCATCAAAAGACCCTTCCTGTTGAATTGTGAGATTTTTTTGATTACCCATTCAAAAGATATTAAATTAACAAAGAAACTGCTCTTTTTTTGGTATTTTGGTCATAACTTCTTTAATAATGGTCCAAATTGAAAGTTTTTTTTCAAAATTTTTGTTTTTTATGGTCTTTTCAGAAAAAAATACAACAAAAATATTCGACGTGTTTTTGAATGAGTTTTTTGAGTTTTAAACTTTAAATCGCGTTTTTAAAAGTGAGTGTCATTTTTTATTTTTATTTTTTGTTTTAAACATCTATCTATTCAACAATTTTTAAGACTAGTCCCATCGTGGGATCTCAATGAGTACTATTTTTTTCGATTTTGGAAAATTAAAAAAAAAAATTTTTTTATAAATTATTATGAATACCAATTTTTGTGACTGTATAGTATTTTTTCAATATTTAGAAATAATTTTGACCCAATTTTAGTTACTGTATAGTATTTTTTTCAATATTTAGAATTTATTTTGACACTTTTTTATTGTTAACAGGTTCTTCGAATTAATAATTAATCGTCAAGTCTGTTTATGAACAATAATAACATCAGTTTTTATTTATTCATGTATTTTTTTGAAAACCTTAAATATACGATTATTTCCTGAATGAGAATATTCCTTTGCCAATACATTTCCGTTGGTCATTGGAATAACTGAATGAAATTTTTGTGTCCCCCTGTGATTGACTTCGCAGTATTTTATCGCAAATAAAAACTTTCTTTTGCATCTGAATAATGTTTCTCATGTGAAAATTTGACAGCAATATTTGGTAGACTATTTAGGCTCAATGCCCACTCATACAATTCTTGAACTGTTGTTGTTTGCTCATCGATTAATTATTAATTTTAAAAATCTGTAAACAATGAAAAAGTGTCCAAATTAATTCAAAATGATTTAAAAAATACTATACAGTAACAAAAATTGGTATTCATGATAATTTATTTAAAAAAAAAAAAATTAATTTTCAAAAATCGAAAAAAATATTAGTTATTGAGATCCCACGATCGGACTAGTCTTAAAAATGGTTGAATCGATAGATCTTTGAAACAAAAAATGTATAAAAAAATCAAAAATGACATTCACTTTTAAAACCGCGATGTAACGTTTAAAATTCAAAAAACTCATTCAAAAATACGTCGAATGTTTTTGTTGTATTTCTTTCTGAAAAGGCCATAAAAAAACAAAAATTTCGAGAAAAAAAACTTCAAATTTTCATATGACAAATAAGTTAAGGTTCAATATCTCAAGAGATATTAATTTTAGCAGTTAGGTCTAAAGGACCGTTTTTGTAGGAAATTAGATTTCCAACAAAATTTCCTTTTCTGATTTTTCGGTTAAGTTAATCATTTCGGAGATAACAGCAAAAAATCAAGAATTTTGGGTAAAAAACAACTTTAGGGACCCGTACAATCGCACCAGTTAAGTTACACTTGCGTTGTTCGGGACACTTTTAAAGATCATTCAATTCTACGTAAATTACGACCAAAATCAATGTGGTAGCATAAAAAACCGTCGAGTGGTAAAATTTGGACGAAAAAAGTTTTTCATTTACGTGTATTTTAGATGGAAAAACTTATCACGCGAAGGGAAAGTACTTAATATCAATATTAAGGGCTGTAACTTTCAGGGAATTTTCCATCAGACGTAGACAACAAAATTTCGGGTGGGGAGTGGAAGAAATAAAAAAAGTAAAAAAAAATCGCCCTAATATATATACGGAATAATGTGAGGCAAAATGGGCACCATAAAATGGGCACCATAAGCAAAAAGCTGCGCATAGTTCAAGTTGCTTCTGATGTAAAGATGATATTTTTATCGATTTTACTGCGGAAAACAAAATTGTCGAGGATGAAATGGGCATCACCCATCGCCAGAGCTTTTTGCGTGACAAAGCTGAATAGAGCAAAAATTCTTTACCCAAGTGAAAATTTCTAATTTCTATTGTTTTTGTTTTTCAAAATGAATGACACATTTTTTTCCTTCACGAATTCTTGCTCTTGTTGAACATTCGAATTCAAGCCACAATTTGTGATAATGATAATAATGTCAATAATAGATATCATCGCGATAGGTAATACAATTGAATTTCCGTGAGTGCGGAATTATGAGAGACAGAAAAGAAGACGATACGCCACACGACATTGTCCGGAAAATCCCGTGGGATACTTATATATGTATGTACTATGCAAACCGAACCCCCGAGGTGATATGAAGGAACGTGAGGGGGAGGAAAAAAATTTCCCCCGCTTAGTTATACAACTGCTAACGAAGAGGAGAGCCTCGGCTTCTCACGGGGTGAGAGTTTATTCGGAGGAGGGTAACTATTTCACATAGACGAATATACGAACCTTTACACGTGAAGTGAAACGATTTGTTATCCAGTTTTTCCTCAAAATCCCCGCAAACTTTTGAATATTCGAAATATATTCAATATTTAATATTTTAATTCATTTATTTATTTAATATATACAAAAAAATTATATTTGAATGTGTAAACATTAAGGCTGAAATTTCAAAGGCATATTTTCAAGGTTTCTAAGGGGGAAATGATCATTCGAGAGAAATTTCTACGCAGTGAAAATGATTCCTATTTCTCACTCAATTTCGCGAGGCTTTTCGACGATTTTTTTTTTTAAATCACCGTCAAGTTAGGGGGTTGAAATGAAAAACTCTTTAACCAAACTTCGAATAGGAAGTTATCCACTTGGGATGAGTTGACCCGTACACGCTCGAGGCTATATACTATACATATAAACGTGTTCTTGGACGAGAGAAGTTGAAGAGAGATCTCTCGGTGCAATTAAATATGCAAACTGCTTCTCGGTTACTCGGGAAGAGAGAGCAAGAGGGAGAGCAGCATCTGGACGAGCGCATCTTCTCTCTCGATCATAAGTAAATGCCTGGAGAAAACTGAAAAGGCAATGTTTATTTATAACATGCATTAGGGTTGTTTGAACAAAAAAAAATCGTTTTTTCAATGATATTTTTACTGGAGACTAGGGAATGTAGACGCGCGCGAGCGGCTGCCCTCCAGCGCTGCAGCGCTTCGACCTTGAATATGGTCTGAAATTTATTAATTGCTTAAATATTTAGGAGTTGAAATACATATTTCTAAATGTTAAGCTCGGATAGGTAATGTGCGACTTAAAAAATCCCCGAGTGGCAACTTTCAAATTCATACCCAAGAAAAAATGCGTGCCTCGAACCCTAGCGGATTTGTCGACCGGAATTTTTCGGTCGTACTTGGAGCTAAGAACAGACGAAATTTTAAATATTTCGACGGGTCCTTTAGCGTGTTTCTCTTCTTCATGTACCACTGACATAGTTTTTACCTGGAAACTATGAATTTATCGATAAAAAAAAATTGTTTAGCCAAGAACAGACGAAATTCTAAATATTTTGACGAGTTCTTAACTAAACAATTTTTTTTTATCAATAAATTCATAATTTCCAGGTAAAAACAATGTCAGTTGTACATGAGGAAGAGAATACGTTGGAGAACTCGTAGAACATTTAGAATTTCGTCGGTTCTTAAACAATTTTTTTTATCCATAAATTCATAGTTTCGAGGTAAAAACAGTGTCAGTTGTTTCAAGATTTCAAGGTTTGGAGCCTGTGTTTTGAAACGGAAATTCCATTCCATTCCATTCCACGAAAAAGTTTTTTTGCGTCGTTTCAAAATTTCAAGCCTGGGTTTTGAATAGAAAATTCCATTCTATTCCAATCCATTCCATTCCATTCCACGAAAAAGTTTTTTCTCGTCGTTTCAAGATTTAAAGTGTTTTGAATCGAGAATTCCATTCCATTCCACGAAAAAGTATTTTTTCGTCGTTTCAGGGTTTGAAACCTGTAATAGAAAACCATGGAGTATTCGATCATTGGGACATAGAAAATGCAGTGTGTCCCAATTATTAAACACCCGAATTCTCAAAGATGGCGTCATTAAACCCATCAAAACATCGAGACGGTTAACGTGTGACAGTTCGTGTGAATCGGATTTATTCAAACAAAAACTAAGTCCCTGAATAAACTTACCTTTATTTCTTTAATAATAACTCTAAGATCATCAAATATATTTTTTTATTTGTATTTTCGTGTAATAAACATAAAAAGAAAAGTAAAAAGAGAATATAACCTAAATGTAACCTAAAAATAGGAATGTAATGTTAAATATTTTTTGCTCTCCGATATTTCAGTCGAAAAACAAGAAAGCTGCGACAAAATCAAACAAAAACGGAACATAAAAACGAGGAAGCTGAAAAATAAAATAAAGTTCGAGTTGAAAAGCAAAAATAAACCAAATGCGAATGAACCAAAAACCTGTCAAAAGAGACTAAATTTATATTTTTGTATTTTTACATGATTAACACAAGATTATTTAAGTCTTTGATTTTGCTTTTATTTCTTAATATCGTACCAAAAATAATATTTTCAGAACGGAAAAAGAGTTTTCGAAAGTGTTCAATAATTGGGACATGCCTGTTCGATATTAGGGACACAGGCACTTCCAGTGTTAAATAATTGGGGCATTTGCATGCTTCACATTGTTATTTTTTTTTTCATTTGAAATCATTTAAAAATAATTTAAAGGGTGATTTTTCGTAAGCAAAAATATCAAAGTATCATTTGAACATGAAAGCGATGGTTTTTTTCTTGATTCTATATTTTCACCTCACCTAATTCAATCCCCAGATCCTTAGCTGTTCAATAATTGCGACATTTACCTTAATAGAAACCATATTAAGAATAGCAAAGCTGTAATAATCATGTTATTAATAATATTCATCGTGATAACAATGAATTAAAATGTAAATGTCGGATTTTTGACGCCGTCCATTTCCGCCTCCCAAAACGAGACGAGTTCCAGTGAAAAATAAAGGCCTCCAATTTACGTGTAATTGATCGCCCATTTTACCCCCGATTGTACGGAATGTAAATATGATTTTTGTAACAGCATCCCTCGCGCTGTCCTTCGTTATCGGAAATGGGAAACAAAAATGCAAATGAGTTCATCAGCCAACAAGGTGAAGTCACGATCCTCGCAAAGGGTTGGTTCTCTCCCTCTTTCCCTGACTCGATATTTTTCTCGTTCGAAGCCCCGCCAACAAACCCGGTAATAATACAACGTCAGTCTAACGAGAGCCATTTTAGATGTTACCTCGTCATACGATGATAACAAAATGGCGCAAATCGCCCGCGGTAACGTCACTTTGTTACATCGCATTCGCAGAAAGTATTTAACTGCCACGACAAAACATTTCCCGAGCTTCGCTTCGTCGAAGAAAAAAGCTCACTCGCACTCTTTATCTCTTCACTTTATTTCTCTCCATTTTCAATTCTTCCTGCGCATTCTTATACACAAGCTCAACTCTGAGTCCATTATCCGATTTTCCTCATTCGGTAATTCATTCAGTTCCATCGTTCTTTTCATTATTCATTGTGGTATTATTATTATTATTATTATTATTATTATTATTATTATTATTATTATCTTTTGATTGCCATTTCCGACAATTTCGACGAATCATGCGAAAAATCCGCAAACTTATGCGCAATGTTATTTCACTTTTTATTAATTTGAACAACGGAATGAACAATAGAAAAAATGAGACTAAGCTGGAGGATTTATCTGAAGACATTTATTTAAATAGAAAATACTGTTTACAGCATGTGTTGTCCATAAAGAATCACAAATAACAATTTTATTTTATGTAGAATTCCATTTGAAAAATTGAAGACGTCTGCCATTTGTGATTCAATTTTTTGGAATAATGATTTTATAGTGAGGTTTCGCTTGAAAAAATGATCTGTCTTCTCGATTGGCCATATTTACGTGCGAGAATAATTATTCTTGGTGCAAATAAACTAAAAAACCGTGGTAATCAGTGACGAATTGAATTATCTCCGTAAATAAATTAATTCGTTAATTTAAATTGTTTAAAACGATCGATTCGTTGATGAAAGTATGTTTTTTTTTTTTTTTACAAAATTGAACTTTTTTTCTTCCCCTCGCCATTTCCGTAATTTTTAAAATCCCAAAAAACTATTCCGTCATACAAAAATTATATTATCATACTAAAAATGCATTTTTTTATTTTTCATTCCAGATCACCTGAAGTGCCAGAATCACACCAATTGACCATGCAGTGCATCGGTGAGTTGTTTAAACAATAATATCTTCATTGTTTAAGTCTATATGAGGAGTTCTTTTTCAACCGGGCCACTTTTTTTTCACCCTCTCCAATTTTTTTCAAAATCCGCCAGTTTGAAATATTAGTCAAAAGGAATGTCTGTGATTTTTTTTAGATTTTTTTAGGCGTCCGTTCAAGATTTTCAATTTTCCATTACGAACACTGTATCTCAAAAAATATTCATCGAACCAAAAAAAACATAAGTATAAAAACTTATTTATTTTTTCAATTTTATCGAAAAAAATTGAAATCATAATTTTTCTGCATTGAGAAAATGGAAATTTGGCAAAAAAATGAGAATAAAATTTTTTTAAACCTAATAACACACTTTCGATTTCGGTAAAAATTTTACAGGATGTCGGTCATTGGGTAAAGAGTGCGAAAAAATTTTCAGAATAGCACCTGCAATGGTTACGATGAAAAAAATAAAAACCCTGCGAAATCTTTATGCGGTGATGAGATTTCGCAGGGTTTTTATTTTTTTTCATCGTAACCATTGCAGGTGCTATTCTGAAAATTTTTTCGCAGACTCTTTTCCCAATGACCGACATCCTGTAAAATTTGTACCGAAATCGAAAGTGTGTTATTAGGTTTAAAAAAATTTTATTCTCATTTTTTTGCCAAATTTCCATTTTCTCAATGCAGAAAAATTATGATTTCAATTTTTTTCGATAAAATTGAAAAAATAAATAAGTTTTTATGCTTATGTTTTTTTTGGTTCGATGAATATTTTTTGAGATACAGTGTTCGTAATGGAAAATTGAAAATCTTGAACGGACGCCTAAAAAAATCTTAAAAAAATCACAGACATTCCTTTTGACTAATATTTCAAACTGGCGGATTTTGAAAAAAATTGGAGAGAATGAAAAAAAAGTGGCCCGGTTGAAAAAGAACTCCTCATATATGATTTAAAAAAAAACACAAGCTGGCCAAGACGGTGTATTAATCGTATATCAACTCTGAACCTCGTCGTCGCAATATTCTGGTCCGAAAAAATTATTGAAAATCGACCTGTTGTCTGCGAAGCTCATGCAGACCCCTCAAACTTGTAGTCTCGTTCTTGAACGACCATACAGGAAGATATTCCCCCTTAAGGCGATACAATAATTAATTTGCACCCCCTTCTCCCAGATTTTTTTAAATTGATGCCCGCAATGCGTACTACATCATTTTCAACGCGCCTCGTGAGGATAGTCGAACTTGTAGATCGTTGATTTTTCTCTCTCGCTTTGGAAAAGCTCTTCTGCAAGCTCTGGTCCACGAGGTTATCCCTATGGTCCATCGTGAATGTTCACCTGACCACGCGAACTCGTACCGATGACCCTCCCTTCACCCTCCAGCCCTCGAAGCAGGACGAAAGCTCACAGAGCACTCACAGACAGACATAAACCAGAATTCTCCAACGGGTTTTGTTCGAACCACGAGAAGAACCTGTATAGATCGAAACTCTCGCACATATACTATATATGGGGTATTCCAGCCCAAGTGTGTAAACCCGCGACCCTGACCCTCTCGGATTTATTTGATTTTTTTTCATATGATCTAAAATACACCCTCATAATTTTTTTAGATTTTTCCAAACATCCCTTATTTAAAAAAAAAAAATTGGAAAAACGCCATTTTTTTTAAATCTGAAAAAATTCTGAAAAAACCGTGATAATGTATAAAAAATTTCAAGCTATCACTCGTAGTGGGCAGATTTTTTTTCTGTGTTTTACTAGCTATATTAACGTTCTCAAAATTCCAAAAAATTCTCAAATAGTTCAACTTGAGCAGATACTGAATTATTTTGATACTTAAATTAATTTCGTTGATGATTTTCGAATAATGCAATACAAATTATAAACCTTAAAATGAGAATAATGCCTTATCATTTTATTCTAATTTTAAGGTTTACCATTCGTATTGCATTATTCGAAAATCATCAACGAAATTAATTTTAGTACCAAAATAATTATCTGCTCAAGGTAAGCTATTTGCGAATTTTTTGGAATTTTCAGAACGTTAATAGCTTGTAAAACACAGAAAAAAAAATTTGCTTACTACGGGTGCTAGCTTGAAATTTTTTATATATTATCACGGTTTTTTCAGAATTTTTTTAGATTTAAAAAAAATGGCGTTAAAATTTTTTTTTTTTATAAGGGATGTTTGGAAAAATCTAAAAAAATTATGAGGTTGTATTTTAGACTCAATGTGATCATATGAAAAAAAAAATCAAATAAATCCGAGAGGGTCACGGGTTTACACACTTGGGTTGGAATATCTCATATATATCATATATATGTATATATATTTGGCATTGGTTCGTCCGACTGCGAAACTTCCTGGATGCTGAGACGATTAAACACTGAATGGGAGGATCCTCCAATGATTGGCTACATGCATGCTCACCAAATGACAGACCGAACGAGCTTTCGTTGCATAAAATGTCACCTATGGACCATTCAACGTCAAATACAACGTTCCTTGTGAAAATGAATTTTTTTCATTCCCACCAATTTGCAAAGATATTCACATCATTGTGAACTCCAATTATTTTAGTCGTCCTGTATTTTTTAGGGACACGTTATCCGCCATCATCCTTAAGGAGAAGGATTTAGTACTAAGAAATTGGCCGATTCTCGTTGCCCTGTTGCTCCATTATTTGTCTGAATAAGGAACATTTTTTACCCGCCGTACGAAAAATAGTTTCTCTCGGATATTCGGTGTGAAATAAATTGATTTGGGACGTGAAGGAATTTTTCAGTCCACTATTTCACTAGAATCCTCGAGAAGAACGATTTGGGAGAAGAATTCACAAATACTTCAATGGATGTGCTTTCTTTGGCGCTCTTTTTCTGGATTTTATTTTTCTGGGCAAACTTTGCCCCCAATTTTCTGAATTAGTAAATACTTCAAACTCCAGGAATGGTCCTTGAATTTTGAAAACAACTGTTTTTCACCTTTTTCCCCTCTCTTCAGGTGCACCCACCTTCTAGAGAAAATTTCGTTTATAAATTTTTACGATTAGATTCATCAAGGGCAAAGTTTGAGCTTCAATTTTCTTTTTTTTTAAACTGAGCGATTTTTTTCCCAAAGTTATTCTGTTTATTGTGCTAAAAGAGAGGAAATTTTAAAAATCCCGTATAACACAAAAACGAAGAGGATTCATGAAAAACTTTAAGAAGGAAAAAAGTTGCGTTTGTTTTTGTTGAGTTCAGACGAATTTTTTCAGATTTTTTTTTCTAAAATTTTTTTTTCGCGTTGAGGCTGGAGAAAAAAAATTGTGATAAAAATTTGAATAAAAATTCCAATGTGTTGAAAATGGTAAAATAAAGTATTTACCCCT
Organism: Alloplasta piceator; assembly: GCA_946863875.1. Taxonomy (NCBI): domain Eukaryota; kingdom Metazoa; phylum Arthropoda; class Insecta; order Hymenoptera; family Ichneumonidae; genus Alloplasta; species Alloplasta piceator. The sequence continues at coordinate 43,228,890 of OX333076.1, read as the reverse complement.
CTTGAAATTGTATCACTAATCCCATAGTGCTTGAGTTATTGTAATTGAATGATCTGAGCTCCGATCCAGAAAAAGAGAAAAAAACATTTTTGAAAAAACAATCTGAAAAAATTCCTCTGAACTCAAGGAAAACAAACCCAACTTTTTGCTATCTCAAAGTTTTTCATGAATCCTCTTTGTTTTCGTGTTATACGGGATATTTTAAATTTCATCGTTTTTTTTTGCAAAAAACTGAATAACTTTGGAAATAAAAATCGCTTAAAGTTTTTTAAAAAAGAAAATTGAAGCTCAAACTTTCCCCTTTATGAATCCAATCAAAAAAATGTATTAAAAAAATGTTCTCTAGAAGATGGGAGCACCTGAAGAGAGGGAAACAAAGGCGAAAAAAAATTGTTTTCAAAATAGAGTCCAAATCTAAAAACAAGTTGCAGAAATAATTTTAATACAGGAAATGAAGCCGAATTCTTCCTCTTTAAAATACCATTCACTAAATTAATTGACGTTGACTTCCGACGAAATGGCATTAAAAAACGTTCCAGACCTTTTTTGAAGTTTTGCCCGGAATCTTTTCGCCGGTAGTGTATATAAAATTATTTAGTTTGGAAACTTTTATTAATTTTCGTATATTTTTTGTTGGCCTGCGAGACATATTTTTTCGAAGAGCTGAATGAAAATACGAAAATTCAGAAAAATACACGCTTCAATATCATACATATTTTAATAGTACTAAGTCATACCAAAAGTCATGAAAAAATCCATATTCCTTGCCTGAAAAATCCTTAAATGTCATGAAATTTCAGTCGGGGCTAAAGTTAGACACCCTGAGTTAATTAGCCGAGTTTGCCCGAATTGCGTAATTAATACGTGGTTGGAGTTATACGCGGTCGTCGTTGATGTCGAAACGTCGAGACACGCGTACGCGGCGCTGGATTCCGTCATAGTCGTCGAGGGAAAAAAACGCGAAAGAGGAACTGAGGGAGAGGGCGAGAATGTTCGGGGCTATGAAACAGCCACCTGTCGCCTTTTAATTTTAGATCGGTGCAGCCCCGCTCTCTCTCACTCACTCTCTTGTGTGGCAAACGTCTGACTCACCCCGGCTTCGATATAACACACGCTCAAGATTTCTCACTCTCTCACACTCCACAAGTCCGTATAGATATATATGGGGCATTCCATACCAAGTCGACCTGAGTTTGATCCTCGACCTCGCTGATTTCGTTTACGATTTTTTATATGATTCTTCCAACTCAAAATAGCATTCAGAATTTTTTTCAGATTTTTTAAACCAAATTTAGGTACGTTATGATTTTTTGAACATTTTTTTCGAAAACCTCGAGGTCCGTAATTTAAAAATCTGAAAAAATTCTTAAAAATCCGGTGTCAATAATGAAAATTTTTGACCCAAAATTCATTATGTCCAAGCTTTCGCTGCCACCTCGATTTCAAGTTTTTATGAAGAAAACGTAAAAAGATGCAGAAATTAACCAACTATTTTTGGAAATTGTTGGTTAACGATTCAAATATTCAAGCCACTTTTCACGGTACATCAATTTCTGCATCTATTTTTTTACGTTTTTTCATAAAAACCTAAAATCGAGGTGGAAGCGAAATGCTGGACATCGTGAGTTTTGGGCAAAAAATTTTCATTTTTGACTTTTTAAGAATTTGTTCAGGTTTTTAAATTACGGTCCTCGAGATTTTCGAAAAAAATGTTCAAAAAATCATAACGTACCCAAATTTGGTTTTAAAAATCTCAAAAAAATTTCTTAATGCTATTTTGAGTCGGAAGAATCATATAAAAAATCCTACACGAAATCAGCGTGGTCGAGGGTCACACACAGGTCGACTTGGTATGGAATACCCCATATACGACTCGCTCGCACGTGGTATTCGAGAAATCGGTAAATCACAGACTCACCTGTCCTCGAGTCAATTATATATAATCCAAAGTGTTCAAAAACGTTGCATACAAGCGTCCTTGCGAGAAACGAGGCTTCGTAAATTTTTCGTTAACGTCTAGACCGATCGACCTGATCCCCGGTGTATCTCGATCGTCGCATTAAAATTATTTCGAAAATCTTGTTGAGAAAGATCCGTGTCTTGGGTTGACATGTCACCGGAAATTAAGCTTGTGCAAATTTGATTTCCTCCCATTAAATGACTTCATTTTGTTAAGATTGATTTCCCATTAATTACCTTCAAGAAGAAGAAGAAGAAGAAGAAGAAGAGGCACAATAGCTACAAAATTTCGAATATTCACAGATTTTTTTTTCTAGGGGAGGTGGCGACAAAATGGACAGTAGAGGTAAAATAACCACAATAAAAAAATCATTGGAAAAAAATGAAAATTCAATAAATTAGAAAATCTGGGGACTAAAATTATGATTGGCATTGAAATACCTTGATAGACTCACCCACGCAAAATCAGATCTAGATTTTGATATTTTTATGACAGTTGCTTATCGAGAGTTGGAAACTATTTTCAACAATTGTTATTTTCATCGCGTTAGAAAAAAAAACAGCTCATTACACTCTAATAGTATTATCGTAGCTCACTTTTACAATCATCATAAAAATCATAAATCATAATCATTTTAAAAAAACATTAATAATGCAGTTACGATTAAAAATTGAATTTCGCAAAAAAAAAGATTTATGTTTTTCATTTTGCTCCCCTCATCTTCTGAGTAATCGATTTTTCGTCGAAAATAAAGTTAAATTGAAAAATTTGCTTTTCAAAGATACAAGAGAACTTTCTTTTGGACGCTGTTGAACGAAAATTGCGGACAATAAGGTGGCGAAAAAAAAGAAAACAATTGATCGACGGAGGAACGTACGCTGAGATGAAAAGATCGAGAGTAGTGGGGGCCGGGGAGGGTGCATTTCGAAACAAGGGCAGCGCGCGTGCCTCTTGCACGTGTTCCCGATGATATTGACGCGAGATTTATGAAGTCTCGGTAGAGTCACGTTTCGTGAACACTTTTTCTCTTCCTCGATCCTTCTCTCTCTCTCTCCCTCTCTCTCTCTCTCTCTCTCTCTCTCTCTCTCTCTCCCCCTCTCGTTCTGACTTTATCCACACACTTTTCGCATTCTCTTGAACGTATATACGATGTAAATGTGATCGCGTGTCTCGACCAACAATTTTCATCATTTTTCACGTTGCCATAAACGCACATCGGTAAAGCTCATCACGTGGCTCACTTGTTTTTATCGTAAATCGCTCGGATCGTTTCTTTTGGTTCGCTGACGTGTCATAGACAAACATCAAGTTGCATTCGTCACGATGCACTTTATAAACAAAATTGTCAGCGCGTTTTTAAGGGGTGATCAATCAGGCAGGCAATCTAATATTCGTGTTTTTCGTATCTAACAGTTTCCTCATGTATTATATAGCGTTTTTTTAAAACGAATTTTGAATTTAGTAAATTCATTAAATTAATTAAATAATCCAATTTATTAAATTAAATTTATTAAATCAAATTTATTATATTTTGAATTTAATAAATTTATAAAACTCGAAATTCGTTAAAAAACTATCTAATATATCAGAGAACTGTTGAATACGAAATACACAATATTTAAGAATTTTTATCCTACTAAAAGACTTGGCATTAGTAAACGGATGCGAGTTCCAACTTGAAATTTATATCTTGACTTCTCAGATATATACAAAACATGAAAAAAAATTTCCCGCTGAATTAAATTATGCTCTTTTTTTTGTAAATCAATTTTTTCGGTTTTTGGCCGAAATTTAAATGAATTCGTTTTTTTTCGGAATTGCGGATATTTTTTTCAAAAAGCGCAGGAAATTTCCGATCGAAAGCTATTACCAAAGAATTTTTTCGATTCTATTTCGCGCCGTGCCAAAGCTCCGAAGCGCTGAATACGCAAAAAGTTTGAAATATAACTTTTGGTGTATTCCAAAGAGTATTATAGTTAGAGATCTGAAAATTGGTGTACAAAATACTTTCAGGCAACACTAAAACATACTCGAGTTTCAAGAAAATCGAAAGAGGTCGGCCTAAAAGGGGGTCCCGTTGAGCGGGAATACCTCATATACAATTACTACGGAGTTACATCCCACGTTTGTTCACTCAGCCTCCGGCAGTCCATTCTTCGATGAATCGAAGGATTCCTACAAATATCGAAGTAACCAAAAAATTGGTGGATGTGGAAAGCGGGAACCCTCATCTTTGCCGACAAAATAAAAAAAATTCAGAGTTTAAAATGGTAAAATTAATTCTCATCATTTTTTTAATCGCTAAACTAGATACAATTTTTTCAATTATCCTGAATTTACCGCATACTTTAAAAAATGCGCTTTTCACGATGCATCCAAGTTGAAATATTCATCAGCAGAATCGCAGAGGCAATCACGTTAATTGCTCGTTTGGGATTTTGGATCGTATTTTTCCAAGCGATACGACGAGAGCGAGCCGTTTTGAATTATCGTCGGAATTGATAATTTTCGAAAAGTTAAAATCACGATAAAACCTCTCTGACGCGGTACAGAAGCTGCTAAAAGCAGCGGAATATTTAACGAAGCCCTATTTTGCAATTGCCGATGCACAAAATCTCTCTCGGTACATTTTGCTCTCCCAAAGCCATATAATATACATATATACATATATATGTTACACGCATGTGTAGCTCGTAATATATTGATCGGAGTGTGCGCCGAGTTAACGGTTTCGTCGAATGCACAAAATACAAGGTAACGCCCTATATTTTTTTTTGTTTTTTTTTTAAATGAAAAATATAATTTACGAATCGTCGACGTAATGTGAAAACCCCTGAATCAAATATATGCGGATAAAAAGAGCGACGAATGCAATGATTAAAAGTACATCGAACAGTGATGAAAAAAATTTAGGAGTCCGGGCAAACCCCGACGAAACTTTGATTCATCAGTAATATTTTGTCAATATTTAAAAATTTATCTCGCATATAAAATATTTAAACGGAAAACGAGAAAATTTTCCAAAAATAAACACTGAAACGTCGAGCCACTGCAAATAAAATTTGTCAGTCGTCGGAATATCCAATTAACAACGATGTAGATTTTACGGGAATGTTATTTTATTTATTTCAAATATTCTCTCGCGTTTTGTGGAAAAAAACGAAAAAGCTCTCGAAACCTTAACAGCCAGGCCACAATTTTTGATTTATTTTTGAGTATTGAAACATTGTAAATAAAAATATCGCGCTGATTGATAATTTACTCTTCCATATCGGTTTTATATATGGGACGTTGCACACCAAACCGGACACCATTTAGCTTTTGCATCCCCCATTTTTTTCAAAATTTTTTATGTTTTAGTATTGGCTGACAGAGGTCTTCATGATTTTTTTCAATTTTTTTTGTCGAGCCGTTTTCAAGATATCGATTTGTCAAAAAATGTTTTTTTTTTTGTAAACGTTCATAACTTCGCGAAAAATGGGCCAAATAGGACGTTTTTTTACCAAATTTTTGTTTTGGAACGTACTTTTTATAAAAAATATTTTTAAAAAAATTTCAAACTCTATTTCCATAAGATTTTTAAGTTTTAAATTTAAATTGTTGACTTACAAAAAACACGTACGGATCGATTTTCTTAAAAAAATTTTGTGAAAAACTGTCACTTATTTCACAACTTTTATGCCTAAGTAGGTAATATAATAACGATGGGATCTATTTTTTTCGATTTTTCAATTTCCATATTTTATTTCCATATTCAATTTATATCTTGGAAACGAATCGACAAAAAAAATTGAAAAAAATCATAGAGGCCTCTTTCAACCAATACTAAAACATGAAAAAAAATTGAAAAAATCAAAGATACAAAGCTAAATGGTGCTAAATTTAAAATCGAAAAAAAAATAGATCCCATCATTTACCCATTATCTCGTTAGGCTCAAAAGTTGTGGAATGGATTACAGTTTTTTACAAAAAAATTTGAACAATTTACTTTTTAAACTTGAAAATCTCATAGAAATACGGTTTGAAATTTTTTTTCGATATTTTTTATCAAAAGTACGTTTAAGAACAAAAATTTTGAAGAAAAAAAACGTCCCATTTGGCCAATTTTTCGCAAAGTTATGAGCGTTTGAAAAAAAAAGTAGCCTAATTTTTGAAAAATCGATATCTTGAAAACGGCTCGACAAAAAAAAAGTGAAAAAAATCATGAAGACCTCTTTCAACTGATACTAAAACATAACAAATTTTGAAAAATATCGGAGATGCAAAAGCTAAATGGTGTCCGGTTTGGTGTGAAACGTCTCATATAGATTTTTTTTTAAATAATCGAGTGATCAGCTAATTCTGGACTACGATCTATTATATTTATTCATTTTTGAGTTTTTGAGGGAACGAAAAATTATTACTGCGACGATTTTTCAAAAGTATTTTTCAACGTCCCCAAACTTTCCTCGTTACTTGCAATATCGAAATAAAAAGCTCGGGAAATCCTCCGTGAAATTCAGCGATGAACGGTATCAAAATTTTACGCATGAAATTTGATGCCAATATTTTCGTTCCCATCTCCGAGAATATATATACGCGTATATCTCGTGTTTAATTAAACCCAATTACGAAGGGCTGCCATATTAATTTCCAACTGGTTTCTCAGGAGAGAGAGAGGGAAAATTCTGGGAATGACGTACAGAGCGTGCATATATGTGCATCCCTTAATTTTCTCATATCAAACTGCTGGCAATAAAAAGGACGTGACTCGACACTCCGACACTCATAATTCTGCCAGTTACGACGTTTTTATTGTCAGGAAATCGATCCGTGTACGACGATGAGCTTGGGTAAATACCCGATAGGCGTTTCGGTGTATGAAAACGCACTGAGAGAGCACAAATGTGACCCGCGAAATTCAACAACGACAACGCTACTACAAACCCATTCACCAGAAAAGTTATTTGAGAGCCCTCTCCCTCTCTCTGTCACTTTGCTTTGTCGTTAGGAATTGCATAAATTGCAAATTACACCATTCTCGCACCTCTTCATATTTTCCATCCCTGTGCATTGACTGTGACAATCAAGAGGATACCAATCAACAACGTTAGATCAATTATTAATCGAGCGTGTGTCCTTCAAAAATCGCAAAATAAATTTTAATCCCTTTTTTAATAGTAGCAACTATTAGCCTATCTGACACTCCATTTTTCAGTTTCCCAGATTTTTGAATAGGCAAAAATTTTTTGATAATAAATAAACGTTGGAAAATTTAAGAATCAATTCAAAAATTATGAAAAATCAAGGGTAGAATCCAAAGCGATTAGGCTTGAGAATTTACCGATTTGACCAGGAATCGCTCATACATATATAAAGAGGAATTGCAGATGTCGGCATCAACCAACGTCAACGTGTGAAGCAACTGCAACTCGAGAATCGATTTCCAAGAGGTGACGAGCCTGAGAGATGAGAAATTCGACTAAAAGTCATCCCGAAATTTGATTCGCCTCAGACACGTCTTCGCCTCTCCTGTCTTCCTCTTTCCCTGAGCATCAACGCCTACGATCTTGGATTTCAACTCTCGAGTGACAGCTTTCATGCGTATTTTTATAGAAATAAAATTTCCAGGGAATACGGTGGCGCAATGACCCAAGAGCCGTGCTAAAATTAAGAACTACCGTAAAACGCGGCTACTTTGTTCGTGTTTCGAAAGTTTTTTAGTCGTAACTTTTTTTAAACGTCGAAAATTATAATTTTTTTGCTCGAATAGAAGAATATGTCCTTTGGCTATAAAAAAATGTATAGCAGTAGCAAGCCCCATCAGACCCTCACAATTTTCTATATGAGGCATTCCACGTCAAGTCGGCCACCCCATTTTTTGGAATCACCAAAAATCACGTATAAATTTTTATAAAGTAGTTCTAACCGACTTGACGTGGAATGCCTCATATTTAGAAAAAAAGCCAAAGTAACCCCGAGTGTGGGGCTACTTTGGAGAGGCATTGAAATGCAACTCATGTCAAAGATCCACATCGTAAATGCAGCTTTGACATCATTTTGATAAAAAACAATAATATGTTATACATTATACATGAAATTAAATGGAAAGCAATGATTTTTGACAATTCATTCGTCATTTTTATTGAAGAAATATTTTACATAAAAATACCAAATACTTAGGCCCGAATTTTCAGTTCTTAAGATCAAACTTGAGATCAAACTTTCTATTGAACTCAAATTTGAATTCTAGATCGAACTTAAGTTCAAATTTAAGATGAATCTTAAGTTCGAACTTAAGTATCATTATAAATTCATACTTATGTTCAAACTTTAATGCGAACATCAAATCGATCTTAAGTTCAAACTTAAATTTGGTTTGAGGTTTGACCTTGAGATCCATCTTGAGCATGAATTTAAGTTCGATCCAACTTCTTTCATCGCCTCCCTCAACCGTGTTATTTTAAATTAATTGTGAAAATAATTAAGTACGATCAAACTCAAGTTTAAGCTCAAGATGGATCTTAAGTTCGAACTTCAAACGAAATTTAAATTTGAACTTAAAATCGATCTGAAGTTCTCACTGAAGTTTGAACTTAAGTATGAACTTATGACACTTTAGTTCAACTTACGATTTGACTTAAATTGGAACTTGAGTTCGATCTTGAGTTCCAACTTGAGTTCCATGGAAAATTCGATCTTAGGGTAGGACTTGTGACTTGAAATTCGGGCCTTACAGATGTAACAGAGGTTGGAGTCGTTCTTCATGCCCTTCTTTATTCCCTTCATGCGAATGGCATCATCGATTGTTCGGACATCTTGGCTTGTTACTCATATCTGTGTACCTGGTTTATGAATGACTTTTTTTCTCTTCTACCCACTCCCCACATCCTCTCCCGCCCCACAAGGTCACGAAGGTTCACTGCGCACACGTTTTTACCGTATTTTGCTGCTCGTCCAAAGTAGCCCCAAAAACCAACAAAGTAACCCCCAAAGTCAAAGTAGCCCCGTTTTACGGTATCTCGAGAAACAATCATTCGGGTCACGAACGGTGAATAGTATATCAGTTTTCACCTCAAATAGATCTCTCAACAATTTTTTAACTCTATAATAGCCGAATTGTTGGATTAATCCCACTGAAAATCGTACGAGGCTGCTGACAAAAATGTTTTCCTCAAAACTAACGATAGTGCAGATTTGACAATTATTATCATCATCCATTTACACATAAATGCAAATTCTCTCAATTAATTTTGCAGATTCATGGAAACGAGCAATTCCCCAATTTCCGAGATTACATTTACGTTTTTAAAAAAACGAGACATTGATTCGAAAAAAGCTGGCATTGCCAATCCGCGACTCCAAACATTGTTCCTTTTTTTCCCAACTTTGCCACCCATAGATCCAATATTCGTGAAATTTCGGGGTTCTCGCCTCGTGCGACAAGATACATAGATTGTTTTACCACGAGGTGCAGTTTAATCTTGTCGCACTATACGAGGCGGGCGAGCGCCAACGTGGATCCCGAAAATTTATTCATAGCGCCGGGGCTAACTTTGTTATGGAATTTTCACCGACCACCGCGAGGGGGCGAGAGGCTCGAGGACGCAGACGACAGCGCCAAGAGAGAGAGCGGAGCGCTATCTATCGGATGAGAAACTAAAAGAAAGTAAAAAATAACTTCAATCGGTCATAGCAAAAAACTTTTTCACTTTTTGCGCTCCTTTTTTACGAGTATCTCTCCCAATATTTTTGCCTTTTTTTCCACTCTTCAACGAAAAGTCGCAGTTCGGAAGAAAAGTCGACGGTGTCAGATGAATTGACACTGATCAAACCGCTTTTGAGTCAATGTTAAGTGTTTGTATTATATTTTTTGACAGTATTCGATCTTATAATTGTTTCCTGGAAATTTTCAGGCAATTGAATCATACGGGGTGTCTAACGACCTAGTCATGAAAATTCTGAAACGTCATGAAATTACACTAAACCTTAAAAAAGTCATGAAATGTCATAAAAAATAACTAGTCAACCTGATTTTTCTTTATGGTCTTCGTTGCAAGTTCACTATCCTTGCTATTTTGTGTATTTATTTTAAAATAATTTCAAATTTTCGTGCGTTAATTATTTCTACAATTTGTTTTTAGATTTGGACTCTATTTTGGAAACGACTATTTTTCACCTTTTTCCCCTCTCTTCAGGTGCACCCACCTTCTAGAGGAAATTTCGTATATACATTTTTACGATTAGATTCATTAAGGGCAAAGTTTGAGCTTCAATTTTCTTTTTTTTTTAACTGAGCGATTTTTTCCCCCAAAGTTATTCTGTTTTTTGTGATAAAAAAAAAGGAAATTTAAAAAATCCCGTATAACACGAAAACGAAGAGGATTCATGAAAAACTTTAAGAAGGCAAAAAGTTGCGTTTGTTTTCGTTGAGTTCAGAGGAATTTTTTCAGATTTTTTTTTCCACAATTTTTTTTTTCATGTTGAGGCTGGAGAAAAAAAATGGTGATAAAAATTTGAACAAAAATTCCAATGTATTGAAAATGGTAAAATAAAGTATTTTCCCCTCTTGAAATTTTATCACTAATCCCATAGTGCTTGAGTTATTGTGATTGAATGATCTGAGCTCCGACCCAGAAAAAGAGAAAGAAACATTTTTGAAAAAACAATCTGAAAAAATTCCTCTGAGCTCATCGAAAATAGACCCAACTTTTTGCTATCTCGAAGATTTTCATGAATCCTCTTTGTTTTCGTGTTATGCGGGATATTTTAAATTTCCTCGTTTTTTTGCAAAAAACAGAATAACTTTGGAGATAAAAATCGCTTAAAGTTAAAAAAAAAAAGAAATTGAAGCGCAAACTTTCCCCTTTATGAATCCAATCGTAAAAATGTATTTAAAAAAATGTTCTCTGGAAGTGGGAGCACCTGAGGAGAGGGAAACAAAGGCGAAAAATATTTGTTTTCAAAATAGAGTCCAAATCTAAAAAATTGTGGAAATAATTTTAATACAGCAATTGAAGCCGAATTCTTCCTTTTTAAAATACCATTTACTAAATTAATTGACGTTGACTTCCGACGAAATGGCATTAAAAACGTTCCAGACCTTTTTTGAAGTTTCGTCCGGAAACTTTTCGCCGGTAGTGTATATAAAATTAATTAGTTTGGTAACTTTTATTAATTTTCGTATATTTTTTGTTGGCCCGTGAGACATATTTTTTCGAAGAGCTGAATGAAAATACGAAAATTCAGAAAAGTACATGCTTCAATATCATACATATTTTTATAGTACTAAGTCACACCAAAAGTCATGAAAAAATCCATATTCCTTGCCTGAAAAATCCTTAAATGTCATGAAATTTCAGTCGGGGCTAAAGTTGGACACCTTGTCATAATTCGTAGAATAATGGAGGATAGTTTGAGATATCGAATGTATCGAAATAATACTCAAAGAAATGACAAAAAGCTAAAAGGCCTTTCGAGTCGCAAGAGTCCCACTTTTCATCCCTCTTGATGACATTTTATCTTCTCGTATTTCAAACCCTATTTGACTCGGTCACGTCGTCATGCTGGAACAGACGCTGAATCAGGGGACCAAGGAATAACGGTCTGATCCATCGTGCGAAATGCCCCATATGTGTACAATGTCGAACCAAACGACACATATATTATCGAGAGCTTGAAGTTTCGCCTCGATAAATTCAACGACCTTGAAGCGGAGTCGGGCTTTTGGGATAGAAGCGCGAGGCAAAAAGATTTTTGCAATACAAGGGGAAAAACCGAAAGCGAAATAGAACGAGACACACATGCGGAAATATTTTCCCTCTCTTTCTCTTTATTTCTCTTTCCTTTACTCGCTCGCACATTCAGCTTGCGGAACATCGACAAAGTTTCTCGTTTCCCGTGCACGACGTTTCCCTTCCTCGCTCTCTTTCGACCGCGTATCACGTCCGCGTCGTCGTTCGTTTCGTTCGTTCTCGTGTTTTCGTCGGTTCTCATCGGTGATGCCAGCGAGACGAAGATGAAAACTGCACACCCCTCGAGCCAGCGGTATCAGAATCAGCGATAACGTATACGGACCATTCTCCGGTATTCCAGCGACCATTTTTTTCCGCACCCCTTCGAAAAGTTTCCAAACTCCGCGCGATAACGCTCCATTCCTCTTTCTCCGATTTATTTCCAATTTTTCAATCAAATCGATTTTGGAAGTAACGCACTTTCTCTCGAAAGTTTTTGCTTCATCCGTCAGATAAAGTTTGTATCATAATTTCATCATTCTTGTGACTTAAGGATGTTGAGTCCCTATGAAATCTTTTAATGTTAATTGTTCAATAAATAGCTTCTTAATCGTCGTGAAATTTTTACACGACCTCCTGAATACTTCATGTAAAAACGTATTAAATTTTCAGAATTCTATCATCATTACTTCAACCTTCTCAAGGGTTAAAATGAAAAATGATGAGAAAATTCTGAAAAATTGGTATGTTTTTGTATGAAGTATTTGAGAGGTCTCGTAAAAATTTCACGATGATTAGGAAGCTCGTTAATAAAATATTAACATTTTGTTAAGAACAATTTTTTAGACAAATAAAAAAAATATTTATCAATAAACTTCGTTTCGTTTCCATAAGACTATATTTAATTTAATTCAATTTTTTAATGTTAATTTCTCGATAACGAGTTTCCTAATCGTCGTGAAATTTTTACACGACCTCTTAAATAATTCATTCAAAAACATACCAAATTTTCAGAATTTTCTCATCATTTGCGATTTGGGACTCAACATCCTTAATGTACTATTTAACTTTCTATTTTGCTTCCTCATAAAGGAAGATTTGTTTCCGTGTTATGCCAATATGTTCAAAATGTCCTAAAACATCGAGAAATCATATTTAGAAAAAAATGTCCGTGTGTGTGTGTGTGTCCTGAGTTCCAGACGTAAATAATTAAAAACTCGAAAACGCTTCGAGATATCAAGCTAAAATTTGGCACCCTTGTTGAGCACGAATTGCTCTTCATTATGAAACGGGTTCAATTATAACGGGTGTTCAGATTTTATCGACTTTTTTCGTTTTTGCAAGAATGCCGTAAACGCTCTAACCTCTGCAATTTTCAAGATATTGCACTCAAACTTTGTACAGAATAGGTATAGCTATTAAGGTTGTTTGATATTGAATTTGGCGAAAATCCATCGAGGGATTAAAATTTTATGAAATTTTGAATTTTTTGAAAAATAGCCCAAACGCTCTAACTTGTGCAATTTTTAAGATATTGTACTGAAACTTTGCACAGAGCTAATATAGCTATCGAGGTTGTTCACTATTAAATTCGGCAAAAATCCATCGAGGGATTAAAATTTTGTGAAATTTTTAATTTTTTGAAAAATAGCGTAAACGCTCTGACTTGTGCCATTTTTAAGATATTGCACTGAAACCTTACACAGAGCTAATATAGCTATCGAGGATGTTCGTTATTAAATTTGGCGAAAATCGATGGAATGATTAAATTTTTATCAAATTTTTAATTTTTATAAAAGAAGCGTAAACGCTATAACTTTTGAAACTTTTTAGATATTGCAATGAAATTTTGTGAAGAGCCAGTATAGCTATTAATGTTATTTGATATCAAATTTGGGGATAATCGATTGAATTTGCACATTGATTACTAATATTTTTCAATAGTTAACAAAGCTTCCTTTATGAGGAGGCCAAATTTGATCGCTACTGTATGTTGAAGAAATTTTATTTTATTACTTGTGACACATAAAACTGGTATTTTGAGAAGAATCTCCCATCATTTTTTCTAGCCAAAAATTGCAATTTTATCCTTGGATAATATTACGAGCTCAATTTGACGCCCTTCTAATTTTTGGATCTAAAATTCGCAAATAATTGGCAGATTTTTAGAAATCTTTTGGAAACGTCGAGAAAAATTGTGGCCAAAATAACGGAGAATGCTTCATACATGGATAGGAAATAGAGAAAGATCCAAGAGTGCCGCTGGCATAAAACGAAAGACAGAGGTGCGAGAGAAACTGTAAGGGCGAGAGAGAAAGAGAGGTAGGAAGAACGTGTGGCACAAAGTGCGTTCCCAATCTCGCTACAAAGCGCTCGAAGCAATTGAAGCAACGGAGCAACCGCTTCAACCGTTTCGTGACTGCAATTTGCTCTTGCTCTCTCTCCTCTCTTCCTTTCTCTGTCTCTCTCACTTTTCGTTTCGGGTCCTATTTACCTCGATTCAAACGCTCTCCTCTCCGGCTTTACGCGCTAAAACTGACGAGACATACGTACACCGTATATACGCAATATCATCCATACTTGGATCATATTTTTCCTCAAATTTTCGGATCTTATTTTCAATCTTATCATCAATCTTTAAAGCAGTGTTCGACAACAAAAGATCTATCCATTTTTATTATCCAATTTTTCCGAAAAATTAATAATTAGCAAAAAAATATTACTAATTTTTTTTTAACACTAGTAATTAGCGACAAAACATTTCTAATTTTTATTAAATTAATTAATAAAACTTGGTAATATTTTTTCGCTAATTAATAATTTTTTTGGAAAAATTAGATATATTTTGTCGGTAAATACTAATTTTTTTAGAAAAATTACTGATATTTTTCCGCTAAATACGAATTTTTATAAAAAATTAATAATATTTTATGACTAATTATTAATTTTTCGAAAAAATTATTAATAAAATCAATATCGTTGATGAAAAAATCGATACTGCCGATCACTGCTTTAAAGTATACAATTCGTATTGAAATGAATATCAAAATTATATTCCGAGTATAAAATTATTCGATTTTTTATTTCAAGTATTGATTAAAAATAATTATTAAATTTTTATCTTATCTCATTCCTTTTCAGTGATTAAAAAAATGTGTGGAAAATTGAAAATCATCGAAAGCTCACGCAGGGCGATTGCTCAAATAATTTGACACTCACGAAAAAAATTTCAAGAACTTTGCAGGAGTTTTTCGCACTTGAAAATTATGAAAAAATTTTTAAATGTCTTCCATAAATGTCTTTTGGAAAAGTTAAAATAGACAGCTGATCATTACACGATATGCGAATTTCGAAATTCCCAAAATCATAATTTTTACCAAATAGTAGGAAAATCTCTATGAGAAGCCCAATCGAAAGAAAACGTATTTTCCTGGACACAAAAAATGTCCCACGAAAAACCGTCATTTCAGAGACAAAATTGACCGGATTGACGGTGAATGCTTCGTACATCCCTCGATGGTAATCGGAAGGTCGTAATTTCCATTATTCGAGTCACAAAGTGACGCTCTTCGCTCATTTCTGTTCTCCAGGATTCGACGTATAGGCAAATATAGAAGACGAGGAGAGAAAGCACCAGAAAGGACGAGGACGTTTCTATTTTTCTCTCTTTCTTCCTCGCATATATAGATATATATATATAAATATATAATGAACTAGAGAAACACGATGTGGCCCGTGTCGTGTCGTATACTCTCTGCAACGGACATGTATTATTCAGTCTGACACTCGTGGTTCAACGCCAGGGAGGATCTATCCCTCCAGACGTTGGTGAAAGTAGAATAAAAAAAAAGAGTATCAACTAGCGAACGAAGCTCCGGAGAGAAGGAGAGGGAGAGAAAGAGAGCAGGAGAGTAGGAGGGGGGGGTGAAATGGGGATGAAAAGGTCCCGCTATGCCACTAACCGTGAGGGTGCGAGCACACCCTCGATGGAAATAACCGCTTACCGAGGTTTCGGGTTTCCCAAGCTCTGTTTCTCCTTCTCGCGTGTCTGACCCCCTTCTCGCTGTTTTCACTAACGCGTCTAACTCCTCCGCAAACCCTCTCTCGCTCCAAAAGCGAATTTAATTCCTTTCAGCGCCAACGAAATGAAGATCCATGCTGTCTGACGGGCAAACATAGATTCCAGAGTACAAACAATACCGTAAAACGGGGCTACTTTGTTCGTGTTTTGGAAGTTTTTTCGTCGTAACTTTTTTTCAACGTCCAAAATTAATTTTTTTTTGCTCGAACAGAACAATATGTCCTTTGGCTATAAAATGTATAACAACAGCGAGTCCCACCAGACCCTCACAATTTTATATGTTTAGAAAAAAAACGCCAAAGTAACCCCGAGGGTGGGGCTATTTTGGAGAGGCATTGAAATGCAACTGACGTCAAAGATCCACATCGTAAATGCAGCTTTGACATAATCTTGATGAAAAACAATATTTTATACATTATACATGAAATTAAATGAAAAACAACGATTTTTGACAATCAATTTGTCATTTTTATTGAAGAAGGTAGTAAGGTATTTCTAATATTCGAAAATTCGATAATTCACGTTCGATTATTATCCAATAAACCTATAATTTGTAATTTATATCAAATAATTACTCAATAACCAAGTAATTAAAACTTGGCTCTTATGAATTCCTGATTTTTTTAAAAATTAGGTAATTGTTCCATATAATTATTAATCATCCAAGCAATTAAATACTTAAGTACTCTACTTACTAATTTTGTATGAAATTAGTTAATTACTTTTTCCAATTATTAATTATTCGAATAATTAGATAATTAATTCTTCTAATTACTAATTTTTCAAAAAATTAGTTAATTATTCTTTCCAATTACTAATTATTCGAATAATTAGAAACTTAATTCTTCTAATTACTAATTTTAAAAAAAATTCTTTGATCAATGTTTACTTAGCGATAAATCATTCGACAGAGCTTCAACTCCTTTCGAATTGAAGAAAGTAACATAATCTGAATGATCTTTACGCTGAATTGACAAAATTCACCGGAGTATAGAAATTTTTTCAAATTCAAGCTCTAGTGTAGTTTTTTTTTCTTACGATTGCTCGAAACATGCTGACGCTGAAAAACTCAAGATTCCGATTCAAACACAAAAAGCTTGAAATTAATTACTCCGAAAATTGATAATTAATATAATTACTAATTACTCAAATAATTAGTAATAAAAATAGTTCAATTAGTAATTACTTAAATAATTAGTGATTTTGATACATACATTACTAATTATTCAAATAATCAATAATTGACATAATTCAATTATTAATTTTTATAATAATGTATAATTCAAAGAATACACATATTCAATATCCAAATAATTCGTAGTATTGGTCTTTAAATTACTGATTATCGAAATACCTCAAAAAATAATGGATGATAATATTAATTTTGTCAATAACGATTAATTAAAAATCTAAAATTTTTTTTTGCCGATTACTGAACTCAAGTTCGATCTTAAGTTCCAACTTGAGTTCCATGGAAAGTTCGATCTTAGGGTAGGACTTGTGACTTGAAATTCGGGCCTTACGGATGTAACAGAGGTTGGAGTCGTTCTTCTTGCCCTTCTTTATTCCCTTCATGCGAATGACCCCACAAGGTCACGAGGGTTCACTGCGCACACGTTTTTACCGTATTTTGCTGCTCGCCCGAAGTAGCCCCAAAAACCAACAAAGTAACCCCCAAAGTCGAAGTAGCCCCGTTTTACGGTAATAAATGACGCCGTGAAAAACGCAAAAACTTCAATAATCACGACATTGAATCAATCATGCCGAGTTTCGATATTTGCTTAACAAAATGAATATTCAGTCTGGAAACATGGAAAATAAAATTATATCAAGTTCTGATAAAGAATCGACGAAAACGTCCATTTCCGGCGAACCGGAGATGCGCCATTTTTATTTCTCTTCGCAAACGGAAATATCGGAACTGTCAAATCAGACTATGATCCTCGCACGAGACAGGCTTTGTACGACGAGTATCAAGTCGTCTGTTGGTCTATTTCCTTGCAGAAGAGAGGACGGTGGATCAAGGGGGAAGAAAAACATCCCCCTGAGTCTGTATAACGGAAAGGGAGAGGGATGTGCTTTTTTTTCGTAAAGGAAATGCGCGAGATCTCTCTCGTCCAATCTCGCATTGTCCTCGTTTTTCTCTTGGCCCGTCGTCTCTCTTTTTTCGCGAAGAGCACTCTGGCTGGCATTTTTTTCTTCCTCACCTTTCACAGGGTCCCTTGAAGCTCTCGCCCCTGCCCCAAACCCCCCGTCTCCGCGCTCTCACTCGCTTTCTTTCGTACCCCAACGGAGAAATATTATTTCTCTGAGCGGTAAGTGACAGACAGACGGACATTTCGAGATATTCGTCCTGGAAACGAGGATCGAGAGAGAGAGAGGGAAGAAGGCTTTGCGATAATGGGAGAACGCCGGCTGTGCACCCTCCGATGTTTCACGTAATTCGCTCCCGAGTCTCTCACAACCGCGAAGAGAATCCTTGAGAACTTGGCCATTTTTATATGCACGCAGATATATATCGCTGCCCTTATTCCCTCTCAATGTTTTATTTGTTCTCATTTCTTTTCTCTCCCTCTTTCTCTCTCTCTCTCTCTCTCTCTCTCTCTCTCTCTCTTCGTCTCCCTCTCTCTTTCTCTCTGTCAACCACGAGAGACGAGAAACGTCAGGGACAAATTATCCTTCAGTGCCATTCCAGAGTGATGGATGCATTTAATGGAGATAAGAGCGTCCCTAAAATTTTTATTAGAATGCCACATAGACTTCTCTCGAGAAGCCAAAATTGTTCACAACGGAAAACGAGTTGTTTAGTGTTCGATCGTTAGTAATTTGTTTTTTTGGAAATTTTCTTATCATGGAAATTAGCAACATTGTGTCAATGAAATAATTACACTTGTAAAATCCTTCTGACGATTTTTAGGCTGCCAAAGATTTTCTGCTGTTGGAATAAAAGAGAAATAATTCTAGCGTCTGCGCAAATATCAAATGATACAGTAAATATATATTTTAGATAACTGAAATTCTACTCCAGAACAAATGAAAATTAAATCCTCGTCGGAGCGCTCAGGAGCCAAAACAATTTTTTTTTGCATGCAGATTCTGACCGAAATACGCTGATACTGGCCAATCGATCGTTACTAGTAATTTTCTCAATCAAGGATGAATGTTTTTGGGTTTTTTTTTTAATTACACTGTAAAACTGTTCTTAAAAAATTCGGATTTATTTCTTCAAAGTTAAGTCCGAGGACGATTGATCAAATGGGCCAACCATTTTTCCCAATTCACAGAGGTTTGCACTTAGTTGAATCCAATCGAGAGAGTAACTGAACTAAATTATGACGAATGAGAGATGATAATTTAGTAGGACGTTAAAAAAATTTTTTTTTTTTGTTTCTTCTCCCAAACAGGCTCAAAAGTTTCCTTTAGGTCTAAGAAAAGGTCCGTGAAAACATGAGCTCTTAATATTAATATTAACATCGCCCTCATCGCACTTTTCGATTTTCCATAAGAATAACATGGGAAAAATTATTTTTACGTCTTCTGATTTTTATAACTAGCAAACGATCCATCATACGAAAAATTTAGAGACGTATCTTTTTACAGAATTGAACGCTCTGCAAAAAAGGTTCGGAGTAACTTTTTGATAAGTCCACTCGTTCAAAAGTTATTCAATGTTCAAGTTCAATTTTTCGTACATTTTGCCGATTTCTGGATATTACACCGAAACTAGTTAGTTTTATCGACAAAATGTGGATTAAATGTGATGTTAAATATAAATTAAACTTTCAACAAATGTTCACCAATAGTTCTCACTATAATAATAAAAAAAATAGAACGCTTTAAAAAAATTGTGCAGCAGAAGTTTGCTTAAAAATTTATTTTTCTATTAAGAAATTTATTGTAGTATATCAGTACATTTTTATTCGTTTTTATTTTTAAATTAAAAAAAAAAAACAAAAAAAGTAAATTTTGAAGCGAATTTCTGCTGCACAATTTTCTTAAAGCGTTCAATTTTTTTTATTATTCCAGTGAGAACAATTGATTAACCTCTGTCGAAAGTTTAATTTATGTTTAACATGAAATTCCATCCACATTTTGTCGATAAAACTAACTAGTTCCGGTGTAATATCCAAAAATCGGCAAAGTTTGCGAAAAATTGAAATTAAAAATGGAATAACTTTTGAACGAGTGGACTTATCAAAAAGTTACTCAGATACTTTTTTATAGAGCGTTCAATTCTGTACAAAAACATGTCACTAGATTTCCCGTATGATGAATCGTTTGCTAGTTATAAAAATCAGAAGACGTAAAAATAATTTTTCCCATGTTATTCTTATGGAAAATCGAAAAGTGCGATGAGGACGATGTCAATATTAATATTAAGAGCTCATATTTTCACAGACCTTTTCTTATACCTGAATGAAACTCTTGAGCCTGTTTGGGAGAAGAAACAAATTTTTTTTTTTTGAAACGGCCTATAATTTAGTGATTTGAACATTTTTGAACTAAATCACGCCGAGACAAGATTAAATTTTGTTCGGCGCTGGAGAAATACTAGAATGGTGTCGTTTCACCGAGTGTATGAACTTTTTTCTCCCGCTTAGTATCCTCGAATGTTCTTCCAGGGTTGGAAAACTTTTAACGATAAATCCTCCTGACTTTCTCTCTCTCTCTCTCTCTCTCTCTCTCTCTCTATCGGACGCTTCGTCGTTTTACGACTTTCAACCAGAAAGATATGAAAAAACCTAGAGTGAGACATGTAATGCGTGTGTGTGTGTCTGTATCAAGAAAAAGAGTCTACATGTTCGCCGCATACACGAATCTTTCAGATTTTCTCTCAATAGCACATATAGATAAATCGGTCATATGATTACGGATTTTTCGTTTCTTTTACAGATCAATGAGCCACTTTTATTTCCTCTCCAAGCCGATTCCATTGTAACAGGAAACTCGATGACGAGCTTCCATGTTCTGGCAAAAATCCTTCCCAATATTATTGTCGTAAATTTTGTACGGGTTGCAATTTGGAGTATCCGAGCATTTGAGCCGTAATTCATATTATAATAATTTATAAGAATTCAATAATTATAATAATTTACAAACTATTTTAATCGTAAAACTTCCACTGTGAAAATTGTTCGCCCGCTCTGCGAGATTTTCTTCATTAAATATCTCGAATTAGTTAATATTTTAAAGGGGCAGTGAACTATGAAATTTCAATTACAATGCAGCTGAGATGAGATCGAGTAGCCTTCGGTCTCATGCTCTTTGAATCAAACGATCAAAACTGGCGCTTTGTTGTACACAATTTTCGAATAATTAAAAACTGAATAATGAAGGCTCGCGAATGAAAATTAAAGCAGGTTTAATAACTTATGCTCGAATATTGTATGAAAACGTTTGTTGATTGTACGTAAATTAACGTGTCTCGGTAATAAATAATTCATTTTTCGCGGCTAAATCCCGGGGTTTCCATTTAACTCCATTTATCACGAATCCTTAGACCGGTTTCTGGCACACTTCAAATCATCTCTGACATTCTTTCTCCCCTCGAGAGGCGCTACTCATCTTCGTATATTGTGAGGGTTCAACGACGAGAAAGCTCCGAAGTTGCGAGAAAAATTCAGGGTCTGAGGAGTAGAAAATAAAATAAAAAAGGGAAAAGAAAAGCCCCGCCGATGAGCGAGAGAAACGTAGCTTCCAGCGACTAATTTCCCACGAGATAAATACCAAGCTAAATTTATATATATATATATACATAGAAAGGGATAGGTGCGTTGAACGAAAGGTGGTTTAAAGAGAGCTCGTAGTATGCCACTGATTAAGCCCAGGCGAACGATAAAAACAAGAACCCAAAGTCTCTGGCGTTAACGTCAAAGTATTTTCTACCTTTTACTCCATACTTGACCGTTTTTTTGTCTTTTGTTTTCCCGACTTCTCGTATTCGTCGTCACCTTCGTAAAAGTGCCCTCGACGTCACCCATCGATGCACCCCCAGCCCGAGAAATCGAAATGTCAGTGCACCTTATTAACAGACGTCAGCATAACCACCCCCGACTCAGAGAATATTTGTTCCATCGCCTAGGAAATTTTCTGGGAACGTTTGTGAGGTAATACTGCAAGGAAAATTTTGAAAGATGTAATTTTGTTACTTCAACCATATACAAAGCCTCGGAAAAGGGGACGATGAAGGATCAGAGAGCAAACCAGGGTTGCAAATAATGCATTACTTTTTTTAATGCATTTGCATTTTCAATGGTTAATGGAAATTATTTTCATTAACTTTCATTGCAAATAATGCATTACTTTTTTTAATGCATTTGTATTTTCAATGGTTAATGGCAATTATTTTCATTAACCATTAAAATTTAATGGTTAATGGTTCATGAAAATGCAATTGCATTTAAAAAAGTAATGCATTATTTGTAACCTTGCCCATTACAATATAGTGTGTAATAGAAAAAATTTCCCTTACCCATTGCAATGTAATCTGTAATGTACAAAACTTTGATTGCAATTTTGGGAATGGAAAAATATAGATGAATAAATTATTGCAGTTTTGCATTACATTTTATTGACTTAGGACTTAGATTTTTAGAATTTAAGGTGAAAATCTAAGTCCTAAATCAATAAAATGTGATGCATAATTGCAATAATTTGTTCATCTATATTTTTTCATTCCCAAAATTGCAATGAAAGTTTTGCCCATTACACATTACATTGCGATAATAATATAGATGCTTTTTATAATTATAATATAGATCTTTTTTAGAATTTAAGGTACCTGAAAATCTAAGTCCTAAGTCAATAAAATGTAATGCAAAATTGCAATAATTTATTCATCTATATTTTTCCAGTCCCAAAATTGCAATCAAAGTTTTGTCCATTACACACTACATTGTAATGGGCAGGGTTGCAAATAATGCATTACTTTTTTTAATGCAATTGCATTTTCATTAACCATTAACATTTAATGGTTGATGGAAATAATTTTAATGGTTACTGGAAATAATTCCCATTAACCATTAAATTTCATTAGCCATTAAAAAAGTAATGGTTAATGCATTACTTTTTCATTAAAAATTTCGCAAACCTGGAGCAAACAAATGGAAAACATTTCAAGATGTGGTGTCTATCCGTGGATGTTTTTGCCGAGTGACCCGCGCGCTTGAACCACCGGCAAGAAAGTTAGATCGCCTCTCTCGCTCCAGTTCTCTTCCACTGGAAGCCTAGTACAAGTAAATAACAAACGAGAGACATCGCTGGTCGAGGGAAAGTCGATCTGCATGTATACATATATATGCACGGAGAAGTACCTACAGCGATACCGCGAAAGAGGAAAGGTGAAGGAGGTTGGAGGGGAATCGGTGAGACAGATCGAGAACGAAGGGGCCCAAGAGGAGGGGGGGGTGTAATTAAAACCGGTCGGTATTTACTCGGGGGTAATGAAGGGGCAAACACACAGTTTGTCTCCGTTAGTAGTATCCACCAACCCTGCACTGGGATGTACCCACCTACTTTATCCACCACCACCTTCGGTTACGCTTCGCCTCCCTCCTAGAAACAGAAACCATCTCTGCCTCCACGTAGCGACTCTTTAAACCAACCCCTCTGAACCTTCCTCCACTCACTAAAATCCACCCCAACCTTCCAGCGCTATCGGGACCCCGCTGGTGTTTCAAATGCAGCTTCTAGACCGGCAGGTACCATCCCCCAAACCATACGACTGATTCTTCCGAATACCAGCGTCATTTTCGCCACGAGTCTCAGAATTTTCTTCAGAAACTGAGAATAAGATTGTTGCGCGTCCTAGAGAGATAAATAATATTTTTTGCTTCCTCATAGAGGAAACTTTGTTTTCGTGAAATTTTTTTTTTCGAGATTTTCATGTCGGTATGTTCAAAATGTCCTAAAACATCGAGAAATCATATTTTTTAAAAATGTCCGGATGTATGTATGTATGTATGTGTGTGTGTGTGTCGCTGCCTCGAAAAATTCGAACATCTATATCTCCAGACCACATTGGAGTAGCGAAACGAAATTTTGCACATAAGCTGAGCTCCACAGCCCCTTTGTTTGTTATGAATTTTTCAAAAATTCATTGACTTGTGCGAATTTTATGCGACTTTTAAATTTTCAAAAAAAAGGGCGTGGTTGCTCTAGCGTTCGCGAATTTTGCGATATCGAATATAAAAAATATTATACAGATAGTTTGAGCGTTGAAGATTATTGCTATTGAATTTCGCAAAAATCGCTCAAGGGGTTCGTGATTTATAAAATTTTGAATTTTTTGCAAAAAACGCGTGATCGCTCTAACTTGCACAAATTTCGTGATACCACGCTCAAAATTTGTATACTGGTAGCTTAATGAAAAAAGTTACTTGGTATTCAATTTTACAAAAATCGCTTGAGCCGTGCAAATTTTATGCGATGTTGAAATTTTCAAAGAAAAAACTTGATCGCTCTAGCGTCCGCAAATTTTGCGATATCAGGTTAAAAAAAATTATACCGATAGTTTGAGTGAAAAATATTGTTGGTATTGAATTTTCCCGAAAATTGCTCACGGGGTTCGTGATTTATAAAATTTTTAATTTTTTGGGAAAGCGCATGATCGCTCTAGCTTGCACATATTTCGTTATATCAGGCTCAAAATTTCTCTAATGGTAGTTTAATGGAAAAAGTTACTTGGTATTCAATTTTGCGAAAATCGCTTGAACCGTGCAAATTTTATGCAATTTTGAAATTTTCAAAAAAAAGCTTGATCGAAAATTGTACGATACAAAGCTGCCGTTTTATTACTCCGATAACCAGAGGTAGTACAAAAAACTTGCGAATCGGAAATTTGCACAACGTTTCCAGAGTATTTTTCCGTATTTACAAAGCTTCCTCCATGAGGAAGCCAAAACTGTGACAGCTAACATTTACTAAAATTCCTCATAGAGGAGGATTTGTAAATACGAAAAAATACTGAGGAAGCGATGTGAAAATTTCCGATTTGCAAGTTTTTTTGGTATGGTATACTTGTGGTACCTTCCTCAATTTTCAACGTTTTTCGAAAAAAAAATTCTAATTAATAATAGCTTTTTTTAATTGATAAATTAAATAAGATTTTTTTTTAAACATCAGCATTTATGAAAGTAGTAGAAAAAATAAAAATGTCAAAAAATCTATACTTTTAGCAAAGAGCCTGTATTGGGAAATTAAGATGAATTTTTTTTTCCAAGTTTATCGCTGATTTTGGCTCATTTTATAAGTTAAGAAATTAACTTTGATTATTCTTTGCTGTAATCAATTGTTTTTTAATTGTTTGGGCGCTTTTTTTTTGCACGATGAGTGTCAAATAATCTGGAAAAGAAATATAATAATGTTTCTTTGATTCACGCGATCGAGTTCTCAAATTTCGACCAAATCTGGGATCTCGTGATCCAATCTCATTCTGGTATTTGGAAGAAGCAGTCATATGTTTATATATATATATATAGCTGTGTGCATAAGTGTAAGTGTACACCTGTATCCGGCTAACTAACCAGCATGAACGAGGAATCTAGAAGTCTCGGCCCGGAATATCCCACCCCCTGTTAACCAGCACGTTTGAAAGTTTCAGTCGTAGTATTTCACTGTTAGTTTCACGTGCCCGTGATGTACGTGACTACGAACTTCGATTTTGCAGATATACCTGTGCAAGTGTGGTTGAAAGATTTTTTTTTGTTATATTGTTATTTTCCAATTGCTTTTTTCATCGAAATTCTTGGATGTTTCTCTCGAAAAAAAAGCATTGGCCTGGGTGATTTTTTTAAAGCTGCCGCATCAAAATTTGTCCAACAATAACATTTTTGGTATATCTCCTATGAAAGAAATTGCGAAGGATTTATAAAAACTTTATTTCCTTACGAAAATAATAAATATCAATTTTCAAAGTTTTGCCCTGGTGATGGAAAAATTTAGTCGGAATGGGTTTTGAAAGTTCTTCAAATCGACTCGGAGCTTTTGTAATAATAAAGCAAAAAGCTTTGGGAAATTGATTGCTCAAAATTTCGAGATTTTAATATGTCCAGAGTAGGTAAAAAATGGCACTAATATTTTATTTGACCGCAAACGTTTTGGAAGTCTGAATGAAAAACTTTTCGCTGATGACGAATCCAAACGATTCTTTGATCGAGATTCATGAGCCACGATATAATGGAAAATCGTACAACTGTCGTTGAGCTCGTCAATACGAGGCGATTTAAATTTCTTCTTTCGTCGATGAATGATGAATCACTATTGAATTGATATTCGACGAATGACCGATTGAAATCGTAGTAATAAAACAGGATGAATTCGCACAAAGTAACCCCATTTATGATATTGCTGTCCTCTCATCCCACATTTTCAAATGTACATATATGAGGTATTCCCGTGCAACTGGATCCCCTTTTACGCCGACCTCTTTCGAATTGCTTGAAACTTGAGTATGCTTTGGTATTGCCTGAAAGTATATTGTACAAAAATTTAGAGGTCTCTAACTATAATACTCTTTGGAATACACGAAAAGTTATATTTCAAACTTTTTGCGTATATCGGAGCTTAGGTGCGAAATGAAATCGAAATTTTTTTTTTCCAATAGCTTTTGATCAGAAATTTCCTGCGCTTTTCGAAAAAAAATGAATTCATTTCAATTTCGGCAAAAAACCGAAAAAATTGATTTACAAAATAAGAACATAATTTTATTCAGCGGAACAATTCTTTGACTTGAAAATTGGTGAACAATATACTTTCAGGCAACACTAAAATATACTCAAGTTTCAACCAATTCGAAAGATGTCGGCCTAAAAGAGGGTCCAGTTGAGCGGGAATACCTCATATATATATATATGCGGTTTTCCGTCTACGCCCTCGTGGAAAATTGCCCACTGAAAACGTGCGTGGACTCACATATACAGGGGCACATTTATTTTCAACGATTTCAACGAACGAAAATCCCCGAGAGGCTTCTCCGTCGCTCGCGTAATCATCCCTCTCTCGACGCATTGATTTTCGTTCAAAGGCTTTTCTCTCTCGCTCGTTTTCATCCTGCGTTTTCCCATAATACTTTTTGCTTTTTTTCCAAGGGATCTCGCTCGTTTTTCTACGTTTTATTTTAAATATATATAGATTATCAAAGCTCGGAGAGAGTATGCATACTCGTTTTTCGAAAATCCTCCGCATGGAATTTTGTGGCACAGTGCGAAAGCTTTTCGGCCTCAAAATCCTCGCGATCCTCGCTCATACACACCAACGGAAACTACATTTGCACCGCCATATCCGGCATGAAATTTTTGGCTCTCATTCGAATGAATTCCTGGAAAAAAAAACAATGCATCGCTTCCGCACGAAGAGAGCTTTGGTATTGTGAATTTTTATTTTCGAGAACGAGAACTAAATTTCACAAAACATAATCACGTAATTAAAAAAATGTTCAGACGCGACGCTGTTCTCGAAAAATTCTAGTCGACTGTAACTGCACGGAAAAAAATGATCAGTGACAATTCATGTGTAATATTTAAAAAATTACTGAATTTAATGCAGTTTTACTGAAAATCCATTATAAATTAATGGTAAACGTAGTTTCTACTTTTTGAACCATTATAAATGCTGATTTACACTGTAAAAAATACAATGTTCACCGCAAAAAAAATGACAAAGTAGAAATAACAAGCAGAAACGACGAAATCCACTGTGTTTGAACTGTAAAATTTACAATGGTCTCTGTAGAATGTTCAAAGCACATAATTAAAAATTGCAGTGTTCCCAGTGAAAAATCAAATGTGCGCCGCAAAATATGCAACGTCAATTCCAATTTTTACAGTGTGGCACTGTAACGGGACGACCTGCGGCGTGCCACGATCTCTGCATTTCGCCCGAGATCCGCTAGATGGCGTCGGACGGCGCGCCCTCGCGCCAACGAGAGAGCCACCGAGCACCTATAAGGTCCAATGTATTACCAACATCGGCGTCCTTAATTGACATGCAATTGTTGGAACATCACCCGCGTTCTGTGGTCGAGCAGTCCTATGGACTGAAGACTACATTTTCTTAACAGATCACCATTGCATTTCGGTGACGCTCGTGCTCTTTATGGGTGCGAGGTTCAACTAGATTCGCTCCATTAATTGATCTCACGATTAATAAGTCAAGTACAAGCCCTTGTAGCTATGAGCCTGAGCGAGGATAAATAACGGTTTATTGCAATATTTGAATAAATTGGAATTTATTCAAATATCGAAACGTTTCACTACACTATAATTTATTTTAGAAATTGCAGTATTTTCAGTGAAAAATAAAAAACATAACGCAAAATATACTACGTTCTTTTTAATTTTTACAATGTACACTGTAATTTTTTCACGGTCCCTGGATAATTTTTACAATGTGAAATGTGTAAAAAGTTCACCGGATACAACAGAAATACAACGTTTCACGTAGTGTACATTTTACTGTTCCACACTTTAAAAATTCGTCTGATGGACATATAGTCATATGTGACATCTACATATTGTATCAAAGAAATATGCAAATTTCACTGTTTGCCCTTCCGGGAGGCGCTGTTGATAAGGAAAACTGTAAAAATTAATGGGAATCTCAGCAGTTCTCACCGATCATTTTTTTCCGTGAGGAGAACGTCTTGAACAAAAGAATCTTCTTTTCATCGTTTTTCGAACCTTTGTTCATTTTCCAAACGTCATCCTTCAGACGCATTCGTCGAACACCAATTTTCCTTGTCACATATTCCTTTGGGCATTTTTTTCAATATTTGAATATTATTTCCCCGAAGTAATTGAACTTTGGGAAATGTGTAAATCTCGAGACTCTTCATTCTTCATGAAAACAAAGCTTCCTCCGTAAGGGAGAGAAGGGACGTATTCGGGGTCTGGAGTAGAAGGAAATTTATGGGAAAATTTTTGAAGGATGGCCGCAATTTTTGCTCTCCATCCTGCACGAAAGTGTGCCAACTCCTTCCTCGTGATACGATGATCGAGCTTACACGGCGGCTTTTTTTCTTCCCTCGTTTCCAGCCGAAACGAGCCACCTTTTTCCTCTTTTCTCTCGGTTCATGGGACATGCACCACGTGACGATGAGAGACAAAAGATCGAGAGGGCCAAAGTAGCAGGACGGGGAGTAACACGCGGCAACGTTATCAATCTCGTTTCAGCGTCGATTTCCTCCCGGTCTTCGTGTGTAAACAGCCCCATCCCCGTCTGTATATATGTATATAACGAAAAATAGAGAGAGCTTTCGTTTAGTTAGGTCCAGCGCAAACTTCAGTCAACGACGCGGAGACACTGAACGGGACGTTTCTTCCGAGATATCCCGCTTGTAACGTACTTTTATTATGAACCCAATATGGAAGAAAAGCACAGTAAAGTGCTATTATAACGGGAATCGATGGAGAAGAAAAAAATGAACGAAACGATAAGGAGGAAGAAGAGAGTGAAAAAAAAAATTTACGAGCTCCAGCTCGAGTGACGTGACATCGTATTGATCTTTATTATTATTACTTCGTTCTCCACGCGGTATCGATATCCATTGATTTTATTATCTCCTTCGAGTACATCCATAGATATGACGCATTCTTTGGGAAAATCCCTCCAAGAATTTCCTCGCTATCAAATTGACTCGTTACTCTGGGATCCAATCTCAAGCATCGAGAGACCGAAATTAATCTATTAGTTTCGAGATATATTTCCTTGACACCGAATCCTTTCGGAGGTATTGTTTTCATCGTGTAATAATGCTCGATAAAATCGGGAAAAAATATTGTGTTGCATGGAAAATCGTTGACTTAAAAAAAAAAATATTTCAAAATTTCTCGACATTTTTTTGAGCTTCCTAGGCATTGATCGGCAAAAAAAAAATTTAAGATTTTTAATTAATCGTTGTTTACAAAATTAATACTGCCATCCATTATTTTTTTAGGTATTTCGATAATCAGTAATTGAAAGACCGATACCACGAATTATTTGGATATTGAATATGTGTATTCTTTGAATTATTCATTATTAGAAAAATTAGTAATCGTATTCTTTAAAATACTTATTATTAAATTTATTAGTAATTGAATTATTTTAATTATTAATTACGATAATTTATAATTGAATTATGTCAATTATTGATTATTTGAATAATTAGTAATGTATATATGTGTAATGTATATATGTATAATGTATATATTGAAATTACTAATTATTCAAGTAATTAGTAATTGAACTATTTTAATTACTAATTATTTGAGTAATTAGTAATTTTATCATATTAATTATCATTTTTTGGAGTAATTAATTTCAAACTTTTTGTATTTGAATCGTGATCTTGAGCTTTTCAGGGTCAGCATGTTTCGAGCAATCGTAAGAAAAAAAAAACTCTACACTATAGCTTGAATTTTAAAAAATTTCTATACTCCGGTGAATTTTGTCAATTCAGCGTTAAGATCATTCAGATTATGTTACTTTCTTCAATTCGAAAGGAGTTGAACCTCTGTCCAATGATTTATCGCTAAGTTAACATCGATAAATTTTTTTTTTCAAAAATTAGTAATTAGAAGAATTAGTTATCTAATTATTCGAATAATTAATAATTGGAAAGAATAATTAACTGATTTTTTGAAAAATTAATAATTAAAAGAATTAATTAACAATTGGAAAGAATGATTAACCAATTTCATAAAAAAATAGTAAGTAGAGTACTCAAGTATTTAATTACTTGGATAATTAATAATTAGATGGAACAATCACCTGATTTGAAAAAAAATCAGTAATTCATAAGAGCAACATTTTAATTACTTGGTTATTGAGTAGTTATTGGACCTAAATTACATATTATAGGTTTATTGGATAATAATCGAACATGAATTATCGAATTTTCGAATATTAGAAATACCTTACTGCCTAATTACCGAGTGTCTTAATAATGAGTAATATTTATTGGAACAATTATAAAATTTTCTAACACAGAGTAATTAGCGGTAATTAAATTGACGAAAATATCGATTTTGCCAATCACTGTTCCTAGGATAAATATTTTTCGTTCAAATTCCTTCCTTTTTTTCATTCATTCTTTCTTGTTGCTCAACTTGTATAAAAATCTGTAGCAATTGTTGATTGATCGGTGATATTTCGAAGAATCGATCGTAGATATCGTATTTATAGGAAATCTGAGACAACAGTTGGAGGAGTGAGCTTGCAAACACAACGTGTATTATTGCTTCATCGCTTCGGTGCTTGCAGCGATGTTGAGAATTTTTTTGACCGAGTTGAAACGACAATAGGTCCAACGTATTCCAATAAATTTGATATCTTCCTCCGAGCTGCTTCTCTCTCTCTCTCTCTCTCTTTCTCGGAGGACTTATAAAGTTGGTAAAAGCTTGCGGTCACTGCGAGACAAAGACATCTTCATATATACACAGATACATACTTGTAAAAGGAATCTACTATCCAATAAGCGAAAAGACTGTAATCCACGTCAGTTTGAGTCTTAAAATTGTTTAAATTACGTCCTTTTGGTTGTCTCATATGACACAGGCTGTTCAGAGTCCGCAATCGCGGTCGGCACAGATTGCAGAGGTATGGAGGAACAATTGGAGCTTCGCCATATCGTCTTGAGCGACAGCGCAGATGTGGCGAAAATATTCACAATTACGTGTTCGCTCAGTCAGGTCGATGCAGCGAGAATAAAATACACTCGTGTATTTACATATGGGGTATTCCCGCTGAAATTTTCATGTCCGAACCCGGACTCTCTTGAATAATTATGAAAAAAAAATTCCGAAAAGTATTCTGAAAAAGAAAAGACACGTATTTTTTTGTTAAGGCCGAGAATTTATATCTTTCGTCGTACGATTTTAGTAAAAAATCCAAATTTTTCACTGACTCTCTACTCTAAAAACGTAGTATCTTGATAATTCGAGATCCTATCGAAAAACGCTTCAGACAAAACTTATTCTCTATAAAACGAGTAAAACAATTGATATTTAAAAAAAAAATTGTGAGCACACGAAAGATTGTTTTTACTTCATAAAACACAAAAAAACGTTTTTTCAGCAAGTACGCCACCTCGAATTATAAAATAAAAAAATTGTAAAAATTCTATAGGAAATCACGAAATTTTTAAGACCAGAATGAGAATGGCATGGTCAAAATCCGCAAAGCTACAACCAATCGAAGTTTCGTCTTGACCTTATTTTTGAGCCAGATCATGCACAACTATATGTTCTCAAAAAATTATACACAGAAATACATTTGAATATTTATTAAATTGTACGTAATATACGTAATATTTAATTATGCATTCGTATATTCTTTCATACTTGTATGAAATAATATACGTATGTATAAATGTATTTCTGTATATATAATTTTTCAAGAATATATATAGTTCTGCATGATCTGGCTCGAAAATAAGGTCAAGACGAAACTTCGATTGGCTGTAGCTTTGCAGATTTTGATCTTGCCATTCTCATTCTGGTCTTAAAAATTTCGTGATTTCCTATAAAATATTTACAATTTTTTTATTTTATAATTCGAAGTGGCGTACTTGCTGAAAAAACGTTTTTTTGTGTCTTATGAAGTAAAAACAAACGTGTGCCCACAATTTTTTTTTTTAATATCAATTATTTTACTCGATTTATAACGAATAAGTTTTGTCTGAAGCGTTTTTCGATAGGATCTCGAATTATCAAGATACTACGTGTTAGAGTAGAGAGTTAGTGAAAAATTTGGATTTTTTACTAAAATCGTACGACGAAAAATATAAATTCTCGGCCTTAACAAAAAAATACGTGTCTTTTCTTTTTTAGAATGCTATTCGGAAATTTTTTTTCACAATTATTCAAGAGGGTCCGGGTTCGGACGTGAAAATTTCAGCGGGAATACCCCATATATATCTGTGTCATTCCATACCATTAAGACCTGGGTCTGACCCTTGACCTCTCGGATTTGGCTCGCGATTTTTCGTATGATTTTTCTCACTTTCAAAGACACCCTATTTTTTTTGTAGATTTTTCAGATTCAATTTGAATCTTCTACAATTTTTTTAATGATTTTATTGATCGACGCAATTTAAAGATCTGAAAAAATTCTGAAAAATCCTGTATCAGATATCAAATTTTTTAAGCTCAGAGCCGGAGTGGGGAGATTTTCCCTTCTTACTATATCTTCATGCTTTTTCCGAGAAAAAACGTTAAAAAAAATAGAAGCGGGAGTCATTTTATTACAGATGATTGCTGAAACACTTTCATATGTCATAACGGATTTTTGAAAATTTTTCAGATTTTTCGCGAGAGATTTTTTTTAATTTTACTAATAAATAGTTCCGGAAAATCGGAAAATCTTTTCAAAAATCCGACATGACATGTAAAAATGTTTCAGCAACCATCCACAGTAAAATGACTCCCGCTTCTAATTTTTTCAACTTTTTTTTCGGAAAAAGCCTGAATATAGTAATCTCCCCATTCCGACTCTAAGCTTAGCTAGAAAAAGAAGAATCGGGAGTGATTTCACTATGGATGGTTGCTGAAACATTTTCATACGTCATATCGGATTTTTGGAAGAAAATTTAAGATTTTTTGGAACCATTTATATTAGCAAAACAAAAAAAAAAAGATCTCTTGCGAAAAATCTGAAACAATTTTCAAAATTCCAATATTACATATGAAAATGTTTTAGCAACCATTCATAGTGAAATAACTCCCGCTTCTATTTTTTTCAACTTTTTTTTCGGAAAAAGCTTAAAAATAGTAAGAAGGAAAAATCTTCCCACTCCGGCTCTAAGCTTAAAAATGTTGACAT
Source organism: Alloplasta piceator (assembly GCA_946863875.1). NCBI lineage: Eukaryota > Metazoa > Arthropoda > Insecta > Hymenoptera > Ichneumonidae > Alloplasta > Alloplasta piceator. The sequence continues at coordinate 43,195,337 of OX333076.1, read as the reverse complement.
CTGACACACGATTTTTCAGAATTTTCTCAGATTTTTAAATTGCGTCGATCAATAAAATCGTTAAAAAAAAAATTGTAGAAGATTCAAATTGAATCTGGAAAATCTACAAAAAAAACTGGGTGCCTTTCAAAGTGAGAACAATCATATAAAAAATCGCGAGCCAAATCCGAGAGGTCAAACCCAGGTCGAAATGGTATGAAATGACACATATATAGACAGCCGTGCAACGCAAGAATAATAGAGAGAAACGTATAAACCAACAAAAAGCAGTGGGATCGCATTTTTGTTTATTGTTATTTTTCGTAAATTAAGTGCGCGTACCTCATTCGCCAGAGTCCTCTCATCCAAGTGGACTCCCAGAAAAATTGGTCTAGAAAATTGGCACGAAAATTCATTCGATATCACGAGTTCAAACGCCATTTTGTCCTCATCTTGATACAGATATGTGGGAGTGTATTTTAATTAAATTTCGGAATTAATAATAATAAAATATTTATTTTTCTTTGGCAATTCTATACGAGGTATTCCCGCACAACGGGACCTCATTTTAGGCCGACCTTTTTCGATTTTTTTGAAACTAGAGTATGTTTTAGTGTTGCCTGAAAGTATGTTGTCCATCAATTTTCAGATCTCTAACTATAATACTCTTTGGAATACACCGAAAGTTATATTTCAAACTTTTTGCGTATTCAGCGCTTCGGAGCTTTGGCAGGGCGCGAAATAAAATCGAAAAAATTCTTTGACAATAGCTTTCGATCGGAAATTTCCTGCGCTTTTCGAAAAAAACATCGGCGATTCCAAAAAAAAAACGAATTCATTCAAATTCCGGCCAAAAACCGAAAAAATTGATTTACAAAAAAAGAGCATAATTTAATTCGGCGGAACAATTTTTTTCATGTTTTGTATACATCTGAGAAGTCACGATATAAATTTCAAGTTGGAACTCACATCATCCGTTTACTAATGCCAAGTCTTTTAGTAGGATAAAAATTCTTAAATATCGTGTTTTTCGTATTCAACAGTTCCCTGATGTATTATATAGCGTTTTTTTAACTAATTTTGAATTTAGTAAATTTATTAAATTAATTAAATTGAATTTATTAAATCAAATTTATTAAATTCTGAATTTAATACATTTATAAAATTCTAAATTCGTTAAAAAAACTATATAATATATCAGAGAACTGTTGAATACGAAAAACACAATATTTAAGAATTTTTATCCTACAAAAAGACTTGGCATTAGTATAAACGGATGCGAGTTCCAACTTGAAATTTATATCGTGACTTCTCAGATATGTACAAAACCTGAAAAAAATTGTCCCACTGAATTAAATTGTGCTCTTTTTTTGTAAATCAATTTTTTCGATTTTTAGCCGAAATTCAAATGAATTCGTTTTGTTCCAGAATTGGTGATATTTTTTTCGAAAAGCGCAGGAAATTTCCGATCGAAAGCTATTGTTAAAGAATTTTTTCGATTCTATTTCGCGCCGTGCCAAAGCTTCGAAGCGCTGAATGCGCAAAAAGTTTGAAATATAACTTTTGGTGTATTCCAAAGAGTATTATAGTTGGAGATCTGAAAATTGGTGTACAATATACTTTCAGGCAACACTAAAACATACTCGAGTTTCGAGAAAATCAAAAGAGGTCGGCCTAAAAGGGGGTCCCGTTGAGCGGGAATACCTCATATTCATCTTGAGACAGTTGAATCTTTGGACCAAAATTCCATAAAAAATATGAAGTTATGGTTAACGCGAGATACATATTGTCAAAATGCTTGGTTAACAAAAATTTGACGTAACCCGATTTCGTCGATATGTCACCATGATTATCTCTCAATGATTTCTACCCCTATTCTTCCCCTATTCGTGACTGTATTCGCAACTGTATCGAACTTTAAGCCAGAAACATTAAGTTGGGCCAAAATCCGCTCCCGCGTTCCTCCTTCGATCGGAGGTGCTCGTTCCAACGATGAGTATATCGATTATTCGTCGCAAAATGTGTCCAATCCAGGCTTGAGAGTATTTCGCGTTTATACTCCATTCTCTTGTCAATTTATATAGCTATGCGTATGCACGTGGTGGGGCGTCACATCGAGTAACCGTTCAACGCGTTGCGGTCGATCCAATTAGTCGGCCAACAATGTCTTTTATCGATAATCGTTGGCGAACCGATTCGCCCTCTGACACACACACACACGCACATATATGAATAGAAGGAGGAAGAGAGTGGGAGGGAGTTCGACAAAAGGGTGTTAGTAAGGGAGTAACAATGCTGGCGTGACAATGCGTTTATATCCAACTATTCACCGCAATCCAGACTCTCGCCGTACATCGTTACATCATACATGCTATCGAGCTAACAGAGTTCGCACTAATACACCCGTCATTTTGTCCATCAACCCCTGCAAATTATATATCTATATGTGTATTAGGGTGATTCATTTCAGGGCAACTATTTTTTTTTTACCCATCGTGCCCGAAAACCTTTAGTTGGTACCCAAAAACGAAGTTTCGTGAAAGGGGGGTGTTGTCAAAAAATATTTAGAGGTCGCGAAACAAAATTGAAGGTTTCCCATTTGATTAACATTGGAAAAAAAAATCTCATTATTAGTGTTCCCATTCCGCGAATAAAAAATATGATACTCTACAATAAAGTTAATTGAGCCATGTGTGTAAATTCAACCGTTTCAGAGGTACCATCCTTTCAAGTGAATATTGTACACTGAGAGAAAAAATTACTAGAACCAATGAAATAAAGTTTAGAAGGCAAAAAATCATTTTTTTCATTATTTGCCAAAACACATTGGATATGTTCCCTTATATATTTACTTGGTTCATTTTTTTCAGTCAATTCCATAAATTTCTGTTTCAATAAACGAATTTACGTGAATCTAACAATATGTTATCAATTATATGTAATATATTATTTGAATCAAGAACACATTTTATCATTCAAAACATGCATGTCTTTTAATACAGGAAGCACTGAGAAAAAAAATTTGTTGAATCAATTAATTAATTAGTCCAATCAACAGGAAAAATGATTGATTCAATCAAATGCGTGTTTATTAATTGTTGCAAAACATTTTATAAAAAATATATAGCCCTTGCCAAATAATTTAATATGCATAGTTTATTGACCCCAAAAAGAGATAAATAGAAAAAAAAGACAAATCCGCGCCAATTCTCCAATCTAATTTCTCTGTCCGACCGAGATTCGAACCCACGACCCTACCTACCATCATACCTATCCTATCTAACTACCTGACACGCTACCTATTACGCTATCGACTACTACTATGCACTTGAAACAAGTTAGGAGTTATGAAGATTCGAATGTAAGAAAACATTTAAAAAACCAGTTTTTTAATTTTTAACAATTTATGTATACTATTAAAGTATACTATAGAAATGATAGTTCTTTGCTTGAAGAAAATGAAAATTTCATCATTCCAAACAAATATTCTATTGGAATAAAATAATGTGTTATTTACTTTACTACAGCTTCTTTTAAAATAATCACAATCAATTTTATATCTAATAAATATTGAAAATACGACAGAAATATTTTTAGAAGTAAGATAATGATGAATTTATTGCAAAGAAATAATTTTGTTCGAAAAAAATAACTTGATATTGATGTCGTTTTTCAGATTCAAATAATCTCATGTTTATGATGCAATAAATCTAATTAATCCAATGAATGCAAATTTATTAAAATCGATTTAAATAAAGATATTTTTAGAAGTAAAATAATGATGAATTTATTGCAAAGAAATAATTTTGTTCGGAAAAAATAATTTCGTATTGAAGTCGTTTTTTAGATTCAAATAATCATCATTTTAGATTCAAATAATCTCATGTTTATGATGCGATAAATGTAATTAATGTAATGAATACAAATTCAACCAAATCTATTTAAATAAAAATATTTTTTGAAGAAAAATAATAATGACTTTATTGCAAGAAAATAATTTTTTCGAACAAAATAATTTTGTATTGAATTCGTTTTTTAGATTCAGGTAATCTCATGTTTATGATGCGATCAATGTAATTAATCCAATGAATTCAAATTTAATCACATCCATCATGCATTTAATTGATACTATTGAATAAGAGTTTAATATAATGGAGTAATAGATTCGTGAAAATATTTTTTTAAATGAAGAGTGATTTTCTTGGTTCAACAAATAAATAATCGAATTAATACTTTCATTAAATAAATAAATTCATGTTCTCAAATTCAGTAATTTTTTCTCTCAGTGTATGAAAATATCTATTCAAACGGCTGTAACGCCTAAGCTATTAAATATATCGAAAAAATTCAAATGAGAACTTTGTAGAAAAAGTAATTTGCTACAAAAAAGTCTCATAAGCCGAGCCCATAAATTCAACTCTTTCTCAGGTATAGGTGTATGAAGTAAAATAAATAGATATTTTTTTGTTTTATTCAATCAAACGAACTCCATTTTCTATGAGATAGCATGTACAAAATCATTAGAAAAACCATTCAACAAATGTTACAAAGAATTCCCTATGCAAATAAATCAATAAAACAAAAACAAAAAATCTATTTTACTTTATCCACCTATAGCTGAGGAAGAGTTGAATTTACGGGCTTGACTTATGAGACTTTTTTGTAGTAAATTACTTTCTCTACAAAGTTCTCATTTGAATTTTTTCAATATATCTAATAGCTTAGGCGTTACAGCCATGTAAATAGATATTTTTATACAATATTTACTTGAAACAATGACACCGCCGAAACGGTTGAATTTACGGACATGGCTCAATGAACTTTATTGTAGAGTATCATATTTCCTATGAAAACCCACTTGGAAAATATCTCGATATCAAAATTCGCGAAATGGTAACACTAATAATGAGAATTTTTTTTTTTCAATGTCAATCAAATGGGAAACCGTCAATTTTGACTCGTGACCTCTAAATTTTTTTTGACAACACCCCCCTTTCACGGAACTTCGTCTTTGGGTACCAACTAAAAATTTTCGGGCACGATGAGTCAAAACAAAAAGTTGCCCTGAAACGAATCACCCTAATGTGTATATCACGTTTTTATCAATCGCTTGCATCAATAAGCACTGCGATATTGTTGTATTGAACGAATAAGTTCGTTCGTGACTTTTTATAAAAGCTTTTTAAATTTCACACGAGCATTGTTCGAGGCACGAATGCAATTTATTTTCATTGAGATGAGCCGAGGGAACGGACAATGAGAAATTCAGTTACCGCGTTACAGATTCTGATGGATTTTTCTACGCCCCTTTCGCTGATGTCATCAGCTTGTGTGATTTTTCTCCTAAAACAAATTATGGTTGATCGTCCGGTATTATATAAATCATGAAGCAATTTTGACGACTAAAGAAAACAAAAGACGAACCGGTAATAAATTTTTTGTAATAAATTTTGAGGTGGAATTATGAACATTTTTCTAAACTGAAACTTTTTTTTCAAATCATGCACTACAATTTTTCGTACTTTTTCTCTATCTGCTGTGGTGAATTGTAAATATTACTTAGTTTTGATATTTAATTATTTCAATTTTTTTTAAATAACTTAATATTATTTTACTCTTTAAAAGTATTTAATCATTAATTTTACATCTTTTTGAAATGTCGTTCAAAAATGTGCATTCTCATAATGTATAATTTCTAAAAATATCCTTTATGTGTCGAAACAATGATTGGCAAATGAATTACAAAAAAATTATTAATAAATTAAAAGTTCGCGCTTCATTTTCTTTATTGGCTTTAAACTCTTTATTTTTTTAAATACTTGGCATAGCAACGCTGCCGCCTTAACTAACATGAATTGTGAAGACATCATAAATTAAACATTGTATGAATTTCACATTTTCATCAAGATGTTGTCGTTATCGATAATGAATTATCGTTTTTTTTTTACTGCGCGAGAGACGATCCGATTTAATTCTTGGCTTTTTTTCATCTACCCTCTTCTATGAAGTAATCCTCTCGCTTTTCTTCAGTCTACCGCTTGGTCCAGCTTTTTCCACGGCAGTCACGTGCTTTTATATACATCAGAGATCTCTCTCTCTCTCTCTCTCTTTCCCTCTGTCTCTCGTTCCCTCTCTTTCTGGCAAGTTTTAGGCTCGAACACGGCGCAACGGAACGGTAAAATTGGACTTGGGCCAAGCTAACACCCCATCGCTTTATATATGGGGCATTCCATCCCAAATAGGACAGTTTGAAAAACTTTTTTTTTATTTCCTCAATTTTTTTTATATTTTTGAGTACCCATCAAAAGACCCTTCCTGTTATATTTTGGGAATTTTTGATTACCCATTCAAAAGATAGTAAATTAACAAAAAAAAACCGCTCTTTTTTCGTATTTTGGTCGTAACTTCTTTGATAATGGTCCAAATTAAAAGTTTTTTTTCTCAAACTTTTTGTTTTTTTATAGCCTTTTCAGAAAAAAATACAACAAAAATATTCGAAGTGTTTCTGAATGAGTTTTTTGAGTTTTAAACTTTAAATCGCGTTTTTAAAAGTGAGTGTCATTTTTTATTTTATTTTTTAATTTTTTGTTTCAAACATCTATCTATTCAACAATTTTTAAGACTAGTCCGATCGTGGAATCTCAATAACTACTATTTTTTTCGATTTTTGAAAATTAATTTTTTTTTTTTTCAAATTATTTATTATGAATACCAATTTTTGTTACTTTATAGTATTTTTTAAATCATTTTGAATTAATTTGGACACTTTTTCATTGTTTGTTTGTCAAGAATTGTATGAGTGGGCATTGAACCTAAATAGTCTACCGAATATTGGTGTCAAATTTTCACATGAGAAACATTATTCAGATGCAAGAGCAAGATTTTATTTGCGATAAAATACTGCGAAGTCAATCACAGGGGGACACAAAAATTTCATTCAATTATTCCAATGAGCAACGGAAACGTATTGGCAAAGGAATATTCTAATTTAGGAAATAATCGTATATGTAAGGTTTTCAAAAAAATACGTGAATAAATAAAAACTGTTGTTATTATTGTTCATAAACAGACTCAACGATTAATTATTAATTTTAAGAACCTGTTAACAATAAAAAAGTGTCAAAAGAAATTCTAAATATTGAAAAAAATACTATACAGTATCAAAAATTAGTATTCATAATAATTTATAAAAAAATTTTTTTTTTAATTTTCAAAAATCGAAAAAAATAGTATTTATTGAGTCTTAAAAATGGTTGAATAGATAGATGTATGAAGCAAAAAAATTTTAAAAAAATCGCAAATGACACTCACTTTTAAAAACGCGATTCAAAGTTTAAAACTCAAAAAACGCATTCAAATACACGTCGAATATTTTTGTTGTATTTTTTCTGAATAGGCCATAAAGAAACAAAGATTTTGAAAAAAAAACTTATAATTTGGACCATTATTAAAGAAGTTATGACCAAAATACCAAAAAAAGAGCGGTTTTTTTGTTAATTTAATATCTTTTGAACGGGTAATCGAAAAAATCTCAAAATTTCACAGGAAGGGTCTTTTAATGGGTACTAAAAAATATAAAAAATTGAGGAAATAAAAAAAAAAGTTTTTCAAACTGTCCGATTTGGAATGGAATGCCCCATATATTATATATATATATATCAAGACGAATACGTAGCCACGAAACCTATACCATCATCAGGGAAGACTTATTTTTTTCCTTTTCTTCGTTGCTTCTTTTCTTTCTTCCTTATTTCTCTTGCCCATCGTTTTCTTTCATCACATCCATCTTCTTTCTCTCTCTCATTCTCGTTTTCTTCGTTCGCGAGGTCCGTGTATTTTTTCGGCTTTGTTTTTCTTCCTCCTTGACGGAAAAATTGAACGCGATGCCCCGTCTTATAATCTTATAGTATCATATATCTATATGTGTTGTATATTGATAAAGGGTATTCCAGGGTAACTCAAACAACGCTCGACTCTCAAATTTTATACGATTTTTTATTTAATAATTTCAAAATATCATTCCCCATTTTCACTCGATTTTTCCAGTCACTTATTTTTTTTGTCAAAACGATGGCACCGAAATTCAGAGGACTGGAAAAATTCTAACGACTTATCTCATTTTTTTTATCAACCATTTTATTCATTTTTTTCCCTTAAATAAATGCGATGGAATTCAAGAATTAAAAATAATTCCCAAAATCGATCAATTTCTAATAAAAAATCTCCAATCATATGAGACAGAAAAATAATCACCAAATAAATGATTTTTATTTTAGAAAAAAAAGCAGATGAAAAAGAATTTTTAAAATTGCAAGCTCTTTTTGGCTTCATTATAATTATAGAGAGAATCGCGAATCAATTTCAAGAAGATGAGTTTTGAATATAAGTTACGTTGACTCGGAACACCCTGTAGAAATTTTTCCGTGTGTTTTCTTTCCCGTCGCCCCTCGGACGTCGATAAATTATTGTTTATCCCGCTTCTCTCGTGTACGTGTGTTGCATTCGCCCTACTTCATCCCGATCGCGCCTTTCAAGAATCGTTCGTTTATTATTTCTTATTAATAATATATTTCGTCGATCCGATCAACGGAGAGGCTTTGGCGAGAGCTTTTCCTCTCGCTCGAGACCTGTCCGGATATGACGTATGGAACGAATCCTGTGTATCTGTGAGTGTGATGTGTGTGTGGCGACGGAAGTCCGTGTACAGTAAAAGCTCGCTTATCAGACCCTCGATTAAACGCAGCTCCGCGTCAATCCAAAAGCATCAAATTCCCCCGACTTTCCCGGATCAAGGGCTTACATATCTTTATTCTTTATCCATCCCATCTTGATTCCCTATACTTTTGATAATTGAGAAAAAAATAATTAACAAAATCCCACTCAGTTAAATAATTATTTATGAACAATTGAACATACATTTTTTATCAAAAATTCCATACTGGATTTTGGAACACTAAAAGTAGTTTCATTTTTGAGAAAAACAATTTCGGTGAAACATGCTGACGAGGAGGCCCCATGAATTTCACCATTAATCCATATTAACCCGTAAAAAAAATAAAAAATACAAATTTCTTAAATTCATTTCCAATATAATCGAATTTTTGATTGAAAATTAAATTGACGTGCCTTAATATTGTTACTTCAATAATCTTGAAAATCATTTCGCAAATACAAAAAAAAATAAGGTAAATGTCCCAATTATTGAACACTATCTTGTATTTTTATTATTTCTCGTTCACCCGCATGCATTTACTTATTTATAAAAATTTCATTACATATATGGAACTTTTAGCTATCGAAATGTTACCTTATACTTGTGCAACAAAAGCTTTAATTAATAGAGAAAAAAATTATTTAATCAGCAACGGTGAGCCGATTTTATCATAAAAAATTCAAAAACTGTCGCATCTCAAAAAGTAAAGGCGTTTCAGGTTCCTCAGAAAATTTCTTACAAATATCGATGAAAATTTTTTTTTTTAAATTAATTATTTGTTAAAAAATACGGTGTTCGACCATTGGGACATAGAAACTGCAGTGTGTCCCAATTATTGAACACTCGAATTCTCCAAGATGGCGTCATTAAATCCATCAAAACATCGAGACAGTTAACGCGTGACAGATCGTGTGAATCGGAGTAATTCAAACAAAAACTGTAAATTCCTGAATAAACTTACCTTTATTCTCTTAATAATAACTCTAACATCGTCAAATATATTTTTTATTTGTATTTTCCTGCAATAAACATAAAAAGAAAAGTGAAAAGAAAATATAACCTAAATGTAACCTAAAAATACAAATGTAATGTTCAATATTTTTTGCTCTCCGATATTTCAGTCGAAAAACAAGAAAGCTGCGACAAAATCAAACAAAAACGGAACATAAAAACGAGGAAGCTGAAAATAAAAATTGAATAAAGGTCGAGTCGAAAAGCAAAAATAAACCAAATGCGAATGAATCAAAAACCTGTCAAAAGAGACTAAATATATATTTTTGTATTTTTACATGATTAATAAAAGATTATTCAAGTGTTTGATTTTGCTTTTATTCCTTAATATTGTACCCAAAATAATATTTTCACAACGGAAAAAGAATTCTCGAGAGTGTTCGATACCTGGGACATGCCTGTTCAATATTAGGGACACAGGCACTTCCATAATTTAAAGGGTGATTTTTCGAAAGTAAAAATATCAAAGTATCATTTGGACATGAAAGCGATGGTTTTTTTCTTGATTTTATATTTTTTTCTCACCGAATTCAATCCCCAGATCCTTAGCTGTTCAATAATTGGGACATTTACCTTATGAACAATTGAACATACATTTTTTTATCAAAAATTCCATACTGGATTTTAGAACATTAAAAGTAGTTTTATTTTTGAGCAAAACAATTTTTGTTAATCATGCTGACAATGAAGCGCCATGAATTTCACCATTAATCCACATGAACCCGTAAAAAAAAAAAAAAAAATTCTTAAATTTATTTCCAATATAATCACATGTTGAATTTGAAAATTCAATCGACGTGCCTTCATATTGTTACTTCAATAATCTTGAAAATAATTTCTCAAATACAAAAAAAAAATAAGTTTTTGAAAATTGTATCGAAGCTCTTCCTCATGAATTATCATCGAGGAGAAACGTCGCGGTTTCGTCCTCGCCGTAAAGCAATATTGAGGCGACGGTGGGATTTTAAAATTTTCACAACGCTCAGTTACATGACGAGAATGTAATATTTCGCAGGGAAATTCGCGTTCTCGCGTGGACACATTGGCGATGAGATAGGTGCCTCGAAAAAGATCTTTACGAATGGCTCGACGTCGTCGTTTTCGTGCTCTCATACGAGATAGCACCTGTTACCTTTCTCGTCCCGCGCCATTTTTCCTACACGTCAATGTGTGCACCGAGATATATATCTCGCGTCTCGTCGCCCAGAGTTATGGCAACGTCGAGATGCCATATATATACGCGAGAATCGACAGCATCCGTTTTCATGATTTACGGTAAACGATATTTTCTCTTCTATACCAGCAATCGTAAATGACTCGGGGAAAATCATAGTCTAGCAATATCGGAGGATACGAATAAGCACAATTATTTTTTGGCTTCCTCGCACGGGAAGTTTTGCTTTCACGAAAATTTATTTCATCGATTTTTTTTCGTATCGAAAAAATGACCCAAATGGTCCAACTTGACATAATTTAAATGAGACCAATCAAAGTGACTCTTTTTTCATAGTGCGCGCGAAGCTTCCTTTCTAAGGAAGCCACGATTTATCTTCTTTCTTCTTTGGAATTGAAAATTAAAGGATTTTTCACTCAAAGATTCGATAGTCCGTGCGATCTATCGTTTTCCGTTGATAACCGATGTTTTGGTTACTGAGAAACAGGGTTGCAAATAATGCATTACTTTTTTTAATGCATTTGCATTTTCATTAACCATTCAAATTTAATGGTTAATGGAAATTATTTTCATTAACTATTAAAATTTAATAGTTCACGAAAATGCAATTGCATTAAAAAAAGTAACGCATTATTTGCAACCCTGCCCATTACAATGTAGTGTGTAATGGAAAAAATTCCCATTACCCATTGCAATGTAATGTGTAATGGACAAAACTTTGATTGCAATTTTGGGAATGGAAAAATATAGATGAATAAATTATTGCAGTTTTGCATTACATTTTATCGATTTAGGACTTAGATTTTTAGAATTATAATATAGATGCTTTTTAGAATTTAAGGTACCTGAAAATCTAAGTCCTAAGTCAATAAAATGTAACGCAAAATTGCAATAATTTATTCATACATATTTTTCCATTCCCAAAATTGCAATCAAAGTTTTGTCCATTACACATTACATTGCAATGGGTAATGAAATTTTTTTCTATTACACACTACATTGTAATGGGCAGGGTTGCAAATAATGCATTACTTTTTTAATGCAATTGCATTTTCATTAAACATTACCATTTAATGGTTAATGGAAATAATTTTAATGATTTATGAAAATAATATCCATTAACCATTAAATTTTAATGGTTAATGAAAATATTTCCCATTAACCATTACATTTTAATGGTTAATGCAAATAAATTCCATTAACCGTTAAATTGAAATGGTCAATGAAAATAATTTCCATGAACCATTGAATTTTAGTGGTCAATGAAAATAACTTCCATTAACCATTGAATTTTAGTGGTCAATGAAAATAACTTCCATTAACCATTAAATTTTAATGGTTAATGAAAATAATTTCCATTAACCATTGAATTTTGATGGTCAATGAAAATAATTTCCATTAACCATTAAATTTTAATGGTTAATGAAAATAATTTCCATGAACCATTGAATTTTAATGGTTAATGAAAATAATTTCTATTAACCATTAAATTTTAATGGTTAATGAAAATAGTTTCTATTAACCATTGAATTTTAATGGTTAATACAAATAATTTCCATTAACTATTAAATTCTAATGGTTAATGCAAATAAATTCCATTAACCATTTAATTTTAATGCCCAGTGAAAATAATTTCCATTAACCATTAAATGTTAATGGTTAATGGTTAATGCATTATTTTTTCATTAAAAACTTCGCAATTCTGCTGAGAAAAATGATTTTACGTTTTGTCAAAGGAAAATGTACAATTATTACAACCCAATTTTTTAAGGCAACCTGGTTTAACCCCTCAATTCCTCGGATCTATCCGTCCCTCGACTGCATCCCTCTTTGTGACGACCCTGGAGACAAATCGACTTCCGGAGAAACAAACCCTACGCTCTATTCGTAAATGAGAGGGCCGCGACTGAAATCCGGGCTCAGGGCTCGCATCGCTGAGTCGCAAAGGTCCTCGCCTCGCTCGATCCAACGACAAAAACCCTTTGACTCTCCGTTCCACTGCCTGAAATGTTTCTCTTCCTCCGTTTCTTTTCTCCTCGTCCTCTTTCACTCTTGTCGTGTACTCGAGAAATTTATTTGACTCTCCATTGCGCTCGCTCTTTCTGAACCACACACACACACGCACACACAGACACACTTTTTTCGCCTATCTCGCCCCTTTTTCCGACCCTCGGTTCTCACTCTCGCTCTCTTTTTCATTTCCGTTCGCGCAACGCCATCAGAGAGAGGGCGGCTCTGCGTAGTTCTCCTTCATCTTCTTGGTCCACGTTTCGACCTCGTTATTTTCCCTTCGTTAGTACGAAACCAACCCTCTCCTTTTTTTTAAGTATTTTTTTCCCATCTTCCTTTTTCATTCCCTCACGTTCGCGTCCCTCTTTTTTTTTTTGTATTACTTCTTCGTCCTCTTTCTCTCTATTTGATCGGAAAACGAAGCTCTGAGATACACGTTTGGGCGGTCAGCGCAAAGGAAAACTTTGAGCGTACGTGCCCGTCCTTGAGGTGTGAAAGAAAAATCACAATTCAAATGTACCAGCGTTTGTGTTTTTAATGGATGGATTTTTTTTTTTGAATCTGTAGATACAGCATTCATTTCGAGGAAAAAAGATTTTGAGTCGGGAAAAGCGCGCAAAGGGTTGAAATTTTTTTTCTTATCCTGGATAGTTATCCCGTTGGACAAAAGTGATCCTCGGAACTCTTTTCCATTGTCCGCGTGTAATTTCTTTTTCCTCATTTCTTTTCTGCCAACAGCAACGGAGTTTCGGACAATATACACGTAGAAAGGGAGAGAGAATAAAAGAAGATACAATCCCGTTGTCTCAAGACTTTTTGCGAAAGCTATACAATTTTTTTTTTCTCAAACTTTCTTTTTTTCCCCTGTTTATTTTCTATATATCTATATATTTATCTTTCGCGCACCGAACCAAACGAAGGAGCCCGAGGTTCGTTCGTAATCAGCACACGTCCGGAACTTGTAAGCGCTTCGGTCTCCCGAACAAACCATCCAATTTTCAGGTGTACAGCGCGAGAAAAACGGGAATTCGATCGAACTCGCTCGTGTCCGGTGCTCCGTCGACTGGACACTGCTGTACGAGTCTGGATGCAAATATATTGGCCATTTCATGCTAAATCAACCAACATCAGACCCTCATCCTCTGAGATATTTGTTTCATAAATTCTTCGAAACAAGCACGAATTATTAACGAATGTAAACACTTGCACTTTATAACCGGTGAGAATTCTTTTAAACCTGGTGAAAAAAGTTTATCAGCTACGAGCAATATTTACCAGTTTTTATTTTTCCTACCAATTTTCTGCTTTTTCAAATAATTATTAAAACCGTACATTGTACGAGACCTGTTTGAGGAAATTTTTTATAGAATATGCGGATTTCGTTTTAGAAAAAAATATTTCAATACCAGAAGCTGAAGAGTAAGATCCGAGAAAACGGAGAAGCGCATTATGAACCTCGGAATAATCGTAGAGGAAAAATCGTCCACCAAATCCGACAGAGTGGGGATAAAACGTCGTTTAATTGGACATAAAATGCCCCATATATGTGTATATTTATGGGGCATTCCATCCCAAATCGGACAGTTTGAAAAACTTTTTTTTTTATTTCCTCAATTTTTTTATATTTTTGAGTACCCGTCAAAAGATCTTTATTCCTGTTAAATTTTGAGATTTTTTTGATTACCCGTTCCAAAGATATTAAATTAACAAAAAAACCGCTTTTTTTTTGTATTTTGGTAATAACTTCTTTAATAATGGTCCAAATTGAAAGTTTCTTTTCTCAAATTTTTTGTTTTTTATGGCCTTTTCAGAAAAAAATACATCAAAAATATTCGACGGGTTTTTGGATGAATTTTTGAGTTTTTTTTTCTCAAAATTTTTGTTTTTTATGGCCTTTTCAGAAAAAAATACATCAAAAATATTCGACGGGTTTTTGAATGAGTTTTTTGAGTTTTAAACTTTAAATCGCGTTTTTAAAAGTGATTGTCATTTTTTATTTTTTTTCAAATTTTTTGTTTCAAACATCTATCTATTCAACAATTTTTAAGACTAGTCCGATCGTGGGACCTCAATAACTACTATTTTTTTCGATTTTTGAAAATTAAAATTTTTTTATTTTTTAATAAATTATTATGAATACCAATTTTTGTTACTGTATAGTATTTTTTAAATCATTTTGAATTAATTTGGACACGTTCCATTGTTAACAGATTTTTTAAATTAATAATTAATCGATGAGCAAATAGCAACAGTTCAAGAATTGTATGAGTAGGCATTGAACCTAAATAGTCTACCGAATATTGCTGTCAAATTTTCACATGAGAAACATTATTCAGATGCAAGAGAAAAATTTTATTTGCGATAAAATACTGCGAAGTCAATCACAAGGAGACACAAAAATTTCATTCAATTATTCCAATGAGCAACGGAAACGTATTGGCAAAGGAATATTCTAATTCAGGAAATAATTGTATATGTAAGGTTTTCAAAAAAATACGAGAATAAATAAAAACTGTTGTTATTATTGTTCATAAACAGACTTGACGATTAATTGTTAATTTTAAGAACCTGTTAACAATAAAAAAGTGTCAAAATAAATTCTAAATATTGAAAAAAATACTATACAGTAACAAAAATTGGTATTCATAATAATTTATTTTAAAAAAAATTTTCAATTTTCAAAAATCGAAAAAATTAGTAGTTATTGAGATCCCACGATCGGACTTGTCTCTAAAGATGTTGAATAGATAGATGTTTGAAACAAAAAATAAAAAAAATAAAAAGAAAAATGACAATCACTTTTAAAAACGCGATTTAAAGTTTAAAACTCAAAAAAATCATTCAAAAAACACGGCAAATATTTTTGTTGTATTTTTTCTGCAGAGGCCATAAAAAAACAAAAAAATTGAAAAAAAAACTTTCAATTTGGACCATTATTAAAGAAGTTACGACCAAAATACCAAAAAAGAGCGGTTTTTTTGTTAATTTTGAACGGGTAATCAAAAGAATCTCAAAATTTAACAGGAAGGGTCTTTTGATGGGTACTCAAAGATACAAAAAAATTGAGGAAATAAAAAAAAAAGTTTTTCACACTGTCCGATTTGGGATGGAATGCCCCTTATATTTCATCTTGCCTGTAACCATGTTTATGCTATTTCCTCCTGCTGCAAGCACCTCTGTGGAACCTCGATTACTTTTTTTTTCCATCCTTCAAATTTTCGAAGTCCGCCGAATCTGTGTCTTACGAAAAATCAAGTTTCCAAAATCGATTTTCCCAATCATTGATTCTCTCAGACGTCGTAATTTTTTGACCAAACAATCGCGAGAGTCTTGAAAAGCGAAAAATGTCGATTTTTCCACGGAGATCTTACGATACATGGCTCTGCGAGTGTCGAATAAAATTATTTATGCGACATTCCGGAAAAATTCGATATTTTTTGGGAATTTTATTTTTCAGCGAGCGGAGAGCTTTAATTTTTGAGCTCTCGCGTTCGCTTCATTCGCTTCGCGAGGAACCAAAAGCCATAGAAATCTCTGTATCTGTGTGCTGCGACGAGGTTGGAATTCGCATCCTGGCGTTTCCCTCTCGCATCCTCGCGTTTTGGTGCGGCGAGATACAGACAGAGAGAAAGAGAGAATGCAACGTGTGCGCTTCACAGCAGAGAGCGTACACACCGGGGAAAATCAGATATCTCGTAGAAGTCGCGGGAATATCCGGCGAGATTGCGGAGGGGGATGAGGGGCCGCGTTTAATCGAATCGTAAATCCATTCCTCTTATCCGTTCACGCGGAACAGTTCGAAAATTGCATGCAAATGCAGATATATCCGAGAGAGAGAGAGAGAGAGAGAGAGAGAGAGAGAGAGAGAGAGAGAGAGAGAGAGAGGGAGAGAGAGAGAGAGAGAAGAAAGGGTTGCAGCGTGGTCGCAACCACCAGCATCATCCATTGCGCTTCGCCGCCTCTTCTCACCCTCTTTGATGCCAGCAGAAGGACCCAACTTTTCAAGTTTCCCATTCAAAAGGTCCGCGCGTTACGCCCGTGCGTCACGAAACTGTCGATAGTCGATATTCATCCCTTGACTCTTATCTTGTTCGCGTTCTGTTTTGTTGCCTATGTGTATAAATCCATTAAAACGTACGAAACATTCCTCATCGTCACTCGAGGCATTTTTAACCACTTAAAGCCCGATCCAATTGTCGATTAGTGTCAATTTTGAACCTTGCATTTTTTGTACTTGGTTTTTTTTTCACGATAACCAACGAAGGGAAAATATTCCGATGCGATATTTGAGAAAGTTGCTGGAAAAAAAAATCACTGGAAAATCCTCCGTATATTCAATTTCCTTCAAGGTGATTCCTTATCGGAGCCACTTTATGCGGTAGCACTTTTCTTTGCCCATTGAACGTATTTTTCATTCGATTTTGCATAATTTCGTATATCCGTTCCTCCGCGATTCCACCTTCGAGCATCGATTTTTTTTTGACACTTTGAAATATAGGAAAAGAGTCGTGGGAAGTAGAAGTTTGCGCGTAGCTTCCTGATTTCTCACGAAGGAAGCTTATCGAACGATGGAATAAAACTGAGAATTACTGATTCGCACGATTTCTTCATAATTTTTTGAGAATTTCTAGTCTCAACGATATTCAAGCGATTCTTTTTTTAATCAATGACAACGGCCCTTGTTATCCAATGCAATTGGGCAAACAATTTCAACTGGATGGATGAAAAATTAGAAGTTACAAAATTTACGAGTTGTTGAGACATTTTTAATTTAGTGTATGAGTTCTTTTTCAAGCAGGCCACTTTTTTCACCCTCTCCAATTTTTCTGCCAGTTTGAAATATTAGTCAAAAGGAACGTCTGTGATTTTGTTTAAATTTTTTTAGGCGTCCGTTTAAGATTTTCAATTTTTCATTACGAACACTGTATCGCAAAAAATATTCATGAAACAAAAAAACATAAGAATAAAACCTTATTTATTTTTTCTACCTTAACGAAAAAAATTAAAATCATAATTTTTCTGCATTGAGAAAATTGAAATTTGGCAAAAAAATGAGAATAAAATTTTTTACAACCTGATAACAGACTTTCGATTTCGCTACAATTTTTACAGGATGTCCGTCATTGGGTAGAGTCTGCGAAAAAAATTTCGGAATGGCTTCTACAATGGTTACGATGAAAAAAAATAAAAACTCTGCGAAATCTCATAACCGCATATAGATTTCGCAAAGTTTTTATTTTATTTTTTCATCGTAACCATTGTAGAAGCCATTCCGAAATTTTTTTCGCAGATTCTACCCAATGACGGACATCCTGTAAAAATTATAGCGAAATCGAAAGTGTGTTATTAGGTGTAAAAAAAAATTATTCTCATTTTATTGCCAAATTTCCATTTTCCCAATCCAGAAAAATTATGATTTTAATTTTTTTCGATAAAGTGGAAAAAATAAAAAAGTTTTTATTCTCATGTTTTTTTGTTGTTTGATAAATATTTTTTGAGATACAGTGTTCGTAATGGAAAATTAAAAATCCTGAACGGACGCTTAAAAAAATCTGTAAAAAATCACAGACGTTCCTTTTGACTAATATTTCAAACGGGCAGATTTTGAAAAAAATTGGAGAAGGTGAAAAAAAGTGCCCCGGTTGAAAAAGAACTCCTCGTATACTTCAATTTTTTAAAATAATTTAAAAACGATCGATATTGCATCGATTACGAAATTCTTATGAGAAACCGGAATTTTCTCCGAAGACTTGGAAGAAGCTTCAACATTCGTGATCTCAAAGCCATCGAGCCAAAACTTTTTACACAACTTTTCCAAGTGACAAAAATTATTGATACCGAGTTCACAAACAAATTACTCAACGAAACATCCCAGTTTTTAAAGCACCGGATCGAACGAATCGCATCGCTCTATCATCGGAAACTATATTTTCATTATTTTTAATATTCCAGGTTTAGAAATGGTTTCTCTCAAGTTCATCCGGTATTGTACGTCGCGGGATTTTGCGGAAGTGCAGTTTAACGATGGGACAGGAAGTGCAAAAGTTTTGCCAACAAGAGAGGGAGAGAGAAAAGCTCGAGAAGAAAGACGAATGATGGAAAAACGAGGAAAAAGGATGTATAGAGAGAGAGAGAGAGAGGAAGGGTTGACGGAGACGAGAGGAAGTGAAAAAGAAATAGGCGGAAGAAAGAGGGAGGATGGAGAGCAACGAGAAAGAGCCCAGGGCCAGTCTCGTCGAGAAATAAAGGCTGGAGAGTCGTTTATCGTCCTCGCAATCTCCGGAGAGAGCACAGAGAGAAAGAGAAGGAGCGAGAGAGACGTGGTTTTCCCGCACAGTCGACGATTCTAGTGTGTGTATTCACTCGACATGTACGAGAGAAAACCCTCGCACGGATTCGAGATTTCAACGGGAATTTATCGGGCGGGGGTTTCTGGTTTTCCCTCTCCTCTTCCTCCTTCTTTCTTGCTTCTTCCTTCTCTCACTGGCCTCTCAGTGCCGGATGAACTAGGTAGTGACTAGGCTCACGATGCGGGGGTCGCTGGAAGAACAAGAGGAAAAGTAAAAGCCAGAGTTTGAACAAGAGAGGAGGGAAAGAGGGGGTTCGAGAGCGAAAGAGAGGAAAAATACTCCAACGGTGAACCAAAAGCTAAACTATATCCTTGCACCCTCGTCGAGGAGGAACGTTAAAACTCCCTCCCCCCCCCCTCTCTTCTTTCCTTTCTCTCCAACCCCTCGAAAGTTTTTCAACCCTCGAGCTTTTATATCGATATATACGTGTACAGAGAAAGAGAGAGAGAGAGGATAAGAGGAGGTACCTTCATCGCCTCCACGATCGAGATAACCGGCGTTGTTCTGACTCTCAAGACTTGCCTCCGCGAAACCTGTTCCCTCCCTCTACGTTCTATATCGTACTATTTGGAGAGTGTTGCCCGTTTGAGCTTTCGAAAACAGAGTCGCACCGACGAGAAACATTGATATTTCGCAATCTCAACCGCCGATATCGAGCGAAAGACGAAACATTTACCGATTTCTCCCCTTAATGCCTTATATTGATAGGCCATGAGGCACATAACGAAGTCATATCAATTTATTTCCCCAAAAAGTCACAATTTTGATCAGAGATCGGCAGTAATGATATTTTAGGGCGCATTTTCGGAAAATATCAATTTTTTGAAAATTAATAATTTTGAAATCTAAATTTTCAATTACCCGACAATGATTAATGGATAAAAATAAATTTCCAATTATCCAAATAATGGGTAATAATATCAATTACTGAGAAAATGGGTCATTGGTTCGAAAATATTTTCAATTATCCGAACAATCGGTAATTGGTCTCAAAATAATATCAATTAATTAGAAAAGTGGGTAATTGGTCTGAAAATATTTTCAATTATTCGAATAATCGGTAATTGGTCGCAAAATAATATCAATATTTCAGATAAAAATTAATAATTTATTGAAAATCGGAGTGATAAGAGATATGTAGAAATATATAGATGTATAATGTATATACAGGCATATACTATTTTTTCAAAAACACATTTTCAATAAATTATTAATTTTTTTCTGGGAAATTGAAAATATTTTCAAACCAATGACTAAACTTTCTGAAAAATTGATATTATTTTATGACCAAGTACCCATTTTATGATTAATTGACATCATTCCTTTGCCAATTACCGATTATTCTGATAATTGGAAATATTTTCAAACCAATTACCCATTTTCTGAGTAATTGATATTATTTTTCGACCAATTACCGATTATTTGCATAATTAAAAATACAATTCGGATAATTTCGATGTTTCCATCAATTGGTATTTCTATCTTTTCAAATTATCGATTTTCCATCAATTGAAAAATGGAAAATCGTAATTTTTTTTTTCTGTTCCCTGATTTTTATGAATTTCATCAAAAACATTTTTTTTCAATTTTTCTTTGTTTTATCTAAAAAAAATGCGGGGTTTTTGTCGACAAAAACGACGCATAATTCGCCATCAGCGGTAAATTTCCCACAAAAATATGGTTCCTTAACGATTTGGAAAAAAAAAATTCATTATTTTTAGCTGACTTTTTAGAAATCTCAAAATAGCCAAATTTCAAGTGCTCACAAGTTTACTTCGGTTGGGCCGATTCCGAAATTTCTTTTTCGTACTTGAAGGCTGTGACTAAACTTAGAGAATAGCGTTTGGTTAATTCCGATAACTCAATTTTTATAGAAATGAGAGCACTTTGAAAAACGCCGAAAAAAATGGAAAGGGCCTTGAAAAATTTGCGAAAAATCGAAAAAAATGTTTTGAAGCGTCAACGATTTCGAAGAGAATGAGCTCATGCCCAAGCTGCAATTTTATCTAGAAAAAAAATTACAGTCATTTTAGTGAACTGATTCAATTTTGGGCAAAATTCGATTTTTGTTTGTTTTTTTTTTTTCTAAACCTTATATCGATGTATTTTTTTCCCCTGAACACGAATCTACAAATAGCTTCGCAAAAAATCAAAATTTTTATGAATTTTCATCTAAAACATTTTTTTCAATTTTTCATTGTTTTTCTAATACATTTTTTACTAGTAAATTTCATACGAAATTATGATTCTTTGACAACAACAGAAAAATAGTTTCGTTCACTTTTGTCGAATATTGAAAGAAAGAAAGTTTGTCAATCAACGGCTAATACTGACTAATTAAAAAAAAAGTGTGCATTGTACTTCGTTGTTTTTTAACATATGCAATTTATTTCATTGGTGACAGGTGAAAAGCGAATGAATAAAATTTTCAACCGCTGCTACCGTTGCACGAGTGCATTTTTCATTTGGAATTTCTCGCAAACGTGAATTTCAGGATATTTATTTTCCGTAATCGCAGGAAAATGCCGTTTCGGTATTTCACGCGCGCATTTTCACGAATTTCGAGCTTCTGGAGTTTCGTAAATTCGCAAGAATGGAGCGCGGAGGAGCGGGGCGAGAACGAGGAAGTAAAATAAGTGAAAAATAAAATAAAAACATAGCGAGTCTCGTGGAGCTGGATAAAAATTTGTTTCAGTTATTCGGGTGATACGATATTTTTTTTTACTACAAATATACATAACGTACATATATATGGAGTGTTCCGTGTCAATAATTTTTTTCCAAGTTTTTGCCGAGGCCGATAAACAATCTCGATTTTTCTTTAATTTTTATTTTTGAAAATTCCAACATCTCGCATTTTTTTTCTTCATGTATTACGGTCCACGGTTTACAAATTTTTATATAAAATCATGGATTTATGAGATTCTTTCCAAATACTAAATTCAGGAATTTTATTTTTTCCAATAAGGGAGCACGAAAAATGACGAAAAATTCTAAGAGCTCGGTAGTTTCGGTACAATCGCATGGAAAACAAAATTTAAGGGGTCGAGGCTCATTGTCAGACGCTGCCAAGGTCAACACGAATACCCCATACATATGCAGACTTATTTGGGTGGAAAAAAGACACCGTCCGTACGAACGCGTTAATGGAGGAGAGACAGAGGCGATTTGTACCTCTGCATCCTCCACGCGGTTTCATCCCCCTCCCATCATCCCCCTCCAGATCTCGCGAACCGCCGGATTTCTATTATGCTAATTCCAGGGGTATAAACATAAACTATAGCCCACTTCCTCGCCCCTCTTTGGATTTCTGGCATCCTCACTCGCATCTCACCTCACACACGGAACAAACAGCTGCATTCTTTTCTTCATTCTCTCATCCCCTTTTTCAGAATGCGAAAAACAATCGGAAAAAACGCGAATGCCGAATTCTGAATAATTTAATTGATAAATATTAAAAATCGATTTTTTGTCACATGACCAATATCATTTTTGTCTTTGGGAGAAGCACATACAGACATTACAACCCCAAAATTATCTTCAAGACCCTCGAATCGATATTTCACTTTCATTTTGATATTTGGTTCCTCATAAAGGAAGCTTTGTTTTCGTGAAAAAAAAAATTTCACGATTTTTATGCCAACATGTTCAAAATGTCCTAAAATATCGAGAAATCATATTTAGAAAAAATGTCCGGATGTGTGTGTGCGCGCGCGCGCGTGTGTGTGTGTGTGTGTGTGTGTGTGTGTGGGTCCTGAGTTTCAGATGTAAATAATTAATAACTCGAAAACGCTTCGAGATACCAAGCTAAAATTTGGCACACTTGTCGAGCACGAATTGCTCTTCATTATGATTTTTTTTTTAAATTAACGGGTGTTGCGATTTTATCGACTTTTTTCGTTTTTGCAAGAATGGCGTAAACGCTCTAGCCTCTGCTATTTTCAAGATATTGCACTCAAACTTTGTACAGAATTAGTATAGCTATTAAAGTTGTTTGGTATTGAATTTGGCGAAAATTCATCGAGGGATTAAAATTTTATGAAATTTTGAATTTTTTGAATAATAGCCTAAACTCTATAACTTGTGCAATTTTTAAGATATTGTACTGAAACTTTGCACAGAGCTAATATAGCTACCGAGGTTGTTCGCTATTAATTTTGGCAACAATCCATCGAGGGATTAAAATTTTATGAAATTTTGAATATTTTGAAAAATAGCGTAAACGCTGTGGACTTGTGCAATTTTTAAGATATTGCACTGAAACTTTACACATAGCTAATATAGCTATCGAGGATGTTCGTTATCAAATGTGGCGAAAATCGATCGAATGATTAAATTTTTATCAAATTTTTAATTTTTATAAAAGAAGCGTAAACGCTGTAACTTTTGAAATTTTTTAGATATTGCAATGAAATTTTGTGAAATGCCAGTATAGTTATCAATGTTATTTACGCTATCGAATTTGGCGAAAATCGATCGAATTTGCACATTGATACTAATATTTTTCAATAGTTAACAAAGCTTCCTTTATGAAGAAGCCAAATTTGATCGGGAAACTGTGTGTCAAAGGAAGCTATGTGAACTATGGATAAAGACGGGGAAGCAATGTGCAAATTTCAATTTGCAGGGTTTTATTTCGAAGCAGGACAAATTTCTCGTCGTAGATAATTCCAAGTTTTTCATGACGATATATTACAATGTTGCGAAGCGACGAAATTACAAAAAACAGAAACCGGTACCGCTGGAGTCGAAACAAAATGATTTAAAAATATCGAGGAAAATGAGGAAATGTACAGAAATCGTGACGTTCGAGATAAGGTAATGCTACCGAGATATCGTACCCTAGGGCCCTTAAATTCCCACCCCACTCTCTCTCTCTCTCTCTCTCTCTCTCTCTCTCTCTCTCTCTCTCTCAAACACACACACACACACACACAAACATACCTTTTTTTCTCCCTCGAGGATGAGACATGAAGCGATAGAACCGACGAAGTAGCTTTTATCTCATGCAAAAATTTCGCCTTCTCAATTTAACGCATCGGAGTTTTCATCTCTCAACCAATCCTCTCTCTCTCTCTTCCACTTTCCTCCTCTCCATACTTTATTATAGACCTCTTTGTTCTTTATTTTCCAAGCGTTGATCTTTACGCGCCGCGGAGTTTTGGGCCGGGGAGTGGCCCTCACGATATCATCCACTCTCCTCCGACCTCTCCGCCGTCGCCTCGCTTCCTTCGCCCATCGTTACCAAAGTTTAAACTTTTTACGTGCCTCTTAACACACCTCGGGATTAAACTTTTGGCCCTCTCACTCCGCGAAACCCTCCGGCGCACCACCTCCTCGTCGAGGTTTACCGGCGGCGGGTCGGAGGGGTCGAGAGAGGGTCTCTTGGACCCACTTTGGGTTTCAACCCTTGGCGCAAACACTAAACCGCGCGTGTGTGTGTGTGTGTGTGTGTGTGTGTGTGTGCCTTTCTCTCATCTCGGCGGCACTCGAGAGAGTACATAAACGTATACAAGCTTCATTTTTCCTACACCCACTTGTACTACGATCATTCGCAAACAAAATGGCGCCAAACCACCCTAATACGTCCCTTAAATCCCGCCTAGTACGCCCTTTTGGTTGTCAACACTCGTATATACACAAATATACGGAGGATTTCATGCAGAGTTACGCGAACTTTCATGTCCAAGATTTTTCGAGTCCTCCTGAATCGGTTAAGGGTGCGTTTGATAAAAAATTAACGAATAACGTCCTATTTTTAATTTTTGAACACTCTCCCTTGCGATAATTTCTCAGAATTCTAAAAAAACATTATCCCAAAAACTCCCATCCCTGTGCTGAAAAAACAGGAACTAGATGGATTTCAAAGTATCGATAACCCAAAATCTATTTATAGTTGAATTTACTTTCTGAAAATCGGTGACTTATATGGAAAAACTATTGTATGCTCTTTAGAGTGATAAAATTGACTCATCGGGTTAACGCTACAAATTTTTTTACAAATATATTTCGAAAGCAGGCACGTTTCAAATCTTTTTGGGACATTATTCTTCGATCAATGCGTTCGAGGACGCTTTCCGTGGTTTGTGGGATTCTGGGATATTTCCACGGTCAAAAGTTGTATCACTTCGGACGGAACGACTCGTATAACCCATAGTCGTATATGTATAATGTGTAAAGTGTATTCTCTCCACCTCTCTTTCTCTCTTCATAGTTTCACCGCCAGGCTGCTGCCTTTCCAAACTGCTTTTGTACACCTGCTTACTAAATCCCAGCACTTAGGTGCACTAACGAGGATGAGGTGAATCGCTTCGGCATACATTTTCCTGCCGGCATTCCTCGCCCTCCCTCTCTGACTCTCGTTCATTCCCTCGTTCGCATCTTCGCCTCTCTTTTTTCTTCATCCCCCTCGCCCCCGACACCGTGTTCGCTA
Organism: Alloplasta piceator; assembly: GCA_946863875.1. Lineage (NCBI taxonomy): Eukaryota > Metazoa > Arthropoda > Insecta > Hymenoptera > Ichneumonidae > Alloplasta > Alloplasta piceator. Next base: position 43,169,667 of record OX333076.1, on the reverse strand, counting down.
TTTCTTTTTTGTTCACCTCTCTTAAACATTCTTTACCTAAGGCGCGGGGTAGAAAAAACCGGTGACTCTTCACTTCAAAGTATATAATATCACGAACGATGATCCTCGTTGTCTCGATTATCGAGGAAGAATAAAAAAAAAAGTCGAGAGGCGAGAGACTCTTTCAGGCATACGACAAACATTGATCTTTTATCCTGCACTGAGAGAAAAAATTATTGAATTTGAGAACATGAATTTATTTATTAAACGAAAGTATTAATTCGATTATTTATTTGTTGAACCAAGAAAATCACTCTTCATTTAAAAAAATATTTTCACGGATCTATTACCAGTGACCGGCAACAAAAAATTTTAGATTTTTAATTAATCGTTGTTTACAAAATTAATATTATCATCCATTATTTTTTGAGATATTTCGATAATCAGTAATTTAAAGACCAATACTACGAATTATTTGGATATTGAATATGTGTATTCTTTAAATTATACATTATTATGAAAATTAGCAATTGAATTATGTCAATTATTGATTATTTAAATAATTATTAATTTAGATATATAAATTATTAAACCAATTAGTAATTAAACTATTTCAATTACTAATTATTTGAGGAACTAGTAATTATATTAATTATCAATTTTCGGAGTAACTAATTTCAAGCTTTTTGTATTTGAATCGGAATCTTGAGTTTTTCAGCGTCAGCATGTTTCGAGCAATGGTAAGAAAAAAGAAACCTCTACACTTCAGCTTGAATTTGAAAACTTTTCTAAAATCCAGGGCATTTTTTTTTTTTTTTTGTCAATTCGTCGTAAAGATCATTCAGATTATGTTACTTTCTTCAATTCGAAAGGAGTTGAAGCTCTGTCCAATGATTTATCGTTAAGTGAACATCGAACATAGAATTTTTTTAAAAATTAGTAATTAGAAGAATTAAATTTCTAATTATTCGAATAATCAATAATTGAAAAGAATAATTAACTAATTTTTTGAAAAATTAGTAATTAGAAGAATTAGTTATCTAATTATTCGAATAATTAATAATTGGAAAAAATAATTAACTAATTTCGTACAAAATTAGTAAGTAGAGTACTTAAGTATTTAATTACTTGGATAATTAATAATTAGATGGAACAATTACCTAATTCTAAAAAAAATCAGAAATTCATAAGGGCCAAATTTTAATTACTTGGTTATTGAGTAATTATTTTATCTAAATTACAATTTATAGGTTTATTGGATAATAATCGAACGTGAATTATGGAATTTTCGAATATTAGAAATACCTTACTACCTAATTACCGTGTGCCTTAATAATGAGTAATATTTATTGGAATTTATTTATAGAATTTGCTAACACATAGTAATAAGCGGTAATTAAACTGACGAAAATATCGATTTGCCGATCACTGCCTATTACTCCATTATATTAAACTCTTATTTAATAGTAACAATTAAATGCATGATAGATTCGATTAAATTTGTATTCATTGAATTAATTACATCGATCGCATCTTAAACATGAGATTATTTGGATCTAAAAAACGAATTCAATACGAAATTATTTTTTTCGAAGAAAATTATTCTAATTGAATACGAATGAAACCCATCATAACAATTACGACAATGTTAATAAAATTTCTTTTTATCAGGCGGACAATTATCGCACGACGCGTCGAGGCAATAAAACATTCGTGGACACACTGAGAAAAAAAAATGGTTGAATGAACTAAATCTTTAGTCGTATACGCACGACTAAATATTTAGTTGTACAAACCCAAATTTTTTTACCTGAATCATATTTTGGTCAACTAGAACGCAGAATTATTCAAGAAACTAATTATTTAGTTAGACCCAATAAATATTTAGTCGTGCGTATGCAACTAAAGATTTAGTTCATTCAACAATTTTTTTCTCAGTGCAAGGAAACGATCGATTATCTTCTTTGGTTGGTACAATAAAGTTCAAAAAAACGCTCTGTGAATTTTGAACGAATAATAAATTAGAAGACAGCGGGGGGTGAAAAATTTTACTTTGCCAACGATTCGATATGCCGGTTGCACGTTTCTCGTGGGTCTCGAGGGAAACGTCGAGAGTCTCGTATCCCTTGGATGTGCAAAAATAAGGGATGAAGCGGTGGAAAAAAGCAGCATCGTCGCCGCGTTTCAACCTAATTCCCGAGATAAATGCGGAGAGAGAAGCAGCCGGTGCGCTGAGATTTCTGGAATACGAGGGAAGCGGGAAGGACGATACGCAAAGAAGCGACAGAGCAAATATATAATCATATATATATATAGTGTGATGGAGAAGCAAGGGGGTGTTTAAGTCGAGTCTACGAGAGGGCTTTCCCTCACTGATGGTCTCTTGGATTTCTATCCCGAGCAGCATACGCCCGAGAAAGCTCCGGCTCAACCGATCTATATACGTTGATGCTGATGCACCTCGTGCAATATTACTATATCTCCCATACACGTCAAGTCGGCCACCCCATTTTTTGAAATCGCCAAAAAACGCATACAAATTTTTAGAAAGTAGTTCTAACTATCAAGAAAAATCGTGATTTTTTTCAGATTTTTAAATTACATATTTTAGCCGGAAAAAAATACAAAAAATTTGTTTGTCCCATTTTGTAACTCGAAAATTATTCATCGTACGAAAAAAAAAGTAGGACATAGAATTTAGGATTTTCAACGTGCTTTTCACTGACATTTTTTACAAACTCCACCGAAAGCTTTATATGCCATTTTCGGAGCAAATAATATTTTGATATTTTTTTCTCAGAATTAACATCTTCGATTCGTCTTTAGTTCTAACAGTTTTTTACTTGATATATTTACAGACTATAAGAAAATTGGCTCAGTGGACAACCCATTCCTTCGCATGCATTTTTATTGATACAATGTATCATTATAGAGTGATTTAACGACATAGCGTAGATATTGATATCTTATCATTATTAATCGTAGACAGGGAAAAATAATAAAACAATCTCGTTTTGATACTGTGAAGACAATTCCAGGAACAAAGCAGTATCATTGTTTCTTTCCCAAAAATCATGGCCTAATCGAACTAAAAAGGTATTCATTGGCCATAGAAACGTCGGTGTATCCAAAGAGGGTAAATTAATTCTCTTTTGCAATCGAGAGACGTGACTAGCCTTTGACTCAAATTCGAATAGACTTTATCGGTGTACAGGGGTCCATTGATAAATAGGTTTATTAAAATGTACAAAAAAACATTTAAACAAATAAAAATGGAAAAAGTTTAAAAAATTGCAAAAGTACAAAAAATAAATAAAAATGTGGGCTATAGAAAATATCTATGAATAGTCTCAACCCTGTTAATGTTCAAGAGAAATTTGTGTATTCGTTTGGGATGAAAAACGCATGCGAAAGAATGGGTTGTCCACTGAGCCAATTTTTTTGTAGTCTGTAAATATAGCAAGTGAAAAACTGTTAGAACTATAGACAAATCAAAGAGGTTAATTCTGAGAAAAAAATATCAAAACATTATTTGCTCCGAAAATGGCATATAGAGCTTTTGGAAGAGTTCGTAAAAAATTTTTCAGCGAAAAGTAAGTTGAAAATCCTAAATTTCATGTTCTAGTTTTTTTTTCGTACGATGAATAATTTTCGAGTTACAAAATGGAACAAGGAATTTTTTTTGTATTTTTTTCCGTCTAAAATATGTAATTTAAAAATCTGAAAAAAATCACGAATTTTCTTGACAGTTAGAACTACTTTATAAAAATTCGTATGTGATTTTTGGTGATTCAAAAAAATGGGGTGGCCGACTTGACGTGGAATGCCTCATGTATAACGTACTGTGTATTAAGGAGGTAAGATGCGTGCACGAGACGTCGAGATTTCCTGCATTTATGCTGCTGGCTCTTCTTCCGGCTACGGGACATTTCAAAGCTCACTCTTTCTCACGACGATAAATATTTATGCAAACGAAAAATATAATTCAAGATTTTACAATATATTATCAGAGATGTTAAATAATTTAGTAAATTATAGAGCAAAATTAGTAATTCGCTCGTGACTTCTTCATTTTTTTTTAGCCCTGGTCAAGCCTCCTTTTCAGAGCTTCCAATGATGATTTTCTCGTAAAGAACAAATCGGAAAATCTCATTAACATTTTAATAATTATCTCCAGAAATTAATGAGCTCAATGACCAATATTAAAAAACCGACGTGGAAGGTTCAATATCAAATTTTTTATCAAGTAGTTTATTTTAATGTTATCAATCCGCGGAGTATTTTATTATGATGCAAGCAATCGATTTAGAGAGTTGAAAAAGTCAATGTGCGAGCCAATTTCAGTGGCACGTAATTTTAACATCGAGGAGGATGGAAAAAGCGCTCTGGGAGGTCGATAGAAAAGCTCGTCGTGGTTCTCCATTCTTCGGTATATATTCAAGGGTGAATGGTGGAATATATATATATATATATATATATATACTTGGTTGTCAGTGGAACCCGCCCATCTCGTTTATGCTGGTCTGTCTGACTCAGCAAGGCCGTATGTGCTTCTTGCGAGAGGGCAAAGGGGAGAGCCAGAGATTTTTCTGTTCCGTCGCCGATTCTACTAAAACGTCGAAGACGATTTCACGAGAGTGGATCTTGTTTGCCGGGAGCACGGCGAGGATTTCCCTCCCCTCGTGATAAAACGCGACCGATAGATTTATAAAGTCTATGATATATAGGTAGAATCTTGTACGTTCTATTTTTCCAAATACGAAGCATTCTCCATGAAACGAGGCTTTTTTTCCAACATCTCCCTCATCGCTCATAATTATTTCTTTAACAGGGACTAGGATAGCTGAGATAAAACAGTTTCGCATGAATCTCGACCAACTTTCGTGAATTTCGTAATTAGCGATCTCAAGTTTTTTGCATAGCTTTGCCAAATGACAGAAATGTTTAGAATTGAATTTCTGAATTTAATCCCAACTTTCTTGCACACATTTGGTAGATAACAAAAACGATTGGTATTTAATTTAGGAAATCTCGCTAGTGATATCATAAAATTTTGTAATTTTCGAAAAGTAACGAAGAAACTGTGCAAATTAAAAATTGCTCTTTCCGTCACTCGTCGAACTTCCCTTATCAATGAAACAATTGGCATTTCTTGGTCGAAAATAATTTTTACCGCAATGATTATTAATAATAATTGATTATCAATATTGTATATTAATAATGTACCCGTTTTTCTAGATCCGAAAATATTAATCATTGATGAAAATTGTAGTATTGATAAATTGTTAATAATTCGACTTGATCATACTGTATATCGCAAGATATGGGGCATTCCATCCCAAATCGGACAGTTTGAAAAACTTTTTTTTTATTTCCTCAATTTTTCTATATTTTTGAGTTCCCATCAAAAGACCCTTCCTGTTGAATTTTGAGATTTTTTTGATTACCCGTTCAAAAGATATTAAATGAACATAAAAACCGCTCTTTTTTTTGTATTTTGGTCATAACTTTTTTAATAATGATCCAAAATAAAGTTTTTTTTCAACATTTTTGTTTTTTAATGGCCTTTTCAGAAAAAAAATACAACAAAAAAATTCGACGTGTTTTTGGATGAGTTTTTTGAGTTCTAAACTTCACGTCGCGTTTTTAAGAGTGGATGGCATTTTTAATTTTTTTTAAATTTTTTTGTTTCAAACATCTATCTATTCAACAATTTTTAAGACTAGTCCGATCGTGGGATCTCAATAACTACTATTTTTTTTCGATTTTTGAAAATTAAATTTTTTTTTTTTAAATAAATTATTATGAATACCAATTTTTGTGTCCCCCTGTGATTGACTTCGCAGTATTTTATCGCAAATAAAATCTTTCTTTTGCATCTGAATAATGTTTCTCATGTGAAAATTTGACAGCAATATTCGGTAGACTATTTAGGTTCTATGCCCACTCGTACAATTCTTGAACTGTTGTTATTTGCGCATCGATTAATTATTAATTTTGAAAATCTGTCAACAATGTAAAAGTGTCCAAATTAATTCAAAATTATTAAAAAAATACTATACAGTAACAAAAATTGGTATTGATAATAATTTACTAACAAAAAAAAATTTAATTTTCAAAAATCGAAAAAAAATAGTAGGTATTGAGATCCCACGATCGGATTAGTCTTAAAAAATGTTGAATAGATAGATGTTTGAAATGAAAAATTTAAAAAAGAAATCAAAAATGACATTCACTTTTAAAAACGCGATTTAACGTTTAAAACTCAAAAAACTCATTCAAAAACACGTCGAATATTTTTATTGTATTTTTTCTGAGAAGGCAATAAAAAAACAAAAATTTTGAAAAAAAAAAACTTTTAATTTGGTCCATTATTAAAGAAGTTATGACCAAAATACCAAAAAAGAGCGGTTTTTTTGTTAATTTAATATCTTTCGAACGGGTAATCAAAAAAATCTCAAAATTTAACGGGGAAGGATCTTTTAATGGGTACTAAAACATATTGAAAAATTGAGGAAATAAAAAAAAAAAGTTTTTCAAACCATCCGATTTGGGATGGAATGCATCATATACATATTTATATGTACAGTTCGATAATTTATCACATAGGAAGTGAATAATGACTTCTATTATGGCAAGACTCATCGGGGACATGTACATTCAACTGATAAACTATAACTTATATATATATATATACGTCTTAAAGAAGGGCTTGTCGAGATCCATCAGGGCTCGATATTATGCATAGTTTATGAAATGAAATTTGCCGTTGATGCTGGAAGCTCGGGTATCGAGAGTTCGAGGAGAAACTTGCAAAACAGTGATAGGGCGGAGGCGCAGGGAGTCGAGGGGGCTGGAATTGAGGGTGCAAACTAAGAAAAAAGAGAAGCAAAGAGGAGGAAGAGAACGAAGCGTAAGGAAAGCTTGTATAATGCGAGAGCACAGAGACGACGAAGTGGGGGAATCGAGAGCAGAGGAAAAGTGGTGGTTTGGGGTCGAGGGAGGAGGGAGAAAAAATATTCCACATAGGGCTGGTTCGGGTCTATATAGAGAGCGAGGCAAAGTAAGCTCGGTTCGAAGAGTTGACATTAATTGGACCGTCTTGACAACTTTCATTTATCTACTAACAAGCTACGTCCGTCTTTATTCGTATTACCGCTACCCTCCTTTTGCTCTCCTCTCCTTCTCCTTCATCCCCTATCCACCACTTCGCAATTCGTACCATTCTGCTTTTAGCGTGCATCGTTTCCTTCGTTTCCCCTGGCTTCGTTGACTCCTCTATAGATATTCATTTATATATGGGGCATTCCATTTCAAATCGACCACTTTTGAACCCGACCCCTTTCGATTTGGTTGAAAGATTTTGTTCCTTTTCTACTCAATTCAAGACATTTTTCAGGAAATTTTCAAATTTTTTTACCAAACCCTAAAAAAATTATGAATTTTTCAAAAAAAAGGCTTTTATTTTTCAAATAGCTATAACTTCTTCAAAAATTGACTAATCAGGACGGTTTTTTTTTCAAAATTTTTGTCTTTAGATGTACTTTCCGAAAAAAATACAAACAAATTTTAAGATAAAATCTATGACATTTTTCACTTTTTCGAGAAAAATCATCGTTTTCTCGGAGATGCCATTTTTTATTTTTTATTTTTTTAACTCAAAAAATACTTCGATCAATTCCATAAAGAATGCCGCCCTAACAGGAGTGGGCCGAATTTTCCTTCTATTTTTTTTTTTTTTATCGATTAGAAAAAAAAATTCCAGCTGGGCTTATTTCACAAAACAACACTCTGGAATTTTTTTGAGAGTTTATAAAGGACCTCAGAGTTTGAAAAATTGAGAATAAAATAAAATCAAAAGTCGTAATCCTCAAAAATGAAAAAAAATGAAAAAAAAAGTCATTTGGGCCCATTTTTTATTAAGCCACAGGCTTTTGAAAAAGACATTCATTGCATATCATCTTGAATCCAATATTTTTCAATTTCAGCTCGTCTTAGCTTTCTATATTGATTGAAAAAAAATACAAAAAAAGTATTTATAGGCGTCTTTTATTTTTTCTTTCACTTTAAAAAAAAAAAAATTTCGAGGATTACCACTTTCGATTTTATTTTCTTCTCGATTTTTCAAACTCTGAGGTCCTTTATAAATCCTCAAAAAAATTCCAGATTTTCAGAGTGTTGTTTTGTGAAATAAGCCCAACTGGAATTTTTTTTTTTCTAATTGATGAAAAAAATAGAAGGAAAATTCGGCCCACTCCAGTTAGGGCGGCATTCTTTCTGGAATTGATCAAAATATTTTTTAAGTTAAAGAAAAAATCAAAAATGGCATCTCCGAGAAAAGGATGATTTTTCTTGAAAAAGTGAAAAATGTTATAGATTGTAATATCTTAAAATTTGTTTGTATTTTTATTCGGAAAGTACATCTAAAGACAACAATTTTGAAAAAAACGTCCTGATTAGTCAATGTTTGAAGAAGTTATAGCTATTTGAAAAAACAAAATCCCTTTTTTTAACAATCATAACTTTTTCAGGGTTGGGTAAAAAAATTTGAAAATTTTCTGAAAAATGTCTTTAATTGAGTAGAAAAGGGATAAAAATGTTCAACCAATTCGATAGGGCTCGGGTTCAAAAGTGGCCGATTTGACATGGAATGACCCATATACATATTATATATTTACGCGCGAATATAATTCGCGTTCGTGGATTTGAGGGATGAAAAGGGAGAAAAAACGGGAGGCAGAAAAAAGCATACGAGGGTGAAAAAAGAGCTTTTTCAAGAAATGTCAACGCCAAGATACACGAGTCGTTGGCTGAAGAAACTCAACTAGAGTACATCGCTACTTTTTTTTTTTTTTATATAATTTTTTTTCCTCTCAAGCACACACTGGAAATTTTTCCGGATACTTTTTTGCTTTTCAATATTTTAACGAGCAACCCGTGCCTATTCCAATTAAGGGTGCACATACTCGCGAAATAAGAGTAGATTTTTTTTTTTTACCTTTTTTTCCCACCAGCCTCGAGGAGTTGCTGTTTTTCTGGTATGTGAAGCACACACGAGTGGAATTTGAGAGCTGAGAAATCGTTTTCGCGAATCACTAATTAGATTTGTCATTTTTTTTCTCAGGCCGCGTACGTTTCTTGTATCGCAGCTCGAAGGGTCAAAATGCTTTTTGAAATTTGAACGAAAAACAGGCTGAATTAACGACCCAAAAATTTTGTCGATCTATGGGTCTTATTATTTAACTACCGTTAAAAATATTCCTAGAAAAGTATTTAATTTTCGAAAAGTGCTGAAAAATATCGGGCTCATTGAAAATATGCACGGTTTTTTTTTCAAATTCCAGTATGCAAATATTAATTTGCACGTTGCGCGCAATGTAATTCGCTTTTTGGGGGTCTCCTATGTTATAAGTAGGGTTGCACAGTTCGCGATCAAGGGTTTCTCGTCTATAATAGTTTCTAACAATGCGGTGGCAAGAGGGAAATTATACTATATATGTAGATTCGTCTAATACGAAAGGGATGATGAGTGGGCAATTATGTCTTACATTGTTCAAGCTTCTTCGAGCATATATATATTATATACAGAATATACACGTATATAATATTTGCGCACAGAAGTTCCAGAAGAGCAGAGTGTGGGCGTGATACTTGCGGTAAATGGCAGTCGAGATGTATACGAGGAATTCCTGCCCAAACTCGTCGATCTCCGACCTCTTCTCGTTTCAACGCTGTTTCTTTTATGCTTGGACAAATTCTGGAAAGCGTCTACAATTTTTGTTCATTTTTTTTTAGATAAATCTAAAAAAAATTCAACAAATATTTTACATCTGTAGTTTTTGGAGGAAAGCTTTTGTCGATTCGACGGGGAATTCCCGGTATATATTTTGGTCCAGTTGGCATCATGTAAGATAAATGTCCCAATTATTGAACAGGTCCCAATTATTGAACACTATCTTGTATTTTTATTATTTCTCATTCACCTGCATGCATTTACTCATTGATAAAAATTTCATTACATATATGGAACTTTTAGCTATCGAAATGTTACCTTACTTGTGCAAAAAAAACTTTAATTAATAGAGGAAAAAATTATTTAATCAGCAACGGTGACCCGATTTGACGTCTCGTGGTAACTGTTTATCGTTTTTGCTAAGACGCGCCGCTTCACGCGTAAGGGCATAAAAAATTCAAAAACCGTCGCATCTCAAAAAGTAAAGGCGTTTCAGGTTCCTCAGAAAATTTCTTACAAATAACAATTTTTAACAAATTTTTTTAATTAATTATTTGTTAAAAAATACGGTGTTCGATCATTGGGACATAGAAAATGCAGTGTGTCCCAATTATTGAACACTCGAATTCTCCAAGATGGCGTCATTAAACCCATCAAAACATCGAGACAGTTAACGCGTGACGGATCGTGTGAATCAGATTTATTCGAACAAAAACTTTAAGTTCCTGAATAAACTTACCTTTATTTTCTTAATAATAGCTCTAAGATCGTCAAATATATTTTTTATTTGTATTTTCGTGCAATAAACATAAAAAGAAAAGTAAAAAGAGAATATAACCTAGATGTAACCTAAAAATACGAATGTAATGTTCAAAATTTTTTGCTCTCCGATATTTCAGTCGAAAAAGAAGAAAGCTGCGACAAAATCAAACAAAAACGGAACATAAAAACGAGGAAGCTGAAAATAAAAATAAAATAAAGTTCGAGTTGAAAAGCAAAAATAAACCAAATGCGAATGAACCAAAAACCTGTCAAAAGGGACCAAATATATATTTTTGTATTTTTACATGATTAATAAAAGATTATTTGAGTGTTTGATTTTGCTTTTATTTCTTAATATTGTACCCAAAATAATATTTTCAGAAGGGAAAAAGAATTCTCGAGAGTGTTCGGTAACTGGGACATGCCTGTTCAATACTAGAGACATAGGCACTTCCAGTGTTCAATAATTGGGACATTTGCATGCTTCACATTGTTATTCTTTTTTTTTCATTCGAAATCATTTAAAAATAATTTAAAGGGTGATATTTCGAAAGTAACAATATCAAAGTATCATTCGAACATGAAAGCGATGGTTTTTTTCTTGATTTTATATTTTTTTCTCACCGAATTCAATCCCCAGATCCTTAGCTGTTCAATAATTGGGACATTTACCCTACATGATCGCACACTCGACATGCAGTGTAAAACAGCATAGCGAACTTTCATTCACATGGAAACTCGCACGAAGCTTTATAGACAGTGCATTCGCCATTTCACGTCAGTTGGATCTTTTTTTTCGCAGAGATCTTGCTCGCAATTTCATTCAATTCGCGAACGATCATAGCGAAAATGTGAATGAGACGAAAAATAGTAAATTCCAAGAACTGTCATTCAATTAAGGAGTCATAGTCGTGTAAATCGAAAAAGTAATTTTTGAGGATTTTTTTAGATGCAAAAATCTAGCGTTTGGTCGGAGAATTTTTTTTTAATGGAAATGGATGATTTCGAGGAATACGAAAAACGCTGATACAAGGACGAGGCAGCGAGATTTTCATAATAAAATATTGATAGGAAAAGAGCTTAAAAAAAAAATCCCGAATGAATTTACAGCCTCTATATTCGTTGATTGAGACTCCTGTGTCCTCCAGCCTCAATGATCCAAGACAAATAAATCAAATGAAATGATAATTCGAGGAGTTGGAAGCCGGAAGAAGTCAGGACTCTCACGACGATGGTTGGAGTATGAAAAAAAGGCACGTATATATCATATTCCGGTAAGATTTGCGTGCTTTTTCCCTCGGGGAGTCTGCGAGGGCAGACTCGGTCACCGCGAACTCGACGCTTCGGCGGGAAGAGCACGGGCAAAGGAGAGAAGCCAGAAGGGACAATGGTTGAAAAAAGGAAAAGTCCAAGTGACGACGAAAACTTGGTTGGTGAAAGCGTGTATGTGCGCGTAAAAACACACAGACACACGCGTATAGACACCGATGGAGAGTTCTCTCCAGTGTTTTGCACGCTTGGTCGGTCGTCCCTTCGTTGTAAGCTCCGGGCTTAGGAGAGCAGCAAGCTCACCGTTACTTCTACGTATGCATTATGTACAGAGACACATACTCGTGCTTTTCGTCGTGCTTTCTCTACTCCGGAAAGCACAGCAGCGGCACCACCGACGCCGCGCGATATAGATGGCTGCGATGGAAACTCCTCCTCGGTTCTCATCCTCGTCTGACTCTGCAGCTGACTTAACTACTGCGCCGCGCATCTTCTTCCTTCTTCCCTCTGTCTCTCTCGCTGCTTCCCCCTTTCCCGGCTGGACTTTTCCAGCTAACTGTACCCTTTCTCCTGTGCTTTCCACCGTAGAAAAAGCCTCGCACATCTGCGAACTTCTCTCTCGCCCTCTGCACATATTAGGATAAGATTCGAGATTCTTGTCTCTGTTGAAAATTAGAGAATTCTCGCGGAACGATACGGCCTGGCTAACTTTTTTTACCACCACTCGCGGTTATGGTGAAATTTCAAACTCGATGATAAAGATTATTGGGACTGAATTTGGAAAGAATCGCTCGAGGAATTGATTTCCAAAATAGAGTTCGATCAAATAAATGCTCATTGATGCTCCAACTTCTGTCAGGTAAATGTCCCAATTATTGAACAGCCGAGGATCTGGGGATTGAATTCGGTGAGAAAAAAATATAAAATCAAGAAAAAAACCATCGCTTTCATGTTCAAATGATACTTTGATATTTGAACTTTCGAAAAATCACCCTTTAAATTATTTTTTAATGATTTCGAATGAAAAATAAAGAATAACAATGTGAAGCATGCAAATATCCCAATTATCGAACACTGGAAGTGCCTGTGTCCCTAATATTGAACAGGCATGTCCCAGTTATCGAACACTCTCGAGAATTCTTTTCCGTTCTGAAAATATTATTTTGGGTACAATATTAAGAAATAAAAGCAAAATCAGACACTCAAATAATCTTTTATCAATCATGTAAAAATACAAAAATATATATTTAGTCTCTTTTGACAGGTTTTTGGTTCATTCGCATTTGGTTTACTTATGCTTTTCAACTCGAACTTTATTTTATTTTTATTTTCAGTTTCCTCGTTTTTATGTTCCGTTTTTGTTTGATTTTGTCGCAGCTTTCTTGTTTTTCGACTGAAATATCGGTGAGCAAAAAATATTGAACATTACATTCGTATTTTTAGGTTACATCTAGGTTATATTCTCTTTTTAATTTTCTTTTTATGTTTATTGCACGAAAACACAAATAAAAAATATATTCGACGATCTTAGAGTTATTATTAAGAGAATAAAGGTAACTTTATTCAGGAACTTACAGTTTTTGTTCGAATAAATCCGATTCACACGATCTGTCACGCGTTAACTGTCTCGATGTTTTGATGGGTTTGATGACGCCATCTTGGAGAATTCGAGTGTTCAATAATTGGGACACACTGCATTTTCTATGTCCCAATGATCGGACACCGTATTTTTTAATAAATAATTGATGTAAAAAAATTTTTAAAAATTGTTATTTGTAAGAAATTTTCTGAGCAACCTGAAACCCCTTTACTTTTTGAGATGCGACAGATTTTGAGTTTTTATGCCCTTGCGCGTGAAGCGGCGCGTCTTAGCAAAAACGATAAGCAGTTACCACAAAACGCCAAATCGGGTCGCCGTTGCTGATTTAAAAAAAATTTTCTCTATTCATTAAAGCTTTTTTTGCACAAGTGAGGTAACATTTCGATAGCTAAAAGTTCCATACATGTGATGAAATTTTTATAAATAAGTAAATGCATGGAGGTGAATGAGAAATAATAAAAATACAAGATAGTGTTCAATAATTGGGACCTGTTCAATAATTGGGACATTTACCTTAATTGCTCGGCCAACGAGCTCAAATTTTACCACAAATATGGGCAAAAATGAAGTTTGCACGATAACTTGGAATTCAAACAGCACTCGGGCAACAATGAAAGAGTGCGTTTGCCATTATGCTTTATTTCTATGAAGCACGAAAATTTTGTGTTACAACGAAATAAAAGAATTCATTGCTCGTTCGAAGCACCCCAACATCCATCAGCTTGTGTGCAAGCTTCACAGATACACGCATAGAGGCAGAAATTAAGAGAGAGGGAGAAAGACAGGGAACAAAAGCCATTACTTGTGTACCAATCCGCTCGTCTGACTATTCCTCGCTCGTTCTACTCCGTCTCTCGAAACTACCCAGGAAATAATTCGATTTATTCAGCAAATAGAATACCTACGAATAGTACAGACCAATAATGGAACTGCCCAGCAAATTTATCGAGCTCTTATAATTCTTGGCACCATTTGACGAAAAAATGACTGAAACTTGAAAAGGGTGAGGAGAAATTATGGGACCTGCTGGAACTCACGCTGATATTCCGAAGAATCGGTCATACGCTTGCAAGCACCGAAAGCTTTGGCCCTTTCCTCCCCTCCTCTCGTCGTTTTATTATGCTGAACGTTGATTTAGGGCTCGGCCGTTACTGCGGGGATTCTCCAGTTTACTCCACAGAATAGTGTACGTAGAGTGCGTTGCTGCTACTGGCCAGCGCGTCATTGTCTCGCCGCCGCGTTTCGGCCTCGTGCTCCGGGGGTATTGTTAGCCCCGCCATTGTTCATATGACCATCTCCACCCTCACCTTCTTCTCCCTCTCACCCTCTCGGTCCCTCATACACGCGTACCCTCCCTCCAGCTACTATATTCAACAATCCCGCGCATACACTCAAACTCGAATACTTGGACCATCGGCGATTCGATCCCTACGAGTACACAATGTTTAGGGGATGATAAATTGTACACAGAGCTGAAAGCAGGATGTAATATCTCCGTACGCGCAACCAATCACACCCTAACCCTTGAGGGCCCTTTTATCAACTTGAGATGAAATAAAAATTGCAACATCCTGGACGAATGATTGTTTAAATTATTTCCAATATCGTGTACACTGAGAGAAAAAATTACTCGAACCAATGAAATAAAGTTATGAAAGCAAAAAATCATTTTTTTCATTATTTGCCAAAACATATTAGATTGGTTCCCTTCTATATTTACTTGGTTCATTTTTTTCAGTCAATTCCATGAATTTCTGTTTCAATAAACGAATTTACTTGAATCTAACAATATGTTATCAATTATATGTAATATGTTGTTTGAATCAAGAACACATTTTATCATTCAAAGCATGCGTGTCTTTTAATACAGGAAGCACTGGGGAAAAAAAATTGTTGAATCAACAAATTAATTAGTCCAATCAACAGGAAAAATGATTGATTCAATAAAATGCGGGTCTATTAATTGTTGCTAAACATTTCATAAGAAATATATAGCCCTTGCCAAATAATTTAATATGCATAGTTTAGTGACCCCAAAAAGAGATAAATAGAAAAAAAAGACAAATCTGCGCCAGTTCTCCGATTTCATTTCTCCGTCCGATCGAGATTCGAACCCTCGACCCTACCTACCATCATACCTATCCTACCTAACTACCTAACACGCTACCTATTACGCTATCGACTACTACTATGCACTTGAAAAAAGTTAGGAGTTATGAAGATTCGAATGTAAGAAAACATTTAAAAAACCAGTTTTTTCATTTTTAACAACTTATGCATACTATTAAAGTATACTATAGTTCTTTGCTTGAAGGAAATTAAAATTTCATCATTCCAAACAAATATTCTATTAGAATAATATAATGTGTTATTTATTTTACTACAGCTTCTTTTCAAATAATCACAATCAATTTTATATCCAATAAATATTGAAAATACTACAGAAATATTTTTAGAAGTAAAATAATGATGAATTTATTGCAAAGAAATAATTTTGTTCGAAAAAAATAATTTAATATTGAAGTCGTTTTTTAGATTCAAATAATCATCATTTTAGATTCTAATAATCTAATGTTTATGATGCGATAAATGTAATTAATCCAATGAATACAAATTCAATCAAATCTATTTAAATGAAAATATTTTTTGAAGTAAAATAATAATGACTTTATGGCAAGAAAATAATTTTTTCGAAAAAAATAATATTTGTATTGAATTTGTTTTTTAGATTCAAATAATCTCATGTTTATGATGCGATCAATGTAATTAATCCAATGAATACAAATTTAATCAAATCTATCATGCATTTAATTGTTACTATTAAATAAGAGTTTAATATAATGGAGTAATAGATTCGTGAAAATATTTTTTTAAATGAAGAGTGATTTTCTTGGTTCAACAAATAAATAATGGAATTAATGCTTGCATTTAATAAATAAATTCATGTTCTCAAATTCAGTAATTTTTTCTCTCAGTGTAATACTCACACGAAATCATAAAAAAATTTCAACAATATGTACCAAATTTGGAATACATTTTTAAGCAGAAGAAAATTAAGGGTCCGTCTTTTAACTTGAATTGTGTCGAAATATTTCAAGACTTCCAAAACTTCACCCTGTTTTTACGAGTCTGCGAGGTTTCAACCCCCCCCCCCTCCCCCTTAACTCGCTTTCTCAAAATGCTCACAGATGATCGTGGGAAGCATGCACTAAGATGATTCTCCGACATTTTATTTTGCTCCAAGCTTTTTTCAAATGATGCTCTTTCGAAAAATGTTCCACGATGATTTCCTTTCTCGCGTTGATTCATAATTTATGGAGTTAATTTTATTCTTAAATTTATTACGTGATTTGCACGGAATAAAAATTTGCCAAAATACGTTTTTATACTAATGACCGATTTTGCCCCTTCGTCTTATGTACGACAATATAATGCTCGGTAGGCGGTATAATAAACGGTGCTGTGTGCCTTCGACTCGACCCCTCTAAGGTTCCCAATCAATTTCTGGAACATAGTGAACGTGCCCGTGTACTGATTGTGGCAATATAAAAGCGCGGCATGCTTTGGCGGCTCTTTCCTCGGTTATACTCTCACCAGAGCTCACGAGGGCTCCACGATCGATCGAAATACTCACAAGGGTTTTTTTAGAGACGGAAACCCCGAGCCCCTGAATCACGGTCGCTCTCGAGAGCAGAGTAACGAAAATTTCGCATTATTTTTCGGCTTTTCCACGCGCGATTTCATTCAAGTAAGGTAAATGTCCCAATTACTGAACAGATCCCAATTATCGAACAGGTCCCAATTATTGAACACTATCTTGTATTTTTATTATTTCTCATGTCACCTTACTTGTGCAAAAAGATTGAAAAATATTAGTAATCAATGTGCAAATTCGATCGATTTTCACCAAATTTGATAGCGAATTACATTGATAGCTATACTCGCTCTTCACAAAATTTCATAGCAATACCTAAAAAATTTCAAAAGTTATAGCGTTTACGCTTCTTTTATAAAAATTAAAAATTTGATAAAAACTTAATCATGCGATCGATTTTCGCCAAATTTAATAACGAACATCCTCGATAGATATATTAACTCTGTGTAAAGTTTCAGTGCAATATCTTGAAAATTGCACAAGTCAGAGCGTTTACGCTATTTTTCAAAAAATTAAAAATTTGATAAAATTTTAATCCCTCGATGGATTTTTGCCAAATTTAATAGCGAACAACCTCGATAGCTAATTAGCTGTGTGCAAAGTTTCAGTACAATATCTCAAAAATTGCACAAGTTAGAGCGTTTAGGCTATTTTTCAAAAAATTCCCAATTCCGTAAAATTTTAATCTCTCGATGGATTTTCGTCAAATTCAATACCAAACAACCTTAATAGCTATACTAATTCTGTACAAAGTTTGAGTGCAATATCTTGAAAATTGCAGAGGTTAGAGCGTTTACGCCATTCTTGCAAAAACGAAAAAAGTCGATAATATCTGAACACCCGTTATAATTGAAACAAAATTTTTTTCATAATGAAGAGCAATTCGTGCTCGACAAGTGTGCCAAATTTTAGCTCGATATCTCGAAGCGTTTTCGAGTTATTAATTATTTACATCTGAAAATCAGGATACAATGATCCTGATTTTCGTCAAATGAATTTTTTATTTGTATTTTCGCGCAATAAACATATAAAAAGAAAAGTAAAAAGAGAATATAATCTAAATGTAACCTAAAAATACGAATGTAATGTTCAATATTTTTTGCTCTCCGATATTTCAGTCGAAAAACAAGAAAGCTGCGACAAAATCAAACAAAAACGGACCATAAAAACGAGGAAGCTGAAAATAAAAATAAAATAAAGTTCGAGTTGAAAAGCAAAAATAAACCAAATGCGAATTAACCAAAAACCTGTCAAAAGGGACCAAATATATATTTTTGTATTTTTACATGATTAATAAAAGATTATTTGAGTGTTTGATTTTGCTTTTATTTCTTAATATTGTACCCAAAATAATATTTTCAGAACGGAAAAAGAATTCTCGAGAGTGTTCGATAACTGGGGCATGCCTGTTCAATATTGGGGACATGGGCACTTCCAGTGTTCAATAATTAGGACATTTGCATGCTTCACATTGTTATTGTTTTTTTTCATTCGAAATCATTTAAAAATAATTTAAAGGGTGATTTTTCGAAAGTAAAAATATAAAAGTATCATTAGAACATGAAAGCGATGGTTTTTTTCTTGATTTTATATTTTTTTCTCACCAAATTCAATCCTCATATCCTTAGCTGTTCAATAATTGGGACATCTACCTCAGATCAAGGAAGTCTTGGTCCCGGACGAGGATAATTTTATTCGATAACAAATAATAAATAAAACAAACGGATGATAGATAATTTGAATCGTGAAATATGCGAAAAGATTTTTTTAAAGCGCCAATCAGCGTACCATTATTGTTTGATGTGTTTTTTCAGAGCTTCGAGTTATCATTTTTAATGAAAAATTATTCAGCAAAAAAAAATCGTGTTTGTCCGACTCGACGAAACGAACTGGACGGAATTCGGACTTCAAAGAACGTGCACTAATTAGCGAAGAAAAATATACACGATCTCGCGTCCCTCCGATGCGAGATCCACCGAGTTTGTACGGCGCCTCCTCTATTTTTTCTTTTTTTTTTTCTTTTACCCCCTTCAATTACCAGCATCGTTTACGGAAATTCTTCGTTTGCCATACCCGCACCCGAGGACCAGAGGGAGATAGAAAAATCGACAATTTTTACCCGCATCCGTGCGAACGATTCGCTCGAAAAACGTGTGCAATCACAGACAGCTACGTAACAAGACCGTGACGAAAAAGTTTCTTCTCGCATAAACACCGTACCGTATCATATTTTGGGAAAACGTGAGTTTACGCGATTAATTTGGAGCAAAGCTTCGTACAATCGAGTACGAATCGAAAAATGAAATAACGATACTGTTAATTTATTTTTTATTCTTTTCGTATTTCATGAAGAGAGTACATAAGTTTGAAAATAAAAAAACCCATTTTTTATTTTTTTATCTGACAGTACAATGTGTCTAGAATATTTTTCCAAAGTTTCAAGTCAATCGAAGTAAAAGTAAGAGTATACTCAAAATTTTAATTATAATAATTTATTAATTATATAAAGAAAAATAGAGAAAATTTGCTTTTTTGCACCTTCGTAAATCATGTAACCTCTTGACTCGCGATCGGTCTTATCTCAATTATTAATTATTTTATATATTCATGATTATTAATATCCTTGCTTGAAAAATCCGTTTCTCAAATATCTCGCTGAAGCGATATTTCAAAGAGAAATATCCCCAAGTGGGAAAGTGAAATGATTGAAATCGGATAAACAGATGTGAACCCGATTCTCAGTGGGGGACATTTTCATTCGGACCGAAAGCGACCGAGATAAGGATTAAAATTTCTAATAACGCAAGGACCATTCGTTACACGGTTGAGATATGCTTGGAGGAATCTTGTGCCCCACAATATGGCCTTTTCACGTACACGCGTGCATTTTCCACGCTCATATTTAATGGATAGTTAAGTAGAGGTTTTCGTACGTGAGACGAATATAATCGGGGGGAATACAGAGCTTATACCGATCATCTTTATGTGAGGCACATATGTTGCCCCGAACATGGAAGAGCCCTGTACGGTTTACACACTATCTCGAACATACGCATATACCCGTGGGAGTATGTAGACATAGAGGCAGATATAATACAGCCGGAAGGATAGTTGTACAAACTGAGACTGTTTCGTGAACGGGGAGGGTGCGTTTACCATAACGTAATACACGCTCCATGACGCGTTGGTGGACTCCAAAGTATATAATATGGCGGCATATAAGCGAACGTATCAATGTATGCATGTATATAAACGAATATGCGATGTACAGGTTAAGCCGGGGCAAAATGAAACACTCCTGAAAAATCATTGAAGCTTTCAAGTCGAAATTTTGCTACTTTCGTTCAATTACCAAAAAATATATCAATTGTTACAAGGTAAATGTCCCAATTATTGAACAGCTAAGGATCTGGGGATTGAATTCGGTCAAGTCGAAATTTTGCTATTTTCGTTCGATTACCAAAAAATATATCAGTCGTTATAAGGTAAATGTGCCAATTATTGAACAACTAAGGATCTGGGGATTGAATTCGGTCAAATCGAAATTTTGCTATTTTCGTTCGATTACCAAAAAATATATCAGTCGTTATAAGGTAAATGTGCCAATTATTGAACAACTAAGGATCTGGGGATTGAATTCGGTCAAGTCGAAATTTTGCTATTTTCGTTCGATTACCAAAAAATATATCAATTGTTACAAGGTAAATGTCCCAATTATTGAACAGCTAAGGATCTGGGGATTGAATTCGGTCAAGTCGAAATTTTGCTATTTTCGTTCGATTACCAAAAAATATATCAGTCGTTATAAGGTAAATGTGCCAATTATTGAACAACTAAGGATCTGGGGATTGAATTCGGTCAAATCGAAATTTTACTATTTTCGTTCGATTACCAAAAAATATATCAGTCGTTATAAGGTAAATGTGCCAATTATTGAACAACTAAGGATCTGGGGATTGAATTCGGTCAAGTCGAAATTTTGCTATTTTCGTTCGATTACCAAAAAATATATCAATTGTTACAAGGTAAATGTCCCAATTATTGAACAGCTAAGGATCTGGGGATTGAATTCGGTCAAGTCGAAATTTTGCTATTTTCGTTCGATTACCAAAAAATATATCAGTCGTTATAAGGTAAATGTGCCAATTATTGAACAACTAAGGATCTGGGGATTGAATTCGGTCAAATCGAAATTTTGCTATTTTCGTTCGATTACCAAAAAATATATCAGTCGTTATAAGGTAAATGTGCCAATTATTGAACAACTAAGGATCTGGGGATTGAATTCGGTCAAGTCGAAATTTTGCTATTTTCGTTCGATTACCAAAAAATATATCAGTCGTTATAAGGTAAATGTCCCAATTATTGAACAGCTAAGGATCTGGGGATTGAATTCGGTCAAGTCGAAATTTTGCTATTTTCGTTCGATTACCAAAAAATATATCAGTCGTTATAAGGTAAATGTCCCAATTATTGAACAGCTAAGGATCTGGGGATTGAATTCGGTCAAGTCGAAATTTTGCTATTTTCGTTCGATTACCAAAAAATATATCAATTGTTACAAGGTAAATGTCCCAATTATTGAACAGCTAAGGATCTGGGGATTGAATTCGGTCAAGTCGAAATTTTGCTATTTTCGTTCGATTACCAAAAAATATATCAGTCGTTATAAGGTAAATGTGCCAATTATTGAACAACTAAGGATCTGGGGATTGAATTCGGTCAAGTCGAAATTTTGCTATTTTCGTTCGATTACCAAAAAATATATCAATTGTTACAAGGTAAATGTCCCAATTATTGAACAGCTAAGGATCTGGGGATTGAATTCGGTCAAGTCGAAATTTTGCTATTTTCGTTCGATTACCAAAAAATATATCAGTCGTTATAAGGTAAATGTGCCAATTATTGAACAACTAAGGATCTGGGGATTGAATTCGGTCAAATCGAAATTTTACTATTTTCGTTCGATTACCAAAAAATATATCAGTCGTTATAAGGTAAATGTGCCAATTATTGAACAACTAAGGATCTGGGGATTGAATTCGGTCAAGTCGAAATTTTGCTATTTTCGTTCGATTACCAAAAAATATATCAATTGTTACAAGGTAAATGTCCCAATTATTGAACAGCTAAGGATCTGGGGATTGAATTCGGTCAAGTCGAAATTTTGCTATTTTCGTTCGATTACCAAAAAATATATCAGTCGTTATAAGGTAAATGTGCCAATTATTGAACAACTAAGGATCTGGGGATTGAATTCGGTCAAATCGAAATTTTACTATTTTCGTTCGATTACCAAAAAATATATCAGTCGTTATAAGGTAAATGTGCCAATTATTGAACAACTAAGGATCTGGGGATTGAATTCGGTCAAGTCGAAATTTTGCTATTTTCGTTCGATTACCAAAAAATATATCAGTCGTTATAAGGTAAATATGCCAATTATTGAACAGCTAAGGATCTGGGTATTGAATTCGGTGAGAAAAAAATATAAAATCAAGAAAAAAAAACCATCGCTTTCATGTTCAAATGATACTTTGATACTTTTACTTTCGAAAAATCACCCTGTAAATTATTTTTAAATGATTTCGAATGAAAAAAAAAGAATAACAATGTGAAGCATGCAAATGTCCCAATTATTGAACACTGGAAGTGCCTATGTCCCAAATATTGAACAGGCATGTCCCAGTTATCGAACACTCTCGAGAATTCTTTTTCCGTTCTGAAAATATTATTTTGGCAACAATATTGAGATATAAAAGCAAAATCAAACACTCAAATAATTTTTTATTGATCATGTAAAAATCCAAAAATATATATTTAGTCCCTTTTGACAGGTTTTTGGTTCATTCGCATTTGATTTATTTTTGCTTTTCAACTCGAACTTTATGTTATTTTTATTTTCAGCTTCCTCGTTTTTATGTTCCGTTTTTGTTTGATTTTGTCGAAGTTTTTTTGATTTTCGACTGAAATATCGGAGAGCAAAAAATATTGAACATTACTATTCGTATTTTTAGGTTACATTTAGATTATATTCCCTTTTTACTTTTCTTTTTATGTTTATTGCACGAAAATACAAATAAAAAATATATTTGATGATCTTAGAGTTATTATCAAAAGAATAAAGGTAAGATTATTCAGGAACTGCATGCGAAATATAATAAAAAATACAAGATAGCGTTCAATAATTGGGACCTGTTCAATAATTGGGACATTTACCTTACGTACAAAATTTTTCGCCAGGAATCAATTCTCGTCAGAGATTGTTTCATATTTTTTCCTCCCCTCTCAATTCATTATTCCTTTTTTATGTCTCAAATTTGTGAAAGAAAGTGAGGGCAATGAAAGAGTGGGGTAGATTATTCGTATTTAGGAACCTTTTAGGGATCCTAGATGCCTCAGTCCTTGTTTGTGTGTGCATTTGTTTAAACAATGTTTGATAAAAATTAATTTTTCGTTTTTTCGGCATAACATATTTGTTTGGTGAAAAATATTCCATGAGAACATTCCATAGGTGTTCCATTTGACCCCAGTCTGCCTAATATCGCGGTACGCATCCACACATGTTCAAATATCGAACGGGGTCGCTCTCTCAGGCGAGTATAGTGGTCCATAGTGCTACTATACTACTATAGACACAAGAAACACGTACTTTCTACAGTCATCTTCTCATAACGCCTTTTGTTGCTGAGTATATACAACGCACGAGAGCTGACTGCTAGTATTCTCATTCACTCTCTCTATCTTACCGCTTCGTATTACCCCCATCCTTTTATAACAGAGTCGGTTTTACGATGGGCTTTAGATTATACGCGAGAGATAACGCTTCGTCCTTATATTCGAGATCGAAAGCACGTCATCCTGTTGCTATATGAACACGTTTTCCGCACAAGTTTTTCTTGTTCTTGATTCTTTTTTCCATCGGGCCTTCTCTCTGTATTAGAGAGCCAAGCTTTCGAAAGCAGACGTCAATTCTTTAAGGGGTTAATACTAGTGAGCGCGAAGCTCACTTGTTTTATTCATTTTTTTCGGAATCCTTAAAAGGGTACACAGAAAATGAATTTTTGACAGCTATAATTAGCGTGTATTTTATCGTAGGCACTTCGGCTCAGGCTGTCCAAAAATTTATTTTCCGCGTACCCCCTTAAGAATTAAAAAAAAAATAATACTAACAAAAAGTATCTTAAGAATTTGAGAACAAAGAAAATGACGCCTGAAAGAAGTCTGTATGATCAAAAACACGGAAGTTATGCCTATTCCAAAATTTATTCTCCGCGTACCCCCTTAGGAATTAAAAAAAAAAAAAAACTAAAAAAAGTAACTTAAGAATTTGAAAACAAAGAAAATGACGCCTGAAAGAAGTCTGTATGATCAAAAACACAGAAGTTATGGCTGTTCAAAAATTTATTCTCCGCGTACCCCCTTAAGAATTTCAAAAAAAAATAAAACTAACAAAAAGTAACTTGAGAATTTGACAACAAAGAAAATGACGCCTGAAAGAAGTCTGTATGATTAAAAACACGGAAATTATGGCTGTTCCAAAATTTATTCTCCGCGTACCCCCTTAAGAATTTCAAAAAAAATAATACTAAAAAAAAGTAACTTGAAATTTTGAAAACAAAGAAAATGGCGCCTGATAGAAGTCTGTGTGATCAAAAACATGGAAGTTATGGCTGTTCCAACATTTATTCTCCGCGTACCCCCTTAAGAATTAAAAAAAAATAAAACTAAAAAAAAGTAACCTGAGAATTCGAAAATAAAGAAAATGACGCCTGAAGAAGTCTGTATGATCAAAAACACGGAAGTTATGGCTGTTCCAAAATATATTCTCCGCGTACCCCCTTAAGAATTAAAAAAAAAAACTAATACAAAGTAACTTAAGAATTTAAAAACAAAGAAAATGACGCCTGAAAGAAGTCTGCATGATCAAAAACACGGAAGTTATGGCTGTTCCAAAATTTATTCTCCGCGGACCCCCTTAAGAATTTCTAAAAAAATTAAACTACAAAAAAGTAACTTGGGAATTCGAAAACGAAGAAAATGACGCCTGAAAGAAGTCTGTACGATCAAAAACACGGGAGTTATGGCTGTTCATTATCTTATTCTTTTTTACCGCAATTGTCGCTCCCCTATGAGGGAATTCCCCCGTGACGTCAGTATATAGAATTTCTTGGAAACATCGTGGAATATGCTACGGAGGAATTTTTTCCGAGAATAGTCGTGACGTCGTGACTGCGTCTCGAGCACGCCTCGCGCCACAACAGCTGACAACAGCTGAGCCTGACCCACTGACCTACATATCGAAAGTTACGTCGTAGTTCGACAGATCGCGCTGCGATGCAGTATTTTGCTCTGCTCATCGACTCGATCGTGCGCGCGCGCTGCTCTCACGCCTCTCAATAAACGGCTGACGCCGGTCGGCCGTTCTCTGTTCACGCCATTCACGGGTCAATGCAGGCCCACGTGGGTCCACTTTCGACAAGTTTAGTAGTGTTTTTTGACTAATTGTTTTCCAATAATACCTGTTTTTCAGTGCTCCAATTAACTATGTGACGTTGAACAAACCAGTTATCGAATATCGCGACAATAAGAGTCGCATTTTTCCGAAAATTTTGCCTACACAGTGGGGACAAGGGAGTGACGCGTCTCGCGCTTTTTCTTCATGAATTTTTATTTCTCGCGAATAAAATACTTAAACAATTAACAAAGTACAGCTGCGGTGTTTATCCAGATACACAATTGATCCCGTGAATATGATAAAATGTAAGAACAAAAGTGAAAGCTGTTAGTATTTTTCTACGCGATGTTGAGAAAACATAACCTCGAAACGTGGTGCAATACCAATTTTTCTGAGATTGTGACGAGAGTATTCAAAACGTTATTCCTGATCATACACCTAATCGGGGATCAAAAAAACTTTGTTGGGATTTTTTTATAGAGAAACGTTAATTCATTTTCATTTTCATTGTGCTGTTTCTTCGACACAATTTACATCTATGAAATAAATTTCTATGATTTTTCAGTTATACAATATGGAGAAACGTCTACGCAGCGGTCATTTCCCAGAGACATCCTTTTTCGGAGGCACCTTCGAAGATGAACGAGATTACGCAAGTTGGATT
Source organism: Alloplasta piceator (assembly GCA_946863875.1). NCBI lineage: Eukaryota > Metazoa > Arthropoda > Insecta > Hymenoptera > Ichneumonidae > Alloplasta > Alloplasta piceator. The sequence continues at coordinate 43,143,547 of OX333076.1, read as the reverse complement.
ATCTAAAATATGAAAAACCAGTAAGTCGTAGCTTTTTATGAATATATCTCGTCGATGAATAGAGAATTCGGAGAGATATGGATTTTTCAAAATAGCCGACGCCGAACGAAAAAGGATTTCATGTTTTCAAAAATCTGCCTCTTTTAGAAATAGTAAATACCCATAAATCTTCTCGCAGATTGATTCATTTCCGTCCCGAAACGAATCTATGAATAATCAAAGCTCTGAGAGGGTCGGAAGTGGTTTTTTGTTAAACAACTAAAATCTTGAAAATATTTATCAACCGTTGGCGAAGAGATTCGAAGATACTTATGCGTCGTTTGAATCGCAGTTCAATTGAATTCGTTTTGACTCGAGATTCGAGTTAGGAGTGTCGATATAGGATGCGTCGGCGCTATCAACGAGAAAACAGCTTGCGAACGTTGCGGAAGGAAGAATGCAGGAGCTCAACGAGCAAGACGCTCGAATGAACGTTTTGCACGATGCCGTCGTACAACTTGCGATCGAACTTGAGGATTTGGGCCGCTCTCCTTCCCGTCGTCGCTCTTTCTCTCGAAAGAGCTACAAACTGTGTATAAGACGGTGGCTTGCGTCGGTCGTGGGCGAGTGACCGTAGCACAGAGACGCCGGCGACGACCAAAATCCTTTAGTGATCCCTTTATCGCTAACGCCCTCGCTATACGCGCGGTGGATTACCCGCACCAAGAGAAATCCCGACCGTTATCAATAACGCCCTCGCTGCCGGGCTCTCGAGCTTTTCTCTCGACTATACAGGGATCTTACATATCGACTTGCATCGTAGTCCGACGACACGATCTTAATTCTGCCGGAGTATTTCACTGCAATCGAGAATTCGTTGAAAAGAATATCCTTGAACATAAAATACCGGAGAAAATGATGGGTTTCTCGGATGGCCTTTTTAGACAATATTACTCTCACTTGAAGTATTTATTGTCTGTCTGCTAGAACTTTTTTTGCCTTTCAAAAACTAGTATTAGCTTCATTTTCGTTTTTTAAAAATTTTCGTACAATTTTTTTTCCCAAAAATATTCAATTTTTCGCAAAAAAACGACCACATTTATAAAATGTAGCCCAACTCCAAAACTACTGGGTTTTCGTGAAATCACTAAGAGGGCAAAAAGTTTCATACAATCATTTTGGATTCAATGAAATTTTTTCAGATTTTTTCTAAAAATTTTTTTTTGTTCTAATTTTTCCTGTAAACGAGATATTTTTTCATCTTAAACAATCGCGTCTGTTACCTCATCTACACGGTTTTTTCATCGAAAAACCTTATCTGCAAGGCTTTTTCATCGAAAAACCCGTGTAGATGAGGTTAGAGACTTGATTGTTTACGATTAAGAAATATCTCGTTTAAAGGAAAAATTAGAAATAAAAAAATTTCGAAAAAAAATCTGAAAAAATTTCATTGGATCCGAAATGATTGTATGCAACTTTGAATCCTCTTAGTGATTTCACGAAAACCCAGTAGTTTTAGAGTTACGCTGCATTTTCTAAATATGATCGTTTTTTGCGAAAAATGAAATATTTTTGCGAAAAAAAATCGTACGAAACTTTTTAAAAAACGAAATTGAAGCTAATAATGCCCGTCACAATTTTTTTCATGCGAAAAACAGTCGAAAAAAAAATCTTGTGGGTCGTGCGCCAAAATTAGAATGCCAAAAAAAAGCCGAAGAACGACCATCTTTCAAAGGGCGTATCCGGGTTCAAAAAAAATCGCACAAATTTTTTGGAAAAAGCGGAATGAAGCTGAATACTTCCCTTTTGAAACGACGCTTGGCGAATTGAAATATCTTCATTTTTGAAAGAACAGTGAAACTTTTTGTGTGGCGTGGAATCGGGGCGAGTGCTTCCAACTTTTGGCTGGTGGTGTATATGAGGCAATCCACACCATTTCGCTCGGCGCTGACCCTGACCATTTTTAATTTTTTCCATTTTTTCTTATAAAATAGTATACTATGTAAGGAGAATTTTGACCAATTTTCAAATTTTTATCGCATGTGTTTCAGAAGTTACAATTTTTCGACAAATCTGGATTTCAGACATTTCGGAAACGTTCTAACGCCGATATCTCTTGAATTAATCGATATATCGAAAAATGTTTAGAGGTCGATTGTTTTCATATTAGTTTACACTTTCATAAAAAAAAGGAAACAATTTTTAAATCATCGTTGTCAACATTTTTTCAGCGTGTAAAGTGAAAATAATTTTTTTTAAAGATGATTGCCATTTTTTATTTTTTTCAAAAAATTCTCTAAAATAATATGATAAATTATATGAATTTTAACGCTAGTCCCATCGTGGGCCCATTTTTTCTTCTATTTAAAAAAAAATAAATTCGATTTTTTTTCACGAAAATTTTGGGTGTTTCGTGTGAATTACTATAATAATTTTTATTACTAATACACGTAAGTAATAATTATTGTACTTATTTACAATTAGTAATTGTGGCGATAATTTTACAATTAGAAGCCCGATCTAATATGTTGAAGAATTATTTTTCCATTACTTTCCTATAGAATAAAAGTATGCATTATAGGAGAATATATCAATGAATCACTTGCCTATTTTTTTATCTTGAGAGAGTTATAGATATTTATTCTATCACTCGTTTAAAAAGTTTACACAATCGAGACTTATCAGATTTTGAAAAATCTTTTACTCTAAAGGCACCATAATTTTTGGGTAACCGTTATGGTTTTCACCCGTTTACACCGCTCGCTTAGTTTTTGTGCTATACTTTTTGATATCTGATCAGTCTCGATTGTGTAAACTTTTTAAACGAGTGAGAAAATAAATATCTATAACTCTCTCAAGATAAAAAATATGTAAGTGTGTCATTCATATATTCTCCTATAATGCATACGTTTCTTCTATAAGAAAGTAATGGAAAAATAATTCTCCAACACATTAGATCGGGCGACTAATTGTAAAATTATCACTATAATTACTAATTCTAAATAAGTACAATAATTATTACTTACGAGTATTATTAATAATAAAAGTTATTATAGTAATTCACACGCAACACAAAATTTTCGTGAAAAAAAATTGAATTTATTTTTTTTTAAATAGAAGGAAAAATGGGCCCACGATGGGACTAGCGTTAAAATTCATATAATTCATCATATTATTTTAGAGAATTTTTTGAAAAAAATAAAAAATGGCAATCATCTTTAAAAAAAATAATTTTCACTCTACACGCCGAAAAATTGTTGACAACGATGATTTAAAATTTGTTTCCCTTTTTTTATGAAAGTGTGAGTTAATATAAAGAAAAATCAATCTCCAAACATTTTTCGATATATCGATTAATTTGAGAGATATCGGCGTTAGAACGTTTCCGAAATTTCTGAAATCCAGTTTTTTCGAAAAATTGTAACTTCTGAAATACATGCGATAAAAATTTAAAAATTGGTCAAAATACTCCTTGCATAGTATACTATTTTATAAAAAAAAAAAAACGAAAAAAATTAAAAATGGTCGGGGTCGTGGTCGAGCGAAATGGCGTGGATTGTCTCATATATTGATGTATGTTCGTATTGGTTCAGGCACGTAGAATCGAAAGCTCGTACCGTGCAAACGAGGCTCTCGTTGGTGACTATAATTTCGGATAACGGCAATGTGAGCGTCGATAGTGTGGAAGCACGCAGCGAGCTTGTCAGCCGTAAACTCTAGATGGAATTGTTCCCCGTGACTAACAGAATGAAAGAGAAGGAGAGAGGAGACGGGAAAACGTTGAATGCGCCGAGAGTGCTCGAACAATGACTGATTCGTCAATTTGTTAGTTGAGGCTGCTCTCGGATACAATAAACTATGCAAACATACAAAAATGACACGAAGATATAATTAAATATACCGACCAAAAGACGTTGAATCGTTTTGCCTGCAAGAAATTCCACGCATGAAAGCTCGAGTTTCCATCTCAATTTCGAACAATGTCATTCCCCTTTTGCCTGACGCAGTCGTCGATATATCGATGTTCGGACTGCAATGCGTTTCTCACGCACTTTCCATGCAGCACACGAGGACATCTCCATAAATGTGCGTGTCCGAGTGGCGCGTCAACGGATCTATCTGTTATTGCTCCACAGGCAGACATTTTTGCGAGAACAAAGCCCGGAAACACCGCCATTTGCAACTCTGACTGATCAAAACTCTGCAGACTATAAAAAAAACAACCCTCCCAAGTGACGAACGTGCAGAAACGACTTTTCTATTTTACATTTGGCAAAGTTTAATGAAAACCGATGGAGTTGATAATGATGCTTTGTAAAGCTTTGTATTATCGTATAAATTGCTCGTCTATAGATTGACGGCAGGTAGAGATGCAAATGTATCATTTCTACAAAGCAATGGCGCTTTGGACGCGCTTTCATCAAGCGCATCGCCAGGTGGGGCGCGATTCTATCGGGTGAACACCTGAAGGAGATCCGTTCTACAAACACACACAGACGCAACTCGTGGCACAACCATCCTCGCACAGGAGTGAGAGTGTACACCGAATGGTGCGGTGATCACCGGTGTGTCGAATAATTGGAAACGCGAATTGGACTGGCGCACGATTAATTATCGACGACTATTGGCCTCGGGGAATGGTCAAGGTGTTTACCGCACCCCGATCATCCACAATGCTACGAATAATCCCTGCTACGAATGTAACGTCATTGAGAAAGGGACGAAGACGATGGCTTCACTGTCCGAACGCCATTGATTATACGCAGTGGCTAGAGGTCCGGAAGTATGTTGTCGCGCTATAGCAACGCTTGTTTACGGTCATCGGCCATTGTTTTTTCAATATTGCATCGGTCATCATCGTTCATGGTTGGAAATCTAAAAATATTCCCTGCTATAGTTGACAATGTTTATGAATCTTTCTCGTTGTAGTTGAAAATTTTAATTATTCTTTCCCGCTACGCTTGATCATCTCTAAAAATATGTCCCGCTGTAGTTAACCCGATTCGGTTATCGAGCGTCCCGTTTCTCTTGAGAAGTGCATGTGTGTTTATGACGAAAGATGAAATATTAAAAAACATTTTTTTGCAATCTTCACGGTGTGTCGTTACAGTAGAAGTATTCACGATTGTTCAGGAATTTTACCTGATTTTTCATTGCAAATTACGCGTTCCAACATGCCTTGTTCCAAACATATGTTCCGCTATAGTTAAAAGTCTCTATGACTATTTCCCGCTTTTTAGTTGAACATCTCTGAGAAGATTTCCTATTATAGTTAAACATCTCTAAGAAAATGTCCTGCTATATTTGAACATCTCTAAGAAGATTTCCTACTATAGTTGAACATCTCTAAGAAGATTTCCTACTATAGTTGAACATCTTTAAGATTTCCCACTATTGGGATCCAACATAGGGAGACATGACATCTGGTGGCCGAAAGTAAAAACAGAAAGAGAAGGAAGTAGTCCCGTCAGTTAACACGCGTTCTTATGTGAATTCTTATCAATTGCAATAGAATTTCGTTAATTGCAAGCATTTACGGCATTTCTAGGATCAAATTTAATGAAATTTATTGAAATTACTTCTCCACGTTCACTATTGTTCATGTATCTCAAACGGTAAACGACGATCAAAGGAAAATTCAATGTTGTTGACGTAAAATTTTCTATTTTTAGGTTATGTTTGCCATTTATTTCGTGCAGCAGATGACGCATGCACAACGTTTATTAATATTTGGAATAAAAACCAATACCGCACATAAGAGTTCTGTACATTGCTACAACTCTTCTGCGCCATATTGAATAGGCCCCGCCCACATGTTGGATCCCAATAGTTGAACATCTCTAAGAAGATTTCCTACTATAGTTGAACATTTTATTCACTATAGATTATATCGGTATTTTTAGGAATTTCTAGTCTGTTTCCGATCCGCTATTTTGAGGAATTTTTAGTCTAGTTCTAATCCGGATGAATAGTCTCATATTTTTCGTCCGCGTTCATTTTGAAAACATTGGAAAATGTGTGCCCGGATGAATTACGTTACATAATTATTCGTCCGGATATATCCAGAAATCTTGAAACTGCATATCCGGATGAGCTGTGCGCCTTAATTCGCCTGTACACATCTTCAATCTATTTACGACAGTATAACCGGACGATTTATGTGACATTATTCGTCCGGATATTCATTGGTATACTACTCTTTTGTTTAAGCTGCTCTCTGAATATGGCTTTGCTAGAAAGCATATGTATTTCCGGACGAATAACATATATTATTCGTCCGGTTTCGGGATGGCTAGCCACAGCCTTGATTATAGGTTTGGAATCTCGCTCCATCGTCTCGGAGATACTCATCCATTTGTATAATAGCTGCATTAATCTGCATTAGCTTTCGTATTTGGTAGTTCTTGTCTGATGAATTCTTGGTGGATTTACCGCCTTCAACTGTACCCAAAATAGCCAAAGAATTGATTTTCGATCATCGACTTTTTATTCGCAGCATCGACGAAACGCTTCGGACACAAAAATCCTGTAATATCCCAAATGGAAAATTTTTGAACTTTCTGCTCTGATTAGCCAAGTCGAGTTCAAAGTTTGCCCCGTTTTACGGGCACAAACACAAGCTCGCGCGTGTGTCTTTGCCGTAGCGACAGAAAGCTCTAGACAAGACTCTGCCAATGATAAAATTAAACCTCACAAAAAGCGAGAATCGTCAAAGTGTTGGTCGGTGATTGTGTCCCCGACTCGTACAGAAATCGGCTCATTCGTAGCTCTTCTCTTACCCGCGCGCGCGCGCTCCAAGGAAGCAAGTCGTGCCGAGATGCATGAGACCCGCGAAAACCCTCTGACACGTAATTTATGGACCGGGAATAACTTTGTCGTTGAGTTACGAGCTTTCGTGAAAATGCATACAGGCGCTGACAGTTAGGGCCAGTTTGGCTGCGCGTTGCGCAATTGTTTTTCAGCGTTTATATTCATATATGGATCATTCCATGTCAAATCGACCAAAAGTTGGAATCGACCTCTTTCTATTTCAATGACATTTGGTCAGAAGTTTTCGTTTTTGACGAAATGAAGTTTTACCAAAGGAAAAAAATTGCAATTTTTTGTTTCGAAAGTTACGCAAGATTCACAATTTTTTTAATCCTTCAAATTTATTTTTTAACTATCTCGAAAACTATTATAGTTACGAAAAAATCGTTCTGGGTTCGCCTTGAAGAGTATACTTGTGGCTGTGAAAAAAATAAATATTCCGAAAAAAAATTGAAAAATGATGAATTTGAAGAGTTTTGATTTTTTTCAATCGTGCAAATCCACGATCAACATTAAATTTTTGGTTCCATTTTTTTAATATAATACCTCATACGAAAACGAAAATTTCTGACCAAATTTCGTCGAAATTAAAAGGGGTCGATTCCAACTCTTGGTCGATTTGACATCGAATGACCCATATATACCTGTCGAGCTGAGTGGGTACCACACCGTGAGATGCTCTTTGTTCTCGTACGACACATATCTCGCGTTAAAGAGAGCAAAATACTTTGCAGATATCTTCACTAGATGTCCTATATGTATATTAATAGTCGAGGAACCAGTGAGTAAGATTTCGTCGTGTTTTAAATGTATTTCGGATATTTTTGGCCTCTATACAGGCACGAGTCTTGCCCCGAGGCTCTTTAGCCGTGTTTTTTTTTTTTCAAAAAGGTTTAAAAAAATTCTGCAAATTAGAAATTTGATCGCTGCTTCCTCATTTTCCTCGCCAAACTTCCCTCGGAAGTATGTTTAGAAATGTTGACTCCTTCGTGAAGAAAGCTCAATGAATAGTGGCCAATAGCGAGCTTCGTGCAAATTCATAGTTTACATGATTTTTTTTCGTAAATGGAAATTAATTTTGTCCATACAATTTTTCAAAATTGTCATATTTTTATTTTATTGAATTTTTACAAAAATTTCACGAGCCGAAAGAACAATCTAAAGGGAGGAATGATTCGCTCATTGCTCTGTTATTGTTCTTTTTTTACAAAAATGCATCTGTGAGTTTCATTTCTCAAATTCGATGATAAGGTAAATGTTCTAACAGCTAAGGATCTGGGGATTGAATTCGGTGAGAAAAAAATATAAAATCAAGAAAAAAAACCATCGCTTTCATGTTCAAAGGAAACTTTGATATTTTAACTTTCGAAAAATCACCCCTTCAATTATTTTTAAATGATTTCGAATGAAAGAAAAAGAATAACAATGTGAAGCATGCAAATGTCCCAATTATTGAACACTGGAAGTGCCTGTGTCCCTAATATTGAACAGGCATGTCCCAGTTATCGAACACTCTCGAGAATTCTTTTTCCGTTCTGAAAATATTATTTTGGGTACAATATTAAGGAATAAAAGCAAAATCAAACACTTGAATAATCTTTTATTAATCATGTAGAAATACAAAAATATATATTTAGTCTCTTTTGACAGGTTTTTGGTTCATTCGCATTTGGTTTATTTTAGCTTTTCAACTCGAACTTTATTTTATTTTTATTTTCAGCTTCCTCGTTTCTATGTTCCGTTTTTGTTTGATTTTGTCGCAACTTTCTTGTTTTTCGAACGAAATATCGGAGAGCAAAAAATATTGAACATTACATTCGTATTTTTAGGTTACATCAAGGTTATATTCTATTTTTACTTTTCTTTTTATGTTTATTGCACGAAAATACAAATAAAAAATATATTTGACGATCTTAGAGTTGTTATTAAAAGAATAAAGGTAACTTTATTCAGAAACTTACAGTTTTTGTTTGAATAAATCCGATTCACACGATCCGTCACACGTTAACTGTCTCGATGTTTTGATGGGTTTAATGACGCCATCTTGGAGAATTCGAGTGTTAAATAATTGGGACACACTGCATTTTCTATGTACCAATGATCGAACATCGCATTTTTTTACAAATAATTAATTAAAAAAAATTTTTGAAATTGTTATTTGTAAGAAATTTTCTGAGGAACCGGAAACGCCTTTACTTTTTGAGATGCGACAGCTTTTGAATTTTGTATGCCCTTGCGCATGAAGCGTCTTGGCAAAAACGATAAGCAATTACCACACTGAGAAAAAAGTTCAGTTAAAACAACTAAATCCATTTAGTTGAAAAAAATTTAGTTGATTCAATATTAATTCGTTTGAAATGATGAAACTATAATTAATTCAACAAATGGATTTGGTTAAGCATAAGATATGAGGTGAGCGAAATTATTTGGTCAATTTCCAGATACAGTTTTATCCAATTTACACGTTACTGAGATGCTGTACAGAAATATTTCGTTAATTTCGAGTATATTTTAACTGGATAAATTTAGCTGTAACAAAAAAACAATTCGTATTTTCAATCACACAATTTATTAGGTACAAAGATATTCATTTGATTGAACTGAAACTTTGCCCCTTCAAGCAACGATTTAACCTATTTAACTAAAACTTCCACTGTATCTTTGTTGAATTACCAAAACGATCTCGTTGAACGTCTGGAAACAAATATTTGGTTGAATCAAACAAATTTTTGCATTTTCAACAAAAAAAAATTTCTCAGTGCACGAGACGTCAAAACGGGTCACCGTTGCTGATTAAATAATTTTTTTCTCTATCAAATAAAGCTTTTTTTTGCACAAGTAAGGTAACATTTCGATAGCTAAAAGTTCCATATATGTAATGAAATTTTTATAAATAAGTAAATGCATGCAGGTGAATGAGAAATAATAAAAATACAAGATAGTGTTCAATAATTGGGATCTGTTCAGTAATTGGGACATTTACCTTACCTTAAAATTCGTGAGAACGAAAAATATAATCTTCGTGAAACTTGGAACTTAGTCAGAAAAAAAAGTAAATAGATTGAAGAGTTTTCTTAACCTCTTCATCCCCCTAGCGGGACTTTCGTGTCACCGCAAAGCGATCGCAGCGCCAACTTAACACAACCCCATCAACAAGACTTCCTCGTCTCGTTCGTATATGTATATATACATACCTATACAGATAGCGCCCTCTCGAGGATTATAGAACTTTCTTTGCGAGCTACAAAGGCTTAGGTCTTAAGGAAAATCCGTGAACGAGAAGTTCTCGCTACCGAGTCTCTCTCGGTCGTGAGAAAACCATGCTTTTCTAAAGACTCTGCTCGACAGAGGAGGCACAGTTTTGCCTCTTCTTTCTTTCCTGCTTCCTTTTTTTCCTTTCCGTTCTCTCGTTATGCCGCGCGTTTCTCTCGGGCTTTGACATAATCGTCAAAGTCTCGATAGGTAAAAGTCCAGTCCGGACTTTTCCGTAAACCGATAAGGAGTTTCGAGGGAGCTCTTCTTATGCAAAAAAAAAAAACGTACAGAGAATCGATAGCGCATCCGTTCTGCTTATTTGCAATGAAAATCACTACATTAATCATACCTAATCAAGGGACCTAAAAAAAGGTTTTTTTCCATTTTCTCTTTGGGAAATTTTAATCAGATGTTCCAACAGAAATTTACTATTTCAAAAAAAAACATCCAGAGAACACTCGGTTATTATTTGGTCTTGTAAAAGAATTAACTTATGAAAAGTATTAAATTAAATTAATATAATTATTAAATTAAAATCAATTAATTAAAATTAAATGATTATTAATTTATGAAAATTATTAAAGAAAAAAATATGAATTCATTAGAACATGTTTGTGAAAACCCGAGAGAAGTATTTTATTGGGGAAAACAAAGCTTTCATAAGGAGAGAAAAAGCAACCAGAATTTTTACCAGTCGTAGCGAAAGATAAAAGCAAATATCTCGACGAAAAGATATTCGGTCTAATCGCTTAACCCCGAGAAAACAAAGTAATTGACTGTAATAATTGTATAAGGGAGGTTCAAGCAACATCTGTTTTTCAGCCGCGGTTCTCATCAAGATTCTTGCAGCTTTTTTCTGAAAAATAATCCTCGCACACGCGGAAGCTCTTTCACAATTTTTCTTGCCACTGTCAGATCGACCTCGGCGAAAAGTATCCCCTAATCTTGTCCAAAAAAAATTCGAAATATAAATTGACAATTTGCAAACATCCAAACAGACAAATAGGACATACTGGTGAAATTTAAAAATCAGGCAAATTTGAAATTTGCACGTAGCTTCCTCATTTTCTTCCGTCGTTCCTCAACGCTCCTTTAAGAGGATATCTTTAACCATCTTGATGACATTTATGTTTATTATCATGGCTTCCTCATAAAAAAAGCTTCACGAACGACGGAAACAAATGAATAAAAGCTATGTGCAAATTTCAAATTTGCATGATTTTTTAGCAATTCACAGTTCACAATTATTTTTCGAAAATATCAAAAAAATTTTGCGAACGAACAACTTGAGCGTTCTTCACCAAATTCAACCCCAACCATTCTTATCATATAGTGTATTTGTGCCAAAAATTTTACCTTCATACTTCTAAAAATGCGAATGCAGGAGCGTTAACAAAATTTTTATGAAATTAAAAAAAAAATTTTTTAACCGAACCTCACACGATTTTTATGAAATTCAGTATTATTTTTCATTGTCATTGAATGTATCGTCACAAAAAAAATTCAGCTCGATCGATGCAAAATTACAAAAGTTAGAGAACTTACAAATTTTTTGCGAAATTTTTTTTTTTTTTTTTTAAACCGAACCTCTTGAGCGATTTTTCCCAAATTCAATCCCAACCGTCCTTATTATAAAGTGTATCTGCACATAAAGTTTCAGGGTAGTAACTGCAAAATTACGAAAGTTAGACGACTAACAAACAATTTACAGAAAATACAAAATCCAGCCAAGTAGACAATTATTTTGCAATTTCAAAAAAAATTGCACTGAAAACAGGGACATACATAGTCTACTTGTATACCAAATTTCAAGTCGATCGCCCAAAGCGTTCTCCAGATATATTCATTTTAAGGAAAGCACAAAGCGTGCACTGAGAGAAAAAATTATTGAATTCGAGAACATGAATTTATTTATTAAATGAAAGTATTAATTCGATTGTTTATTTGTTGAACCAAGAAAATAACTTTTCATTTAAAAAAATATTTTCACGAATCTATTACTCCATTATATTAAACTCTTATTTAATAGTAACAATTAAATGCATGATAGATTTGATTAAATTTGTATTCATTGGATTAATTACATTGATCGCATCATAAACATGAGATTATTTGGATCTAAAAAATGACTCCAATACGAAATTATTTTTTTCGAACAAAATTATTTCTTTGCAATAAATTCATCATTATTTTACTTCTAAAAATATCTTCATTTAAATAGATTTTAATAAATTTGCATTCATTGGATTAATTAGATTTATTGCATCATAAACATGAGATTATTTGAATCTGAAAAACGACATCAATATCAAATTATTTTTTTCGAACTAAATTATTTCTTTGCAATAAATTCATCATTATCTTACTTCTAAAAATATTTCCGTCGTATTTTCAATATTTATTAGATATAAAATTGATTGTGATTATTTTAAAAGAAGCTGTAGTAAAATAAATAACACATTATTTTATTCCAATAGAATATTTGTTTCGAATGATTACATTTTTATTTCCTTCAAGCAAAGAACTATCATTTCTATAGTATACTTTAATAGTATACATAAATTGGTAAAGATTAAAAAACTGGTTTTTAAAATGTTTTCTTATATTCGAATCTTCATAACTCCTAAGTTTTTTCAAGTGCATAGTAGTAGTCGATAGCGTAATAGGTAGCGTGTCAGGTAGTTAGATAGGATAGGTATGATGGTAGGTAGGGTCGTAGGTTCGAATCTCGGTCGGACAGAGAAATTAGATCGGAGAATTGGCGCAGATTTGTCTTTTTTTTTCTATCTATCTCTTTTTGGGGTCACTAAACTATGCATATTAAATTATTTGGCAAGGGCTATACATTTTTTATAAAATGTTGAGCAACATTTAATAAACACTCATTTTATTGAATCAATCATTTTTCCTGTTGATTAGACTCATTAATTTGTTGATTCAACAAATTTTTTTTCTCAGCGCTTCCTGTATTTAAAGACATGCATGTTTTGAATGATAAAATGTCTTCTTGATTGAAACAACATATTACATATAACTAATAACATATTGTTAGATTCAACTAAATTCATTTATTGAAACAGAAATTTACGGAATTGACTGAAAAAATGTACCAAGTAAATATAGAAGGGAACCAATCTAATATGTTTTGGCAAATAATGGAAAAAATGATTGTTTGCTTTCAAAACTTTATTTCATTCGTTCTAGTAATTTTTTCTCTCAGTGTACACTGGTGTACACACACACACACACATACACGCATGCATACGTCCGGGCATTTTTTGAAAATGTGATTTCTCGACGTTTTGGGACATTTTGATCATACCGACATGAAAATGACGAAAAAAAAATTTTTCGCGAAAACAAAGCTTCCTTTATGAGGAAGCAAAAAGGAGTCCACCAGAAAATTTGGTGATGTAATTTTTAATATCATTAAAAAGGACGTTTTCGCAAAATTTTGCCGTTAACGGGCAGTGAAAAAAAGTTTTTCTCTCAAGCCGCCTTAATGTACATGCGTGTATGCGCAATGTTAACTCGCTCGCTTTCTTTCAACTCTCCGCTGGTTTTCCCTCTCGCCACTCGGCATTACATCTGCGAGAGTAACGGCACCTCTCTTTCCGTCTTTCTCCCGACGCGGTGAGAAATTCTTCGAGGGGGCAAATGGAAAAGGGGTAAGCGCGAGGGTAGAGAAACTATAGTGTACGTGAGTGAAGAGGCACGGAAAAGAAACGGGAGTGAGAGAAGAAAAAAAATGCACGAGAAAAACCGTCCGAGAAGGAGAGAGAGAGAGAGGAAAGAAAAAAGTGGTATTTTTTAGGTCAATCGTTGCCTGCTAAATGAGGCATCGTGCTCCTCCGAACGCACAAGAAAGGGTCCTCCATCTTCCTTACATCCACGTGCAAGAGAAAAAAAAGGATATTATCGACAATTCGCGAAGAATTATTGGAAAGAATTATTTTCTTCGAAGGAATCCTCCGCGAGGGAGCCAATTAATTATCATTTCAAGGATGTTCCGCATTAATCGAGGATAATTCGAAGATTTGAAACCCCCCAACATTGTTTATTCCGCATTTTTTATGTTCCCCCTCGTTTCAGTAACTCGGAGGTGAAATTCACTTGGGGGAACAAAATAGGAAAAGATCCATGGACCTTCGTCCATGCCCTTTCCTTCAGTCGCGATCCCTTCCGCTTATATCTAAATTAGGCCGTTTCAAAAAAAAAAATATTTTTGTTTCTTCTCCCAAACAGGCTCAAAAGTTTCATTTAGGTATAAGAAAAGGTCTGTGAAAATATGAGCTCTTAATATTAATATTAACATCGTTCTCATCGCACTTTTCGATTTTCCATGAGAATAACATGGGAAAAATTATTTTTAGGTCTTCTGATTTTTATAACTAGCAAACGATTCATCATAGGGGAATCTAGAGACATATCTTTGTACAGAATTGAATGCTCTACAAAAAGGTTCTAAGTAACTTTTTGATAAGGCCACTCGTTCAAAAGTTATTCAATGTTTCATTTCAATTTTTCGTAAACGTTGCCGATTTTTGGATATTACACCGGAACTAGTTACTTTTATCGACAAAATGTGGATGGAATTTCATGTTAAACATAAATTAAACTTTCGACAGAGGTTAATCAATAGTTCTCACTGGAATAATAAAAAAAATGGGACGCTTTAAGAAAATTGTGCAGCAGAAATTCGCTTCAAAATTTTTTTTTTTTTGTTTTTTTTTTTTCTAATTTAAAAATAAAAACGAATAAAAATGTACTGATATACTACAATAAATTTCTTAATAGAAAAATAAATTTTTAAGCCAACTTCTGCTGCACAATTTTTTTAAAGCGTTCTATGTTTTTTTCTAAAATTATTATAATGAGAACTATTGGTGAACATTTGTCGAAAGTTTAATTTATGTTTAACATCACATTTCATCCACATTTTGTCGATAAAACTAACTGGTTCCGGTGTAATATCCAAAAATCAGCAAAATTTACGAAAAATTGTACTTAAACATTGAATAACTTTTGAGTGAGTGGACTAATCAAAAAGTTGTTCAGAACCTTTTTTGGAGAGCGTTCAATTCTGTACCAAGATATGTCTCTAGATTTCCCGTATGATGGATCGTTTGCTAGATATTAAAATCAGAAGACGTAGAAATAATTTTTCCCGTGTTATTCTTATGGAAAATCGAAAAGTGCGATGAGGACGATGTTAATATTAATATTAAGAGCTCAAATTTTCACAGACCTTTTCTTATACCTAAATGAAACGTTTGAGCCTGTCTGGGACAATAAACAAATTTTTTTTTTTTGAAACGCCCTAATCTATATGCAAGTATTCGTATCAAGGAGTCGGCCTTTGCTCAGGACCTCCGGCAGTTCCTCCAGCTTTTCCCTCTTTGCTCGCTCTCTCTCTCTCCTCTTGACTCACGTGAGAGAACTATATTCCGCGAGGGTTCTCGTCAGGATCGGATTAACCTGAATGATATATATATATCAAAGGGTGGAAGATTGTCGAATTACGTTCTCCGGACTTCTGCCTTCGAGGATTATTAGGCGGTATAACGAAAGCGACGAGGACGAATGGCGTATATACCGAGTCAGTGGAGGGATAATACGAATAGGGAAGGAGAAAAAGGAACGTATATGCTTGTTGGCTCGATTCGGAAACGATCCGACGTTAGAAACGATTAGTATCTCGTTCGATAGCGAAAAGTCGGATGGGATTAACGAACGAGAGCCCCATCCCGATCTATCGTACTTTTTCTTCCTTTTTTCTCTTCAGTCCATTAACTATTCCTTTTTGCAATTGATGCGGGAAGCCTATCTTCGCAGCGTGAATTATAAGTGTCAAACTTATCCCCGAAACGTGTGAAACTTTGCGCAAAAATACCGTAAAACGGGGCTACTTTGTTGGCGTTTCGGAAGTTTTTTGGTCGTAACTTTTTTTTAACGTCCAAAATTATTATTTTTTGCTTGAACAGAACAATGTATCCTTTGGCTATAAAATATATAACAATAGCAAGCCTCACTGGACCCTCACAATTTTATATATTTAGAAAAAAAAAGCACAAGTAACCCCGAGTGTGGGGCTACTTTGGAGAGGCATTGAAATGCAACTGATGTCAAAGATCCACATCGTAAATGCAGCTTTGACATCGTTTTGATAAAAAAACAATAATATTTGATACATTGTACATGAAATTAAATGAAAAACAACGATTTTTGACACTAAATTCGTCATTTTTATTGAAGAAAATTTTACATAAAAATATCAAATACTTAGGCCCGAGTTTTAAGTTCTTAAGATCAAACTTGAGATCAAACTTTCTATTGAACTCAAATTTGAATTTTAGTTCAAACTTAAGTTCAAATTCAAGATGAATCTTAAGTTTGAACTTGAGTTCAAATTTAAGATGAATCTTAATTTTGAACTTAAGTATCATTATAAGTTCATACTTATGTTCAAACTTTAATGCGAACATCAAATCGATCTTAGGTTCAAACTTAAATTTGGTTTGAGGTTTGATCTTGAGATCCATCTTGAGCATGAACTTAAGTTCGATCAAACTTCTTTCATCACCTCCCTCAACCGTGTTATTCTAAATTAGTTGCGAAAATAACTAAGTACGATCGAACTTAAGTTTAAGCTCAAGATGGATCTCAAGTTCGAACTTCAAACCAAATTTAAATTTGAACTTAAGATGGATCTGAAGTTCGCACTAAAGTTTGAACTTAAGTATGAACTTATAATGGCACTTTAGTTCAACTTACGATTCATCTTAAATTGGAACTTAAGTTCGATCTTAAGTTCCAACTTGAGTTCCATGGAAAGTTCGATCTTAGGGTAGAACTTGTGACTTGAAATTCGGGCCTTACGGATGTAACAGACGTTGGAGTCGTTCTTCTTGCCCTTCTTTATTCCCTTCATGCGAATGGCATCATCGATTGTTCGGACATCTTGACTCGTTACACATATCTCTGTACCTGGTTTATGAATGATTTTTTTTCCTCTTCTACCCAACCCCCACACCTCCTCCCACCCCACAAGGTCACGAGGGTTCACTGCGCACACGTTTTTACCGTATTTTGCTGCTCGTCCAAAGTAGCACCAAAAATCAACAAAGTAACCCCTAAAGTCAAAGAAGCCCCGTTTTACGGTACGCCTTAGGAAAATAGAACGAACTTTCTGCATAGAATCTTTATGATTGTAATTAAAAATTAACGATCAGACTGTCAACAGTTGACAAATCGGATAGATACATTTTGCAGGAATGTAATTTACAAGTTATTTTGTGCCTGATATTCATTTCATTATCTTTATATACTTTCTCTCTGAAAGACACAGAAATATCTATCATTTTTGCATCGAGTGAGACAAAAATAAAAAATGGGCTTTTTTTATTCAATGAATATTGAATTATTTCCTGTTTTCGAAATTCGCTGTCCAAGCAAATGGCAAAAAATACTCCATTCCCGTGTCTTAATTCATCGAATCTATCCGCGTCTTTGACTATCGAACAGCGAAGGCACGAGATCGTCGATAGATCGATGGTGTGGAAAATGGGAAGATTGACGAACGATTCGGATTTCTCTCTCCCACAGGACATTTCTCCCACCTTGCTCTCCCATTTTGCTCTGGATACTTCGGATATTGAGTTATTTCGTACACTCTACACGCTTTTTCGCTCTCGTACCGTTCTTTCTTTTTCTTTGACCCATTGTTTCGTCTCTCTCTCTCTCTCTCTCTCTCTCTCTCTCTCTCTCTCTCTCTCTCTCTCTCTCTCTCTCTCTCTCTCTCTCTCTCCAACGTTGTTCCCGTTGTTTCCAGCTACGAATTCTCGCGCTCTTCTTCTTTCGCTCTATTACCGCGTTCTATTTCTCTCTCTATTGGACGACTACCTGGCTCACCGAGCCAAATGAATATTAGTGGGACCCTCGAGACAGAATTAATAACAATCGTCCGGAGTTTCCTCTCTTTATCTCGTCGAGTTCGAGCTCTCTCTTTCCCATCTCTCGTCGCTTTCACTCTCGTCGTATCGCCTCGGTTTTCTCCCTTTGAATGTTCATGAACGCCGCCCATATCGATTTCTCAATTTCATAAGGGCGCAACGAGGCTCCATTGGGAACCGTTCCAAAGCCCTTTTTACCTTGGATCGACGATCCATCGATAACGCATTGTCGTGCTCTGAAAACCATGAAAATCGTTCGTTCACGTGGGAATTTGGACGACGGAATATTTAACCACTCGCATGCAGATTATTAAATGCATTCTGCAGTGGAATAGCGTGAGCTTTCGAATTTTCCACGAGACCGCATGAAAACAACGTGCTTTTTTCACTACAAAGGGTCCCCGCAACGTTGAACAACGTTTTCCACGATATTTGTAATACAAACCCATTTCGCATGCATACAGATGCAATATGGCAATTCCCTCGATGACATTGATGTTTACAGTTGGACGATATGCACCTATCAATAATGCATTATAAACGTAGAGCATTTGTACGATTGAGCTACAGATACGCGTCAATCTGAATTAAGGCAGCTCATTTTCGTGTGTATATTTTTTTTATTTTTCATTTGTTACACATTGAAGAAAATTCTGAAAATATCTTCATAAAACCAAAACCAATCGGCAGAATATTTAAATTAAAAAAAGCTCATGTCGAAAAATCACACTGAGAAAATTTTTTGTTGAAAGTGCAAAAATTTGTTTGACTCAACCAAATATTTGTTTCCGGACGTTCAACGAGATCATTTTGGTAACTCAACAAAGATACAGTGGAAGTTCAACATTAAATTTTTGGTTTTATTTTTTTTATACAACACCTTGTAATGTTATTAAAAGATCCTGAAATTTTCAGAAATGTGTTTTTTTTTGTTTCGAAAATATGAATTTTTGAATTTTAGTAAAACTTTTTTTTTTACCTCTAAGTTAAGTGAAGTTGATCAATCATATAATTTTGACTGCTCAAAATTACAATATTACATGATTGCTCAACTTAAAAAAATTCATATTTTTGAAACAAAAAAAACACCTCTCTGAAAATTTCAGGATCTTTTCAAATCAGTACAAGGTATCATATTAAAAAAATTGAGCAAAAAATTCGATGTTAATTGTTGATTTTCACGATTTTAAAAAATTCACAATTCTCCAAATTCATCATTTTCCAAAAAATTTTGTCGGAATATTTTATTTTTCTTAGCCCTAAGTATACTCTTCAAGACGAAACAAACGATTTTTCATAACCATCATAGTTTTCAAGATATTTAGAAAAAAAAATTGAAAAATGGTTAAATTTTGAATTTTGCATAACTTTTGAAAAAAAAAATTTTTTTAATTTTTTTTCCTTTGTAGAACTTGGTTCTATGATAAAACAAAACTTCTGACTAAATTTCATCGAAATTGAAAGTGGTCGATTCCAACTCTTGGTCGATTTGACATGGAATGACCCAAGTACCAGAATTTACGAGACGTACCGGAAAACTTGAAAAGTACTTGATACTGGTACTTGATTTTTTCAAGTTCTTGTACTTCAAGTACTCGTCTTGACGAGTACTTGCAAGTAACAAGTACTTTGTACTTAAAGTACCTACGATACTTTATACTTGATACTTGAAGTACTTTCAAGTACTTTGCCCAACTCTGATTAATATTAATCGATAGCTCAATATTTACGTTGAATCTCGCCAGACAGATCCACAATGAAAAATGTGATTCAAGGTGAAGTCGCAAAAACAGCATTCTCCTAATGGGCTGCTATTATCGAAATTATTGCGTGTAACATTACACACTGTTGAGAGGGCTCATGATTCATCGATGCTGATTCTCGATTGCTGGCGCACATAAGTCATCGAGTAGTTGACGATGAGGAGCTAATATGTAATCCACGAGCTACAGCCCCTATTTCCCTTGTATAGTATATATATATATTAATCTGTAATGGATTACTCTCTACTCGAATGTTCATAGTGTTCACACACGTATATACATATATGTTGTTCGGCCATTAAATCACATGGTATCGATGTTACATATTTACGGGATTAGGACACAAGGTACAAGACAGAGGGTATTATGTGATTGTCGTCTTGCATATAAGTCCTGTATTGACCTCCAGGATAATGTGTCAATTCGTATATACCGACAGAATGGAACGTGGGACACCTTCAACGGAGACTCAAGCCTCCGCCCTTTCGTGCTTGTTAATGCGAGAAGATAGAGCTTAAATTTTCCTTAATCGTAAGACCTTTCCTTAATCCTTTCCCTTCACCGATAGTAGCAAACGAAATGGCGTAACCAGCCCCGGATAGTGATTGACCTTGCCTCGAAGACAATGCCCCACATTGCCTCGATTCCGGGCAATCAAAAGATCCAACATCAATCGATCCTTATTACATTGTGCCACTTCCCTTCCCTTTTGTTTGCTATGAAATCGATGCGTGGAAAGACAGGTCGATGCTCGTACACGTGCTTCAGTTTCATCCTTGATATACAAGGGATATATTCTCGCGGATATTACAACGCGCCGGGATATCAGAGAGCGAGGATACGGGCAAAGGGATAGGACAAGGGAGCGAAGACGGATGTAGTCTCGCGGAGCTTCGCTTCATATCGTAGCTGGAGAGATAATCCTCAAAGGATTACGCGCAAGCAATATCCCATTTTGTTTTCAACCATTTTTTTCCTTTCCATTTCTCTGTGTTATTTTTTCGCGCATCAATCTCACCGACACGTGAGAAACGACGAGAAGATCTTAATTGAGTTCAAAATCGAGACAAACGTTCATCAAGCTGAACTCTCATTTCGAATCTTCGTAATTAATTGTTCGAATCTTCTTTGGACCGGGTTAACTTTCGCGCGTTTTAACACAAACGTGAAAAAACGCGGACAATATCAACCGAGGTCGGTATAGTAGAAATCATTGAAACTCTGAGGCCTTATCTCCAACCCCAGAGTACTTTAGCTGATTTTATCAGTATTGTGACTTCAAATTTTACATCTACCGTAATATCGTTGGTAGATAGAAAAATGCATCAGCAACGTCTGGCGATTAGGGTTGACGAGTGGAGTCTGCGAAACTATAGAAATCCTGCAAATTGGAAATTTGCACATTCCTCTTTCTTCTTTTTCCATATTTCGCAAAGCTTCCCCTCATGAGGAATCAACAATAATTGATTACCACCCGCAAAAAAGACGAGATGCCCTGGTGGAACTGTCTGTTCACATTTTGTGAGAATCGAACATATTTGTTCAGAAATTCAAAAATTGCCCAGTTATGTAGCTAGATAACCAGGAATTGGAACCAAAAGTCATATTTTCTCAGTAAATGTCAAATAGATAATCATTTTTTAGAATTTATCATATTCGATATATTCTGCCATTTTTTATCAATTTAAAAAAAAAGTTCCAATTGATTAATAATAAATACGTGAAAAAATACTACAAATAAAATGTGTTTAATTCGTAATTTTGCAAGCACCTACTGAATATTCAAACATTCCTATAAAAAGTTGAGTTACTTAATAACAATAAAATAACAGTGATATACTGGCGTTAGAACGCAAAATGCATGGTTACTTTGCAAATATAGATGTGATAATGCATAATTTTTAATTACTTACCAGAATCTCATATTTATTGTCAATTCAATCATTACTGATTATTACAATAAATGTCAGTAAGTATCATAAAAAATTAGAAATATATTTCTCAAATTATGACATATTCTTA
This sequence comes from Alloplasta piceator, assembly GCA_946863875.1. Lineage (NCBI taxonomy): Eukaryota > Metazoa > Arthropoda > Insecta > Hymenoptera > Ichneumonidae > Alloplasta > Alloplasta piceator. Next base: position 43,121,766 of record OX333076.1, on the reverse strand, counting down.
TACTATTTATTTGTTTATATCAATAACAAGACGTTTTATGAAAGAAAGCTATTCCCAAAATATACAGGGTGTTGAGTAACTAGATAACCTGACTAGGTTCACCGTGTAGAGCGCGCCAAGACGAAAAATTAGCTTTTTTTAAATTGTTATACAACAAAAATTGGCTTAGTTATTAATGTTTTAAGCTGACCAATGATGGCTAGAGTCTAAGAGCAATGCTACTGGTGAGCCGCGTGGTGGGGGTAAAGGTGGGCGTAGCGTAAAAACCCCCACCAGCGGTATTTCTCCTAGATTCTAGCGGTCATTGGTCAACTTTAAAAACATTGATAACTGAGCCAATTTTTAACATACAAATTTTTTAAAAAAAGGTTATCTAATTGCTTAATATCCTGTATACTAAAATGTCATAATATGTTCGATTATATTTGAGGTTATATTGCATTTTTGACGTTGATTATGTAATTTTGTTCAGCACAGAATTGATCCAAATATGACAATTGCTCATAAAAATGTTTGGCATTTTTTAAGAATTATTGACACTTTTCATACTAATATAATGCAGTAATATAATATAATGATAAAATAATGCAGTATCTGTTCATTTATATCATTTATTTCTTGATCTATAGTAATAATTTTTGTTAAATTTTTTATCAAAAGGTGCTAAAATCTGTACGAATTTATTATACTCGATATATTCTGCCATTTTTAATAAATTTTTAACAAAAAGTTCCACCAGGAAATAAGCAATTAATTTCCATTTTTCAGGGTTTTTATAGTTGTAGCTACAATATTTTTTCATTCAGGTTTCTGTAAAGCAAAATATCTGTTTCTGTTGCAGAATATCGCAATTTAAACCAGGATTACATATGCCATTGTAACATGGCCAACCATAATTTCTTTCAATGTGACCCGCTCAAAATTCTCATCCAGCATTCAAACGCCATGTGGCCAAAATTTAACATCAGCTCTGTCGATAAAACAGAACGATTTCACATTGTCCGAATGGCCTATCGCGAGCTTTTTGGGCTGCTCTCGAGAATATCGGATAAATAATACGTTGCGAAAGGAAGAAATGGTTTCGCGTAAGGATTCTCAAATAGAGGATTCGCAACAGAAGAACCCCACGATAATGCCAGAGGGAGGAAAATGGAAAACAGGGAACAGATGCAACGAGGCATCGAATCGTAAAACTTTTACGCGATTCGTAACAACCCCCGCAACGGGATATTCATTCCTCCCTTTTTCCCCTCCCTTTTCTTTCCCTCCCGCGCATCTTTTTTCCCTTCGTATGTGAGGGTCGTTGTCGCGTTTGAACTCTTTCTCGCGTCCCAAACCCCCGCCGTCGCGTTTCTGGCATGTTACATCCCTGCCCCAACCCTTATTTCGCATAGTTATTGTTGTTGTTGTTCTTGTTTTACTGTCGTTCGATTATTAAAGTTTCTGCAGTTTGTGCCCTTTTATCGCGAAGCGCGGTAAAAGGCACGTATGCAAGTATATGGGCGAGGGAAAGGTACGGGCAACAAGCTTTGGAGGATGTAAGTGCAGAATCGTAAAATGAGAGTGGAGGCGCGAAAGTAAACGAGAAATCGCTGGAGGAGATCGGCAAGGTTTATATTACATATGAAGGATTCTCCACCAAATTGGACACCCATTTTGGATCCTGCAACTTGTGAACAATTTTTTTTACCTTCAATCAAATCACAGTCTATCAACCCTCCTTTCTTCATTCTGAAAATAGTCCCACAGGGTTGAAGGGCCCAAGAGCTACAAACTTTTTTTATATTTTTTTTTTAAGGATATGCCGAAAATTCCATTCCTCCGTTAATGATTAATATCAAAGACTGTTTGGTGAAAAAGAAATGCAGTCGACGGAGAATGCTTCATACGTTGTACAGAGGTTGTAATCTAGGGGCTTGTACGCAGTTGAGTAGGGAAAGCGCGAAGGAGAAGTATAGGAGATAAATTTTCATCGCATGGACGAATATATTCCGTGTAAGCCGTATTCTCGACTAGCGTCTATCTTTTCCAAGGTACTCTTTACGATATCCAGGCAAAAAGAAAGTGAGACGGTGCAATGGGGAAAGAATGGAAGAGAGAAAGAGAGGGGAGACCTTGTACGATTTTATGAAGACCAAAGTCACTTTATATTCGATCTATATACTACATATGGGGCATTCCATCCCAAATCGGACAGTTTGAAAAACTTTTTTTTTTATTTCCTCAATTTTTTTATATTTTTGTGTACCCATCAAAAGACCCTTCCTGTTGAATTTTGAAATTTTTTTGATTACCCGTTCAAAAGATTTAGAATTAACAAAAAAACCGCACTTTTTTTGGTATTTTGGTCATAACTTCTTTAATAATGGTCCAAATTAAAAGTGTTTTCAAAATTTTTGTTTTTGATGGCCTTTTCAGAAAAAAATACAACCAAAATGTTCGACGTGTTTTTGAATGAGTATTTTAAGTTTTGAACTATAAATCGCGTTTTTAAAAGTGAGTGTCATTTTTGACTTTTTTTTTTAAATTATTTGTTTCAAACATCTATCTTTTCAACAATTTTTGAGACTAGTCCGATCGTGGGATCTTAATAACTACTATTTTTTTCGATAAAAAAAAAAAGTTTTTCAAACTGTCCGATTTGGGATGGAATGCCCCATATGCTAGTTTATGTACGCGGATATATATATGTGTCATATCTAAAATCGTATGGTCATGCTTTTACAGCGATACACATCGAATCCCATGGAGAAAAGCATCAACCAGAAAAACGAGACTCGCAAAAATGAGCCAAGATTTTTCTTCTTCAATATTCTACTTTTTTTTTTTTTACTTCGAGGGAAATTGTTGTTCGTTGAAATAATTGTTTCTAACATTAAATCTCGATTAGCAACGACGTTCGCACAATCAATGCTCCTTTTTGAACGGCTTTAAAGTCCATATTTGATTATTCAATAAAAGGCATGCATGAATGAAATACTTGGCTCGTCGTGTCGATCGAATTTTCTGACAAATTTCAATAAATCATTCGAGCAACATGTATATTTACCGTGCGTACGATATTTACTGATGCACGAATCCAAACAAACTCCGAATTAATGATGTTTCTACGGATGTATTGAAAATTGTATAATATTTTTCCATCGTCGATTCGCTATTAACGATATTCAAATATATACACGCGGTACATTACATTAAGGCTCGATATACAAAATGCAGAGATCCAAAGAGTGATTCGCGCGATTAATTAACACGAATATGTTATACAAAAGCTCGGTAGCCAAGCAATTACATGAAATGTTTCATATTAATACCTTCTTCCGCGCTCTCTCTCTCTCTCTCTCTCTCTCTCTCTCTCTCTCTCCGTCGCTCTTTCTCTCATAAACGAGTGAAACCGAAGTTAATTACAGGTTGAGAATCGAGTCTGTTTTTGGCTCGATTCCAGAGCTTTAACCGAGTCGTACCGTTCAAGTCTGTGATAATCTTCGTACAAAAGGATGTTTGCTAATCTTATCGGGATGTACCGATAATTACTCAAAACTCAGTTTGTGCAATTCCTGTGCCACAGAATCTACAGTGAGAACTTTTTCTTTTCTTTCATCTCGACAAAATTCTCAATTACATGATCGATGAAGTATCAAAGTTTGCCCGAAAACGACAGACGGTTCTTTAAAAATAATTTTTTGGGTTTTGAAGAAAATAACACTTTTATCATAAAGAAAGGAAATTAATAATTTCATTGTCTATATTTTACAGTAACCCCTTCTAGAAATATGGCAAATATCGCATGAGAATATAAGCCCAACTATGTCCGCAACGAAAAAGCAGAGACATTTTTTTTAAATTTTCATATTTTCAGGGTGTCTAACGACCTGAAAAGTCATGAAATCTCTTAAATGTCATGAAATTACACTAAACCTTAAAAAAGTCATGAAATGTCATGGAAAATAACTAGTGAGCCTGATTTTTCTTCATGGTCTTCGAAACAAGTTCACTATCCTTGCCGTTTTGTGTATTTATTTTTAAATAATTTCAAATTTTCGCGCGTTAATTATTTCTACAAATCTTGTTAGGTTTGGACTCTATTTTGAAAACAACTGTTTTTCGACTTTTTCCCCTCTTTTCAGGTGCACCCATCTTCTAAAGGAAATTTTGTTTGAACATTTTTATGATCGGATTCATAAAAGGGAAAGTTTGAGCTTCAATTTCCTTTTTTTTTTAAGTTTGAGCGATTTTTTTCCCCAAAGTTATTCTGTTTTTTGTGAAAAAGAGGAAATTTAAAAAATCCCGTATAACACGAAAACGAAGAGGATTCATGAAAAACTTTAATAAGGCAAAAAGTTGCGTTTGTTTTCGTCGAGTTCAGAGAAATTTCTTCAGATTTTTTTTTCTAAAATTTTTTTTCTCATGTTGAGGCTGGAAAAAAAAAATTTGAGAAAAAAATTTGAAAAAAAATTCCTATCTGTTGAAAATGGTAAAATAAAGTATTTTTCCCCTCCTAAAATTTTATCAATAATCCCATAGTTCTTGAGTTATGGTAATTGAATGATCTGAGCTCTGACCCAGAAAATGAGAACAAAAAAATTTTCAAAAAAATCTGAAAAAATTCCTCTGAACTTAACGAAACCAGTCCCAACTTTTTGCTATCTTAAAGTTTTTCATGAATTCTCTTTGTTTTCGTGTTATACGGGATATTTTAAATATCCTCGTTTTTTCGCAAAAAAAAAGAATAACTTTGAAAATAAAAATCGCTCAAAGGTTTAAAAAAAACGAAATTGAAGCTCAAAATTTCCCCTTTGTGAATCCAATCCAAAAAATATATAAAGAAGTGTTCTCTAGAGGATGGGGGCACCTGAAGAGAGGGAAACAAAGGCGAAAAACATTTGTTTTCAAAATAGAGTCCAAATCTAAAAACAAATTGTAGAAATAATTTTAAAAACCGGAAATGAAGCCAAAAGTTCTTCCCCTTCAAAATGCCATTTGTTACATTAATTTACGTTGACTTCCGACGAAATGGCATTAACAAACGTTCCAGATCTTTTTTGAGGTTATGTCCGGAAACTTTTCGCCAGTAGTGTATATAAAATTATGTAGTTTGGTAACTTTTATTAATTTTCGTATATTTTTTGTTGGCCCGCGAGACATTTTTTCGAAGAACTAAATGAAAATACGAAAATTCAAAAAAGTACACACTTCAATAATTATCATACATATTTTTATAGTACCAAGTCATACCAAAAGTCATGAAAAAATCCATATTCCTTGCCTGAAAAATCCTTAAATGTCATGAAATTTCAGTCGGGGCTAAAGTTAAGACACCCTGATTTTCCAAGCCCTATCCCCTACGGTCGATTTTTGGTGATTTCAATTTTAATATATTTTTTATATCCATATATATTACAATGTATTTGATATCTAATATTTTCGATATACGTCGCATATACTTAATTCTCTGAAAGACAGATTTCAAATCGATCGAACGGATTTCGTGCTTTCGCGCACTCGATACGCCTCTCTGATTCTAAGACATCGATATACCATCGTTTAATGTTTCAACGCGTATGTGTAATTACGATAAAATTCATATGTGTATCCAGTCGTCGAGAATACCGGATTATAATGCTTCAAAATAGTGGAGTATTAAATCTCTTTGCCGTAGGCATATTCCGTTTCAGCGTTAATTTTCGTTCCGTTAATTACAAATACGTTATTAACGCGCTTGTGTACATAGATCGTTACGTAAACATCGCTCTACGAATTTCATGAAGGGTCGTATAAACATAGCCTCACACACATACACACACCCACGTATGTATGGGTCATTCCAAGTTAAATTAACGAGTGTTTGACTATAGTCTTTTCAAATTCGGGTAATCATTATTTCAGGCTATTGTAAGAAATTTATAAAAAAAACCGACCTTTGAAAGACTCTGGAGCTCACCGACACGTTGACTGTGTTGACTTTCAACCGGGCCACTTTTTTTCACCCTTTCCAATTTTTTTCAAAATCTGCCAGTTTGAAATATTAGTCGAAAGGAACGACTGTGATTTTTTTAGATTTTTTTAGGCGTCCGTTCAGGATTTTCAATTTTTCATCACGAACACTGTACCTGAAAAAATATTCATCAAACAAAAAAAACATTGAAACAAAAACTTGTTTTTTTTTTGCCAAATTTTCATTTTCTCAATGCAGAAAAATTATGATTTTAATTTTTTTCGATAAAGTGGAAAAAAAAGTGTTTTTCTTATGTTTTTTTTGTTTGATGAATATTTTTTGAGATACAGTGTTCGTAATGAAAAATTGAAAATCCTGAACGGACGCCCAAAAAAATTAAAAAACAATCACAGACGTTCCTTTTGACTAATATTTCAAACTGGCAGATTTTGAAAAAAATTGGAGAGGGTGAAAAACAATTAAAGTGGCCCTGTTCAAAAAGAACTCCTCATATATAGAAATGTGTCGTGCAACGAGCCAAAAGCGTGTTACAGCTCGAGGAGACTGTCCCTTCCTCCTGTACCGGAAACAGCTCGCCACACCGAGCATTATACACGAACTCTCTGACCCAATAGTTACGGCAAAATTAATTTACCGTGTGTGTAGCCGCGTCGATTACCGAAATTGCCCGAAACCTTCGAGTTTCTCTCGTAATATCAAATTATACGAAATAAAAGCCAGTTGATTGGGGGAGTTGGTGAACCGGGACATTAATATCGATTGGAAAGTCGAGTAAAACGAGATAAAAATTATTCCACCCTCGATTTGGACTCTCGCCTCGTACGATTGTACAATTTGCACGAATTACTATAAATTCAGTGATTGAAAAATTGTTGAAAATTCAATTGCAAAGCTGCGCAATCGTTGCAATGCGCTGGAAGAAAATTAACAAATTACGGAACATGAATTGATCTGGAAGAAAAAAATGGCAAAATTACAACATTTCTTCCTTCTTGAAGCGGAGGGAAAAGAGGAAAAATCGACAAGGTGTTGAAGAAAAACGTCAAAATAAAATAATGATCTATGAGAGGTTGCACTGTAGGACCGTAGTTTCGTTATAAATGCTGGTTCCTCTCTGTTTTGCGGTGGTGACGGTGGTCACGGAGATTCACACTGGCAATTATATTCGGGCGGTCGCTCGACCAAACTCCACAGAGGATAACGATAACTGACCCGAATTCGGGACTAGGAGGACACATATATGTATATTCACATATTCACAAATAGAGAGATGGATGAGAGTGCAAGCAGGATAGAAACAGGGATGAACGTTTGCGTTTGCATTTACGCTTTCTTCTCTCGCTTCAACAATCCCATTCTGGGGGTTGCGTGTAACCCTTTCGCGCTGGCAAATATAACGATATCCACTCTCGGAGTGTCGACGCCGCTGTTTCCACGCATCAGAACCAGTGAGCTCATCTCGTTTTGTGTGCACGTGTATGCGGCACAGCCTGCGTACAATCGCGCATTCGTGCCAGGATTAAGCCAGGAAACCCTCGTTTCTAAAGAGTGTGTGTGTGTAAGAGAGAGAGAAAGAGAGTAATGTAACACATCCACGAATCATCACGTTGTATGTAAATAGTGAAAAGTTGGGGAAAATGAACCTGGCAGGTAAACTGCACCAGGGCATCGAAAAATTTTGGTCCACATTCACTGAAAAGAATTACGGGTAACCCTTATGAGGAGGGGATTGTAAGCCTATGAGATATACCGTAGAATTTCAGAAACCATAATAACCATAATTTTCCAATAAACAGAATTAAAAATTTCCATCCCGCATATATTTCCTTACTTACTCGCGAAACTTTTGCAAGGTTTTCCACTTTTATTGATGTCATGTCAAACAATATCTTCACTGAGAGAACAAATTACTAGAACCAATGAAATAAAGTTTTGAAGGCAAAAAATAATTTTTTTCATTATTTGCCAAAACATATTAGATTGGTTCCCATATATATCTACTTGGTTCATTTTGTTCAGTCAATTCCATCAATTTCTGTTTCAATAAACGAATTTACTTAAATCTAACAATATGTTATCAATTATATGTAATATGTTGTTTGAATCAAGAACACATTTTATCATTCAAAACATGCATGTCTTTTAATACGGGAAGCACTGAGAAAAAAATTGGTTGAATCAACAAATTAATTAATCCAATCAACAGGAAAAATGTTTGATTCAATCAAATGCGTGTTTATTAATTGTTGCTAAACATTTTATAAAAAATATGTAGCCCTTGCCGAATAATTTAATATGCATAGTTTAGTTGAATTTAATTTAATTTAGTTGAATTTAATTTAGTTGAAAATTTAATTTCCTACAAAAAAGGTCCTCTAGACCTTATTGCTAAAATTAATATTTCTTGAGATATTGAATCTTAACTTCTTTGTGTTCCAACAAGACTTAAAAAAAACCTATAATAAAATTAATCACTTTGCAGAGATAAATCCACGAGCATATTTTTATGCAGCTTTTGTCGAGTCGAATTTTTGGTTTTAGTTAAATCTTGATGGATATAAATTGTATTTGTCATACGAAATATTTAGATTAAAAATTGTGAATCTAATCTGACGGGCTCGAGTTTAGAGGTATCTGTCAATTTGATGTCAAGTGCTTTGTATATTTTATACGAGTGTAAATTCGACGTTTTGTCCATTCGGCGTTTGGACGGACAATAGTAGTTAGCATTCTGCGGTCTTGCGATGGATTTATGTATTCGGGATTGCGTTTACGCTCCCTCGATCGTTCCGCCGACGTGAGCCCACGTCGAATTTACGAAATGCACGATTTTATATACACATGTTGACATACGCATGTGCACGTATATTCGGCATACGTACTAATTCGAGATAGAACTTTTTTCATTTTTTTCTTCTCAATATTCCGCGATTCGGCACACTCCCGCACGACCGTTCTTTTCTTTTTGTTCGCAAAATAACCAATTCATCGAAAGCTACTATCAGATTCGACGGAAAAAAAAATTCACCCGTTGAAAAAGCTGACCCGTTCATCACTGAATCTCAAAACAAAGATACGAGATAAAACAAAAAAGTATCGGGATTTTACGCTCCAGCGTGTAATATTTGTTTTTAAAACTCGAAACAAAAACAACGGGTGCATTTTTTAAACTCATTTTTAATGCCAATGTTCATTTTACTATGATCCAATTTCGTTAATTCCGAGAACTTTTTTATCCATTTAAAAATGACTGGTGGCTTTCTGGTTGCAGGAAAATAACATTCGGACTCCCACTGCAATTTAGAATGCTGGAGGATGATGGGAAGCTTGTGAAAAATTCAAAAAAAAAATCCAGAACATCGTTCAGGACCAGAAAAACATTTCTCGCAGAGTATTCCACACTGTAAAAAATGTTATTAAATTTAGTATACAAAAGTATATTAAATTTCAAAAACAAGTATATGAAATCGAAATTAATATACAAGGTATTGGATAATTAACAATCTCATCTTAAATTTAATATTTGTATATTAAAATTAAAAGAGCGAGCATTGAAAATTAATATACCCGTACATGAAAACAGTTTTTGTATACTTTTTCGCAATTTTCATATACATTATTGAATATTAATACACTTCTTTCTTAAAATTGCAATCAACCATTGAAAATTCTTTTCAATATTATAATGAAATTTAATATACCGTATATGAAATTTCAATAACAAGTATATGAAATCGAAATTAATATACAAGGTATTGGAAAATTAACAATTTCATCGCAAATTTAATATTTGTATATTAAAGTTAAAAGATGAACGTTGAACATTCAAATCCCCGTATATTAAAATAGTTTCTATATGCTTTTTCGCATTTTTAAGATACGTCATTGGAAATTAATACACTTATTTTCCAAAATTACAATCAATATCAGCGGCCGTGCTAGTTGACGCATCCACCGCTATGCGTCGCATGCGCTCGGACCTCTGTGCCCAAGCGAAATAGGCATAAGACGGTGTTATATACCGTACGGCCATCGTGCCCAATATACTTACCTGGCGCAGAGGTTATACCGTGATGATCAAGGCGAAGCTCTTCCATTGCACTTTCGGTCGAGCTAACCCTTGCGAATATCCATAACGTGGATATCTCGGGCGCACAATTTTAGTTGCACTGTGACAAATTTTTGTATTAAATTTAATTTAAAAATATGAAGTTTTTATGCATATACAGTATACTAAATTTCATATACAATGTGTACAGTAATATTCCAATATAAGTATATGAAAAATCAAATAACTTCTTTTCATTTTAATATACAAAAGAATATTAATTTTCATATCTTTTTTCATGATTCTGCTTTAAAAATCATACTATCTATTGGAATTTTAATATACGAACTTATATTAAAATTAAAAGAAGTTATTTGATTTTTCATATACTTGTATTGGAATTTTAATATACGAACGTATATTAAAATTAAAAGAAGTTATTTGATTTTTCATATACTTGTGTTGGAATATTACTATACACATGTATATGAAAATTAATATATTGTATATGCATGAAAACTTCATATTTTTTGATTAAATATAATACAAAAATTTTTTACAGTGCAAAAATCCAAGGTACCACGGATGAGAAACATGGTCAATTTTACTGGGAATGTCTCTCGCGTCATATTGCGCTCGTTTCATCGTTCATTTGGACGTCGTTGTTCGCCGTATTATCTTATCTCGATTATTACTCAAATTTCAACGGCAAAGGACTGGTTCTCATCGTTTCCATCTATCATCTTCGTTGTTTTTATTTTAGTTTTCGCGAAAAATTCGCATATTCGTCGTGACTCGAGTCTCTAAAGTGCAATTCTGCGCGTCCTCTTTTTCTCGCATCTTGCAATTGACTGCGAGGGGTATTTGAAAAAATATTTGGATAGCTGGGATGCGTGTGTAGGATGCTGGATGACGTTGAGATATATACTAGAAACATGATGCAGAAAGAGAGACAGAGAGAGCGAGAGAAAAGCGACGAGAGTCACGCCTCGAGTTTACATTCGACGCGCCGACACATCACGCGTGTCCACACAAACCCGAGAACGCGATGCGTTACGATTCCTGTATCAGTAAAAGCTCTATTCTACGTGTATATACATATATTTGTATGTCTGTGTGTGTGTGTTCAGTCGAATGGGAAACACGCGTTGAATTTGCATTTATCTACATAGATATATATGAGGTATTCCCGCTCAACGGGACCCCCTTTTAGGCCGACCTCTTTTGATTTTCTTGAAACTCGAATATGTTTTAGTGTTGCCTGAAAGTATATTGTACACCAATTTTCAGATCTCTAACTTATAATACTCCTTGGAATACACAAAAAGTTATATTTCGAACTTTTTGCGTATTCATCGCTTCGGAGCTTTGGCACGGCGCGAAATAAAATCGAAAAAATTCTTTAAGAACAGCTTTCGATCGGAAATTTCCTGCGCTTTTCGGAAAAAATATCAGCAATTCCGAAAAAAACGAATTCATTTGAATTTCGGCCAAAAACCGAAAAAATTGATTTACAAAAAAAAGAGCATAATTTAATTCAGCGGGACAATTTTTTTCATGTTTTGTATATATCTGAGAAGTCACGATATAAATTTCAAGTTGGAACTCGCATCCGTTTACCAATGCCAAGTCTTTTAGGAGGATAAAAATTCTAAAATATTGTGTTTTTCGTATTCAACAGTTCTCTGATATATTATATAGTTTTTTTTAACGAATTTCGAATTTTATAAATGTATTAAATTCAAAATTCAATAAATTTGATTTAATAAATTCAATTTAATTAATTGAATAAATTTGATTATTTAATAAATTTAAGTTAATTAATTTAATTAAAGAATATATCAGGGAATTGTTAAATACGAAAAACACGATATTTAAGAATTTGTATCCTACTAAAAGACTTGGCTTTGGTAAACGGATGCGAGTTCCAACTTGAAATTTATATAGTGACTTCTCAGATATATACAAAACATGAAAAAAATTGTCCCGCTGAATGATATTATGCTCTTTTTTTGTAAATAAATTTTTTCGATTTTTGGCCGAAATTTAAATGAATTCGTTTTCTTTCGAAATTGCTGATATTTTTTTCGAAAAGCGCAGGAAATTTCCGATCGAAAGTTATTGTTAAAGAATTTTTTCGATTCTATTTCGCGCCGTGCCAAAGCTCCGAAGCGCTGAATACGCAAAAAGTTTGAAATATAACTTTTGGTGTATTCCAAAGAGTATTATAGTTAGAGATCTGAAAATTGGTGTACAATATACTTTCAGGCAACACTAAAACATACTCGAGTTTCAAGAAAATCGAAAGAGGTCGGCCTAAAAGGGGGTCCCATTGAGCGGGAATACCTCATATATATACATAGATCTCATCGAGTCTCTCGTTGTCCTGTTGTTTCTCCTCGTGTTCTCCTCTATCCTCGACAAACCCAGCACAATGCACACACACACGCAAAACAAGATCGTAACTATTCCTGACTGCAAATATCCTGTCTGCAATAATTCTGTCGTCGTGCACTTTGAAATCAAAAGAGAAAGAAAGTTTAAAGAAATTCAAAGTGTTACATTTTTCCATTTCGAAACCAGTCGCATATTTCAGAATACGAAATGATAATTATTAGAAAGTAAATAATAAGTTTATTCAATATAACGACATACTAATTCACAATTTAATAAATTTCGTTTAGATCGAATTGTAAATTGTGGAAAAAATATTCGAGTTGAAAGAAAGTCATATTTTAAGATATTGATATTAATCCATGAAGATTTTTACGGTGAAATGTTAATGGTGGAAAAGTATAACTAAAAAAATCGTTAAGAGTTGGGCTCTATTTATATTGAAAAGAAAATTCTTTTTTTGCAATTTTTTTGCTTCATATTATATATTGAAACAACAATTCATCGTGTAATTAATTTCATTTCGATCGGAGCGTAATAGTGAAAAAATATTCAAATTAAGTAAAAGCTGAATTTCAAGGAATAGATATATTTTTTAAATCGATGAAAGATTGCTACTGTGAGATATTAATGGTATAGGAAAGTAGCAGAGATCGTAAAAGTATGCGTGGACGTTTATAGTACGAGGCGACACCGCAGACGAGGTCGAATTAATAAATTGACATTGCAGCTGGTAGTTTGGCAGCGATCGTAGCCATTAGACGAGACATTTGGCAACGACGTTCCCTTGTGGTTAACCTCTCTCGTCATACTAATGACGTCATACTAATTATCGAAAAAACAGGCTATATTAGAATTTTTCCTCGTTACGAATTCCACCGATACGATCTTTCTCGTCGTATTCGTGAATCGAAGTTCTCGAGTCTCGCATATATTTCAATTCCGAGACAGGGGAAGGTACTTCAAGAATTTTTAATACACGGAAGATACGCATTCAACGCTAGTGCCAAAAATTCTGCATTATACGAGAGAGCAGATTTTACGATCGCCCATGTTGCGTTTATGTTGCATACAATACGATCTCTTAAAACCAAGAAGTTTTTAAACCCAAGATTACGAAGTTTGGCTGGCGGTTTAAAAATTTAAATTCCACAAAAAATTTAAATACCGCGAACCATGTGGTGAGGGTATTTAAAAGGCCTTTCGAATTATCGCTTCAATATTTTTTTTATAATGAATAATCCAAGAAGTTACTTTGTACCAGGGTTGCGAAATATTTAAAGAAAAAGTAATGCATTAACGATTACTTTTTTAATGGCTAATGAAATTAATTTCCATTAACCATTAACCATTAAAATTTAATGGTTAATGGGATATTATTTTCATTAACCATTAAAATCATTTCCATTAACCATTAAATGTTAATGGTAAATAAAAATGCAATTGCATTAAAAAAAGTAATGCATTATTTGCAACCCTGCCCATTACAATGTAGTGTGTAATAGAAAAAATTTCCATTACCCATTGCAATGTAATGTGTAATAGACAAAACTTTGATTGCAATTTTGGGAATGGAAAAATATAAATGAATAAATTATTGCAATTATGCATTACATTTTACTAACTTAGGACTTAGATTTTCAGGTACCTTAAATTCTAAAAAGCATCTATATTATAATTATAAAAAGCATTTATATTATTATTGCAATGTAATGTGTAATGGACAAAATTTTGATTGCCATTTTGGGAATGGAAAAATATAGATGAATAAAGTATTGCAATTTTGCATTACATTTTATTGCCTTAGGACTTAGATTTTCACCTTAAATTCTAAAAAGCATGTATATTATAATTTTTAAAATCTACGTCCTAAGTCAATAAAATGTAATGCAAAACTGCAATAATTTATTCATCTATATTTTTCCATTCCCAAAATTGCAATTAAAGTTTTGTCCATTACACTTTACATTGCAGTGGGTAATGGAAATTTTTTCTATTACACAGTACATTGCAAATAATGGGTTGCAAATAATGCATTACTTTTTTGAAAGCAATTGTATTTTCATTAACCATCCAATGTTAATGGTTAATGAAAATAATTTCCATTAACCATTGAATTTTAATGGTTAATGAAAATAATCTCCATTAACCATTAAATTTTAATGGTATAATGAAAATAATTTCCATTAATCATTACATTTTCATTAAACCATTAAAATTTAATGGTTAATGAAAATGCAAATGCACTAAAAAAAGTAATGCATTATTTGCAACCCTGCTTTGTACGCAATTATATAAAATAACTATCAACTAATATCATCATAATGATAATTCTTAAGTTGTATAAAAACCTTCGCAAAGCTTGAAAAAAATTTAATTGCTTCGAATAAAAGAATATTAGGCAAGATTTTGATGTACGATTCTCATTGAGCAATATTTTTATCTAATATTTATCTTTATCTTTTACATTCAATCGCCGTAATTTTTTTTGTTTTTAAATTAAATTAATTGATAATTTTTTACTTATATTTTGTTTGTCAATATTTTTTATTTGGTATCGAAATAGAAGTCGAAATTGTAATTTAACAATATCACTGACTTTTGTTTACCAGTGCACGCCGCTATCTGCCATTACGCATCAGTGGGGGAGCGGGTGAAGGGTTAAGGGGGAGGGACTCTCTTTGCGCGCGCAATTGACAACGCGCAATAATGCCAAAAGGGTCTCCGGTGGTCGTTGCGATGAATAAAAAATGTTCTTTCCTCGACTCACCGTTTTTCCATCAGGATCTGCGATATTCCACTGTGAACGTCACACGAAAAAATATCAAATAGTAATACATAATAATCACGGAATTTTATCGCGCACGAGACGCGAATCCGACGCGCACAGAATTCGCACATTCCACCATGGAAAATCCGACATGACCGTTCTGCCACCCGGATCGAAGCGACTACGCATCGCTAAAATAGCGCCTCGCGCCTCTCGCTTACACGCGAAAAAAAAGCTCAAAGATTTTCACGAAATTCGCGAAATGAAACAACAATTTTTTCTTCAGAAAGTACAAGAAGAATGTTCCCCTTGATTGTAATTTTCTTATCATTAATTTCTCGTGGATGATTTTCCTGTTGGAAAAGTTGGGAACAAATGAACGCGGGGATTTTCTTCATTATTGCAGGAAATTCTATCAGTTCATAGTAAATATTATTACGAGAATGCACTTGGATCAAAATGACTTTTAATTGACACCAAAGAGAATTGATACTTCGCACTGTCGAAGATGATAATTGAGTCATTGTTGTTTATTTTGTAAAGCATCGAAAGCCTTGAGAAATATTTATAGAATACTTTGTTACTCCGAATTGTCGATATAGAATAATATCAATATAGAATAACGAATGCAGTCGATCAAACAAACGCTGCAAAGCACTGATAAAAACTCAAGACATTCATATAATTCATTTATAATTCCTTATCTATCCGCATAATTTACAAAGATACAATATCTTATCAACTTTTTCTTATATTACACAGCCGTGGATAATTATTGCGTCCATATTAATTACTTGTAATGAGGAATCAATCGTTACCATGAGTTACTAAATATGTGTAAAGTACATTAAAGCATATTTCTATTTATCGGTAAATAAATGTAGACGAAAGCATTTTCATAGTCGCCTAGAAAAGATGCTCACGCTTATCAAAACAATCACTGCGAGAAATTAAACTTCATCGTGCTCGTTGTATTTTCTTTCGTATATTAAATTAACAACCCACGCGTAATCAACGTCTTACTCTCGTCTCGAGACAATTTACTCACGTGTCTCCACGTCCCAAAACTCCTTCGCTGTTTGAACGCCACCGCACGCATCAGCAACGTGACTTTTAAGTCGAAGCGAGTAAATATTGATCACCAGAATGAACGGACAAAATCACATCATTGTTAAATACTTCTGTAATATTCCATTTGCAGCGTATAAACTTCTGGGAACGTTTAAAAAATCCCGCCATTCCAATTCGAACGGTGCGCCGATGCGCGCGTGACTAGCGCAGTAGTTCACGGGATCGACTGTCGCGCCGCAGCGGACGTGGCGTCATACGCATTTACAACATGGCGGACATCAGGAAACGTAAACAGAGTGGTGATTACGGAGGCTCGTGTGTCGGTGAGTTTTATTTATTTGTTTTTTTAATACTCTTTACGCTTCACGAAAGATCGAATCTCACGATCCGAGAGATTCGTAAAGGTGTCTCGCGAGGGATTGATAATCGGCACAGTGTGAATGGACAAGGTACACCGTTGGCGATAATTCACAGAGGTTTTTTTTTTCTCTCAGTGCGCGTGTCAAATTTATACCAGCTGTATCGTTTTGCAACGGGGATCCTATTCGTGCGTGTTTTTTTTTGTTTTTCTTTGTTTATTTTACCTTTTCCATTTCCTTTCGAGCCCCGCGCGGTACAATTCCCGTTCAGTTTGCAATCTTTGAAAAAAAATCTTCCCGTCACAGTCTCTCTTCGATAACAAGGACGCGAAAATAAACGTCCCATATCGCGTAACTTCGTTGATTTGACGATAAAAAAAAAAAGTTTTCCAAACGGTGAAATTGATAAAATGGCAGGTTGGACGAGCGCTATCCCGATTGGGAATATCAACTCGAGGATCGATTCTCACGGTCAGTAAAATCGTGATTTTCTTGTCAAAACCGCCGGAACTATCTTGAGAATTGAATACGTGGGGGTTATCCGTTGCAAAACGTCTCGGAATGACAGGAGTGGGAGTGCGAGAGAGAGACAGAGAGAGAGAGAAAAAAGTGTCGACTAACGTTCGCTCAAATTTGAGGTTATATCGCAGAGTTTTTCGCAATTTTTTCGATATTCTTTAAATAGCCACCCTTTCCATAAATAATCTGGAATTCTTGGAGGATTTCATTCATGCCTGTACGTCGTAGAAAATAAAACAAATAAACCGACCGAGAAACATTCTGTCAGTCGCTTGATGACGTAGTCAAAGCATGGGTCGAGACCGTGCTGCCGCGCGGCGGCCACCTGACGAATTACCGTCGCGATTCTCGGCTTCTCGTTCAAGCGAGCCCCAAAAGTCAAATATTTAATTTTACTCAAATTTTCTCAAAACGCGATGAAAAAAATTAATTAAAATTCATCCCAATTCAATAGACTATAAATATTGATTTTAAACAACAACAATTATATTATTTATCATGAATAAAATTAAATATTCCATATTAAAAAGAGCTAACGAAATGTTGAAAATTTTTTCTCTGGTTTACTCGAGCCTTTTTTTCTGCACGCATATATTTGTGTAACCTCCACTAAATTCTCTCGGGGCAAGAACTGATAACTGTTCTGATGAATCTAATGAAATGATGAATTCATAAATTTCAATTGAATTCTCATTTTGCACGAGACTGTTTATTCCAAAAGATAGTATTCCAGTGACCTTGAAGCTGTGGATTACTTTCGCTGTTGGTCAGCATTTTGTTACTTTGGTACTTAATTTTTAAAAATTACCTCAATGATAATGGAATCTTTTTTCGTTTACCTATGGTATGTGCAAATGTATAATTTGCACGAATTTACTATTAAACATTGAAAAAAAACTTTCCTCTTAAAATTATAACGATTTTTATTCCGGAGATTTCTAATTCCTTACAAATATGTTTTTAATCACATTTGCGAATCCAATCGAATATAATTTCTCGACTCAATTTACCGACAAACAAATGAACGAATAAACATTCGCTCGATGAGTAAGCGATGAACTCTGAGCTATGCTAAAATATGACAACATGTATTTGACATTGACTCTGCGATTTTTTTTTCCCTCTTCGTCTCTCCATTAGCGAAAAATATCACTCTCCAACCCGGAAGAAGAAAGTCGCGAACGAAAATTTGACCTTGGAACTTGCGATAAAAAGTGAAATGATTTTAAAAAAAAGTAGGGAGACACTGAACCGATAATATCAAGCCCACAATCTCAGGATGAGAATGCAATAGTAATTCTAATCTAACGTAAGACAAGACCATCGTGCGGTCTACTATGGGGCATTCCAGGTCAAAGCGACTTTAGTAACATTGCACTAATTAAAAAGGGGGCATCACAATTAGATGGGTTTTAAAATAATAATTCAATTATTATTTTCATTTGGATATTAATTGAATTAAATAAAAAAGAAATTTTAGTTGATCTTTTATCAGCAATGTTCAACAGCGGAATAATTTAATTATCATTGCGATTATTTAGCAAAAAATATTTTTCCTTAAGATTTCGAATATGAATAAAGTATGACCCGGTATTATGACCCTCTGTGCCATCCTGTTAGCTTGTTTACGAGATATACGATCGAGCCATTACAACGATTACACGCCTCGCTTTGCGACACGGATTTTCTTGTCGCTTTTGCTCGGGGAAAGAGAGATCGCCAAGGGAGGAAAGGGCGGGTCAAAGTTCGCGAAGGGTGCACGCGATTCATTAAGCGTGGTAATTAGTCCTCGACTAACCAGAGTCGTCTCGAAGATTCGCAACAGCTCCATTTTGCGAGAAAAAATCTCGCAAACCGGCATGAAAGTTGAAATTTAATTTCCCTCGATCCTCTTACCGGTAAAAATGTGATCTAATTTTTTTGTGTCATTAAGAAGAAAATAAAAATAAGCGTATCAAAGGAAAAAATCGGATATTCGCAGAGCTCATTTAAAACTGAAAGACGCTCGCGAGGCAAGCGTCTAAAAAAAATTCTTGTTTTTTCATATGGGACATTCCACGTCAAATTGACATTTTGATGAATTAAAAAATTATTTTTAATTTCAGAATTTGTATTTATTCGGACGATCGTGATTTCTTCAGATATCAATTAATTGAAATTTATTTTGAGATTTATGGAAATTCATAGAAATAGCAAGATAAAACATTGCGTTTTTAAAAAGGTTTAAAGTTTCTTCGACCAAATATTCAAGATTTTTTTTAATTTAAATTTTATCCAAAAATTTACTGATATTTTGTTCAGGTCCCTAAGAACATTGTACATGGGCTACTCAATTGACATTAAATGCCCTATATGTTTAAAATATACACGACATTCGCATCTTCGTTTGCTATTAGCTGACACGTAATTGCAACTTCTTGAAGTCTCTCCGGCTCGTGTAATCAGATCCAATTCAATAATAATAATAATCCTGCTGAAATGAAATTTTCTAATTTTCCTATTTAAAATCCATGAATTCAGGGCGAATAAGATTTCATGTACATTTTTTGCGACTCCTATAATAAATATTTTCCCTGCGATTTCAATAATTGATTCGAGAAAAAATTGGAAAATCCTCTGCAGAGATGAAAATAAAAAGAGACAAATTCTCAACTATTTTTTGTCACAAATTTTGATGTTTGTCGTCATCTGTTAGTCATTGAGCCATAATTTTGATACCATAAATATACGCATGTGCGTTGTAGGATGCCCATAATATTTTAGAGCGTCGATTCTAATATGCACCAACGATTCAGTGCCCAATTTGCTTCACTAATTAAACTTGCATTATTCAGTCAAATGAATATGTGGCCAATCAATCGTGAGCCTTTAATTACGCACTCGAAATATATATATATATAGTAGGATAAAATTACTATTACGCGAAATGGTGGCTAATGCAACGAGAGAGGGGGTGGTAAAGGGAGATTGACAAAGGGGAAGGTGAATTGATGACATTAGCTGAGGATTTTGAATGCAGCATTCACATTGCTCATCAAACTCCCAACATTTTTTACCAGCCCAAAATTCGTAATTGGCAATCGGGAAAATGAATCAAATTTTTTTTCAAATTTCTTCGTTGCTTGGTAACAAAAAAGATTTACCGCATTAATAGTGAAATTTAAATTCAAATTTAAATTCCCGCAAAAAATTAAATAAGGCAAATGTCCCAATTATTGAACAGCTAAGGATCTGGGGATTGAATTCGGTGAGAAAAAAATATAAAATCAAGAAAAAAAACCATCGCTTTCATGTTCTAATGATACTTTGATATTTTTACTTTCGAAAAATCCCCCTTTAAATTATTTTTAAATGATTTCGAATGAAAATAAATTAGATAATAAAAAAGAATAACAATGTGAAGCATGCAAATGTCCCAATTATTGAACACTGGAAGTGCCCATGTCCCTAATATTGAACAGGCCCAGGTCCCAGTTATCGAACACTCTCGAGAATTCTTTTCCCGTTCTGAAAATATTATTTTGGGTACAATGTTAAGAAATAAAAGCAAAATCAAACATTTAAATAATCTTTTATTGATCATGTAAAAATACAAAAATATATATATAGTCCTTTTTGACAGGTTTTTGGTTCATTCACATTTGGTTTATTTTTGCTTTTCGACTTGAATTTTATTCTATTTTTATTTTCAACTTCCTCGTTTTTATGTTCCGTTTTTGTTTGATTTTGTCGCAGTTTTCTTGTTTTTCGACTGAAATATCGGAGAGCAAAAAATATTGAACATTACATTCGTATTTTTAGGTTACATCTAGGTTATATTCTCTTTTTACTTTTCTTTCTATGTTTATTGCACGAAAATACAAATAAAAAATATATTTGCCGATCTTAGAGTTATTATTGAAAGAATAAAAGTATAAGTTTATTCAGGAACTTACAGTTTTTGTTTGAATAAATCCAATTCACACCAATTCACGACTGTCACGCGTTAACTGTCGCGATCTTTTGATGGATTTAATGACGCCATCTTGGAGAATTCGAGTGTTCAATAATTGGGACACACTGCATTTTCTATGTCCCAATGATCGAACACCGTATTTTTAACAAATAATTAATTAAAAATGTTTTTAAAATTGTTATTTATAAGAAATTTCCTGAGGAACCTGAAACGCCTTTACTTTTTGAGATGCGACAATCTTTGAATTTTTTATGCCCTTACGCGTGAAGCGGCGCGTCTTAGCAAAAACGATAAGCAATTACCACGAGACGTCAAATCGGATCGGACTGTTGGTGATTAAATAATTTTTATCTCTATTAATTAATGCTTTTTTTTGCACAAGGAAGGTAACATTTCGATAGCTAAAAGTTCCATATATGTAATGAAATTTTTATAAATAAGTAAATCTATGCAGGTGAATGAGGAATAATAAAAATACAAGATAGTGTTCAATAATTGGGACCTGTTCAATAATTGAGACATTTACCTTATTCATTTTTATTTATCTTTACTTTTGTATTTTTATGTGTCACGATTAACGTTCGCTGAACTCTGATCTCACAGCTCTTTTCTCCGCGCGTCAAATATTTGAAATTGCCGGTGAATTTTAAAAATAAGGTTTAAAGAAAAAAAACCAATTTGGATCTTCTGGACCTTGGCCAATGTTGCTCGAATATGATTCCGCCAGCGGCCAAATATTTGCGTCCTCGTCGACGTTGACGTCGACGTGGCGGCCAAGCTGAACGACGACGACAACGCCGAGTCGTGCTAAACACCGCGCGTGGAAATGAAAAGCCAAGCTTCGTATCTCGCGATTTAGTACTCGCGCGTGGGCCAATGTGCTCGCCGTACTTTTGTCCCGGACAAACTCGCTTCGCGACGTAAAAATTTTATCCTCAACGTGTATTTGCGCCGTTTATTTTGTATGAATTTTTCGTATTTTATTAATTATCTCGCGAATGTGAACTCAGGACTGATCGCAAAATGTCAGAGAGACGAAAAACTCCGAGGCGCAAGCCGTTCGAGCAAGAAACGCCACGGGAAAGTGTTATTGTCGATAGACTGAGAGAACGAAAAAATAAACAGCCATTGCCCGATGGATATGGAATGATAGCGCGTGGTGTGTCTCGCAATATATATATATATATATATATGTGCATATTTTTGGAATATATATATCCACGTGTAAATGAAACGGATTTTAAAAAGGCCTTTATTTTCCGATTCTACTAACAATTAAGATCCTTTTATTCACTGAGAAGCACAGCTGAAAATTCACCATTGCCTGCAAGACGTTGAAATTGTGAAAAAGACCCTTATCAAGCAATTAATCTTGAACTCGATGGATTTTTCTTTTCCTCAAGTGCTCTCGAACAAAAAATAAGCAATCAATTAATTCAATTATTTTTCCTTAGTCCATTGGCCCCAGGCTAAAAAAAAATCATATCTGACAGACTGGCAAAGATAATGCACATATTTTTAAAAATCGCGAAAAAAATCTTCCGAAACGTTTTCTTTATTTCAATAACTCGCGTTTTTGTTTCGATTTGACTTTGCCCAATTTTTCTCTGTGCTGTTGTGAGTTTTTGAATTTTATCAAGATTTTGGTGTTTTTTTTGTTCAGTCTCAAAGCCCCCAATGACGTCCCTGGATGAGAACGTAAATCGTGTGTCGACACGAGAGAATCGGACTTTCGGAAAAATCGGTGAGTCCTCATGATTATATTATTCATTAATTTTTGTGATTTTTCGCTTTATTTCTGCCCATGTATTTTTTTTTTCTTAGATTTGGCTGTTTTTTAATCGTATTCTAGGGTTTTGCATTCTTGGTTGCCCTTACATTTTATTGATGCTAATTTTATTCGAGTATACAATGTTGTGGCAAAAGCAAAAACTCATTTCCGGCACGAACTGAGCAATTTTAAATCCATGATGAAAGACGAAAATGTATTTCTTACAATGTATATATTCATATTTTATTTTTACATACGCCGTAAATCCTTCAACATTCTGATATAAAAAAACTGAAAGAAATCAGAAGAAATGTATTTCGTTGCATTTTGAACGAGGATAATGATTTTCGATTGATATTATCTTCATCGATACAATTGTAATCTTATTCTATCATTGATCAAAATATGTGATTAATAATCAATAGAAATACGTGAAGATTATTTCACATAAATCTGTGTCGGACCATTTTCCCACGATGTTTCCGCATTATTTGGCAGCATTCCACGTAGCCACCATTTTCAATTTTCTCCTGACAGCATCATTGAGAATTTCACGAGATCCTCAATGATCTCACAGACGCCATTTTGATCTTGGAATAAGTTGAAAACTTTGGCATTACATTTCTATCGATATTTTTGAAAATTAATATTGCATACTCATTGATCTAAAATTTACATGTCAAAAAATGTATCAAGTTTCATTTTCTGTGAACATTAATACAATTTCGAATATTAAAACCCTGCAAATTGAAATTTGCACATTGCTTCCTCATCTTTATCCATAGTTAACATAGCTTCCTTTAACACACATTATGGCGAACAAATTTGGCTTCCTCATGAAGGAAGCTTTGTCAACTATTGAAAAATATTAGTAATCAATGTGCAAATTCGATCGATTTTCGCCAAATTTAATAGCGAATAACATTGATAACTATACTGGCTCTTCACAAAATTTCATTGCAATATCTAAAAAAATTCAAAAGTTATAGCGTTTACGCTTCTTTTATAAAAATTAAAAATTTGATAAAAATTTAAGCATTCGATCGATTTTCGCCAAATGTAATAACGAACATCCTCGATAACTATATTAGCTCTGTGTAAACTTTCAGTGCAATCTCTTAAAAATTGCACAAGTCAGAGCGTTTACGCTATTTTTCAAAAAATTAAAAATTTCATAAAATTTTAATCCCTCGATGGATTTTTGCCAAATTCAATAGCGAACAACCTCGATAGCTATATTAGCTCTGTGCAAAGTTTCAGTACAATATCTTAAAAATTGCACAAGTTAGAGCGCTTAGGCTATTTTTCCAAAAATTCAAAATTCCATAAAATTTTAACCCCTCGATGGATTTTCGCCAAATTCAATACCAAACAACCTGAATAGCTATACTAATTCTGTACATTTTTGAGTGCAATATCTTGAAAATTGCAGAGGTTAGAGCGTTTACGCTATTCTTGCAAAAACGAAAAAAGTCGATAAAATCGACACACCCGTTATAATTCAAACAAATTTCTTTTCATAATGAAGAGCAATTCGTGCTCGACAAGTGTGCCAAATTTTAGCTTGATATCTCGAAGCGTTTTCGAGTTATTAATTATTTACATCTGAAACTCAGGATACACACACACACACACACACACACACACACACACACACACACACACACACGGACATTTTTTCTAAATATGATTTCTCGATGTTTTAGGACATTTTGAACATACTGTCATTAAAATCGCGAAAACAAAAATTCACGAAAACAAAGCTTCCTTTATGAGGAAGCAATAAAACGAACTGTGAGTTCTTGGGAAAAAAAATTACGATTGCCGCGAAAATATTCAACTAAATTGTTTGATCAATTTGTTAAATTCGATTGTACGATAAATCTCACGGAATCGTTGATAGACCGACGATAATACTCAAGAGCTATAATTGACGAGAGGAGCACTTGCGTCAACGCTGTACTTTTAATTTTTTGTACTTATGATTTTTTTTTTCCACTTCGTGAACGATGCATTCGATCATAGCCTCGTCATTCTACGCATTTACCGATGAGAATCGCGTAGCTCGTGTGACTCGAGACTTTGCCATGTAATGTCAACCAGTCAAGGTCCGCGACAGCGGACTAACTCGGAATCGTCTTCCTTCTCTCTCCGTCTGTAGTTTTCTCTCTATCAAGCTATTTCTAGGTAACACACGTAGGTTTTTGGTATAGAACGCGTTCGAAGTGGATTAATTTCGAGCGCCCACGTTCAAAGTTCCGTTTCTCTCTTTCCCACTTTTCATTCTCACGACTGACGTTGCTAACCGTAAACCTGGAATTTTTTTCAAATATCTCACGAGAAAAAATCTATTTTTTACTCAATTTCTCACATTTGTTAAACAACAATGTAATAAATCTGAGAGAATATAGTTTGAGGATTCTGGAACTGACGAAATTTTTTTTTCAAAAGGCGATTTCATTCAACCCCTTGATATGTCTGTAGTCCCTTAAAAAAAAAAGAACAATTTTGGCTTCGTTCTTTGTTTTACATGAAAATTAAAAGAATCACATGCCACAAGCTTTTTGTTTAGAAACCGTTTAACCAAGAACATTTGTACGTTTTGCCGCAGTCAAAAGCGAGAAAATGCAAATTCACATGTACCAATAATTATTTTTATTCATTGCGCAGAAAATCTCGGGCAGCGTGATAGGATAGAAAAATTATCGATGAACGACGTACCGGTGCGAAATACCGAGATTCCGGGTCACCCTGTGCAGGTTGTTCTCGCACATCCGGATCATAGTTTCGAGCTCGACGAAGAAGCACTCGCCGAAATTCTGCAGCAGGATGAGATCAAGGATCGTAGCGTCGTCGTTGTCTCGGTCGCTGGTGCATTCAGAAAGGGAAAAAGCTTTTTACTGGACTTTTTTCTACGTTACATGAACAGCAAGGTGAGTTTAAAGTTTTTCAAATGTTTCTAAATTGTATTTCAAATGTTTCAATTGAATTTCAGTATTTCAAGTATTGTATTTCAGTATTTCAAATGTTTCAAATGTTTCTATTGACATTGAAATTTCGAATGGAAAAAAAATCCTAGACACTTAATTAAAGAAAAACAACTATTTAAAAGCCCTAGGGGTATAAGGATGGTGAACCTGCCCCCGAAAGGTTTTGAAATGATTCTTAGAGCATAAGTAGGTGCTAATAAAATAATAAGATCCTGAAATTTTCAGATCCCTATCTCAATTGGTTATTGAGAAAAAGTGAAATATGTAAAAAACAGGAAAAAAAAATTTCTCAGGATTGACCAAACCGATTGATCTAAATTTTTTATATGTTTTGAGGGCTGATAATAGCTCCGAGAAAAAAATTAAGAGCTATATAGCTCTATAAAATCTTCGAAAAAAAAATATTTTTCTTTAATTTTCAATTTTTAACCGTGATACAATTTTGGCATAATTATGAAACCATTTTTTTTTCAAACCTTCTATATTTCACTATAACACTATCAATTTTTAAAAATTTTAAAAACGGCACGCCATAGTAGAAAAAAATAAAAACCACTTTTTGGCTCAAATAATGAATTTATTTTATATGTTTTGAGACAAGAACTTTTTTTTTCTGAACAAATGTAAACTTTCAAAAAAATTAGAGTTTAAGTTTAGTCATTTGTTGTTTTTTCTTAAAAAATAATAAACCCAACAGTTCACACTAATAAAATAATGTCTTCCTTTTTATTATTTATTTATAAAAAACTTTTTTTTTTGTTGTAATTGTATTTTAAAGTATATCTGCGCAGTCTTTAACAAAATCTTTTATCAGTGTGAACTGTTGGGTTTATTAATTTTTAAGAAAAAACAATAAATGAATAAAATTAAACTTAAATTTTTTGGAAAGTTTACATTTGTTCAGAAAAAAAAGTTCTTGTCTTTCATCAATTCGATAATTTTCGGTCATCTCTATGTCTCAAGTCTATAAAAAATATATAAAAAATCGAGTTTTATAATAAAATGTTCCTAAAAATATTTGTTAAAATTACTATAAAATTGATTATTGATATTTACCTGGTTTAATTTTTGACTGTGGCAAAAAATTTTTTGTTGTTATTTTGAATATGAAAGATATTTTTAATAAATACAAATTATGTAAATATGCGTTAAAATACCAAAAATTAAACCTCAAAACATATAAATAAATTCATTATTTGAGCCAAAAAGTGGTTTTTATTTTTTTTTACTATAGCGTACCGTTTTTAAAATTTTTAAAAATTGATAGTGTTATAGTGAAATATAGAAGGTTTGAAAAAAAAATTGTTTCATAATTGTGCCAAAATTGTATCACGGTTAAAAATTGAAAATGAAAGAAAAATATATTTTTTTTCGAAGATTTTAATTTTTTTCTCGGATCTATTATCAGCCCCCAAAACATATAAAAAATTTAGATCAATCGGTTTGATCAATCCGGAGAAAAAATTTTGTTCTGTTTTTTACATATTTCACTTTTTCTCAATAACCAATTGAGATAGGGATCTGAAAGTTTCAGGATCTTATTATTTTATTAGTACCTACTTATGCTCTAAGTATCATTTCAAAACCTTTCGGGGGAAGATTCACCATGCTTATACCCCTAGGGCTTTTATCATTTAATTATTTAATTAACTATCGAAACTTCGGAGAAATGTAGTTTTTTCACGAAAACGAAAATTGCTTGGTGCGAAAGAAACGTGCGATGATAAATTTTGAAAAAATGATATTTTTTTCTTTGCAGTACATCGAGCAACGAGACGACGACGATTGGCTAGGACCCGATCAAGAGCCTCTGAGTGGATTTTCGTGGCGCGGTGGCTCCGAGAGAGACACAACGGGCATTTTAATGTGGTCGAAAGTATTTCCCGGAACATTGTTGAATGGCGAAAAAGTTGCGATCATACTGATGGACACACAGGGCGCATTTGACAGTCAATCGACAGTTCGTGATTGCGCAACGGTTTTTGCGCTCAGCACGATGTTATCGTCGGTGCAAATATACAATTTGTCGCAAAACATACAGGAGGATGATTTGCAGCACTTGCAATTGTTTACCGAGTACGGACGTTTGGCACTCGAGAAATCCGGCAGCACGCCCTTTCAGAGATTGCAATTTTTGGTACGCGACTGGAGTTATCCTTACGAGGCGGATTACGGCTCAAAAGGTGGACGTAAAATATTACAACGACGACTCGAGATATCGGACAGGCAACATCCCGAATTGCAGAGTCTGCGAAAACACATTAAATCATGCTTCTCCGATATATCCTGCTTTCTAATGCCACATCCGGGTCTCAAAATCGCTACGAATCCAAAATTCGACGGTAGACTCTCTGAAATCGAGGATGAGTTCAAGCAACAGCTGAGAATACTTATACCACAATTATTGGCGCCCGAAAACCTCGTTACGAAAAAGATCAATGGACAGGTCGTCAAGGCGAGAGATTTGCTCGAATATTTCAAGAGCTACATTAGAATATACAAGGGTGACGAATTGCCTGAGCCCAAAAGCATGCTTGTGGTAAGTTTATTTGCTTTTTCGATTTAATCACTCGCATACAGGGTTGCAAATAATGCATTACTTTTTTTTAATGCATTTGCATTTTCATTAACCATTAACCATTAAATTTCAATGATTAATGGAAATTATTTCGATTAACCATTAAATTTTAATGGTTATTGGAAATTATTTCCATTACTTCCATTCTTCCACTTCCATTAACCACTAAATGTTAATGGTCAATAAAAATGCAATTGCATTAAAAAAAAGTAATGCATTATTTGCAACCCTGCCCATTACAATGTAGTGTGTAATAGAAACAATTTCCATTACCCACTGCAATGTAATGTGTAATGGACAAAACTTTGATTGCAATTTTGGGAATGGAAAAATATAGATGAATAAATTATTGCGGTTTTGCATTACATTTTATTGACTTAGGACTTAGATTTTTAGAATTATAATGTAGATGCTTTTTAGAATTTAAGGTGAAAATATAAGTCCTAAGTCAATAAAATGTAATGCAAAATTGCAATAATTTATTCATCTATATTTTTCGATTCCCAAAATTGCAATGAAAGTTTTGTCCATTACACATTACATTGCAATGGGTAATGAAATTTTTTTTCTATTACACACTACATTGTAATGGGCAGGGTTGCAAATAATGCAGTACTTTTTTTTAATGCAATTGCATTTTCATTAACCATTAAATTTAAATGGTTAATGAAAATAATTTCCACTAACCATTAAATTTTAATGGTTAATGAAAATAATTTCCATTAACCATTAAATTTCATTAGCCATTAAAAAAGTACTGGTTAATGCATTACTTTTTCATTAAAAATTTCGCAACCCTGCTCGCATATAAAAAAAATTACACGGTGCCATGTGGTCCTGAATATCCTAAAAATCTTTTTAACATAAAATTCTACATTCGCTGGATATGCCCTGAAAAAAAAACAATCCTCTTTCAGGCAACGGCCGAGGCGAATAATTTGTCAGCAGTGGCAGAAGCTAAAGATCTTTACCATCAAATGATGGAGTGTGTTTGTGGTGGTGCAAAACCATTTTTGGCAACTGCGCATTTGGAATCGGAGCATCAAAGATGCGTCGATAAAGCGCTTCATCAATTCTCAAATAAACGAAAAATGGGTGGCGACGAATTCAGCCAAACATACATGGAGAAATTGATGAAGGTACGTTAATGGTGCCCAGTGATCCTGGAAATAAAAAAAATCTGTTTACAGTAAGGATGTCTCAGAAATATAATATTTGTTACCTCTGGAAGTACTTTTGAGATTCAATATTATTAGTTTTGGCTCACAATTCGGCTCGAATTTTGACCGCGGTTTAGTGCCTTAAAGGTATAACAAAGTTTAAAACTTTTATTATAGGACATGGACGAAACATTCTTGCAATTCAAAGCGCACAACGAGAGTAAAAATATATTCAAGGCAGCTCGAACTCCAGCAGTGTTTTTCGCAATAGCTTTCACGATGTACGTTTTCTCCGGGGTTTTTGGCCTAATTGGACTCTACACCCTCGCAAATACATGCAATTTTGTTATGGGAATTGGCCTTATAACACTCGTACTTTGGGCTTACATAAGGTACGTCAAACGTTGCTCTTTATTTTTCTATTATTCGCCCTGAACAGCGAAATAACTTTCTTTTTTCTCATCAATACTTGTAACAGATATAGCGGTGAATTCAGAGAAATCGGGACGAAGATCGACGAAATAGCAAATACGATCTGGGAAAACGTGAGTACATTACGCTCGATAATAATTATGCGCATTGCTTCGAGTAAAAATTGTTTGATGACGAAACTCATATATCGTAATTGATCCTCGAAGTTCTTCAGGATAACGAAAAAGCAATAACATTAAATTTTGTCCGCTAGTCTAACATCTCGTTTAGCGTGTCGAATATACGTAACTGGGCTTCATAGTGCCTTCGGTTTTTTCTCTCTTCTTTTTATTATTAATCTCCAAACGCTTCTCGATAGATTTAGGGACATTTTCTTTCAAGGACTCCGAAAAATTAGTTGGAAATTCATCAATAACAGGGTGTCTAACGACCTGAAAAGTCATGAAATTACACTAAACCTTAAAAAAGTCATAAAATGTCATGAAAAATAACTAGTGAGTCTGATTTTTCTTTATAGTCTTCGTAACAAGTTCACTATCCTTGCCATTTTGTGTATTTATTTTTAAATAATTTCAAATTTTCGTGCGTTAATTATTTCTACAATTTGTTTTTAGATTTGGACTCTATTTTGGAAACTACTGTTTTTCACCTTTTTCCCCTCTCTTCAGGTGCACCCACCTTGTAGAGGAAATTTCGTTTATACATTTTTACGATTACATTCATTAAGGGCAAAGTTTGAGCTTCAATTTTATTTTTTTTTAAACTGAGCGATTTTTTTTCCCAAAGTTATTCTGTTTTTTGTGATAAAAAAAGAGGAAATTTTAAAAATCCCGTATAACACGAAAACGAAGAGGATTCGTGAAAAACTTTATGAAGGCAAAAAGTTGCTTTTTTTTCGTTGAGTTCAGAGGAATTTTTTTAGATTTTTTTTTTCTAAAATTTTTTTTTCACGTTGAGGCTGGAGACAAAAAATTGTGATAAAAATTTGAAGAAAAATTCGAATGTGTTGAAAATGGTAAAATAAAGCATTTGCCCCTCTTGAAATTTATCACTAATCCCATAGTGCTTGAGTTATTGTAATTGAATGATTTGAGCTCCGACCCAGAAAAAGAGAAAAAAACTTTTTTGAAAAAACAATCTGAAAAAATTCCTCTGAACTCAACGAAAACAGACCCAACTTTTTGCTATCTCGAAGTTTTTCATGAATCCTCTTTGTTTTCGTGCTATACGGGATATTTTAAATTTCCTCGTTTTTTTGCAAAAACAGAATAACTTTGAAGATAAAAATCGCTTAAAGTTTGAAAAAAAAAGGAAATTGAAGCTCAAACTTTCCCCTTTATGAATCCAATCGTAAAAATGTATTAAAAAAATGTTCTCTAGAAGATGGGAGCACCTGAAAGAGGGAAACAAAGGCGAAAAACATTTGTTTTCAAAATAGAGTCCAAATATAAAAACAAATTGTAGAAATAAATTTAATACAGGAAATGAAGCCGAATTCTCCCCCTTTAAAATGCCATTTACTAAATTAATTGACGTTCATTAAAAAATGTTCCAGAACTTTTTTGAAGTTTTGTCCGAAAACTTTTCGCCGGTAGTGTATGAGGCATTCCATGCCGATTCGACCTGGGTCTGGACCGTCACCTCTCCGATTAGACCCACGATTTTTTATATTATTGTACTATCTCTGAAAGGCACTCGAGAATTTTTTCAGATTTTTTTGGAACGATTTGACTTCACAATATTTTTTATAAACAAAAAATTAAAGCCCAAATTTAAAAATCTGAAAAAAATCACAAAAATCATGTGTCACATATCAAACACTGTGAGCATTTAGAAAAAGTGGGAGCGCGTTTCGTTTGGCCTATAATGCGCTTTTTTTTGAGAAAAAAAATTGAATTTTGGACAAAAATTCTGAAAAAAAATCTGAACAAATTCTGGTTAATTCTGCATGATGTCATGTAATTTTTTTTCCTCTTCAAGAACTGAGTGGGCTATTGATTTTATTATTTTTTTAACTTTTTTTTCGAAAAAAGCGCATTGTAGGCCAAACGAAACGCGCGCCCACTTTTTCTAAACGCTCACAAAAATCCTGTGTTCCATATCAAACACTGTGAGCGTTCAGAAAAAGTGGGCGCGCGTTTCGTTTGGCCTACAATGCGCTTTTTTCGAAATTTTTTTTTTTTTTAAATTAAAATCAATAGCCCATTCAGTTCTTGAAGAGCAAAAAAAATTACATGACATCATGTAGAAATAACCAGAATTTTTTCAGATTTTTTTTCAGAATTTTTGTCCAAGATTCGATTTTTTTTTTCAAAAAAAGCGCATTGTAGGCCAAACGAAACGCGCGCTCACTTTTTCTAAATGCTCACAGTGTTTGATATGTGACACATGATTTTTGTGATTTTTTTCGAATTTTTAAATTTGGGCTTTAATTTTTTGTTTATAAAAAATATTGTGAAGTCAAATCGTTCCAAAAAAATCTGAAAAAATTCTGAAGTGCCTTTCAGAGATAGTACAATAACATAAAAAATCGTGGGTCAAATCGGAGTGGTGACGGGTCAGACCCAGGTCGAATCGGCATGGAATGCCCCGTATATAAAATTATTTAGTTTGGTAACTTTTATTAATTTTCGTATATTTTTTGTTGGCCCGCGAGATATATTTTTGCGAAGAGCTGAATGAAAATACGAAAATTCAGAAAAGTACACGCTTCAATATCATACATATTTTAATAGTACTAAGTCATACCAAAAATCATGAAAAAATCCATATTCCTTGCCTGAAAAATCCTTGAGTGTCATGAAATTTCAGTCGGGACTAAAGTTAGACACCCTGGATAAAGACTTTGAAAAATCTGGTCTCTCTGAATGAAAGAAAAATCTAATTTTCTCGCAAATACAAATTAAAACTCTCACGCGTCACGCCATCACTATCTCTCTATTCCGCAGCGACTTCGGCACGATGTCTGAAATCTCACCATGCTATTACGATAAACACGCTTTGAAAAATAATGATATTGACAATCACGAATCACGGAGGTCCTAACTAATATCCAGTATTTTTTCTATTTCTACAGGCCTGGCTATGCGCTCACCTAATACATAAAATAAGATACCTCATCGTATTTACAATGCTCACAATCGCCGCTATTCCCACTTATAAAATGATTTATTCTTACGTTCGAAGACGCGGTTATCTATGATCCTATCATCCTTTACCGATATGCCTGTTCATCGTCATTTATCTCATTGTCAGACTCTATTTTATAATAACTCAATACTATCGAAGATAAAAAGAATTATAAAAAATCATCAACCGATCGACACATTGCTAAATCCTATCCAGAGTTGGGCACACAATTGGTAATCTGATAGTTTCATGCCAAATAACAAACCATTTTTTTAGGCTCGTTACCAAAATAGATACCGAATGACATAACAGAGCTTTAATTAGCGTTACCTTGATGCCAAATAACAGAATAGTTTTTTTTATATCGTTAGGTAAATATCAAGATCAAAAAAGTATTTTTTGCATCAACGTTTAGATACTTAATAATGAAATAATAAAATTTATTTTGTAACTCAGATGCCAAATAACAAAACACAGTCTTTAATATTGATACTCAGATGAGTAGCGTTAAATATTAATAATATAACCTTTGACATTTCCAGAATTTATGTTTATCCATTTAGAGCTAATTTCGGCGACGCCCTGATAAAAAATTGCTTAATGATACATCTGCAAATTTTTGCACGTACCTAAAACTTGAATCATTTTTCTTGTTTGGTGTTCAGTTATTAATACCAAATTTGACATTTTGTTATTAGATATTAAATCACTAATAGCAAATTCCACTCTTCATGTGATTATTTGTCACTTTCATAGCCAACACCAAATAATTCTTTTGTTTTATAGCAACCGTTCAATTTTTCTATCGCGATTAACAATGTCTAATTGCATCCAAACAAAAAACTTCAGTCGAAAATAACAAAACTGTGCCCAACTCCGATCCTCAATAATAACCTGGAGAAAAAATATTCGTTGGCGAAATTTCAAAGCTCCACTTGAGTTAACATCGCTATTGGATTTTTCTCTTTTTTTTTTAATCCCTGCGATATGTGTCCAAGTGCCCGTGGGATCCAGAACCTAAAAAATAAATAAAAGGTATGACGATAGGAGCATGATAGAATGACAAAAATACTTCTGATCCTGTTTAGAGCTACAGCTAAATCGGCTATTTGTCCTCAAAAAAAAAAAAAAGAAACTTAATATTAGCCAATAACCATTTAGATGTAAAATGGTTCATCGATTTTATGAGCCTTCGCTTGCCCGTAACACCGCGTACAGCGTTCGCGAAAAAATGGAAAATTTTGTCTCACTTATCATTTTTTTTCTTTTCCTTTTCTCATTGTTATTTAGTTTATGAAGCCGCTGTATCAACAATTCGTGGAGAAGTCAATGTCCGCGGCGGTCGCACAGGCCGCTGAGATGGCCACCAACTCTACGTTAAACGCCACAACAACGGCAAATGGCAAACTTAAATCATCGTAAATTTTGGCCCCCCCCTCCCCCACCGCTGTTTTCCTAATTCCCGCGTTATGTTTCCAATATTCCCCCGGAATGGTCCCCGACTTTATACATCCGTTAACGAAGCCTCGTGGGGGGGAAAAAAAATCTATCGATAAATGTGAAAAAAAAAAAAATTGTGCATGCCGAAATTTTTTTTTTTCTTCGATATGGAAATTCGTCTTTGTTGTTCAACATGAGAATGGCCCGTACACGCTCGACGTTACAATCGAGAAACTCGTGAAATGTACAGTATTTCCTGATTAGGAATCCATGTTAGATTGTTGAAAGAAAGAGGGAAAAAAAATCACGATCATTTCTCAATGATCCGTAATATTTACATTGTTATAGAAATAAAGTCTTGTAGAAAATAGTTATTATATCGTCATTGAAGCACCGAGATACTTACATGGGTCATTCGTGTCTGTTTTTTTTTCTTTTTTTTTTTTAAATAATGGTTCTGAAAATTAGGAACGAAGGAAAAATTGAAAATTTCATTCTTTGCCCGTGGATTTCTCGTTTTAATGACTTTTATGATTATTCGTTTTTTATCACTCGAAAAAAAGCATGATTTTTTTTATGAAGTAGCATAAATAAGCTGTTAACGTCGTAATCAGCCTCAATGCCATATATCGTAGTATAATAATTTTTTTCTTCTTGCCAATATATATATATATTGTCGTTTTCAATATTTTATTCTTGATTCGTGACGAAATCGGAATTTTTACATGACGTTTTGTTTTTAATTGTTTCGTCCTACTTCGAATTATTTGAATCTGTTACTTTTTTTTTTGTTGCTCACTTCGTCGTCCGTATCGATACATGGAGTGATGATTTTTCGGAAAAAATTTTATTGGACGAAAGTGCCATTTAATTCCTTGTGAAGTTCTCGCAGTACGGAATAAAAGCGTCAACGATATTTCCACACCACATTCATTAGCATGATATCGGTCGATTTGTCCTTGTTTCTCTTTTTTGCATTTTCGAGAGATTTTTTTTTCTAATTCGGCAACAAAGGTGAAATATAATAAAAAATATTGATTGATTTTCGAAGGCGTACTACCGTCTCCGAGACTGTAATGTAATTTCGAAAATGCAGGAATTGTGATTTGTTGATTAATTATGATAATTTTTTTCATTAATTTTGGGGCTGATTCTCAAAAAAATGTCTTTACGCTATTGAAGGAAACAAAAGTAAAAAATATTTAACTAATCCATAATGCTGTAATGATCTGTGGATGTTAATCACATAGGAGCATACAAAGCGTTGTGTACATTTTTTAGTAAAAAGAATTTAGCTAGTAAATAACATACATGTTATATTCGTTTATCCCCGGATGCAAGCAAGAGCTAACACGTTTTTATTTCTATATGCATATATAAATATATATATTGTATTATATATTATATTTGGTAACAGCGAAAAACTACGAAACTGTTAAAGAAAAAAAACAAGTTGCTGTAATTGTGGTATAAGAGAAAAAAAACCAATGGGTAGGAATAAAGACATATTTTTGTATTTATAACACAAATTTATTTTCATCCATTATTACCGGACTTTCTTTCCCTAATTACATTTTATATTTAACGATACTTGCAGCTCAAACGGGCAGTTATTGATTCGACGCTGCCATAAATCATTCTAATTCGATATCCGTAAAAATCTAACAACGCGCGAATGACTTTTTTTCCCTAATTTTCTAAATTCAGCTTTAACGCGGATCTGCCGAAAAAATCGTCATCTCATCTTCGTCAATTGGATGAAATTTCATCGTTGCCCAAATACTTACGGCTGATAGGTGAAAAGAAAAAAATTTCCGTAAAAAATGTGTGGGAAATTCAGCCTTAACGACTGATCACCACGCAGCAATTAAGAATAGAATGGTTGAAGAAAAAACGTTATTCTCCCAGAAATTTTTTACTTCAAATCTAACGCCACTGAAATTTCGCCACTCAATTTTGAAAGTAGTAAAAATAATGAAAAAAATATGCAGGCCTCTACATTGAAAAAAATCTCGATGAGAACAATCGGGAAGAAATTTGTTTGCAACCGCCGTAAAACACATTCGTGTTCAAAAAAATTGATAAACGTGCAATCTAAGCTTCGACATCATTCGAAGATCCGCATCCGTTTTATCGTCCTCCGCGATTATAATGCCCAAATTCGTTTTTTCAATTAAAAAACTAGCGGGAAGCTCGAACAGTTTTGAACATCCTCTTGACCATCTCGTTGCAATGTATATTAGCTTGTCTCAGGCACGATCGGTAATGTTGAAGTTTCAATATCGCCTGTTTATTCGTCGGTTCGATACTCAGAAGCGCGGTAAAATCTTGAACTGCCCTCTCGTAATCCTTCAATTCACCGTAAGCGTAACCGCGTCGAAAAAGCGTCAATACGTCACGGTCGTTTCGCGACAGAACTTTGCTGCACAGCTCGATCACGTGATAATAATTATGATGTTTTCCTTGACAAGCCGCCATATTATTGTACAATTTAAGACGCAAAGCAATTACATTGTCCTGCAATTCTTTATCGAGAGCAAGATCGTCGATCGGCTCGAGAGTTATTAAAATTTTGCAAGCTCTGCTGAAACGATAAAAAGCGTCTTTGAAACGCGGCGATGAAAATTCCGAATCCTTAAATAGTTTTACGGCAGTATTTTTGTATTTCATCGCTATGTTGTACTTTTCCAACGGGCTCCATTCCCAAATTGGCTTGAATCTGTGATGCTTCGCGAGAGTTAATTGAAAATCAATTTTTCCAATTTCCAGCCCCGTCACAGGATCCTGAATGGATACGGTTATTCGCGATCTCTCAAGATCTTTCATGCGTGTCACGGCGGCTTCCAACCGTTTGTCCAATTCGCAATCCGCCTCGCCCATAATGATCGTAAATTCATCATTTTCCTTTAGTATCGTCGTATTCTGTCCTCTCAACAAACTCTCGAGACTCTGAGAATGCGATTTTTCATCATTATCCACGAGTCGAATATCCTCGATCTTGAGTACACAAGTCGAGCCTTCTACGGGCATTTGACTTATTCTCGAGACTCCCGGCGTCAGAATTTTTTTCCAGACGCATCCCTCCGCTATCGCCTCTCCAACCGCGTCCATTGCGAAGCCAGATTGATCTTGTGCAACTGCAATAATATAATTTTTTGTTCATTTTATTTCATTTTGCTTCCTCATAAAGGAAACTTTGAAAAAAATGTTTATCGCGATTTTTATGCCAATATGTTCAAAATGTCCTGAATTTCAGATGTAAATATTTAATAACTCGAAAACGCTTCGATATATGAAGCTAAAATTTGGTAGAATTGTCGAGCACGAATTGCTCTTCATTATGAAAAAAAATCTGTTTTAATTATAACGGGTGTTCAGATTTTATCGACTTTTTTCGTTTTTGCAAGAATGGCGTAAACGCTCTAACCTCTGCAATTTTCCAGATATTGCATTCAAACCTTGTACAGAATAAGTATAGCTATTAAGATTGTTTGGTATTGAATTTGGCGAAAATCCATCGAGGGATTAAAATTTTATGAAATTCTGAATTTTTTGAAAAATAGCCTAAACGCTCTAACTTGTGCAATTTTTAAGATATTGTACTGGAACTTTGCACAGAGCTAATATAGCTATCGAGGTTGTTCGCTATTAAATTGGGCAAAAATCCATCAAGGGATTAAAATTTTATGAAATTTTTAATTTTTTGAAAAATAGCGTAAACACTCTGACTTGTGCAATTTTTAAGATATTGCACTGAAACTTTACACAGAGCTAATATAGCTATCGAGGATGGTCGTTATGAAATTTGGCAAAAATCGATCGAGTGATTAAATTTTTATCATATTTTTAATTGTTATAGAAGAAGCGTAAATGTTATAACTTTTGAAATTTTTTAGATATTGCCATGAAATTTTCTGACGAGCCAGTATAGCTATCAATGTTATTTGCTATCGAATTTGACGAAAATCGATCGAATTTGCACATTGATTACTAATATTTTTCAATCGTTAACAAAGCTTCCTTTATGAGGAAGCCAAATTTGATCGCTACTGTGTGTTAAAGGAAGCTATGTGAACTATGGATAAAGATGAGGAAGCAATGTGCAAATTTCAATTTGCAGGGTTTTTAATACAATGTATAATAATTTTGATTCGGACATTGTTCGAGGTTGCCTCATTGACCGAACCAAATTGCGGTTCTCTGAAAATTTCAGACCGACAAGATCTTCCTGAGTTTTTCAGGTTTTTTCATATTCTCTAAATGCAAAACAACACTCGATGATCAGAGTATTGTGCGATTGAAAAAGTGCTCGACAAATCCGATGACTTTGGGTCTCCGAAGCTTTTCTCCGGAGTATGGGAAAAATGTTCTCCGAAACCAAGACATTTCGAATCAAGAGACGCGGCATTGTTTCGACGTCAAGTATTAAAGAACTAGAGAATATAAGTATTTGAACGATGATTTTCCGATCTTTGTTCCAAGATCCAGTGTCGAATGTTTGGTAATAATTTTGTGTACACTAACCTCCAAGGAGTCAACGAAACGTCAGTACACGTAAAATCTTATGCGTAGGTGTTATTCGTCGCGCCCGAAGTGATCACGGAGTTGAATAACTTTAATGATGATATAAAAATCATAAAAGAAAAAACCTGTTGATTATTCACAGTTTATACTACGGTTTATACATGATGATTCTTCAACCGAATATATTTCATTGCATACTGTTGCATTTGATAGCTATAGAACAGATGAATTACGATTGAGAACCACTGGAATGTAGCTGACACTTCAAAACGTTACTTTGAAAGGAATTATTACAAATTATAATCTGTAACTGGATGTATGAACCTTGTGAACACGTGCAGTATTGTCCAAGTCATATTAAACAATTTTTTGGAACGCGTAAGCGAATCTGATAACTACATATATGAAAAATTGCTATTTAAATAGCAATTTTTCAACGACTTCCGGTGTTCGCCGGAAGCCGCGCGTTGCCAAGGCCTATAATGATATTTAATTTCAAAACGACTGCGGACAGCAAAAAATGCGCAATATTGTTGATTCGCGAGTGGAGGACTCGTTTGATCTAAGCTCTTTGGAAAAAAAAAAGAACATTGACAGTTTTTTGAGAATATCTATTTCCAGTTCCATTGTGAGTCTCAATGGTCTTGGATCTTCAATCTGTGGCGTAAAACTCATTGTCGACTATCGTACGCGTGGCCCCTATTCAAATTATCATCAATCTAGATCCATTAATCGTATTTCCTCCCCTCAAATATATTTCATCTGTGCACTGGGCGACTGCAAAACCGAAGTCAGACGCTTGGGCAGCGTCAACGTTGACGCTTCGGCGAACATAGTAAAAAACCCAAATTAACGAAAAAAAAATTTCTTGTGTAAAAATGGATCGGACTAAAGATTTTCAAAAAGTTTTCAACGAGTTCAGTCCAATGTTGGACTCTTGGTGGCCTTACCTAATAGGCATGATAGTAGGAATATTCGCGGCTATCAGGTATCGTTTCTCATGCATTTCTCGTTAAAGCACGTTGCATGGCATGAAAATTCATAAATCATTTTTTTCCTTTCCCCCATTTTTCTGGATGTATATATAGCAGCACATGGATTTTTAGATCGTATATGGGTGGAACAAATTGTCCCAGCGAGGATCGTGTGGACGGTAAAATTGCCGTTGTAACGGGTGCATCGAGCGGTATCGGCAGAGAAACCGCGCTTGAATTAGCCAGAAGAGGTGGTCATGTGATCCTCGCTGTCAGAGACGCTGAAGCCGGTGAGAAAGTTGCGGAAGAGATAAATGCGATTTCCGGGACAAAGCCACGAGTCAAGATTCTTGATCTTTCGTCCCTGAAAAGCGTTCGTGATTTTGCTAATAAATTGGGTAAGTTAAAAAGCGAAGGATGGTATATTTTCATGAAGAACATCCTTGAGTAGCGATAAACAAATGTTTTTTTTACTATTCAATAATTTGTAGAAGTAAACGAGATCGATATTCTTGTGAACAACGCCGGAATAGCGTTCCATCCTTATGTAAAGACCGAGGAAAACTTGGAGTTGCACTTCGTTACGAATTACCTCGGTGAATAGAACTTATACTTGGATTAATAAAGGAGTGATCGTTAATGTTTTTGGGTTCCTTGTGAACGAAGCTTGTTTTTGAGAAATGAGATGAGGAACGATCATTTAGAAAATTGTGCTATTTGGAATTTTCTCACACGTAACTCTTGTAAGAGGAAGGTTTGCGCTAATTTATCATGCCCATGATTTTTTTTTTTAAGGACACTTTTTGCTAACGCAACTTCTCCTGCCGAAATTGGAAGCTGCTAAACAGGGCAGAATAATCAATGTTTCGGCTCAGGCTCACTCATCGAGTTCCATTAATTTGGACGACTTGAATTTGGAGAAAAAATATTCCGCCAGAGAAGCTTTTGGCCAGAGCAAATTGGCCTTGATACTGATGACTATATTTTTGAGCAATTACCTTAAAGGTAAAGCGACAATTACCGAGAAAAAAATATAAAATTTTTTTAAAAAGTTGGCAAACAATTTTTGGTTACATTTTGGCAAATTTTCCACCGAAGATACGAACGTTACGTGCAACGCTGTGAATCCTGGTCTTGTCAGAGGAACTCGTCACATGAGAAGCTCCCCCATTGAGCATGGATTTTTGATAAAATTAATAATGTATCCGTGGATGTGGCTGTGCCTGAAAAATCCGTCTCAGGGTGCACAAACGAGCGTTTATGCAGCGGTAGCACAAGAGCTTGACAAAATCTCTGGACAGTATTTTAGGTATTTATCATTGAAGATTGAATTCAATTTTATTAATTGATTAAATATTTCTTTGCATTACTACTAAACATTTTGGTGTACGCGACCAAATAAAAAATTTCATTTTATAGTTCTTGATAGTCACATTACAATAACAAAATGCTCATTTGACTGTCTGGAATTTATGTAACAAATTAAAAGGCCCTAAGGGTATAGGCATGGTGAATCTGCCCCCGAAAGGTTTTGAAATGATACTTATAACATAAGTAGGTACTAATAAAATAATAAGATCCTGAAAGTTTCAGTTCCCTATCTCAATTGGTTATTGAGAAAAAGTGAAATGTGTAAAAAACAGAAAAAAAAAATTTCTCAGGATTGACCAAACCGATTTATCTAAATTTTTTATATGTTTTGGGGGCTGATAATAGCTCCAAGAAAAAAAATTAAGAGCTATATAGCTCTATAAAATCTTCGAAAAAAAAAATATTTTTCTTTTATTTTCAATTTTTAACCGGGATACAATTTTGGCACAATTATGGAACAAATTTTTTTCAAACCTTCTATAT
The DNA here is from genome assembly GCA_946863875.1 of Alloplasta piceator. NCBI lineage: Eukaryota > Metazoa > Arthropoda > Insecta > Hymenoptera > Ichneumonidae > Alloplasta > Alloplasta piceator. The sequence goes on along the minus strand of OX333076.1, from coordinate 43,079,842 downwards.
TTCACTGTAACACTATGAATTTTTAAAAATTTAAAAAACAGTACGACATAGTGAAAAAAAGTAAAAACCACTTTTTGGCTCAAATAATGAATTTATTAATATGTTTTGAGGTTTAATTTTTGGTATTTTAACGCATATTTACATAATTTGTATTTATTAAAAATAATATTTCATATTCAAAATAACAACAAACATTTTTTTGCCACAGTCCAAAATTCAACCAGGTAAATATCAATAATCAATTTTATAGTAATTTTAACAAATATTTTTAGGAACAACATTTTATTATAAAACTCGTTTACATATTTTTTATAGACTTGAGACATCAAGTTAACCGAAAATTATCGAATTGATGAAAGACAAGAACTTTTTTTTCTGAACAAATAAACTTTAAAAAAAATTTAAGTTTAATTTTATTCATTTATTGTTTTTTCTTAAAAATTAATAAACCCAACAGTTCACACTGTCAAAAGAATTTGTTAAGGATTGATAGATATACTGTAAAATACAATTATAACATAAAAAACAGTTTTTAATAAATAAATAATAAAAAGGCGAACAACTATCTCAAAATCAAACCCAAACAAAAAAAGTTCTTGTCTTTCATCAATTCGATCATTTTTGGTCATCTCTATGTCTCAAGTCTATAAAAAATATATAAATAATCGAGTTTTATAATAAAATGTTGTTCCTAAAAATATTTGTTAAAATTACTATAAAATTGATTATTGATATTTACCTGGTTTAATTTTTGACTGTAACAAAAAAATTTTTGTTGTTATTTTGAATATGAAATATTATTTTTAATAAATACAAATTATGTAAATATGCGTTAAAATACAAAAAACCGTAAACCTCAAAACATATAAATAAATTCATTATTTGAGCCAAAAAGTGGTTTTCATTTTTGTCTAATATGGCGTACCGTTTTTAAAATTTTTAAAAATTCATAGTGTTATAGTGAAATATAGAAGGTTTGAAAAAAAATTGTTTCATAATTGTGCCAAAATTTTATCACGGTTAAAAATAGGCCTTTTAATTAATTAGGGCCTTTTAATTAATTATCGTTAATGCCAACTACCTAAATAACTAACTTTATTTTGACATAACCGAATCGTGTCCACGTCTGAGTCAAGGTCAATTAATCAATTAAATGAAGATTAAAACTGAATATTTACCTTTCAGCGATTGCGAGATTAAGAGAACTTCGATAAATCCTGATGACGTGATCGTCAAGCAACTTTGGGCCAAATCAATGTTACTCGTTCGACCTTACATGAGAGTAATGGATACGCACAGGACCTTGGAACATCGAACCATCGATGAAGAAACTTAAAACCCGGCCAATTGGATTTTTCCATTACGTTTATCCGATTATTTTCACTTCTCGTGAAACATTCGCCCTCAAAAAACTAATAAAGTATAGTTTCGGTTCTTGCTTTATTCATCACTCAATCCATTTCTTCGGGATCTTTTTTATCTCTAACTCTCGATATTGCCCGAGTTCCTTTGGATCAGCCGGTATTCAATTTCGTCCATTTTTCACTCGTTATCCAAAGCCACTTTGCCAACTGATCGTTTTTCGCTTCCTCCGACACGTCGGTCTTTGCCGAATCACTGTGCGATAAGAAGAGTGACATTGTAGAAAACGTTTAACGGATAAAAATGGATTCATCGACCGTTTCACTCACCTAAAGTATAAGCCGGATTCATTTTTTAAACCGGGTTCCAATGCAGCGTAAATGACAGTTTGAGCTCCTTGTTTCGGCGTTTTTATGAAGAGCCAGAAAAATGGTTTGATAAATATACCGCTCAAGGTACTATTGAAAAATGACATGTGTCGTGTCAATTCGGTATCGACGATACCCGGATGAACGGCATTAACGGTAACTCCGGTGCCTGAAACGATTTTCCCATTGTCAGAGCGTTTTAAAACTTTGTTCGAAAATTTCAATAATTTATACAATCTGAACTTAATTTACGATGTACATCGTACCCGCTAGTTTCTTTGACAATTCTCTGGTGAAAAGTACATTCGCTAATTTGCTCTGAGAATAGGCTTCCGCTGGATCGTAATGTTCATGGCTATTGAGATCCTTGACTTTTATTTTACCCCGCATGTGAGCGATACTGGAGACATTCACGATTCTCGATGGTGCGGAAGCTTTTAGAGTATCCAGCAATAAATTTGTCAATAAAAAGTGTCCCATGTGGTTTACACCGAGCTGCGTTTCTATACCATCTTCGGTGACACTCTGCGGACATCTCATGACTCCGGCATTGTTTATTAGAATGTGCAGCTCAGAATGTTCTAAATGAAAGAACAAAAAGTAAATTTGAACAGTTTCACAATCTCTTAATCAGAGTTGGGCAAAGTACTTGAAAGTACTTCAAGTATCAAGTACAAAGTACCGTAGGTACTTGAAGTACAATGTACTTGTTGCTTGCAACTACTCGTCAAGACGAGTACTTGAAGTACAAGTACTTGAAAAAATCAAGTACCAGTATCAAGTACTTTCCAAGTTTTCGGGTACGTCTCGTAAATTCTGGTACATACGTGGGTCATTCCATGTCAAATCGACCAAGAGTTGGAATCGACCACTTTCAATTTCGATGAAATTTAGTCAGAAGTTTTGTTTTATCATAAAACCAAGTTCTACCAAGGAAAAAAAATTAAATTTTTTTTTTCTAATGTTATGCAAAATTTAACCATTTTTAAAATTTTTTTTCCAAATATCTTGAAAACTATGATAGTTATAAAAAATCGTTTGTTTCGTCTTGGAGAGTATACTTGGGGCTACGAAAAAAAAAATGTTCCGACAAAAAATTTTGAAAAATGACAAATTTGGAGAATTGTGAATTTTCTAAAATCGTGAGAATCCACAATTAACATCGAATTTTTTGTTCCATTTTTTAAATATAATACCTTGTACTGATTTGAGAAGATCCTGAAATTTCCTGAAAGGTGTTTTTTTTTGTTTCAAAAATATGAATTTTTTAAAGTTGAGCAATCATTTAATTTTGTAATTTTGAGCAGTCAAAATTACATGTTTGATCAACTTCACTTAACTTAGAGGTAAAAAAAAAGTTTTACCAAAATTCAAAAATTCATATTTTTGAAAAAAAAAACACATTTCCGAAAATTTCAAGATCTTTTAATATCAGTACAAGATGTTATATAAAAAAAAAAACAAAGATTTAATGTTGAGCGTGGATTTTCACGATTGTGAAAAATTAAAAATTCTCCAAATTCATTATATTTCAAAAACTTCTTACGGAATTTTTTTTGTTTTCGTAGCCCCAGGTATACTCTTTAAGATGAACCCAGAACGATTTTTTCGTAACTATAATAGTTTTCGAAATATTTAAAAAGTAAACTCGAAAAAATGGTGAAATTTTGAATTTTCGAAAAAAAAATTGAATTTTTTTCCTTTGACAGAACTTCGTTTTATGATAAAAGAAAACTTCTGACCAAATTTCATCGAAATTGAAAGGGATCGATTCCATATAGTGGTCGATTTGACATGGAATGACCCATATTCAAAGGCTTTGCACATGGAACCATCAGCAAGACACGTTCAAAACTACTTGATACTTGTACTTGAAAAAAGTACTTCAAGTACAGTACTTGAAGTACCTGCAAGTACCAAGTACTTTCAAGTACTGCCCAGCTCTGCTCTTAATTTTTTTTTTATGTTTAGACCAATTGAGAGTTTTGAAACTAAACAAATAATGTTTTAAAAAAAAAGTTATTTTCATACGATTCAGATCCTTTGATTAATCGGTGCCCAATTAAGTACCACAATACTTTGTTCGGTATATCAATCGTACATTTCTTTAATTTTTGGATCGACAATTATATTTTATATACATATTTGCATGTAAAAATTTAAAAACAACTGTCACAACTCTACCTTTCTTAAAAGTCTCCACGAATTTTCTTATACTGGCCTGAGACGCCAAGTCACATTGTCGACAATAAACATACTTGTTCTGTGTCTCTAGAACTATTTCATGACGTGTCTGTAATTAGAAAAAGAATTCATAAACATGCGAATACATCGTTCATTTAGATTCAAATTATTTTCATATTATTCACATTTTTTTTTCGAAGAAACAAAAAATCGTACCGTTTCGCATTTCAATAAGTCACGGCAAGCCATGACAACTTTTGCATCGCGTTGTGCCATTGCCCGGGTCACTTCCTTACCGATGCCGGTATTAGCACCGGTTATAATAACGATTTTGTTAGTTAATTTTTCCTTACCCTCGTACAACGGACCCCCGTTCCGATCCCTTGGAAAGATTCACGAAATTGAAACGAGATAAATTAATTTTTAAATATCATCATTAATTTTAATTATCAGAGCAATATTTTCAAATAAAAAATGTATGGTTAGGTATCAGTATCTCAAAGTTAATATTGATTGAATATTTTACTTCACCAAGAAGGCGATTCCGGCGACTGTGGCCGCCGCACTTCCGAGCCATACCGGTTTCGGTATCGAAATTTTCATTTAATCACGTATAAAATCCACTTCGAAATACAAATTGAGTATTATTGTTACAATCCCTACGGCTCTGTACGGCTCGAAGAGTTCAATGACCTTTGACTCTTCAACTCAGTGATCAGCTGTTTCTAAATTCAATGCCAATAGTTGAGAACCACTGCCTGCATTGTCGCCGTCTCGCGGTCCCGGAAAGGAACTAAATAAGTCGCCATTTTGCTTTCGCCGTGTTTGTTTGTTGATCAATTTTCGAAACGATCGTTCCCCGACTATATTTTACATTTTGAATGTTAAGAATAATTAAATGTTGAATAATGGAAGAGTGTTGCATAAAAGGATGTGAGAGTTTCAAGTATGCTGGAACTGGAGAATTGTCGTATTTCAAGTGAGTATACTTGTAACGATGCTTTTCTTATTCTTATTATAGGTTATGTTCATGAATAACTTTACAGTGACTGTTTCAAAACTAATTTTAATATGCGACACTACATTTCTTTGCATAAGATGGGTTGTAAAAAAAATCTCATTTTCGTTTATCTCAAGCTTTCCCGTTCATGACGAGACACTTTTGAAGAAATGGCTCAACCAAATTCAACTGCCAAACTGGAAGCCAAAGCATCATCGGATATGCAGCTTGCACTTTGCCGAGGAAGACGTCGATCGTCGTCCAAACAGACGTCAACCGTATCTCAAACTCACATCTGTACCAACAATATTTCCTTCTCAGGAAAGAAAATCTATACCCGATACGGTACACTATCTCGTTATGCCAGATTCGCAACCTCTAGGATCAACCGTGCCAACTTTCAGCATTGGTATCAATGGAAATTTCAACACTCCCATGCTGCAGCAAGGATCTCTCATTCTGATTCCTACCGGATATTCGATAGCGAATCCTACCCAAATTTACACACCTCTGAATTTAAACGAGCAAACTCCGATTGACGATCAGTTGCAACAAATCGTTCGTATTCCAAATCCTAGCTACACGAATATCGATGATTTCCCTGTGAATGCTGAATCTCAAAAATTGACTATCTCACCGCCAAAACTACGAAAAATTCTTCCAAAATCCATAACGCCTTATCCCACGAATCGTGCATCGCCGATTGCACCGCCTGAAAATATTTGCAAACCTGACATTCTTATTGTACCAAAAGCTCGAGGTTCGAGCGATTCCAACGGTTCAAACTTTCAAACGCGTTATTCCGATAACAAGGTGCCAACATTGAAGATAATGATCAACAAACTTTGCGATGCTTCATCGGAGAGTGAAGAAACAGCAGCAGTCCCAAAGAAGTTTGATAATCGTACGCGACAAGAAAATGCATCCATGAACGAGGATACTCTCGAAAAGGAAATAACGATCGAGAATTCGTTGGCAAACAGGAGGGTAACTTTCAGACTCGATCCGAAAACCGGTGAGATAATCGTCGAGACACAGGATATTGATGGATCTTCGATGGATAACGATAGCTCAAATTCCGAGAGGATAAAAAGAAAGGTTGATACGTACGTATTCGACGAACGAACACGGAACATCGCATCTTTTGCAAGACAATTTTTTTCTCATTTTTTAACCCCCACAAACGTTTTGTTTCAGAATTGTAAGAGTTTTCGCTGTCGTTTCGTATGAATGATATTGATTTCCTATTAGAAACGTTGTTGGTTTTTTTCATTTTTTCACGAAACGCATGAAATTTTGTTGCAAAAGATTATGCCTGGGAAGCGCTTGTTCGTTTGATTCGTATGCTGAAGGCTCGAAGAATATTGATGGGTCATTACACCAATTATTGACTAAAGTTGTGCCGGGGGGTCTGAACTCTGCATAACAAATTTTTTTTATTGAAAAGTACATAACAAAGAGAGCTTTCATGATTTTTTTTCAAATTTTTCTGTCAAACCCTTCCAAAGATACGGTAGATCGAAAATTGCAAGATTTGCAATTATTGACTTCAGGTATTAAAAATCTCAATCCTCTGTAAAATTTCTAAAAATATATTAAATAATGGTTTTTGTGTAAAAAAATCTCAGCTTTCTGAAAAAAATATTTTCAATTTCCTCCAATATCGGGAAAACCCCGAAAAATTAGGTCAAAAAGTAAAATACGCTTTTTCTACCAATGTATAATTTTTGATATTTTTTAAAATATTTTTTTCGAAAAGTTCACACTTTTTTACACGGAAAATGTATTTTTTGATTTTGGGGATATTTAAGAATAAACCATAGTAAAATAAAGTTGAAAGTTTTGTGATGAATTGCCGATCTGTATTGTGCTGCCGTGACGGTCGTCGCACGAACTATCGAATCAAGTTTTAAAATTTCTGTACAAAGCATTATATTCAGCGATTATGTAGTGAATATATATGTTCAAAGCGTCCCAGGGAAAAGGACCATGTGATCGGTTAGCAGGCACGATCAAACGTCTTACTGCAAGGGCATCTCTTCAAATGGGCACGAGAAACGAAATTTTATCATCTTTGGCATTGTACGACTGAGCGCGTGAGCTATGGTTTATTTTTAAATATCCCAAAAATCAAAAAATACATTTCCCGTGTAAAAAAGTCTGAACTTTTCGAAAAAAATATTTTAAAAAATATCAAAAATGATACATTGGTAGAAAAAGCGTATTATACTTTTTGATCTCATTTTTCGGGATTTTCCCGACATTGGAGGAAATTGAAAATATTTTTTTCAGAAAGCTGAGATTTTTTTACACAGAAACCATTATTTAATATATTTTTAGAAGTTTTACAAGGGATTGATATTTTTAATATCCAAAGTCAATAATTGCAAATCTTGCAATTTTCGATCTACCGTATATTCGAAAGGGTTCGACGGAAAAATTTGAAAAAAATCATGAAAGCTCTCTTTGTTATGAACTTTGCAATAAAAATTTTTGTTATGAAGAGTTCAGACCCCCTGGCACAATTTTAGTCAATATTTGGTGGAATGACCCTGATACAAATTATACCAAACACAAAAATCAACGAATCTTCGTGGTCTAATGATTTTCGTTGTACATATTTCAGTTTCAATCGTCCGTCCTGCAAAAAGTCACACCAACTGCGCGAACAAGATCGGCGAGATTGTGCAAAGTTAAGAAAAAAGATGAGATTATTGCGGCAGTGTCAAAAACGAGAAGAAGAAGAAGAAGAAGAAGAAGAAGAAGAAGTAAAAAACCTTCAAAATCATCTCCACAAAGTAGACGATAGGATTGATGGAAATGGTAGCAGCAAAGTCACAATGATGTCGAGGATAGCGAGAAACGATGAAACGACGAATGGGATTGGAAAATCCATGGAGGGAAATAGTGAAAATTCGACAAATGAGACGAGAAAGGGAAATTACGTTCAGGGATCGATGAATGATTCATCAAGTATAGAGAATGATCAGCAATCGAGGCTCTCTAGTTTAAGGACGAGACGCAATAACGGAGATTGCAAATTCCAGGTTAATGAGGGTCCGAAGGAAACTCGATTTGATGTCCAAATAAAAGATGAAACAGAGGACAAACGAATCGATAAAAACATATCTTTTCACGACTCTGAGAGTGATGATTTCACTTATCAATACGAATTCGTGGATCAAGCGTTCTCTTAAGATCCAACAGACTCGCGGTAGTTGAATGCTGCCTGAATATATTGTTTAAGGACCTTCGCATCAAAAAGTTGATAAAAAGTGATCAAACTTTTGAAATCCTATCGAAAATACGCAAAAAAAAGTGATCGTTCGAAAGACTCGTTCGATGATTAAAAAAACTATTCAGACCGACGTATGAAATTGAAAAAAAAATTTTTGAAATTTTGTTTCATCTTTTTACGCATGGTACACAATTTTTTACGATCGAATTATTTTTTTACGTCGAAGAGGCTTTTTAGACCATCACTTTTTCAATAGGATATTATTATCATCAAACTGAAAATTAATGTGAAGTTTCAACGTCGGGTTCCATATTACGAAAGTAATTCATTGTATTAGATCGCGAGATGTCTGTTTTTCTCGAGGAAAAACGGGCAGACTCTCCATTTTGCGCACATCATTTTTATCTCTTGTTTCACAAATGTTTAAGTTTAATAGTCATAATGCCTCGTGTCTCGTTCAACTATAAATTTTAATTATCAAAATAAAGTTAAAAATTTTCGTTATTCCATACATTTGTGAGGTTTCAATTTTACGTATCTGATAAATTTTTGTTCCATCTAATCTTTAACTCAAATTCAAACTATGATTTTTCCTGCGAAATTTCACTTTACCCTCATTGACCTCGATCCTTCATCTTTCTGCGTATTTCAACAACCCGAAATTAGAGACTATTTAATTTCAAATTTCGCGCTAGAATAACTTTCTGAAAATCAAAAAATAAGATTTAAAAAAACAAGAATATGAAAAAATGCAGAATTTTCAAAAATTTTCAATTTTTTCATTTTATAGACGTCGATCACGATTAAGTAGAATCCACGCTCGGAGATGGAGAGGCGACCGTGGCTTCACCTGACGTTGTCATAGAAACTGTAGAACTCGAGTAATCGAGATTCGATGATTTTTTGTGAATTAACTCATCCCGTGACTCCGACAATGTAATTATTGGAGCGATCGGTGGTAACGAATCGTGTACGACATTTTTGATGGGTAACAAAGATATCAGAGGCTCGATAATCTTCTTGCGATCAAGGTACGTGATTCCCTAAAAAAAAAAAATTATTTGTATTTTCTTTTTGAGTAATTCAACACAAACATTTATCGTACGATCTTGTCACCTCTTTCTGCAATTGTCCTACGGTGATTCCCAGATGAAGAGCTATCTGAGTTTGTGGAAAAATTGCATGTACGCAATATTGGACGTACGGGATCAATTGCTCGCTGAAATACTCGGCGAATTTTATCATATTTTCTCGTTCTGCTGTTGTGAAAGCCTGAAACACACGATTTGCTCTAATCCATACATTCTTCGAAAAATTTTGAATACTGCGTAATTTTTTTAAATCTTAATTTTAAGATTGTTAGTGTTCATACATCAGTAATAATTAAAAGAAAGTCTCTGTAACCAGTTACTGATCATCATGAAGTTTCTAAAAGTCATGCAATTAGATATTTGCACATGGCTTCCTCATAAAGCAACTTTAATGAACGATGAAAAGAAATGAGGAAGCTGTGTGCAATCTTCCAATTTGCAAGATTTCTGATTTCTGATCAGGGTTGCGAAATTTTTAATGAAAAAGTAATGCATTAACCATTACTTTTTTAATGGCTGATGAAATTAATTTCCATTAACCATTAAAATTTAATGTTTAATGGAAATTATTTTCATTAACCATTAAAATTTAACTGTTAATGGAAATTATTTTCATTGACCATTAAAATTTAATGGTTAATGGAAATTATTTTCATTAACCATTAACCATTCAAATTATTTTCATCAACCATTAAATGTTAATGGTTAATGAAAATGCAATTGCATTAAAAAAAAGTAATGCATTATTTGCAACCTTGCCCATTACAATGTAGGGTGTAATGGAAAAAAATTCCATTACCCATTGCAGTGTAATGAGTAATGGACAAAACTTTGATTGCAATTTTGGGAATGGAAAAATATGGATGAATAAATTATTGCAATTTTGCACTACATTTTATTGGTTTAGGACTTAGATTTTCAGGTATCTTAAATTCTAAAAAGCATCTATATTATTATTGCAATGTAATGTGTAATGGACAAAACTTTGATTGCCATTTTGGGAATGGAAAAATATAGATGAATAAATTATTGCAATTTTGCATTACATTTTATTGACTTAGGACTTAGATTTTCACCTTAAATTCTAAAAAGCATCTACATTATAATTCTAAAAATCTAAGTCCTAAGTCAATAAAATGTAATGCAAAACTGCAATAATTTATTCATCTATATTTTTCCATTCCCAAAATTGCAATCAAAGTTTTGTCCATTACACATTACATTGCAATGGGTAATGGAAATTGTTTCTATTACACACTACATTGTAATGGGCAGGGTTGCAAATAATGCATTACTTTTTTTGAATGCAATTGCATTTTCATTAACCATTAACATTTAATGGTTGATGGTTAATGGTTAATGAAAATAATTCATTAACCATTAAATTTTAATGGTTAATGAAAATAATTTCCATCAACCATTGAATTTTAATGGTTAATGTAAATAATTTCCATTAACCATTAACCATTAAATTTTATTGGTTAATGAAAATTATTTCCAATAACCATTAAATGTTAATGGTTAATGAAAATGCAAATGCATTAAAAAAAGTAATGCATTATTTGCAACCCTGTTTCTGATTAATTCATACCTGTTGCTCCTGCTTATAAAAAACGAGAATTCCTTTGGCAACTTCGCGAAGAGAATCTTCCAATAATCGGGTACATGATTCCGACAAAGCTACCGGCGCGCAAAGTCTTAATTCGTTGAACGTGAATATCAAACCATTGCAATATTCGGCGAGTGGATAAAAATCAACGAGTGCTTCCGGCGGATTTTCCTAAATAGCACAATCGTGAGAACAACCGGATAATTTTTTTTTATAATCCATTTGTAAACTCACCGACTTTACTTGAGGATCAATTTTAACGTCCGAACGATGCAGCTTGTTGATAAGAGTAAAACTGTCCATGTCTTTGTTGAATTTTGTGGTCGCCTTTGCGATATTTTTTATCATCTTATTGCCGATCACTCGAACGAATATATCGGACATTCGACTGGTAAAATCGGCGCCGACTCGACCAAACGAGAGGCCGAAATACGTGCATTGCCCGAGAATCGAATCGATGGAAGTTACGCTCGGTAAATCTTGCTCGAGGGTATTGAGAAATTGCGTTAACTGGGAGTGCGGACAAAAACAAAAATTATCATGCGAATTTGGATGAGAACCGACGAGTCATTTCATTTCGTATATTTGCCTTTTCATCCAGCCAGTGATAAAATATCGCCGAATCATTGATAACGGTGTCGCGAGCGGAAGTCAGGTGATCATCGTCGTTGAACATTGCTCTGTACTGTGTTATTATGTTGAACAAATGAATTCTGGATAATTCGATCGTTTTCGTCAAATGATGATTGGCTGGAAAGAAAAATCAGAAAGAAATTGTAATGCTGCAAATCAGAGGAAATTTTGTTTAACTTTTCCCGTAATACAAAGCCTCATTTATGAGAACGTACTGGGATCAACTTTTACAAAATTCAATGAGAAATATCCTTGAATACTATATTTTAATTGAATATTTCTAAAGGCCCTAGGGGTAAGTATGCTGAATCTGCCCCCGAAAGATTTTTAAATGATACTTAGAGCATACGTAGGTACTAATAAAATAATAAGATCCTGAAAATTTCAGATCCCAAACTCAATTGGTTATTGAGAAAAAGTAAAATATGTAAAAAACAGAAATTACTTTTATTCTCAGGATTTACTGAAGCGATTGATCTAAATTTTTTATATGTTTTGGGCGCTGATAATAGCTCCGAGAAAAAAAAATTAAGAGCTATATAGCTCTATAAAATCTTTGAAAACAAATTATTTTATGACACTATGAATTTATGACAACGGTCAATCCTGAGAAATTTTTTTTCTTTCTGTTTTTTTACATATTTCACTTTTTCTCAATAACCAATTGAGTTAGGGATCTGAAACTTTCAGGATCTTATTATTCTATTAGCACCTACTTATGCTCTAAGTATCATTGAAAAACCTTACGGGGGCAGATTCACCATCCTTATACCCCTACGGTCTTTAATGTAATGTTACCCCCGAGATTTATTTTTTAGTAAATTAAGTGGCAAAAAACTTTGATTTTCCTCACGATCTTCTTTGGGTATGGCGCTCAACAGACCCTGAAGCCAACTGTCTCGAGCTTGTAGAAATTTTATCCTGAGCTCTGATTCCGTGAACGCTTCCATTGATCTTAATAAACCGATGAGCTGAAGACACTTTGGCAGTGGTAAATCACCTCTCAAGGATCCTACCACTTGGCCAACCATGCCCGACCAACTATTCTCGATTTCCGCGACAATGGACTGAAAAAAAAGCAACGAGGAATAGCGTTATTTTTTTCTCCGGACAAAGAGTCAATGAATTTTTGTTTTCAATTTTTCTATTACCGAAATAATTGGGATTTCGCTGTGTTTTGCGCCCAATTGACGAGCATACTGCGAAATTTCCAACGCCTCGTTGTACTGGCTGCTTCTCAAGCAAGATTCCATCAACTGGGGCATTTCCAAAATTTCGAGTAATTCAGCATTTTTCGAAAGCGTTAAACTGTTCAATCTTCTGTGACTGTTTATATCCTTGGATGTGTCGCAAAAGTATTGGCACTTGTCTACAAACTTTGGTATATTTTGAAGCAAATTCTCCAGATGATTCTCCGTCTCATTGAACTGTGATTAAATTCATTGATTAATTCAAATAAAAACACCGTACCGAATAATAACAACAATATTTTTTACCTGATGAAATATTTCTCTCGAACTTTCCGCCGTTTGTATGAAAGTCTTGTAATTTGAAAAAGCCAATTCTTGCGTATTCTGCAGTACGGCATTCTTCTCGTCCGTCAAATGATCTGGCTCTTTGTCTAAGAAAAAAATTATTGAATTTTGTAACCGTCATCTTCCTGATATGTGAGGAATAATAGTTTAGGTTCCATTTTTCAATTAACTACGATACTTACTCAATTGATCGACGTCAAAGCCACCGAGCTTTGTCAAATATTGATAAAAGTCAGGATTGTCTTTCCACGATTCTGCGACATATGAAATTTAGGCAAAAAATAAATAAATAATTTATTGAAATTGCAAATTAATAAGTTTGTGGTTGTTGCATACAGTTTTATTTCTAATCTCACCTGGAAGACCATCGGGAAAAACAAGCTCGATTACTTTCTCGGTTTCTATGTCCATTATCCCATTAACAATCAATCAATTATAGATTATTTTGCAAAAATATATTTGCTGGTAGTTATCTGTAAATAAAGCAATAAACGAACGATATTAGTAACTATACTGACAAGTAAACCAAAGTAAACAAATACTAGTGACAATTGTATACATATGTTAAAACATGCATTCGAGTGTCGATAGAGTAGGACCGAGTCCTACTCTATCGAGTGATTAATAATCATAACAGTAATTCATTAGCTGCAGCGCTGCGACGGCCACAAAATGTACTTGTTGTGCTTTGTTTTTGTATTGTTTTGTATGTACTATTTCATTACGGTTCTTCATAATAAACAATAATCGGATCATTATTAAAATTGTTTACTATTACAGTCTAATGTTGCTATCGAATTGTCATTGAAATTTTTTTTCATTTAATCCGCGAAGTGATCGACCATGTCTGACGTAAGTGAGGAAAATTCAGTCGACAGAATAGCTGGAAAACGCAGCGTGGTATGTTTAACCTTAATTTTTTTTTCAGTGCGCGGGGATTCAAATTAAATGAAACAAATTATACAAAAGTCTTTTTATTTTTCAGAATGCTGCCTTGGATCTTCTGCGCACGGCATCGACAAAGTCGACAAAACGAAAGAGAAACGAAAAACCCGATGAGAGGAAAATTTTTTTACCTTATTGCTCGAGTAAACTTATCAACAGAAAGGAAAGCAACGCTGCTCTTGGTTTTTCCGAAAATCATGCTATGATGGAAATGCGCGCTTGCATCGCTCGTCACGATTGGACAAGCTTACGAGAATTATTTCCACTCTTGCTGGGCTGTTACATCGGTGTTGAGCCGCTCATATGGCGATACGCTATGGCAATATTGCTGTGTAGTCCGGATAGCGATTCTCTTTATCTTCAAGAGTTTTTAGAGATGTGCATCGGTGCGCCGTCCCTCGAAGACAGTCATCTGTTGGAGCGATTATTAACCTTGCGGCAGACAAATAGCTAAAACATGAAAAATAGAAAATGAAACATCGATGCAGGTGCTGTAACGAAGTTCAAATTAAAATAACCATTCCCCGTAATTCAACGATTGTCACACGTCTGAATATCAAACGACAATTACCAAAATGGAATATACAAGAAAAAAATCCGTTAAAATTACTGCAAAATCAAGCTCTACGGATCAAGCGTTTGAAAAATTGCCTTACTTTTAGAAGTTGTTGCTCATTTAGATTCAAGTGCCTCGTTATAAAAAATTATTATGAGATCTCAAAAGATATTTCAACAAATATTGAACGAGAACTTATCCCTAAGAAAAATCAATTTAAATGAAAAAAAATCATTTTCATTGAATTCCATTGATGCAAACTCCATAATATTTTTAAATATTTTTATTAGGGATGCAAAAAACACATCTGATTCATGTAGTTTTATTATTTTATCATACTCTCGACCATCATCCCCTCTGTTTCAGTTTTTTTTTTGGATTACTTTCAGTGATGCGACAATCACGTATAATATTTTTAATTATAATATAATTATTGTATCAATACAAATGTGCTATTTACAACGTCTTTCATTGTTGATTCGTAATTTTTTTTTCTCGTTTTTTTTAAATATAATAATTCTTGCAAACGATATTAGTATGCAGCGCATAAACGAGAGAAGGTATATACATGCGATATATCGTTAGAAATTTCGAGAATTTGAAATAATTGCTATAGGTAACATGAAAAATACATTCTAAATTATGACTATCTTTCTTTCTCTCTCGAACGTCGTTCACACCCGAGCAACTGAGGACTGTACAAAATTCTCCGTCAGCTCTCTACGTCTCTGCTTTGTCTCGCGATACGGTCGTTGGCTCTCTCTTTCTATCTCGCTCGCACTCACAAGCGCGAAAAGGCTGGAGGGGGCAACCTCCCCTTAAGGAAAACCGCATCGATGGCACCCGTACGAATAACGGCATTTTTACATTTTAATATAATAATCGCGTTGAACGAAACAACATAAAATCGTAGATGACTGAGATTCAATGAAAACAAAATCACTGATCTTGACGCGATAAAACTGGTAATGAGAAAAGAAAAAAGAAAATTGTCGTGGCGGTTTTGATATGTCGACGGACGATGATTCTTTCTCGATTAGTATTCGTCGAGATATTCTTTGAACGATGATAACGATTTGATGAGGAGCGATCGATTATGATGATGATGATGATGATGATGAATAAACATTGTGTTACGATGCCAATGATGATAAATCGATGGAATAATAGTAATAATAAATACGAGTGTGAAATAAGATTGGATTTAACAATCGCTGGTCAGTCGAGATGCAAATGAACACGTGGATCGTTGGCTGCTAGTTTAATCAGGGTCTTCTTGACCCGAAGAATGGGCAAACGTGCTGCGGGTTTCCCGTGCCAACACTCGCGCATAAGTTTTCCCATACCCGCTAATGTCTGTAGAAAAACAACAACAAAAATTAGTATTGGAGTACACCATTGGAGATTTTCATCTTAAATTATAAAAAGCATCTACATTATAATTCTAAAAATCTAAGTTTTAAGTCAATAAAATGTAATGCAAAACCGCAATAATTTATTCATCTGTATTTTTCCATTCCAGGGTTGCGAAATTTTTAATGAAAAAGTAATGCATTAACCATTACTTTTTTAATGGCTAATGAAAATTATTTTCATTAACCATTAAATGTTAATGGTTAATGAGAATGCAATTGCATTAAAAAAAGTAATGCATTATTTGCAACCCCGCCCATTACAATGTAGTGTTTAATAGAACAAATTTCCATTACCCATTGCAATGTAATGTGTAATGGACAAAACTTTGATTGCCATTTTGGGAATAGAAAAATATAGATGATGAAATTATTGCAATTTTGCATTACATTTTATTGACGTAGGACTTAGATTTTCACTATTTTGTCTATTACACATTACATTGCAGTGGGTAATGGAAATTTTTTCTATTACACACTACATTGTAATGGGCACGGTTGCAAATAATGCATTACTTTTTTTTAATGCAATTACATTTTAATGGTTAATGAAAATAGTTTCCATTAACGATTGTATTGTAATGGTTAATGAAAATAATTTCCATTAACCATTAAATTTTAATGGTTAACGAAAATAATTTTAATGGTTAATGAAAATAATTTCCATTAAATTTTAATGGTTAATCGTTAATGAAAATGCAAATGCATTAAAAAAAGTAATGCATTATTTGCAACCCTGGAGTACACTATGAATAGTTAATTATTTTAACGCTAGTTTTTATATAAATAATTGCTATGCCTTTGCTTTATTTTGATCACTTTGGCATTTTCGCCAAGAGAAAAATATTTGGACACGGAGTCCACGTTGATCTTAGACAAAGTGGCTTTTTCAAAATATAAAACCGACTGAGTTGAAATTTGATGTATAGCCGGACAAAATAATAAATTCAGATAAAAGTAGCCTATAAATGAAGGATAAATTACCGCGTCAGAGTGCCACCTGTTGGGCAGCGGTGGACGACGCTGATCGAGTGAAACTAATTTTCTCATTTCCTCGATCGATGGCTCCTGCGTACTACTCGTTAGCCATTCGGAATAGGGTGTTGCATAATCGAGAGCAACACCGTTGCTGATGCAACGCCGACACACTTCCCAAAGTATCAAACCGAGACTGTATATATCGGCGCATCGAAAGCTCTCCAGGCACTCGGGGTTCAACCTTGAATTAAAAATTAGTGTGATCAAGAAAAACGTGTCGAATAGATTTTTCGATGAGCCATTCCAAATTTATCACGTTGATCGCAAGTGATGTATAAAAAAATATATGGCATAGTCATAAAAAATATATGGCATAGCCATAAAAAATATATGGCAGTCATATTTCCCCCGGTTATCAAGATTTTCTCCTTGAAATGTGCACCGATCGATACTCCATAATTTCATTGAATTTTTGTTGACGTGATTATAAAACAATCGCGAAGATTCCTTAATTTTCCGGAGCACGAGTCGATGTGGCCTCTTAAAAAAAAAAAATAAACTCACGTTTGCTCGAGTATTTCTGGGCTCATGTAACGCTTGCTACCCAATCGAAGATCAATTCTGTCGGATGTGAGACGATCCTGAGTGGCGGCAAGAGCAAAGTCAGCGATAACGCAGCTACCGTTTGTTTTGACGAGAATATTTTTCGATCGCAAATTGCGATGCGCCATAGCGGGCTTTCCCTTCGTGCCGTTTATCTCAGTGTGCAAATATAGAAGACCATTCGCGATGCCCAGACAGATATTCATCGTTTGATGATGAGTCAGAGGGTGGGGTGAGCAGCTGAGATGATCGTGTAACGAGCCCAGTGGATGATAGTGCGTTACGAGCCACAATTGCGTGCAGCTTGCTCGGGAAGTCATGTCGCTACCAACGTAACCCAGAATATTGTCGTGTCGGGATGGCAACAATTGCGAATAGACCTCGGTCTCACGTGCCCATGCAGCCTCGTCACGGGAAAAATATATCTTCACGGCGACGCTCTCGCCGTGCCAAACTCCACGCCATATTTCACCACCAAAACCGCTACCACCGCTGTCAAGACACTCGACCAGGGCAACTTGTTTCGCGAGAGTACGCTGTACGAGCAACGGCAAACCAGAACCCGAACCACTCGTCAAACTCCTACCGTCCAAATATTCCTGTTGAACAAACGTGTTTTTTTATTCATTAAATGCACAAATATATTTCTTTTTCAATTTTGTTGCCCCTATGATTATACCTTGGTAAATATTTTTTATATTTATGTTTTTAATATGTTCAAAATTTTTATGTAGATGGACGATAATATATATCAGACTGATTCAAAAAAGCGACGATTTTTTGTTTTTCGAAATAACCTATTAAATACTTTCGGGGGGGTGAAAGAAGATGCCTGTTGAAAGCAGAGCTCTTGATATAAATATTTAGAAACGTCTCATCGCGAATTTCTATTTATCATTTAAATAACACGGGAACAATTTTTTTTTACTTTGAAATTTATACCTCGGCTCCGAGTCAATGTACCGTGATGAACGGTACGTATTCTTGTAGAGAATCTAACGCCCTACAAAAAAGGTCTCTTATGATTTTGCGATGAATTTACTCCTTCAAAAGATATTCGCGGTCTAATTATATATGGGGCATTCCATCCCAAATCGGACAGTTTGAAAAACTTTTTTTTTTAATTTCCTCAATTTTTTTATATTTTTGAGTGCCCATCAAAAGACCCTTCCTGTTAAATTTTGAGATTTTTTTCATTACCCGTTCAAAAGATATTAGATTGACCAAAAAACCGCTCTTTTTTGGTATTTTAGTCATAACTTCTTGAATAATGGTCCAAATTAAAAGTTTTTTTTTCAAAATTTTTGTTTTTTATGGCCTTTTTAGAAAAAAAAAAATACAACAAAAATATTCGACGTGTTTTTGAATGAGTTTTTTGAGTTTTAAACGTTAAATCGCGTTTTTAAAAGTGAATGTCATTTTAATTTTTTTATTTTATTTTTTGTTTCAAACATTTATTTATTCAACAATTTTTAAGACTAGTCCGATCGTGGGATCTCAATAACTACTATTTTTTTCGATTTATGAAAATTAAAATTTTTTTTTTTAAATAAATTATTATGAATACCAATTTTTATTACTGCATAGTATTTTTTTAATCATTTTGAATTAATTTAGACATTTTTTCATTGTTAACAGATTTTTAAAATTAATAATGAATCGATGAGCAAATAACAGCAGTTCAAGAATTGTATGAGTGGGCATTGAACCTAAATAGTCTATCGAATATTGCTGTCAAATTTTCACCGGAGAAACATTATTTAGATAAAAAAAGAAAGATTTTATTGGCGATACAATACTGCGAAGTCAATCACAGGGGGACACAAAAATTTCATCAAATTATTCCAATGAGCAACGGAAACGTATTGGCAAAGGAATATTCTAATTCAGGAAATAATCGTATACGTAAGGTTTTCGAAAAAATACGTGAATAAATAAAAACTGTTGTTATTATTGTTCATAAACAGACTTAACGATTAATCATTAATTTTAAGAACCTGTTAACAATGAAAAAGTATCAAAATAAATTCTAAATATTGCAAAAAATACTATACAGTAACAAAAATTGGTATTAAAATTGGTATTCATAATAATGTATTAAAAAAAAAAAAATTAATTTTCAAAAATCGGAAACATAGTAGTTATTGAGATCCCACGATCGGACTAGTCTTAAAAATTATTGAATATTGAAATTATTGTTCGAAACAAAAATGACATTCACTTTTAAAAACGCGATTTAACGTTTAAAACTAAAAAAACTCATTTAAAAACACGTCGAATATTTTTGTTGTATTTTTTTTCTGAAAAGGCCATAAGAAACAAAAATTGAAAAAAAAAACTTTAAATTTGCACTATTATTAAAAAAGTTATGACCAAAATACCAAAAAAAGAGCGGTTTGTTTGTTAATTTAATATCTTTTGAACGGGTAATCAAAAAAATCTCAAAATTCAACAGGAAGGGTCTTTTGATGGGTACTCAAAAGTATAAAAAAATTGAGGAAATAAAAAAAAAAGTTTTTCAAACTGTCTGATTTGGGATGGAATGCCCCATATGTATATTAGACTGTGAATATAAGTGAACTGTTGGTCATTTGTTTAAAAATTAGGTAATTGACGTTAATGCAATTCAAACTATTGTTTAAAGGCATATTTTACGATATTTAGTAATAAGCTTTAACATTTGGCGAAATCTAAAAAAAAAAAATGAAATTTACCCTAAATTTAAGTTTAACCTTGAATGAATTTTGAAGGAGTGAGTCTACCGAAAAATCATAAGAGACCTTTTTTGTAGAGCGTTCAATTCTCTGCAAGAATACGTATCGTTCATTTTGGCACATTTACTCGAGACCGAGGTATAAAATTTCAAAGTTTAATTTTTTTTCCTGTGTTATTTAAATGGGAAATAGAAATTCCCATTCAGATGAGACGTATGTAAACACTACATCAAGAGCTCTGCTTTTAACAGGTATCTTTTTTTCACCTCTCCGAAAGTATTCAATAGGTTATTTCGAAAAACAAAAAATCGTCGCTTTTTTTGAATCAGTCTAACAAATATATAACTATATTATGTTCCGACAATAATTATTGCAAATCTCAGTATTTCCGTCGTTATTATTTGGAACTTACTTTGAGCGTACTGTCACCGGCTGCCGTAGCTCTCAACTCGTGCGGATGATAGGTGGTCGTCGACGTAGTCGAGGGAGCCGAAAAGTGCAACATCGAAGGTTCGAGCTCGGAATCCATGAGGAGCTTACTCCGTTTTGGAGGTAACGGACGTTTTCTTCTCGTTCTGCGCGCCAAAAGACAGAATAAAACGCCACCGGCAACAGCTCCGAGACCGACCATAGGACCAAGAATCGCCAGAGTCAATTTAACGGCATAATCCTCGCTGCTGTTGTCTAAATTCGATGTCAAAAATTAGAATAATTTTTTTTTCATCATTCCAAATTTCTCGACGAATCTTCGATGGTTTACCGTTAAGACGTTCCAATATTGGGAACGGTCCGTCGTTACACAAATCCGCCTGACAACACTCGACATTGTAAAGAGCGCCGTGTTTACTCGCGGATGCGAGTTTGTTGCATATGAGCGGCATCTGGTCCGGTTCCGTCGTACACGCTCTCTTGACCTGTTCCGTTCCATCCGGGTCTCGTACGCGTGATTTCCAACACTGGACAATAATAACATTTTATAGACTTTCGCACTTTGGAATGCAAATAAATTTTAAAAAAATAAAATAAAACAACATTACAATTTAAACATAAGGGGTATTCCCGCTGAAATTTTCACGCCCGAACCCTGACCCTCTTAAATAATTATTAAAAATTTTGTCCGAAAAGTATTCTGAAAAAGAAAAAAACACGTATTTTTTTGTGAAGGCCGACAATCGATATTTTTTATCACACGATTTTAGTCAAAAATCCGAATTTTTCACTAACTATTCTAAACACGTAGTATCTTGATAATTCGAGATCCTATCGAAAAACGCTTCAGACAAAACTTTTTCGTTATAAAACGAGTAAAACAATTGATATTTTTTTAAAAAATTCTGGGCATACGGAAGTTTGTTTTTACTTCATAAAACACAAAAAAAACGTTTTTCCAGCAAGTACGCCACCTTGAATTATAAAATAAAAAAATTGTAAAAATTCTATAGGAAATAACGAAATTTTTAAGACCAGAATGAGAATGGCAAGATCAAAATCCGTAAAACTACAGCCAATCGAAGTCTCGTCTTGATTTTATTTTTTAGCCAGATCATGCAGAACTGTATGTTCTCGAAAAATTATACACAGAAATACATTTGAATATTTATTTAATTATTTATACGTAATGATTAATTATACATACGTATATTCTTTTATACTTGTATAAAATAATATACTTATGTATAATTAAATAAATATTCAAATGTATTTCTGTATATAATTTTTCGAGAACATATAGTTCTGCATGATCTGGCTCGAAAAAAAGGTCAAGACGAAACTTTGATTGGCTGTAGCTTTGCGGATTTTGATCTTGCCATTCTCATTCTGGTCTTAAGAATTTCGTGATTTCCTATAGAATTTTTACAATTTTTTTATTTTATAATTCGAGGTGGTGTACTTGCTGAAAAAACGTTTTTTTGTGTTTTATGAAGTAAAAACAAACTTTCGTGTGCCCACAATTTTTTCTGAAAAAACCCTGCAAATTGGAATTTGTACATTGCTTCCTCATCTTTATCCATAGTTCACATAGCTTCCTTTAACACACAGTAGCGATCAAATTTGGCTTCCTCATAAAGGAAGCTTTGTTAACTATTGAAAAATATTAGTAATGTGCAAATTCGATCGATTTTCCCAAAATTTGATAGCAAATAACATTAATAGGTATACTGGCTCTTCACAAAATTTCATTGCAATATCTAAAAAATTTCAAAAGTTATAGCGTTTACACTTAAAAATTTGATAAAAATTTAATCATTCGATCGATTTTCGCCAAATTTAATAACGAACATCCTCGATAGCTATATTAGCTCTGTGTAAAGTTTCAGTGCAATATCTTAAAAATCGCACAAGTTAAAGCGTTTACGCTTTTTTTCCAAAAATTAAAAATTTCACAAAATTTTAATCCCTCAATGGATTTTTGCCAAATTTAATAGCGAACAACCTCGATAACTATATTAGCTCTGTGCAAAGTTTTAGTACAATATCTTAAAAATTGCACAAGTCAAAGCGTTTAGGTTATTTTTCAAAAAATTCAAAATTTCATAAAATTTCAATCCCTCGATGGATTTCTGGGTTCGGACGTGAAAATTTCAGCGGGAATACCCCACAAGCACATAAGCCGCGCGATTCACAGTTACCGTAATGGCATTGTCGCAAAATCCCGGATCTCTACACTCCGATCCCTCGCAGGAATAACACGTGAAACGTCTCGCAGCTCCGCTGTTTGCACTGAATCTTGGATTCAGGGATTCAGGAGGCTCCGCCGGTTCTTCGCCGTCTAACCCATTTTGTTGCTCCTCCAATAACGGGCTTTTCGGTCGCTCACCTTTGGCAAATAAAAAAAAGCCATTGGAAAAAAAGGGTCGAATTTCATTGCAAGAGCTTCGAGCATCCGAGCGAAATCTCTCGGATGATCTTAAAAAAACAAGCTCGAGTGAACTCGTAGAATAGGAAAATCACGTGGATATTGCAAAGGTTTGTGAATAAATGAAAGCAAAGCAGAAAATAATTGAAAATCGAGCATCGTATTGTCGTACCTGGGCATAATTTGAATGTCAACAAGAGCACAAAGTGCGTTATAAATATAGCATCCGCCATTTCCGATGCGCGTCAAAACAATGGACCACTGGAGTCGCAGAATTCTACTCCATGTTTCTCAGGATTCTTCAGGGGAGTATATTTTGTTTTTTTTTTATGTGTAGTGAGAGTCGAAAGACGAGGATGAATTCGTAATGTTCGTCATCGATTAATTTCACAGTGAGCTACGAATATTGCGTACATATTTTGCGTGGCGAGCCAAGTGAATGGCGTGTGGCCTCTATAAATCACACAAGCTTTTTCTTCTCGCGAACGCCAAACATCGACGCACATCGACGTGCAATCGCAATGCGTTATGCGACTGACACGAAACACGAAAGCCAAAGCGCCGCGCGAGGCGCTTTTGGCTTTCGTATAAACCATCTAGCGGTGGTACACTGTACCATTAGCAAAATTCCTACATTATCGACCGACAGTAATCTACTGGAGCGGATAGTTGCCTCAAAAAATGGTTCGGTGGATAACTTGCCACATGCGGGAATAGAAGACTCACTATGAAATTTAATCAGTCTGTAAATTTAATCCATGATTTAATCAGTCTTTATTAATTATTGAAATCCTTTTGTTAAGTACTAATCGAAATACTAATCAACATTGTAGCATATTATAAACGTTCTAAACTATAACGTGTGTGAATAAACCAGATGCGATTAAACTATATAAATAACGCAGAGAAACTATATACATAGAAACTGTGTACATAATCGCATGAGTGCAAGGAGGGTTGCATTCGTTTGGCGCTAGCACGCTTTCAACATTCGTTTGACGCTCGCATTCAGCACGTATGTATTACATCGGTATGTGAAGGCTGTATTCGTCTTGAACGCTTACGCGCTTGTGAGCGCCACATCCTGTAGCATTTTATATGTCGATGTATACATTTACATACATTACAATGCAGTCAAATATAGAGCTGTAATTATCTTAAATTATAAGGAGTGAGAGAGAGAGAGGACGAGGAAGAGAGTCTCATTTTAAAAACTGTGTAACTCTCTCAATTTTGGGCAGATTTTAATGAAATTTTCAGAGAATATTCTTGACATTGTAAATGATTGAATAAACTAAGAATTTATAATTGTTAATTGAAAACTAATCAGTTACTAATTATTATGGAGAGAAGAAAATGTAAAAACAATTTTCTTTCGAGTCAATTGACAAAGTATAATCCTTTGATGGAAAGGACGAAGGAAGAAATCGTCCTGTTTGCGATATAACGTTTCTCCCAACATTTTGCTTCCTCATAAAGGAAGCTTTGTATTCGCGAAAATAAATTTTTTCGCAATTTTCATGTCAGTATGTTCAAAATGTCCCAAAACGTCAAGAAATCACATTTAGAAAAAATGTCCGGACGTGCGCGCGCGCGCGCGCGTGTGTGTGTGTGCGTGCGCGCGCGCGCGCCCTTTGTGCTTTCCTTAAAATAAATATATCTGGAGAACACTTTGGGCGATCGATCTGAAATTTGGTATACAAATAGACTATGTATGTCCCTGTTTTCAGTGCAAATTTTTTTGAAACTACAAAATAATTGTCTATTTGGCTGGATTTTGTATTTTTTCTGTAAATTGTTCGTTAGTCGTCTAACTTTCGTAATTTTGCAGTTACCACCCTGAAATTTTATGTGCAGATACACTTTATAATTAGGACGGTTGGGATTGAATTTGGGAAAAATCATTCAAGAGGTTCGGTTTAAAAAAAAAAAAAAAAATTCGTAAAAAATTTGTAAGTTCTCTAACTTTTGTAATTTTGCATCGATCAAGCTGAATTTTTTTGTGACGATACATTCAATGACAATGAAAAATAATACTGAATTTCATAGAAATCACGTGAGAGGTTCGGTAAAAAAAAAATTTGAAAATTTCATCAAAATTTTGTTAACGCTCCAACATTCGCATTTTTAGAAGTATCAAGCTAACATTTTTTGCACAAATACACTATATGATACGAATGGTTAGGGTTGAATTTGGTGAAAAACGCTCAAGATGTTCGTTCGCAATTTTTTTTTTGAAATTTTCGAAAAATAATTGTTAAGGATGTTGAGTCCCTATGAAATCTTTTAATGTTAATTTTTCAATCAATAGCTTTCTTAATCATCGTGACATTTTTACACGACCTCCCGAATACTTCATGTAAAAACATACTAAATTTTCAGAATTCTATCATCATTACTTCAACCTCCTTAAAGGTCAAAGTGAAAAATGATGAGAAAATTGAGAAAATTTGGTATGTTTTTGTATGAAGTATTTAAGAGATCGTGTTAAGCTTTCACGACGATTAGGAAGCTCGTTATTAAAATATTAACATGTTGTTAAGAACAATTTTTTCAAACAAATAAAAAAATGTTTATCAATAAACTTCGTTTTGTTTCCGTTGCTTTCAATATAGTGTAGATATTAAAAAATTTAGAGATAAAAAAAAACTTATCGCAAAGTTATATCAGTTTCCATAAGACTACATTTAATTTAATTTAATTTGTTAATGTTAATTGTTCGATAACGAGCTTCCAAATCGTCGTGAAATTTTTACACGACCTCTTAAATAATTCATCCAAAAACATACCAAATTTTCAGAATGTTCTCATCATTTGCGATTTGGGACTCAACATCCTTAACACTAAGTTTCCTAATTTAGCAGCTATCGAGTTCACTTCTTTAGCACCAATACACTGGACGACAAAAACAATTAACAATGTAATTGA
Organism: Alloplasta piceator; assembly: GCA_946863875.1. NCBI lineage: Eukaryota > Metazoa > Arthropoda > Insecta > Hymenoptera > Ichneumonidae > Alloplasta > Alloplasta piceator. The sequence goes on along the minus strand of OX333076.1, from coordinate 43,053,829 downwards.
ACGAAATTGCTAAAAAATCATGCAAATTTGAAATTTGCACATAGCTTCTTCATTTGTTTCCGTTGTTCGCGAAGCTTCCTTTATGAGGAAGCCATGATAATAAACATACATGTCATCAAGATGGTCAAAGAGATCCTCATAAAGGAGGGTTGAGGAACGACGGAAGAAAATGAGGAAGCTATGTGCAAATTTCAAATTTGCATGATTTTTTATTTTTGACTATTAGAAGTTACTATTCTTTGTTTACACGACGTTTTTTCCATGTCATCGCGCAATTCGGCGCCAAATCACGTCATTTACAATCGTAACTACGTAAAAGCTTGAAGATGATGACCCATATACATCACTATTACGTATTACGATATTACAGAAGAGAGAGTATTATACGAGGAAGTTTCTCTTATCCATTATTGGGTCACACCGATAGAAAGGACGTAAATTATCATAATTTCACGAAATGGGGATCAAGGTCAGCGTTTTAATCGCATTGGAACATTCTTCTTCACGATTCGCTCAAGTTCGGAAGATCGGGATCATCAAATCGATTGCCGGTTCGAAAATTCTCACGCAATTTGTTTATTCATGACGCATCGAAAGTGCGACGTACTTTCCATGAAATTAGCGACTTATCGCGTACCAAACATAAAAATGTACATATTTATCTTCCGTTTTAATTCCGCATTGACAACAGCGATGGAAACACCCCATAGGGAATATCCCATTATTTTCGTTCAAATATTGACGTAGATAAGACTCCAAAAAAATCCCACTACGACAAAACAAATCGGTATTGAAAACGTCTGGAAGAATCTGCGATAAATTGTTGGGTTTTTTTTCTTGCAATTATTGATTCTTCCTTATTCGGTCTTACATTGTAAATGTTGTTCCTTGCGGCTGGTTTTTTTTTGTAATTAATTATTCATTGATCTCGATTCAATTCTCTTCGTTTAATGGGAAATATTTTGAGGGTTTACGATTAGATTTAAAAATCAGAAAAAAAGGATCTGAAGCGATGGCCCATCGATTTCTACAGAAGGCAGAAGATTCTTTGATTTTTTTTTCGCTGGAAATTGAAGCGATCGTTTTCACACGCCGATCTATCAGAAATAGATTGCATCGATTTGATCCAGAGGCTTTGATTTACCGGAAACTTTGGCATTTAACTTTGCCTGTGGACTTCATACAATCGCCGCGAAACAGCGTCGAAGTTTTTTCCAATTGGAGCGCAATGATTTCTGTACTCGATCGACTCTTTTAATGTTGACAGCTGTAAACAGAAAACATTTCCGAGTATCGTCGTTGAATATCTCTGCGTAGTGATCTGTGACCGCCGGCATGTATATAGAACATCGAGGGTATAAAATGTAGTTGAAGCAAGGAAAAATCATCATTTTTATGAGAGAGTTTGATACGTCGAGTGACAAATTTTACGGTTGATCTCTTCGTCGATCTTGGATCGCAATACTTTCTGGGAGATATTTGGCGAAAATCGTGGTTGAATCGATCATCGATAATCAATCGATACACTCAATCAGAGTACGTACAAATATCAATAAAAATTTATGTCAATATTCCAAATTGCTTTTTATTAAATTTCATTGATTTATTGCACTGGTAGTATTTGATTTTTTCGGATTGCAAAATTGAATGATTTTTTCAAAAAATTTGAACGATCTTTCAAAAATGATATATCGACATTAATGTGGATTATAATGAATTTAATATTGAATCTATGAATTTTAAAAAATCCAAATTTGTCCTCATCCGCCAAAACACACTAAATTTGAATTTGGAAATTTGGATTTCCGCCATTATAATCGTCAATTATTTTTTTGAAAACTCTGAATATTCTTTCAAAAAGATCTCGTCGATATAGGAGGCATTCCACGTCAAGTCGGCCACCCCATTTTTTGAAATTGCCAAAAATCGCATACAAATTTTTAGAAAGTAGTTCTAACTATCAAGAAAATTCGTGATTTTTTTCAGATTTTAAAATTACATATTTTAGCCGGGAAAGAATACAAAAATTTTGTTTGTCCCATTTTGTAACTCGAAAATTATTCATCGTACGAAAAAAAAAGTAGGACATAAAATTTAGGATTTTCAACGTGCTTTTCACTGACATTTTTTACAAACTCCTCCGAAAGCTCTATATGCTATTTTCGGAGCAAATAATATTTTGATATTTTTTTTCTCAGAATTAGCATTTTTGATTCGTCTGTAGTTCAAACAGTTTTTTGCTTGATATATTTACAGACTAAAAAAAATGGGACAAACAAAATTTTGTATTTTTTTCCGGCTAAAATATGTAATTTTAAAATCTGAAAAAAATCACGAATTTTCTTGATAGTTTTGGAACTACTTTCTAAAAATTTGTATGTGATTTTTGGTGATTTCAAAAACTGCGGTGGCTGACTTGACGTGGAATGCCTCATAGATCAATATTAATATAATAAAGAAGATATTCCTTTTAAAAAATTCGTTTATTTAAAAAAATCATTTTTCAATCAATTTATGAACGTTTTTTTTAAATTTTCCTCGATCACGATCGTTGATTAATTCATCAAAAATTGTAAATGCTTCTTTGAAGGAACTCAATTACTATTGATTCAAATGAATGTAATTAAAATGGTAAATCATTCCAAAATTTTGATTTCTTTTGTTTGGGGGTTTTAGATGTCACTATTTATTTTTTTCCATCATTGGAGGACTTTAGGTTTTTATAAAATGTTGAATCATTCAAAAAATCGCGCTATATCTTTTGCAAATTTTAACAAATCGAGCTAAACATTTTTGCTGGAACACTTTAAAGTGCAAAAATGTTTGGGCCTTCAATCGTCCAACTCTTTGAGCAATCTTTACGAATTTACAATATTAAAAAAAATAAGTTTTTGATCCTTACAGCTCTTTTTTATTATTCACAGCCTCATCAGACATGTCTTCGTCACCAAAAATCTGCTGCTTGTTCTTTTTACTGATATCCCTGACAATGGGCATGCTAATTCACGATCCGCGTTTCGCCACGATTGTCGATGACAATTCCGATTTTAATGATTTGACACCACCGCAAGATCCGGCGATAAATGCATTCCCGAAGGAACCAGCTGTACCTCTGATACCGACTTGCGCACATTCCGGTTACTTCAGGGATCCTTACAATTGCCGAAAATACTATCATTGTTCCATCAGTGAGGACATTCCTGTGACCCATTATTGCCGGCACGGACTCATCTTCAACGAGGTCACTGAAGCCTGTGACGATCCTAGTCGCGTCGCTTGCTAATTAATCCCTTAATTGATAAGCATCAATGAAACAACAAAATTGGATCTTTGCCCCAAAAAAAATCCAAAAAACTCTAGCATCGATCAGAAAATACCTCACTGTTGTTCCTCAAAATAGATACCCAAAATTCGTATTACTTAATTTAATATGGTAAATTAATTAAGAAATAAATAGTTTTAAAAAAAAATCTTCCAGAATTTTTTTTAACACTGCTTTATTTTTTTTTTCCAAGGATAACTTATATTTTATATTCCAGTAAAAAAAAAAGGTAAATACAATATTTGGTGTTCAAACGTTTCGATTGTTATTGGCGATTATTTCCGGAGTATCAATTTTCTCGAAGAACTTGATTGAGGCTCTTGATGAGAATATATTCGTCGTTGCATTTGCCCCTAAAGTCGTCTGATTCGAGGGACCAAATCATCGCACCACCGAGTCCAAGTTCCTTGATGTATTCCGCTTTTTCTTTCATTGACCTGAATATTTAAAAACAATAAGTAGTTATCAACATTTCAAGGGCTACACTGTTTTTATGTATATATACAGTATATTAAATTTCAGAGTTATAGGCAGTACTTGAAAGTACTCGGTACTTGCAGGTACTTGAAGTACAGTACTTGCAAGTACAAAGTACTTAAAAAGTACTTCAAGTATTGTACTTAAATTTTTCAAGTACTTCCTGTACTTGAAGTACTGTACTTGGAAATTTCAAATACTTTTCTGTACTTGAAGTACTTTTTTCAAGTACAAGTATCGAGTACTTTTGAATGTGTCTTGCTGATGGTTGCACGTGCGAAGCCTTTGAATATGGGTCATTCCATGTCAAATCGACCAATAATTGGGATCGACCCCTTTCAATTTTGATGAAATTTGGTCAGAAGTTTTCTTTTATCATAAAACAAAAATCTAACAAGGCAAAAACATTGAGATTTTTTGTCGGAATTTCGAAATTTCACCATTTTTTCAAGTTTCGTTTTTAAATATTTCGAAAACTATTATAGTTACGAAAAAATCGTTTTGGATTCGTCTTAAAGAGTATACTTGAGGCTACGAAAAAAAAAAAAATTCTCAAACAAATTTTTGAAAAATGATGAATTTTGGGAATTTTGAATTTTTCAAAATCGTGAAAATCCACGATCAACGTTAAATTTTTGGTTTTATTTTTTTTATATAACACCTTGTACTGATATTAAAAGATCCTGAAATTTTCAGAAATGTGTTTTTTTTGTTTCAAAAATATGAATTTTTGAATTTTGGTAAAACTTTTTTTTTACCTCTAAGGTAAGTGAAGTTGATCAATCGTGTAATTTTGACTGCTCAAAATTACAAAATTACGTGATTGCTCAACTTAATAAAGTTCACATTTTTTAAACAAAAAAGCACCTTTCTGAAAATTTCAGGATCTTTTCAAATTAGTACAAGGTATTATATTAGAAAAAATTTAATAAAAAATTCGATGTTAATCGTGGATTTTCACGATTTTAGAAAATTCAAAGTTCTCCAAATTCATCATTTTTCAAAATTTTTTGTCGGAATATTTTTTTTTTTTCGTAGCCCTAAGTACACTCTTCAAGACGAAACAAACGATTTTTCAAAACTATCATAGTTTTCAAAATATTAAGAAAAAAAAAATTTTTAATGGATAAATTTTGAATTTTGCATAACTTTAAAAAAAATTGTTTTTTTTCCTTGGTAGAACTTGGTTTTATGATAAAACAAAACTTTTGAGTAAATTTCATCGAAATTTAAAGTGGTCGATTCCAACTCTTGGTCGATTTGACATGGAATGACCCAAGTACCAGAATTTACGAGACGTACCTAAAAACTTGAAAAGTACTTGATTCTGGTACTTGATTTCTTCAAGTACCTACGGTACTTTGTACTTGATACTTTAAGTACTTTAAAGTACTTTGCCCAACTCTGTTAAATTTCATATACATTTTTATCCATTTTCATATATGGGGATATTAATTTTCAATGACCACTCTTTTGATTTTAATATACAAATATTAAATTCAAGATGAAATTTCGATTTCGTACACGTAATTGTTATTGAAATTTCATATACTTTTGCATATTAAATTCACCAACATTTTTTACAGTGTATATATCGATGGGAAATTTTAATTAATATATTCAATAACAAAAATGGTTCATTTGGCTGATAATCATCGATTGATTTTACTCACTGGGCATTATCGTAGCTGACCCATTGATCGCGTATGTATGCGTACGGGGCCCGTCTCTCCTCGTCGAATTCGACGGTCCATGCTTCGTTCAATTGAAACTCGCAAATTTCATTGTAACCGAGGACACCGGGCTCACGAGTGTAGGGTCCGGCTTTACCAGGTCCACTGACCGCGTCACCGATCGCGTTAGCATTTTTATCAGCGAGGGTAAACGATCTACCGTACGTGGGAACACCGAGGATCAATTTTTCGGCGGGTGCACCTTGATCCAGCCAGTATTCAACGGCAGCGTTCTGGAAAACAGAAGAATAATTATTATTATTATTCTTATTCCTTTCAAAAGTTTGCAAACAGTCGCCTCGGTTCCGCGCCGCACAAAAAGTTTCACTGCTCTCTTAAAAATGAAGATATTTCAATTCAACAAGCGGCGTTCCAAAGAGGACATATTCAGCTTCATTTCACTTTTTTCAAAAAAAATTTACGATTTTTTTTTTAACCCTGTACGTCTCTTCAAACATAGTCATTGTTCAACTTTTTTTTGGCGTTCAAATTTTGGCGCACGACCCATGAAAATTTTTTAAAACTATTTTTCGCGTGAAAAACTTGTGGGGGGGAGTGTAAGCTGCAATTTCGTTTCTTAAAAAGTTTTATACGATTTTTTTTCGCAAAAATATCCAATTTTTTATAAAAAACGACCATATTTGTAAAATTGAGCGTAACTCTAAAACTACTGGGTTTTCGTGAAATTAGTAAGAAGCTCAAAAGTTGCGTATAATTATTTCGGATTTAATGAAATTTTTTCAGAATTTATTTTCAACATTTTCTTTTTTTTTATTTATTTTATCAAGGATATTTTTGAAAGAAAAAAAATTGATAAAAAATGATTGTATGCAACTTTTTACCATCTTAGTGATTTCACGAAAATCCAGTAGTTTTAGAGTTACGCTACATTTTATAAATAAGGTCGTTTTTTATGAAAAATTGCATATTTTTGCGAAAAAAAATCGTACGAAACTTTTTAAAAAACGAAATTGAAGCTTATACTCCCCCCCCCCCCATAAGTTTTTCATGCGAAAAATAGTTTTAAAAAATTTTCATGGGTCATGCGCCAAAATTTCAACGCCAAAAAAAAAAAGCTAAGAAATGACTATATGTTTAAAGAGGCGTTACCGGGTTAAAAAAAAAACGGCAAAAATTTTGAAGAAAGGAAAATGAAGTTGAATATGTCCCCTTTAAAACGCCGCTTGTTGAATTGAAAAAGTTTCGTACGATTTTTTTTCGCAAAAATATTCAATTTTTCGTAAAAAAACGACTATATATTTATAAAATGTAGCGTAACTCTAAAACTATTGGGTTTTCATGAAATTACTAAGAAGATAAAAAGTTGCATATAATTATTCCGGATTTAATGAAATTTTTTCAGAATTTTTTTTCAACATTTTTTTTTCAAAAATTTTCCCTGTCAAGGATATTTTCGAAAAAAAAAATGTTAAACAAAAATTCTGAAAAAATTCCATTGAAACCAAAATGAATATATGCAACTATTTATCATCCTAGTGATTTCACAAGAACCGACTAGTTTTAGAGTTACGCTACATTTGATAAATAAGGTCGTTTTTTACGAAAAATTGAATATTTTTGCGAGAAAAAATCGTAAGAAACTTTTAAAAAAATGAAATTGAAGCTCACACTCCCTCGCGCAAGTTTTTCATGCAAAAAACAGTTTTAAAAAAATTTCATGAATCGTGCACCAAAATTTCAACGCCAAAAAAAAGCCAAAAAAACGACCATGTTTCAAAGGACGTACCAGGTTCAAAAAAAAATGGAAAAATTTTTTTGGGAAAAGCAAAATGAAGCTGAATATGTCCCTTTTGAAACGCCGCTTGTCGAATTGAAATATCTTTATTTTTAAAAGAGCAGCGAAACTTTTTGTGCGGCGCGGAATCGGGGAAAGTGTTTCCAAACTTTTGGAAAATATACTCACATTCAGACTTTATGCTATTTCTTTCTGAAAACAAAGCTCTCTTTGTGAGGGCACAATCAACACAATATTGCACTTCGCTGTCTTTGCCGTGAACTATATAAATATTTATATACTCACGACTGTCAATTTGGCAGCGACGGTGCCAATTTCGTCCTTGGCAGGAAAGAGAGGAGCGAGAAGTCCGGTCGTGTTTTCCCAAGCTCCGTGAAAGTCGTAAGCCATAAGATTGATGAAATGAAGATACTTGGACAATTCGGCGATATCGTACGATTTGGAGGCCGAAAATTCGGCAGCGCCAACAGCTGCGGTGAGAAGTAAATTTTCTCTATCGAAAGCCTCTCTGATTTCCTTCAGAAAAGTTATGAAATTTTCGACATCCTGGGATTTTCCTCCCCGCTGATTGGGATATTCCCAATCAAAGTCCAAGCCTTGGAAATCGTAGTCCTTGATCAAATTGATGACGTTTTTGATGAAATTGGCACGAAAGGTCGAATTGGCAACCATTCTCGAGTATTGGGCCGAGCCCTCGTTCCAGCCGCCGATCGCAACGAGAGTTTTGATGGACGGATTTTTCTTTCGAAGTTTATTGAAGCGTCTAAAACCATCCTTGCCCGTTGGAAGATCTTGCCATGGATCGAGAATGTTCACTTTGTCTTTATCGAGACCGACGAAGGTGTAAATCAAGTGAGTGCACAGGTCAGTGTTGATGTCTTCGATATCGAATTTTCCTGCCTTCGGACGATAAACCGCCCAGCTGCCAAGATAGCAGACAATTTTTTCTGCACAAAAAACAATGGCGAATAAACAATCTTCATCATTTTCCTGGCATTTAACAATCTTGCATCGCCAAAATTGGATGTAGCTTCAAATTTTCGCAAAACAGGAGACAAGGAAACTAATGACAAGATTTTTCGGCCCTCGACTAATAATTAATAACTAATAATTAATTATTGTTACAGTTTATATAATATTTAAAAAACCCTGGGAATAAAAAATTCAGAATAGATCGTTAGCATCAAAAATTTTTATTTCCAAAAATTTGCGATGGGAAATTCGATTCCGGACATTGACAGTTGTCGATCGTTCCACTGGCGAATGTTGTCAACTTCCATTAAACTTCTTGGTCTTGTACTTTGATTGCTTTGCCGAATGGAAGCCAAAACTAATGAAATTTGTAATTATGCCTTCCTCAAAAAATCGCTCAAAATGCCTCCTCAAAAAATTGCTCAAAAATGCCTCTTCAAAAAATTGCTCAAAAATGCCTCCTCAATGTAATGAAATTACAAATATATTTGTTTGCGATTACTTACTCTCTTCTGCAGCTGCAAAAGACGAAAAGGTCCAGCATGCAGCGACAATCAACACGATTGTGAGACGCATATCTTGATTGCAACGAAAATCGTGGTAAAAATTAAACAAAATCGACACTTTAGTTTACAACAAAGTCTGGAGAGCCCTTTCAATGTAAGCAGGAATAAAACGTCCACTAACGAAATGTTTCGATTAGATAATTGAACATCGTTGATATACGGTGTCGCCGTGGAAGAAACCGAAGATTATTTTACCCATTAACTATCTTATCAGTTGGCCAAACGTTTGAGATTATTTTTGACGATTAAAGTAATCCGATTGTCCGAATTTAGAAAGAAAAATCGAAATTGCCGTGGAGGAATTTAATGATTTATTGTCATTATTAATTACATTGCTTGGTGATTAAAAATGCGTACAAAGACATCGGCTTATTTGATTGATTGATTGATTGATTGATTGATTAAATGGTGGATTAATTTTTATAATGTCATTTATAACATCATTTTTATAATATTTTTAATCATATAAATGGTGGATTAATTATTATAATATGTGTCTTTGTGGTTGAGTTAATCGATGAGGATTAATTACATGGGAATAATATTCACAAATATCATATCGCTCAAGCGTTATCATTTTTTTTTTATTGATCGGCGCGATTCGTCGCACACGAACCGAAGTTCTCATTTTATGATTGATGATCCATATTCGATGATTCATAACATCGACTAGACGAAGATAAAGAGACCCACAAAAATAGAATTACATCGCGCGTATTCCGTATAAAAGCCTGATAATTTTTTTTCCATTGAAAATATTAGGCATTTTTTTTTTCGCCAACGTTTGGCAATAAGCAGGATTGCTCAAAGCAGGATCGTCTGAAAAAAAGAATCTCAACTTACGTACAAATTTATAAAATCCAAAACCGAAGGATCATGAGCAAAATCAATTGAAAAAAAATCTCAATTAAAAAAAAAACGTTTCTGAAATCCTCGATCAAAATCTAAGGGTGATAAAAAATGACTTCTTCATCGATAAATGACGTTTAATCGTCATTTGCCTCCAACGCAATGATTTTCTTGAAATGGACTCAATTTCGAGTCAATTTTGCTGAGATTTTCATCTGCGTATTTTTATTGCAATACCGATCATTATCATCCACTTCGTACCAAATGGCAATAATTAATTCTTCGTCCAAATCAATTTAATTTAATTAGATTCAATTTAATTTAAATGTATCATAAATACATTTAAAGTACACGAGAATATACATGGCGATATATACATTTTTTTCTGAAGGACTGTGATTTGGTTTGCTAGTTACATTTTTGTTTCCTTTGTCGTCCTTGCGAAGAACCCGATTGAGGGTCCTGAGGAGAGGATATTCCTTGCCGCAGACACCCCTAAAGTCATCGGTCTCGATGGACCACATCATTGCTCCACCCAGTCCCAATTTCTCCACGAATTCTGCTTTCTCCTTCACGGATCTGTTTCAATGGACATTACATTACTTCTCATCAGGGTTGCGAAATTTTTAATGAAAAAGTAATGCATTAACCATTACTTTTTTAATGGCTAATGAAATTAATTTCCATTAACCATTTTAATTTAATGGCTAATGAAATTTAATAGTTAATGGAAATTATTTTCATTAACCATTAAAATTAAATGGTTAATGAAAATGCAATTGCATTAAAAAAAAGTAATGCATTATTTGCAACCCTGCCCATTACAATGTAGTGTATAATAGAAAAAATTTCCATTACCCATTGCAATGTAATGTGTAATAGACAAAACTTTGATTGCAATTTTGAGAACGGAAAAATATAAATGAATAAATTATTGCAATTTTGCATTACATTTTATTGACTTAGGACTTAGATTTTCAGGTACCTTAAATTCTAAAAAGCATCTATATTATAATTATAAAAAGCATTTATATTATTATTGCAATGTAATGTGTAATGGACAAAACTTTGATTGCCATTTTGGGAATGGAAAAATATAGATGAATAAATTATTGCAATTTTGCATTACATTTTATTGACTTAGGACTTAGGTTTTCACCTTAAATTCTGAAAAGCATCTATATTATAATTCTAGAAATCTAAGTCCTAAGTCAATAAAATGTAATGCGAAACTGCAATAATTTATTCATCTATATTGTTCCATTCCCAAAATTGCAATCAAAGTATTGTCTATTACACATTACATTGCAGTGGGTAATGGAAATTTTTCTATTACACACTACATTGTAATTGGCAGGGTTGCAAATAATGCATTACTTTTTTGAAAGCAATTGCATTTTCAACAACCATTAACATTTAATGGTTAATGGAAATAATTTCTATTAACCATTGAATTTTAATAGTTAATGAAAATAATCTCCATTAACCATTAACCATTACATTTGAATGGTTAATGAAAATAATTTGCATTAACCATTAAATTTTAATGGTTAATGAAAATTATTTCCAATAACCATTAAACGTTAATGGTTAATGAAAATGCAAATGCACTAAAAAAAGTAATGCATTATTTGCAACCCTGCTTCTCATTATGAATGTAACCAAAGACACCACAATTATTTCTCAAAAATACTGGGAAAAGAGAGTCCAGTGATTATTCATGGATTAGTCCAGCATTCGAAGCTTCAAATCCAGTGACTTTTTATTCAGAGCTGCCTTTTTTAAATTTTTAATGAGAGCAGCATCGAAAAGTACTGTAACCACTCCAGTAATACTGAAATTACTGAAATTACTGAAGTGTCCAGTATTACTGGACAATTACTCAAGTGTCCAGTATTACTGGGCACTTCAGTAATTGTCACTGCCTCGTCCATGAATTAAATACTGGCTTTTTTCCATGTTTATAACTAAATCCTCACTGGACAGTGTCATAGCCGACCCATTGATCGCCACAATGCGCGTAAGATGATCGTCTAACTGGATCAAATTTCACGGTCCATTCTTCCTCGGCTTGCATCTCGCAGATCTCGTTGTAACCGAGCATACCTTTTTCATCGGTATAAGGACCAGCGACACCAGGACCAGTGGTACGGTCACCAACGGCGGCGGCATCGGGATTAACAAGGGTAAAAGATCGACCGTAGGAAGGAATACCAAGGATCAACTTTTCTGGTGGTGCGCCCTGTGCCAGCCAATATCGGACAGAAGCGTTCTGCGATAAATAATAAATATAATGAATATCAATAATGACAACGTGATAGCATAAGCAATTGCCAAAAGGAAACGTTGTTTGGGGCAGAATTGACTTGGCATGCATTTTACAAAGTGGAGAAGGCATCAAGTCCCTTTTTTCTCCCAAGAAAGTTGTAACATCAGCGGATTGTTATTGTTAATTAAATAAAATGGCAGATTGATCGCGACGAAGAAACAATCGATAGAAACAAATTACAAGGCATTGTTTACTAACAACGGTCATTTTTATGGCGTCACCAACGTCACTCGAGCCTGGATCCAGCGCAGCATGCAGACCAGTCTTATTGTCCCACGTACCATGAAAATCGTAAGCCATGATATTGATGAAATCGAGATACTTCGATATTTCAGAGATATCGTATGATTCGGAGGCCAATTTTTCGGGAGCGCTGACAGCGGCAGTGAGGAGAAAATTTTCCTCGTCAAATTCCTGCCTCAGTTTCTTGAGAAGAGCAACGTAATTCTTGACGTCCTCGGGTTTGCCTCCACGCTGTGCGGGATATTCCCAATCGACGTCGAGGCCGTCGAATTCGTATTTTTTCAAAAATTTAACGGCGTCCTTGGCGAAAGCCGCGCGCGAAGTCGCGTGCGCCGCCATTTTCGAGTATTTTGGCGAACTCTGGTTCCAACCACCGATCGCGATGAGGGTCTTGATGGACGGATTTTCATCTCGCAGAGCATTGAAACGTCCAAAACCGTTCTTGCCATAATTGTCCGGAAGATCTTGCCAAGGATCAAGGACCTTGATCCTAAAACCATTGAGACCCACGAAGGTGTAGATCAAGTGCGTACAGAGACTCGCATCGATGTTCTCGACCTGGAATTCACCAGCGTGTGGACGATAAGCCGCCCAACTGCCAAAGTAACAGACGATTTTGTCTGTGCAAAGTGAAATATGTTATATTTTATTGGGTACTTGAAGTTTCGAAGGATCGGTTGAATGAAAAATTGCCAAATGGACTTCTTCGATGAAAAAAAAAACAAGAGGAAGCAATACCTATTTTTATTTACTTTTTTTTAGCCACTATTGCAGTGTAGAAAAAACCAGTAGTTTTCGAAAATCATGAAAATGATATTTTTGGAACCCCCAGAGCTCTTTCAAACGATACCCCACATGATATATTAATTCAATTTTTTTTTATAAAACCTAAATCACAGGGGTGGAGTGGTATAGAAAATGTTGAACTTTATCATCAAGACCTCCGAACCAAAAGTTATTTAAAAAATATTTTTAGAATCCCCGGAGATAGCCCTCTCAAATGATACCCCACATGATATATCAATTCAATTTTTTTTAATGAAACCTAGATCAAAGGGGTGGAATTATCATCCCTCAAATTTCGAACATAATCATCAAGACGAATGAACCGAAAATTAGTAAAAAAATGTTTTTAGAATCCCCGGAGATAGCCCTCTCAAATGATACCCCACACGATATATTAATTCTTTTTTTTTATGTAACCTAGATCAAAGGGGTGTGAAATGATCGTTTCTAGAAAATTTTGAACTTTTTCATCAAGACCACTGAACCAAAAATTATTGAAAAAAATTTTTTAGAATCCCCGGAGATAGCCTTTTCAAATGATACCCAACACGATATATTAATGAATTTTTAATTATCAAATTAACCCTTATTATTTCAATAAAAAATAAATTTTATTTCAATCGCTGACAAATTTTTTATGGGCTTTTTTAAAAATTCAAATGACACCCACAAACTTGCTCTTCAGAATACAAAAAGATTTATTGAAAAAGCTTGATTGTTTATCTTACAAAAAAAATGGAACAATGCATAATTTCGTAATTTAATTTTGTAATTTTTGTTCTATATTCTCGAAGATCAAACTTGAATTGCGAAATAATTATATTTCCCTCTGTTCCACGATTATACTCACGTTCTTTTGCGATGACAGCGGCCATAATGAACGCAGCAGCGCAAAAAACAGTTAAAAAATTCATAATTTATTTATTTTTTATATTTCGTTGATGCTACCAAGGAAAAAAGAAGAGTCAAAAAACTGCACCTCGGAGAATAAACGCTTAGAAACACTTTCACCACCCTTATATAAGTTCCAATACTGCCAAACAATGAAAATATAAAAATGTCAAAACACAGTCAACTGGGAAAAACTTCCAACAGTGTAAAAAAAAATTCCACGTCACTTTCGCGGACGGTGTTGAAATTCTGTTGATTTTTTTTTTTTCGTGTTCGAATATCGTTCGAGTCTCGAGATTATATTTTTTCCCAGATACTTTATCAGTCGATGATTATAGCGAGGGTGATCGTATTTTCGTCGATTGTGTCCGCCGACGTAAAAAAAAAAAAAGAAAAAACGAACAACGACGAGTCACCGATTAATTTTGGGCCCATCGATTTTAATTCTGAGAGACGCAGAAGAGGAGAAGAAAGAATGAGGCCAAAAGAGATAAGAGAGGTAAGGATAAGAACCGAGGAAAAATTTAGGCCGTAAGAATATTTTATTGGACGAACAAAAAAGAATAAACGACTACAATTATTGTTTTGACATCGTTGAAAATTATTTCACTAATTTCTAACGATTTAAACATTCGAGCTCTGTTGTAAGACGTATATCACACGAGTGGAGAACGGACATTTGATTGACGCTAGTTTACATATAAATATATATCCATGTGGGAAGAAAATATATCCGACGATATATCAAATATATCGAATACTTGATTGTACTTGATCAGCCATTTACTTTGGTTATATTTGCAATATATTTCCATATATTTAGCGTATATTTGGAAATATATAAAAAATAGATGTGCAGCATATATTTAATTTCCATGGGGATGCATATCGGATTACCATGACCGTGCATTTGACCTTGGATGGATCATCGATGATCGAGGGTCGATTATTCTCATATTGTCAGCAATCGGGGAATGGGGAAGAAGTCTATTTCCAGTCGCAAATTCCACTCTCGGCTTTGTAGCACAAGCCTGGAGCACAGGCAACAATGACCTCATCAAAACCGCCTTCACCACGAGGAACGCACTGGATGAAGTGTTCGCACGTTCCTTTGGCCGGAATATTTCCAGCTGCCTTGCATTCTCCGCTGTGGTTAACCGATGGATTGTTGTCAACCGACGGTTTGTGCTCATTGTCGTGAGATCTGGGGGTCGTCGTTCTGGGGGCCTCCGTTACTTCCTTCGGGGGTGATGAAGGGGCCTGTTCGTTGACTGCCGGTCCACCGCGAAGAACATGGTTCAGGGTCTGGATCAGAGGATACTTCTGACCGCACTGGCCCTTAAAGTCATCGGTCTCGATCGACCATATCATGGCACCACCGACTCCTCTTTTCTTCATGAACTCAGCCTTCTCCTTGATGGATCTGTTTCATAAACAATTTGTTCTCATCACAATCTTGTTTCTACCGAGGAAAACGATTCCACGATTGATTTTCAGGGATCGTGGCTTCGGCTGTTGAGTTGGTTCCCTGACTGTTTCTCTACCCACGTTTTCGGTAATCTACCCATGTACGTTGGAAATGGAAAAATTCCAACCTACGAACGCTAGGTAGACTACCCACAATACCGAAGTTTTTGGGTCTTATGGGTAGTCTACCTAGCGCTCGTTGGTTGGACTTTTTCCATTTCCAACTCACCGAATGAGTAGCGAAATAGTCAGGGTTGAAGTTGGAATTTAGAATTTTAGTTAGTTGATTGGGTAGAAGTTAGAACTTATGAATAATGTCAAAATGGGTAGCCTTTTTTGCCAATTAATGGGTTTAATGGATTTTGGAATATTGCAGGATCCGCTCCATCTAGAATCCTAGGTTGAATATTTTGGGGGTTGAAAGTAGGATTCTCTGACTCACTTGACATTGTCGTAGCCGACCCATTGATTGTCGCGATGAGCGAACGGCACACGTCGTTCCTCGTCGAATTCAACGGTCCATTGTTGAGTCCTTTGCATGTGGCAGATCTCGTTGTAACCGAGCATACCTGGTTCACGCGTGTAAGGACCAGCGGCACCGGGTCCGCGTGTGGCGTCACCGACGGCCGCTGCTTTGGGGTTGGCGAGGGTGAAGGATCTACCGTAGGAAGCGACACCAACGATCAACTTCTCGGGTGGTGCACCTTGATCCAGCCAGTATTGTACGCAAGCATCCTGCGGGAAAAAAAACAATCAACGATTATAATCATCACAGGATTATAGTCCAGAAAGTGAGAAAATTTACTACTTTTTACTCGTCGCCATTTTCTACAAAATTAATACTAAAAAAGAAGTTTTTCTATACTCAAATAGATGCTGAATGATCCCTCTAAAAGGGATTCCCAATCCTTTTATTAACTCCCATAAAAAAAATGGCTGAAGTGAGTCCAACCACCAGAGTTGGCCTTGCCAATCCAGAGTTGGCCTTGCCAGAGCCCTTGAGACGCCCTTCACGATTCCTCTTAAGAATCCACACGTTCCCACAAACGTTTCGGGTGATTTGAAATATACTCACGACGGTCAGTTTTCTGTTGTTTCCTTGGTCGGAGGCGCCAGGATAGAGGGGAGCATTGAGACCAGTGTGGGATTCCCAAGAACCATGAAGGTCGTAGGTCATCAGATTGATGAAGTCAAGGTATTTGGAGACTTGGCGAATGTCGTATGACTGAGAGGCCGAAGATTCGGCAGCTCCGACCGCCGCAGTGAGAAGAAGTCCCTCAGGTTGGAATGCCGCGTGCATCTCCTTGAGAAGGGCGACGAAATTCTGGACATCCTGAGGTGCGCCACCCCTCTGATTCGGATATTCCCAATCAAGATCGAAACCATCGAAATTGTACTTCTTAACGAAGGCAAGGGCGTTCTTGACGAAGTTCGAACGACTCGCTGCATTCGACGCCATTTGAGAGTACTTCGTTGAACCTTCGTTCCAACCTCCGATGGCAATGAGGGTCTTCAAGGACGGATTCTTCTGGCGCAGAGCATTGAAACGACCGAAGGCGTCCTTGCCCCAATTGTCCGCAAGATCCTGCCACGCGTCGAGGACCTTGACATTGTCACCGCTGAGACCAACGAAGGTGTAGATCAAGTGCGTACAAAGATGAGGATCGATTTCCTCGATCGCGAATTTTCCCGCGCCCGGACGATAAACTGCCCAACTTCCGAAGTAGCAAACGACTTTTTCTGTTAAAACGACAAAGAAACTCCCTCAGTTACGATGATTCATTCATTTCTACTGGTTAAAAAAGTTATTTTTATTTTCCGGAACATTTTTGGTCCTGAGATCAAAATTTTTTTTGGAAAACAAAATCATCAAATTTGGAATTGAGATTTGAGCATTGTAAAAAAATGTAGAGAGGAGATTTATTGTGCTTTCGAATTTTTTAAGATGGGATTTAGTCGACAAGAACATTTATATTTTTGGTGGATCTACAAAGATGACGGAAGATTGAGTCTATTTAGGAGTAAAATAAATATTTTGGAATTTTCAATTGAATTTTTATTTTTACTGATAAAATATTGATGACATTTAAAATTTCATTGAGATTTGAAAAAACACAGTTTTTACTTTGGATATATTTTTTTACGAGGCTTGTGTAATTTGAGATACTTTTACTTAAGTAACAATTTGAAATAATTGAATTAAAAAAAATCTGCAATACTTCGCAGCAGGGTTGCGAAATTTTTAATGAAAATCAATGCATTAACCATTACTTTTTTAATGGCTAATGAAATTTAATTGTTAATGGAAATTATTTTCATTAACCATTAACCATTAAAATTTAATGGTTAATGGTTCATGAAAATAATTTCCGTTAACCATTAAATTTTAATGGTTCATGAAAATAATTTCGTTTAACCATTAACCATTGAAATTTAATAAAAATAATTTCCATTAACCATTAAATTTTAATGGTTAATGAAAATAATTTCCATTAACCATTAAATTTTATTGGTTGATGAAAATTGCATGCATTAAAAACAGTAATGCATTATTTGCAACCCTGCTTCGCACACACTTTTCAAGTACAAAATGCAGACTTTTAAAGTTTCAAAGATTTTTAGGTGAATCAAGAAAAGAAGAGTATTGAAATATTAGAGGATCACGCCATAGAGAAAAAAAATGTATGAAATTATTGATGATTTTTCTTTTCTCAAATTGTCGAATTATTATTATTTTTTTTTTTTTATTACTTACTGTCTTCTGCGGCAACAACCGACAGAGCCAAGCAGGCAGCAGCAAAAACGATTAAGGAGCGCATCTGTAACAAAAAACCACAAAATTCGAACCCGTTGAAATTTAAAAAAAATTTGAATGTTTTATGTTTTCCAAATTTGAAAAATCTTTTTTAATTTTTAGAATTTTCCGAATTTTATTAATGTTTAAAATTTGTTTGACACGTTATTTTGCGACGAGTAAAAAAATCCTGATAGATCGTCGCGAGAATCAAACGTAATGTTTTCCGTTACTCTGTTATCGAACGATTGTTCTATACATCTAAAATTTATGGGACAAAACAAACTCGAGATTATTTTCCACGGTCTATATCAGTTGGCGACGATAGTGACAATTTTTAACGATGATTGACCACCGATAGAGGAAAAACACAAGACTGCTCTACCCAAGGATCAAAAAAAGGTGCGAGCGTTTCAATTTCCACGAAGATCGTTTGTTATTATTTTTTCAAGAAGCGCGATCTTCGATTTTTCGCAAAAAGCCTTTTGATAAACCGCTATTATCAAGGTGAATTTTTGTGAGGATATACAATCCATTGCAAGAACGGTTGGGATTGAATTTCGAAAGAATTGCTTCAGGATTCAGATTGGAAAGAATTGCAAATGATCGAAAAAACGATTGCGAACCCTCCAACTTTGGTAATTTTGCAACCATCGATCTGAATTTTTTTACATAAATGCATCGATTGACAATAGTGATTGATATTTAATTTTGGTAGTATCCCTTGATGAGTTGAGTCTCAAAAAATTTGAGAAATCAAGAAAAATGCTTGTAAAGGGTCTGACTTTGGTAATTTTGCAACTATCGATCTGAATTTTTTTGCACAAGCGCATCGATTGACGATAGTGATTGGTATTCAATTTTGAGGGAATCCCTTGAAGGTTTGAGTCTCAGAAAAATTGAGAAATAAAGAAAAGTGCTTTTAAAGGGTCTAACTTTGGTAATTTTGCGAATCACGATTTCTGTCTCACCTTCTCAATGATCGATGTGATCTTTGGGAAATCCGTTCGGAATGTGATTTCTCTGGGGATCGACAACAATATATACAAGTGAAAATACCCGAAATTCGTCATTTTTTTCTTTCCCAAACATCTTCGGAATAATTCCATTCAAGAAAGACAAATAAATTAATCGTTCAAGCGTGGCTGATAACAAATTTCCTGACATCAATTACCATCATTTGTTCAACGATGAATGTATAAATTTAAAAAAGGCTAAAAAAATATGCGTGGGCACACGCGAAACAACTGGGTTAATTAAAATATGCGGTTTACGATGTTTGCTCGCGATTGCGATGATGCGGTCGCCAGCAAATAAATATCGTGTGCGAATAAATTTTTTGAATACATAACGCATCGCCTGACGTGTAATGTGCAAATGGCGTTAATCGCATTGCTTAATTTTTCATCGCAGTCGTTGAGAGTTTCGAAAAAAATGCGAAGGCTCCTTGCGCTGCAAATTTACGGCCTCAAATTTTATTGAGGTCAGAACATCTGGTAAAATCAATAATAAATTTGCCCGAATAAATTAAGCATCTTGTTGCGAATTTTTGAAAAATCTTGCAAATTTAATATTTGCAAAATGCTTCCTTATTTTTTTTAGGGGTTGCAATGTTTTAAAATTTCGAAAATGCATTTTTTTTATTTTTTATCTGATAGTGGAATGTGTCTAGAATATTTTCCCAAAGTTTCAAGTCAATCGGAGTAAAAGTCGAGAAACTATATCGCTTTTTTCTTCTAAAAACACTATTTTTGAAGTCTGTGGACACGATTTCTCAAAAATTGCACCGGACTTATTGAATTTTTTCACATAAGTGTGCAAAATCGATTCAGTTCACTAATCAATTCTATTTTGAATAAGTTCAAAATAGAATTGATTAGTGATTGAACGGAGGTTTTTTTCTTATTTGTAACAAAAATTGTACTTTTTCGCACACAACTCTGCTAAAAATTCAAATATCAATTTTTTTGAGGAGTCTCTGCAAACCAAGTTGCACCCGCTGAATTTTCCAAATTTTCCCATGAAAATTTTATAAAATATTGTTTAAATGTTACTCGCTTATATGCATAAAATTTTGAATAAAATCATATATTTATTATATTTTAAAAAATAGAGAAAATATGCTTTAATCTTTGAAAGTCATGTGACCCTCTTAACTTACAAAGCTTCCTTTGTAAGCGAGGATTTTTCTCAATTTTTAATTTCCCGATGCTATCGAACAATTACTTATTTGGTTGTATTTTGATTTCACTGCTTTCCAAAAAATTGGAAACACTCGCCCCGATTCCGCTAACTTCCGATTCTACCAGTTTTTTGTTAACTGTTTTTCACATGAAAAACTTGTGAAGGAGAGTAAAAGCTTCAATTTCGTTTTTAAAAAAATTTCGTACGATTTTTTTTCCCATAAATATTCAATTTTTCGCAAAAAAAAGACCATATTTATAAAATGTAGCGTAACTCTAAAACTATTTGGTTTTTGTGAAATGACTAAGATGGTAAAAAGTTGCATACAATTATTCTGGATTCAAAGTAATTTTTTCAGAATTTTTTTCAAATTTTTTTGAAAACATTTTTTCCTGACAATAAGATATTTTTTTATCGTAAACAATCGGGTTTCCTACCTTATCTACACAGCTTTTTCATAGTAAAACCTCATCTACATGGCTCTTTTATCAGAAAACCCGTGTAGATGAGGTAAGAGGTCCGATTGTTTAAGATCAAAAAAATATCTCGTCAACAGAAAACATTTTAGAAACAAAATGATGAAAAAAAATTCTGAAAAATTTCATTGAATCCAGAATAATTGTATGCAACATTTTACCCTCTTAGTGATTTTACTAAAACCCAGTAGTTTTAGAGTTACGCTTCATTTTATAAATATGATCGTTTTTTGCGAAACTTTTTAAAAAACGAAATTGAAGCTTATACTCTCCCTCACAAGTTTTTCATGCGAAAAAAAGTTTTTAAAAATTTTCATGGATCGTGCGCTAAAATTTCAACGCCAAAAGGGAGTCAAAAATTTCAAAGGACGTACCTGGTTAAAAAAAAATAGTAAAAAAATTTTGAAAAAAGCAAAATGAAGCTGAGTATGTTCCTTTTAAAACGCCGCTCGTTGAATTGAAATATCTTCATTTTTAAAAGAGCAGTAATTATTTGTGAAGCAAAAAAACGATAGCTTCAGAGTTCACAAACATTTTTTTGGAATTATCAAAGATTCGCTAAATCTAATTTTGTTAAATAACAATTATTAAGACCTCTCAAGCTACTGTTCTTTAGTTTAGTTCAAAATTAAATTGAGTAAAAAATATGAGCTCAATTACTACGAAATTACAAAAATTACAGCGACCTCAAGCATTTTTGAAAAATGTAATCATTTTATAAAGTCTTAAAACTTAATGATTCTGTAAATAATTCTCAAAAAAATGATAAACTTTAAAGTCTTGGAAAACATTTTTTTTAGCCTCACTCTCAAGCAATCACTTTCAAATTGTTTAATTTCTCATTTAATTTATTTTGCAGGAATAAAATAATCTTTAGATTCTCCAATAAAAATTCCAAGTGATTTATCGTTTCATCGCATTTTAATGATAGTTCGAATTTTTTGTATGATCTCAAATAATGCAAAGATATTTTTAAAAGCGATTGTTCCTAAATGAATCGCAACTATTTTTCTTTTACAATTTTGTGATTTATCACATCACTTTAAATTAGTTCTACGGAATAATATATTTTTTATCCATATCCGATTTAATCGATATTTATTTTATCAAAATATGTATAAGGCACGACTGAATCGATTAAATATAAATAACGAGGATGATTTGATGCGAGAACATTCCCTTTGTGCTTCTTATCTGTGCCGACAGATAACAATCATAATTTGCTATTTTTTATATTTTCTCCTGATGACAAACACGCACGTGTGTCTTATCTGAAGACATGCTCTGTACGTCAACGTATTTGTGAACTCTCAAATATTATTGATAAGCCATTGGAAATTTATATATTATTTTATATTTGCCATTTATTTAATATTTTTCAAATTTATTTTTTTACCCATAAATATAATATACGCGAATACTATTTTATTTTTGTGCAAGTAGGAAGAATATCAATGATATATTTTAACGGCAATGGAAAATACACAAACGGCGAAAAGTTTCCGGACAAAACTTCAAAAAAGGTCTGGAACGTTTTTTTATGCCATTTCGCCGGAAGTCAACGTAAACTAATTTAACAAACTGCATTTTAAAGGGGAAGAATTCGGCCTCGTTTCCTATTTTTTAAATTATTTTTGCAATTTCTTTTTAGATTGGGACTCTATTTTGAAAACAACAGTTTTTTGCATCTTTTTTCCTTCTCTACGGGTGCACCCATTTTCTAGAGAAATTTTGTTTCATACATTTTTACGATGGGATTCGTAAAGGGGAAAGTTTGAGCTTCCATTTTTTTTTTTACTTTGAGCGTTTTTTTTTTCAAAGTTATTTCGTTTTTTGTTGAAAAAGAGAAAGTTTGAAAAATCCCGGATAACACGAAAACAAAGAGGATTCATGAAAAACTTCAGGACAGAAAAAAGTTTCGTCTGTTTTTATTAAGCTCAGAGGAATTTTTCCAGATTTTTTTTCAACATTTTTTTTTCTCACGTTGAGAGTGAACAAAAAATTTGGGAAAAAAATTTGAAAAAAAATTCCAATGTGTTGAAAATCGTACAATAAGGTATTTCCCCCTCTTGAAATTTTATTAATAATCCCATAGTTCCCGAGTTATGGTAATTAAATTATCTGAGATCCGACTCAGAAAATGAGAAAAATAAAATTTTGAAAAAAATTTTGAAAAAATTCCTCTGAACTCAGCAAAAACAGACGCAACTTTTTGCTATCCTGAAGTTCTTCATGAATGCTCTTTGTTTTCGTGTTATACGGGATTTTTCAAATTTTCTCTCTTTTTATAAAAAACAGAATAATTTTTTTAAAAAAAATCGTTCACAGTTTTAAAAAAAAGGAAATTGAAGCTCAAATTTTCCTTTTTTCGAATTTAAAAAATTACCTCTCGAAGATGGGTGCACATGAAGAGAGGCAAAAAGGCGAAAAAACAATCGTTTTCAAAATAGAGTCCAAATCTAAAAACGAATTATAATGTATTATAACATAAATTTTCTGCAATAAATTTAATTTAATTTATAATTAATTTAATTTAATTTCTGTACAATCGAGATTAAATTAATTGAAGCATGAAATTGCGGAAGGCAAAGATTCGAACTTTCTTCCATTTTCCGAGTTTCTACACTCACAATTTTGAATATTGTACGCTATGAATTTTTTTTTCCCTGGGAAGAAACAAATTTTGGAAAATGTATTTCAAACCATCACTCTCATGGAATTCTCTCATACGACTTTGTTTTGGTTAATAAAAAAAAGAACTTTTTTTCTTTTTCACAATTTTGTAGATTCGAAAGCACTCGTTTTTACATTGAAAACGATCAGACACTGCAACTTCATTGAAAAAAAAACTTGCCTTCTCTGCACCGTTCCAAGCGAATAGAATATTTTTCAAAATGACGAATAATTTCCAACTTTATCAACTATCGTGTCAGGTGAAATGTATCCAACAACTGCATAATGTCATCGGTATATCATAGCTTCTTATATACTTCCACCGTTGACGAGTAAGTTTTTCCCTGATAATAATTATTTATCAGAGAAAAACTTTGACATTTTTACAGGGAAAATCGTGCTTTAATCGTAATTTCCTTATCAATGTGTTTGCGATGATATCCAGGCCAATCTAGGCCAACGCCCAATTCTCAATAAAATCCTTCCTGGACTTGAAATAGTGTGTTTATCGCTAATAACGTAATAATGCGATTATTCCATTATCAATCGCAAGTGCTCAGACAAAGTGACTCGATTTTCCATCGAGCACGATGCACAAACAATCATGAATCATGGTCTGAAAATATAGCGACAAATTTTTCATGCCAAAAAGGATTAACAATGTTTCGCAGCATCGACAAATTATTTCTAGAATAAAAATTCTGTAGTTAAAGTCACATTAAATTAAATAAGAATTAACGTTAAAAGCTGATGCAGAATTTTTTCAATTTTTTTTTCGAGATGGTAAAAGAAATTGAGAAAATTATAGACCCAAACTTGCTGGGAATGACTTTTTCCAGTTTGGATTGTAAATTTGGGTTTTTGAACAATAATAAAAAATAATATATCAGGCGTCACAGGCAATTTGTACCAAATTTTGATGAAATCGTTCAAGGTTCAGTTGAGAATTATTTTAAAAAATTATCGAAAAACGTTTATTACATAATTTTGTATTCTCTGTTTGTATTTAATTCAGAGAAACATTCGCACGTATTTGCATAATTAACAAAAATATATGTCTGCTATATATTTGCTTTGACATCATGAGTCATCGAAAAAATCATAATTTGCAAAATTTCTCTTCATTCGAGCTCTGTAACATTTTGATTAACATTTTCCCAGTTCTTAATGACGGAAAAGTCAAAGGGATTGTCAAACGAACTCGCAAAAATTGAAAAAAGTATTTGTGAGGTCAATGGAAATCCGGAAAGAATGACCGATGAAGTTGCAAAAATTTCACGCTCCACATCAAGCATATGTTCTTGTATCTTCTCCGTGCAAACAAAAAAAGCGATTCGATCATGCGGATATAAAGAAAACGGTGACTGTGAAGGTCATGATTCGTCCTCGAGATATTTCTTTGCATTACCGAATTTTCGCGAAATTGCTCGACATTGAAGAATTTCTTCTTATCGAATTGTCGAATAACTTCCTAGTGCGATACGATTACGGAAGAGGCGCGGTACGTTAGATTTCCGGAATTTCACGCTCTCGCATATTGTGAGGAATTATCAGCAATGATAATTCCTCATAAAACCGATAAACAATGGTATTTAAATTCTTATAAACCATCGTGAAGATTTTCTTCTTTATTGTGTCCTCTTCGCTCCATCGCTTCCTCTCCCTCTCCTCTTTATCTATCTTCAGAGAAGTGGTATTAAAAATAATTGCTCGTTGAAATTAGAATTTCCGTGTTGCTGCATATGCATTGTGTCGTCTCAGAGCCATCTTCCGCACTCTTCTCCAATACGTTTTAGTGTTAGGATCGAGTTGCTCGAGGGGAGGCGCAGGTCCTGTTCGGATAGTCCAGAGCCAATCGGGATACTCAGAATCGGGCTTCAGCTTTACATCTTCACCTAGAAGTGGACGGTGTTAAAAGCGAACATTGTTCAATAATCGGTTATTTCAAAAACCCACCATTGTAAATCGATGATTAAAAAACATGGGAACATTGATTGCCTAATTCTCACCCTCTTTGAAGATGTTTGAGCCGCAGCAATAATTGATCAGCTTGTTGACGTCTGTCTCGACCGGCAATAGTTTCTTTTCAACGCCGATCGAGCCTTTCTTCTTTTTCATTTTTCCCAAGCCAGCACCTGAAACACAACAAAGAGATGAGATTTTTAAATGTCGCACGACGTTCATAAATCTGTGGTGCGAAAGAAGATGATAAAGCGAGCCAAAAAAAAATCGAAAAATGTATTTTCAGAGAAAGCTTGCAAGGAATCTTGTGCTTAGCAAGAATTTTCTCTAACAGAGAAGAAATATATTCTTTATGTAGAAATCTGTTCCATCTTGACCCGACTGGATCACGGATTTTACCTTAAATCGCAGATTTCGAAAGAAAAAAGTATTCGATGAAACAAGAGTCGTAATTCAGGAATTTGAAACATCAAATGGGGATTTATTGTTGCTACAGCTATTTTTGTAAACACGTCTTCGTAACAAAACTCGTTTTTTATATTTCAAATTTCCCGCGCACCACACGACTGTAGCGCCAAATTCTCTAGATTTTTTTGCGTCTGTTGGGCGAACTGATTATCCGCCGCTTATTTTCTAACCTAAAATCTACGCAAAAACTTGCAGTTATTTAGCTTCAAAGCGAATAATATATCGTTACCTGGCGATAACATTCCATTAACGGGCACTGCACAATACTTCGGCATAATGTTGACTTTTGGAAGCCGAAGCAAACGTAAAACAGCAACGAGACTCATTTTTCAGATTGCCGCTGCCAGTCGTTGCTCCTTCGTAGCAGAAGACTAGTATTGAAAAAAACAACATGGCGCGTGCCTAGTAACTTTTTTCTCAACCTCTAACCTCTAACAATACGTATATATATATATTTATTACATGCACAGTGAAGCTGAAGGATTCACCATAGTTGTCCTTAGTAAATCGTTCAGCTTCACCGTGCGCCCGAGGTATGTGTAAAAAATGTTTATATCGCGTATGTACCAGCCGGTACAACTCGATGACAGGTATTGTACATAATAATATTAATAATATACATATATATTAAAATGTCAAAAATGTGCATGATCCCATTTCTTCCTTATTATTATTCGTCTCGCACAACGCCAGAAATCGTCGTGATATCGCGCAGTGACAAACAAAATAAAATCAAAACTCAATGTTGAGAGGGTGGAATTTCGCTCGAGGAATATACAGTCCGTGTATTGATATATTTTTTTTAATAATTCGATGAAACGCAAACACAGCTCGAGCGCGAAGCACAATTTCTTCTCGATTTCGGTTTCGATGATTGTTTTTTATTTTTGGCTTGTTATGTGATGCCAATAAGTAATAATACGAAGTCACAGGTTAGTGATTTTCGTTTGTTGATTTTTTTTTAAAACAATATTTTGGAGCTCCTGAACAATCAACAGCGAAATAGCACAAGATTCAATCGCTAGCAATGTTTTTTTTTTCATCTTAGCTTTTTGTCTGTTTCGAACCCTCGAATAATCCTTAAGTTCTGTTTTTCCTCAAATCATCATGAAAATAATGTTACGAAGTCCAAGTCTTAACAGTCTCTCCATAATCTCAAAAGCAATCAAATTGTTTATTGCATTTTTTATTTACTTTTTTTTATAATAACGCAACTAGCGTATAGCATTTTTGAATTTCGTTTGCTACAACGTTCCGATATTCGCAGGGAAGAAAATTGGCATTTAACGTGCGTGGAAAGTCGGCAACTGTACACACGGAGGCAGATCAAGAGGATAATAAATTCTTCACGATTGCACCGGCTTTGCCCATTTTACCGGGTGCTCCGGTTCCTTCGAAACTCACAAAAAGATCTTTCAATTCTTCCAAGTAATCAGAATGATAATTTGTTTTTCGATCAATTATGATTTTGCACGAGATTCAATAGCGATAATTGTTTCAACAATTTACACATTCCGTCTCTATAAGCTACATTAATTAAACAAATTCAAATGTCTTTAATCAGAGCTTGAGCAAAGCCTGAAATTGCTTCACAAAGCTTCCTTTATGAGGAGACAAGAAATTTCAAATTTTCAGAATTTTCTTCTGTGAATTAACGTTAATTTTTTGTTTCTTCGTATTCTTCATATTCTGTCCCTATAAACTACTTCATTAAACAAATACAAATGTCTTTAAGCAAAGCCTAAACAAAGCCGAAAATTGCTTCACAAAGCTTCCTTTATGAAGAGAGTAGAAATTTCAAATTTTCAGAATTTTCTTCTGTGAATTAACGTTAATTTTTCGTTTCTTCATATTTTTGTAGCTCATCGGGTTCGACGTTCAACTTCGAGGATGCCGAAGTCGGGGGTTGCGACGTCGTCGCACTGCAACAGGCTGGAGAAGGTAGAACAGTGGTGGCGACACGAACTAATCTCGAGCGTGAAAAGAATCCCGACCGGATATGCCTCGATCGAAGGGGCCTAACGTGTTTTCCGGAAATAACGAACGAACCAAAATTGCGTCTAATGTCGCTCCAACACAATCTCATCTCGCGAATCGAGGGTGATAACTTTGCTCAATTAACGAAATTAGTATTTCTCGATTTGTACGATAATCAGATTGAGAAGATATGCGATCTCGGCACACTGGAGAATCTGCGTGTTCTGCTCGTTGGAAAGAATAGGATTAAAAAAATTGAGGGTATGAAGCCTCTGACGAAATTGGAGGTTCTCGATCTTCACGGCAATCAGATTGTACAAATATCCGGATTGGAGGAACTCGAGTCCCTCAAGGTTCTCAATCTCGCTGGGAACAATGTCAAGACAGTTGGTTTCAATGATTTTCACGGTTTGAGATCACTGAGAGAGCTCAATTTGAAACGCAACAAGATAAAAAAGTTACTCGGCTTTGGTGAGACACCGCAGCTCCAGAAACTCTACCTCAGCAACAATGATATTCAAAAGTGAGTAGGAATTATTTTCGATCCAATTTACTGAGAACCAGAGATCGGCAGTAATTTTATTTTCAGGCGCATTTTCGGAAAATATCAATTTTTTTTTAATTAATAATTTTGTATTCGAAATTTTTAATTAACCGACAATGGTTAATGGAAAAAAATAAATTTCCAATTACCCAAATAATGGGCAATTAGTCGAACAATAATTTAAATTACTCAGAAAAAATTAAAAATTGGCTTGAAAATATTTCCAATTATCCGGACAATTGGTAATTGGTAAAAAAACAATATCAATTAATAAAAAAATGGGTAATTGATATGAAAATATTTTCAAATTTTCAGAAAAAAATTAATTTATAGAAAATGGGAGTGATTAGAGATATATAGAGGTATATAGAGATATACAGAGATATACAAATATATTGAGATATATAGAGTATAGAGATATAACATATAGAAAATATATATGGGGCGTTCCACACCAAACCGGACACCATTTAGCTTGTGCATCTCCGATTTTTTTCAAACTTTTTTATGTTTTAGTATTGGTTGAAAGAGATCTTCATGATTTTTTCCAATTTTTTTTGTCGAGGCATTTTCAAGATATCGATTTTTCAAAAATTAGGCTACTTTTTTTTTCAAACGCCCATAACTTTGCGAAAAATGGGCCAAGTAGGACGTTTTTGTCAATTTTTTTTTTGACCGTACTTTTCATAAAAAATATTGAAAAAAAATTTCAAACCGTATTTCTATAAGATTTTTAAGTTTTAAACATAAATTGTTGATTTACAAAAAACACATACGGCTCGATTTTCTTAAACTTTTTTTGTGAAAAACTGTCACTTATTTCACAACTTTTATGCTGAATAATGGTAATGGAATAACGATTTTTCAATTTCCATATTTTAGTTATCTGTGTTGGAAATAAATATTTATCTTTTTTAAATGAAATAGATATATCTCAATCATTAAATGAACGATGACCGTTAATTTTTATTTGAATATACCACAATATATGATCACCGCATTAATTGCTATTTGATTATTTTTGAAATACGGTTTGAAATTTTTTTAAAAATATTTTTTATAAAAAGTACGTTCAAAAACAAAAATTTTGAAAAAGAAACGTCCCATTTGGCCCATTTTTCGCGACGTTGTGGACGTTTACAAAAAAAAAGAAACATATTTTTTGAAAAATCTATATCTTGAAAACGGATCGATAAAAAAAATTGAAAAAAATCATAGAGGCCTCTTTCAAACAAAATACTAAAACATAAAAATTTTTGAAAAATATCGGAGATGCAAAAGCTAAATGGTGTCCGGTTTGGTGTAGAATGCCCCATATGTATCTCTACATACATCTGCGTACCTCTATATATCTCTGTATATCTTTAATCACTCCTATTTTTTCAAAAACACATTCTCAATAAATTATTAATCTTTTCCTGGAAAATTGATATTATTTTCCGACCAATTACCAATTATTCGGGTAATTGAGAATATCTTCAAACGAATTGTCCATTGTTCTGATAAATTGATATTATTTTCTTACCAATTACCGATTATTCGGGTAATTGAAAATATTTTCAGACCAATTACCCATTTCCTGATTAATTGATATTATTTTTTTACCAATTACCGATTATTTGGATAATTGAAAATACGATTTCGGATAATTTCAATTTTTCCATAAATTGGCATTTTATCTTTTCAAATTATCAATTTTCCATCAAAAGACAAATGGAAAAACGTATTTTTTTTTGTCAATCCCTGCTGAGAACATTTAGCACGATGAACAGCAGTTTTCGCTCTATATTTCTGGCTGTCCTACAAAGAAAGCCTCATTTTCTATTTTAAATTCATAAAAACAAACACAATCCATTTTGCATTTCAGAATTGAGGACATGGGAAGTTTGGCAAAAGCTCTTCAGATAAAAGAGGTATCGATAGACGGAAATCCGGTTACTCTGAATGCCGATTGCGTCTCATTCCTCGTGTCGTATTTGCCAAATCTTCAAGTACTATCGTCGATGCAGGTGAACGAGCAAGTTCGACGTGCTGCAATGGCCTGGCGCACGACGAAGGAACAATCGAATTCGGCATTTCTCGATCTGAGTACACAAGTATGCGTGAACGTGAGACGCGAGGAGGTCATAACCAACGCCAAGACAAATTGGGAGTTATTGAGATCACAGACGAAATGTTTTTCCGGCAATGGTACGAGCAGGAGCAACGGTATCAAGAGCGAACGTATGAGAGGTTTGAATTTGCAAAATTTCAACAAATTCGAGACGGTGAAACTGCGAAGTTTGAGCGAAACGAAGTCAAAGGGTTTCGGCAGTCTGACCTCGATAAACGAGAACGTCGAGGCGCGCAAAATTCAATTCAAAAAACGAAGCAACTCGAGCGACGCTCTGTTCAGATTGGAAAATACGAACAGAGCGAACGCTCTGAATTTCAAGCTGCCGCCGATTCTTCTGCCGATAATAAATAATCTGACGAACACGAGAATAAATGATAACGCGAGATGTCCGAGGATCAACGGTGGACCAATTGACAGCGCGGAAACAACGACTGACAGCGAGATCGAAAGTTCCGAGAGTCACGAGAGCCTCAAGAGTGGATTGAGAAATCATCTGTTAAAGGGAAATAAAAATATCGCCGCATCGATCGACAGTGAGAAAGATGATTCGTACAATTTTTGCAGCAACATGGTTGGACCGTCTCTCGCACTTTTCAAGAGACTCGATGCTGACGACAATCGCATGGATAAAAATTCAAGATCCTTTTTGTCACAGGACTCTTTCAGCAACGATAAAACAGGTTCGAGCTTGTTTCAGGATGCGAAAAATTTTTATACCCTCAATTGTGGCAACGAGGCCACGATGAAATGTGGAAATTACGGTAAAATGGATTTTCAACTATCCAGCTTCAATAACAATAGCGTTGACAGCAACAAATCCGGATTCGGCGATTCGAGCGGCTCGTCGACCACCAAAGCCGACGATTACGACGATTCCGAGGACGACAAAACGCGCATCAAGAGTGCGCAAATTAAAAAAATGGTTCATTACAAGAGCAACAGAGCGGCGACGGCTAGAGCAAAACACAGAGCCGTCGCGGCGCCGACGCCTCCACCCCAGCCAAATCCACCCAAGGAAAAGGAGCAAGGTGGAGAAAACAATAATTGCGTGAATTTGAATTTGCCCTTATCACTTTTCTTCTGCTATTCGAAAAACTTCCTTTACGCGCAAAACGCGCGCAGGATTCGCTTAAAAAAGAACTGAGGAATATAAAATTGAGAATTAGCAGCTATCGAGCTCAATTTTTTAGCCACAATTTTTTCAAATTTTTTTTTTTTTACATTTAAGATACTAGTCCACTTTAGAGGGCCAAAAAAAGCAATTTAAAAAAAAATCTTTGCTCCTTTATCAGATATGACTATGAAACTGTTTTGACAACATTGTTCCATCCTTCGAAAGTACAAAACAAAAATTTATTTTTTATTTTCATTGTTTGAATTATTCAGAGAAGGCGCCAAAGCCGAAAATGTCTTTTCCCATGGCCGACAGTTAATCTCAGGATTGTAAAGTCTAAAACAACAAAATAAAAAAGCATTTTAAAGAGGAAGGTTTCTCACACAACAATTAACCACTGTTGATTAAAAATCGATTTTTAAAAAAATATGGCGGTTGATTGAAATAAATTGTGACAAATTGAAGGGTTCATTGTCATTTCAAACATGCGCCATTTTTTTTAAATCAATTTTTCATTAACGGTGGTAAATTGTTGTGTAAGAAACCTTCCTCTTTAAAATGCTTTTTTATTTTTTGCTTCCACATAAAGGAAGCACATAAAGGAAGGAAAACATCGTGTTCAGATTTTATCGACTTTTTTCGTTTTTGCCAGAATGGCGTAAGCGCTCTAACCTCTGCAATTTTCAAGATATTGCACTCAAACTTTGTACAAAATTAGTATAGCTATTGAGGTTGTTTGGTATTGCATTTGGTGAAAATCCATCGAGGGATTAAAATTATATGAAATTTTGAAGTTTTTGAAAAATAGCCTAAACGCTCTAACTTGTGTAATTTTTAAGATATTGTACTGAAACTTTGCACAGAGCTAATATAGCTATCGAGGTTGTTCGCTATTAAATTTGGCAAAAATCCATCGAAGGATTAAAATTTTTTTGAAATTGTTAATTTTTTGAAAAATAGCGTAAACGCTCTGACTTGTGCAATTTTTAAAATATTGCACTGAAACTTTACACAGAGCTAATATAGCTATCGAGGATATTCGTTATTAAATTTGGCGAAAATCGATCGAATGATTAAATATTTATCAAATTTTTAATTTTTATAAAAGAAGCGTAAACGCTGTAACTTTTGAAATTTTTTAGATATTGCAATGGAATTTTGTGAAGAGCCAGTATAGCTATCAATGTTATTCGCTATCAAATTTGGCGTAAATCGATCGAATTTGCACATTGATTATTAATATTTTTCAATAGTTAACAAAGCTTCCTTTATGAGGAAGCCAAATTTGTTGTGTGTTAAAGGAAGCTATGTGAACTATGGATAAAGATGAGGAAGCAATGTGCAAATTGCAATTTGCAGGGTTTTTGTTTCAGATCCGCCAATTCTAACATTAAATGTCGGCGATGGGAAAAGACATTTTCGATTTTGACGCCTTCTATAAATTATTCGAACAATGAAAATCAAAAATACATTTTTGTTTTGTACTTTCAAAGGATGGAACAATGTTGCAATAACAGTTTCATAGTCGCATCTGATAAAGGAGCTGAGAATTTTTTTTTAAATTGCTTTCGTTGACCTTCTGAAGTAGACTACCTTAATAAATACTAAATTCAATAAGAATTTGAAAACGATAAAAATAAAATTCTTCCTTTTTACTCATTTTTGGACGACTTTTAGGAAATTTCAAGATAGCGAAATTTCAAGCTTTCTTTAATATTGGTTGACCGATTCAAAAGTTGACCAAACTTTAAAAAATCGCTGGTCAAACTTTAAGAATCTGCGAAAAATCGAAAAACAAAAGCAAGGGTAAAAATATTGCCACTATAATTGTGCGATGTTGGTTTTGCAGGTGGCGATTATCTGGTTGAAATAGTCGGACGTTGTCTCAACGTTTACGGTCAAGGAGCATTGCGTTTTATCGATCGTCCTTGGGATCCAACGAAAGCGAGCGACGTTAACATCGTAAAATTCAATTACGTTCAATTCAACGGAATCGCCACGATACTGAGCAAGCTCAAATGTCGTTTTCCAAACGCCGAACATTTCATATTCAAGGAAACGAACATAAGTCACCTTGGGCAAATAAATGCTCTCGCCGAGGTGCAAGGATTGACGAGCATACAGATTGAACAAGAGGGTAATCCCATCATTTCGAAAGACTGGAGAACTTATACGATTTTTCGATTGGCCCATTGGGGCTTGAAAGTGATCAATGGCAGAGAGGTGAGAAGATTCGTCACTCCTCGGGCTGTAGACATTGGGGTGATTTTTTTCGATTTTTTTTATTTCTTTCACCCGCCACCCGAAATTTTGTTGCATATGTCTGAAAGAAAGTTCCCTGAAAGTTACAGCCCTTAATATTAATATTAAGTACTTTCCCTTCGCGTGATAAGTTTTTCCATCTAAAATAAACGCAAATCAAAAACTGTTTTCTTTAAAATTTTACCATTACGCGGTTTTGTGTGCTATTGTATTGATTTTGGTCGCAATTTACGCAGAATTGAACGACCTTTGAAACTGTCCTCAACAGCGTAAGTGTAACTTACACTGGTGATGCTACGAGGTCACTAAAGTTGATTTTTACCCAGATTCTCGTTTTTTCGCTGTTATCTCCGAAATGATTAACTTTGCCGAAAAAATGTAAAGGAAAATTTTTCTGAAAATTTAATTTCCTACAAAAAAGGTCGTTTAGACCTAAGTGCTGAAATTAATATTTCTTGAGATATTGAACCTTAACTTATTTGTGATATGAATTTTTTTTATGGATTATCGAACCAAAAGTTTCAAATTGTTGATATTGTTGAAATTGTTGATGTAGATGGAAAAATTTATCACGCGAAGGAAAAGTACTTAATATTAATATTAAGGGCTGTAACTTTCAGGCAATTTTTTTTCAGACATATACAACAAAATTTCGGGTGGAAAGTGGAAGAAATGAAAAAAGTAAAAAACAAAATCGCCCTAGTATACATCCATTTTGACAAATTTATGCTGATAAAAGAAAAAAAAATCATCGTTACAGATTACGGAGAGGGACATCGAGTTGGCGAATGAGGAATATTCTGGTCTCACTGACATTGTCATGTGGTCACTGCCAGAATCACTTTTGCAGCCTTTACTGCAGAGGCTTCATTTGGAAAAGGCGCAAAAGCTCAACGGGGAACAAATTACTGCCAAACAATTTTTATTCAACAGCGATCCGGCATTGAGAAACGTCGTTGCCAAGGAAGCTCTGCAGTTGCGAAGAGGAAACGTCACGCAGGTAAAGCTTAGAAAAATAAAAAATAATTCCCAAACTAAAAACTTGCAAGTAGCTTCCATTTTTTCATCAGTCTCGAAGTCTTCTTTATGAGAAATCTTTGGCTACGAAAGAAGCTCTGAAAACTGTGGAAAAAGATGATGCAAATATCTAATTTCCAGCATTTTTTGCATTCATTCATTAATTTCAATAAATGCTTTGAAGCAATTTTTTCGTAGTAGAAAAAAAAAGATTTCGTGGTAATTGAAAACTCACTCGCATTACTTGATTTTATGACTTTCAAGGAGGATCTGATATCTCGTCACAAGGGGAAAGTCCATTTGTCAAGTATGATCGATCAAACGATCGACGCCGTACAAAAGCTTCAGATACTCGATAAGGAATGGCCAAATATTCTTCGCGAAATAATTCGCGATACGCTGAACGACTACAGACAAATGGATGTGTACATGAAACGCTGCGGTAAAGTACTGGAGAATGACAAATAAAAAAAAAAGTACGATCGAGTCTACAGTTCTGTGCAATATATAACGCGAATACGCGGTTAATGTTTTTACACTGAGAGAGAAGGTGAGAAAAGAGAAGTGCCGTTAATGCAATTTGTTACATTATAATGATTCATACGATTTGAAGAGTACAGTATAATAAAAAATAATATGTCACGTTATCGACAAGGCTTTGACTATAATTTATATATTTACAGCTTCTAAAACAAGTGTTATGGCGGTTAAAATTTTTTTAAAAATATTATTTGATAACTTTTACTTTATGCCGATTATCGATTCAACGCTGAACGATATTGGCGATTTTTTAGTCGTCGTCAGGGTCAAACGTTCGTCATCTCTTTCCGTGGAATTATCGTGACAATTTGTTCCGTTGAAAATGAGGTCGTTAAAATTTTCATTATTCCTTGTATCCTCAGGAATGCAAGTGAACCACGGAATTCCCGAATATCCGCTTGGATAAAAGGCGGGCAGATCCATCGAAGATCTTTCGGGACTTTGGTTCAAGTCCGTCTCGATTCTCGACATCGAACCGGCGAGTAGATGTGCGCTTGGAATCACTGAAACGAAAAATCATTGGCCTATTTAACAAAATTCTATACGGTCAGATTTTTCACGAAGAATCTGCCCGTGGATAGGGTTACCATATCTCAGGATTTGTCCTGAGATTTCAGAATTTTTAAGGTACTGACAGGATTGCGGCCGGATTTCGGAAATCTCAGGATTTTTCGATTTTTAATCAAATACAGTATATTTTTCAGATTTTTTTATTAGAAAGTTCAAATCAACAAAAACAAAAACATAATCTTCTTTGGATAGTATCATAAATCAACGTAATTAACATCAACATAATATAAAAACAAAATCTAATTTACCCTCTTTGGTTTTTAAAATGAACTTTTATTGGTACTATAGTCTACTTTAGAAGGCCAAAAAAGCAATTTTTAAAGATTTTTTTTTCTCAGCGCCTTCATCAGATATGACTATAAAACTGTTATTACAATATTATCTCATCCTTCGAAAGTACGAAACAAAAATTTATTTTCTATTTCGATTCTTTAATCTCAGTATTGGCAAGTCTGAAACAAAAAAATAAAAAAGCATTTCAAAGAGGAAGGTTTCTTAGACAACAATTAACCACCGTTAATGAAAAATCGATTGACAAAAAGAATGGCGGATGTTTGAAGTAAATTGCGAAAAATTAAATTTTTATTCTAATTTCAAACATCCGCAATTTTTTTTAAATCGATTTTTCATTAACGGTGGTTAATTGTTTTGTAAGAAACCTTCCTCTTTAAAATGGTTTTTTATTTTTTTGTTTCAGACTTGCCAATCTGGAGATTAACTGTCGGTCATGGGAAAACACATTTTCGACTTTGGCTCCTTCTATAAATTGTTCAAAGAATCGAAATAAAAAATAAAATTTTTTTGCACTTTCGACGGATGAAACAATGTTGTAATAACAGTTTTATAGTCATATCTGATAAAGGAGCTGAGAAAAAATCTTAAAAAATTACTTTTATTTGCCCTTTAAAGTAGACTAGTACCTTAAATGAATTGCGGAAATAATCAATACTTTCATTAATCTGTGAAACTAATCGGTTTTATCATGTTTGCTTTGCGCAATTACGTTCGCGACAAAATCTCAGGACATTTCTATGGAAATCAGGCTTTATGTCAGGACTTTTCAATTTTCCATCTGGTAACCCTACCCGTGGATTGTATTTTTCTAATAAAGGCAGTTATTCCTAATAAAGGAAATCAGGAAGCTGTGTATAGATTTCAATTGTCACGATTTTTTTATCGGCAAAACTTTCAAAATTTCGTAAACTCCAAATTCCATCAATGAATCTTTGCAAATTCAATATCAACGCTTCTTGCGATTATTCAAATTTGCACACAAAATAAAGTTGCTGCAAAATTATAAAATTTAAAGTATTTAAATCATTTTTTGAAACGTTCAATGTTTAAAAAAAATCTTAACTCCTTCAGCCATTATTTTGAAATTAAACTGTTGGAAGATTGTCCTAAAATTTCATATTAATGATCTTTGTCGTGTAGTTGATTTCTGCAAAAAAAAAATTCAAGCTGGGTTACGCACAATTACGAGAGTTAGAGCATCCACAGAAATTTTGCGAAAGAAATTTTACAAGGCCAAAAAAAAGCAAATCTTTAAGATTTTTTTCTCAGCTCCTTTATCAGATAAGGCTATACAACTATTTATACAACATTGTTTCATTCTTCGAAAGTACAACAAAATATTTGTATTTTTTATTTCCATCCTTTGAATAATTTATAGAATCGAAATATAGAATAAATTTTTTTTTTCTATTTTCGAAGGATGAAACAATGTTGTAAAAACAGTTTTATAGCCATATCTGATAAAGGAGCTGAGAAAAAAAATCTTAAAAATCTTTTTTTGACCTTCCAAAGTAGACTAGAACCTTAATTAAGAAACCCCCCAAATTAACGATTGTCCTTGAATTTTCACAAAATTTGTACCGATTTGAGGGATCTACTTGGGTACTGAAAATCCAATATTTATCTTCACTTGTGCAAACATAATTTTCCAATCCCAAGCTCGATTATTGACTCGACACTCAAAAGCTCGTTAATCCAATATAAGCGATAATTGCTCACTCGAGGAAATTCAAAAACTTGTATTATCGCATGGGAGTGAATTCTCGGAAAACGAGGGAGTGTGTATATTGCCCGGGAAGTATATACCACAAGCGTCTATCATCGTAAAGTTATTTGAGTCTGATTGTGTATCTAATCGTTTTAAAGTGTTCCAAAGGCTCGTTGAGCAAACAATGATTTTAATCTCTCACATAGCAGAAAGGGTGGTCAACGTAAAGACAGATAAAAATCTTAGTTTACATTCGAATGGATCATCCGATTCAAGAAATTGATCGTCAGAATTTCTTTTCCTCAACCTCCAAAAAAAGTCTGATAAGGAAAAAATATCACAACAATATATGTAAATCCACATATATTCATGATATTGACTTACTCCACTCCGAATGCAAAAAATGTTTCAAATATGTACATTCAAAATTTTGCACATTTATCTTATCAGTTCAAACAATTTGTTTAAAGAATTTGCTTCTTCAATTTCGCGGTTGAATAACTTCTTCACATTCGAAGAACAAAATCTTCCAGATTTTTTGTTTTTACTATGATATTGGAAGAATGATTTTTAGATAAACTTTTGCTAATTTTTAGTCAACTTTTTTCAGAAATAAGGGAGAACTCGAAGCTTCAACGATCGCAAGGACAATAAGCTCAGAGCAGAGCCAAAATTGTATCCAGAAAAAACATTGGAACGGTTTTAGCAAATTTCGGTCAAAATTCAAGGAGGAATCATAATTTTCTTCATGAAAAAGGAAAAACAAAACAAATCGGCTTACGTCGATTGGGAAGCGATGACTGTATGCTGTTCAGGCTTTGAAAATTTTGCGTCACACTAATTCTCGTTTGTGTGAGTTGCAGCTGATGACGTTGTAAATTTCTCAATCTACGCTGATAAGCC
This sequence comes from Alloplasta piceator, assembly GCA_946863875.1. Lineage (NCBI taxonomy): Eukaryota > Metazoa > Arthropoda > Insecta > Hymenoptera > Ichneumonidae > Alloplasta > Alloplasta piceator. The sequence goes on along the minus strand of OX333076.1, from coordinate 43,014,836 downwards.
GCAGCAGCACGATTGTTGAACGTCGAGGAATTGCGTTTTTCTTCAACCGAGGATTTTCGACCGAGTGATTCACCGATCGAGCCAAGCTGATGATTATCGCTGATGAAATTTCCATGCGCTTGCTGTTGTCTTCGTAATGCAACTTGAGCTGCCATAACGCGTTGTCTCTCAACAACCAGAAGACAACAGGGACATCGACAATCCTTCCAGGCGCAGGATCTCTTGTGTCCTTTCAAACCGGAAATGATACCGTGATTACGACATCTCGCGCACTTTGGACTACGAAGACGATGTTCAGCTCCGGAGGCGATGCCTCTTTCCACATTCCGATCAGTTTCCATTTAACGCTTTCTATGAGCGGATGGCAAAAATCAGGCTATCCGATCCAAGGGATGATTGTCTCGTTGAAGAGAGATTCAACGAGACAAAAATTATGGCCTGACTTCACCGAAGCTGACAAAAGTGGCGTCAATCACGTTGAGGAAAAATCAAGTGATGGGAAAAATCGTGAATCCGTCCTTTTAGGATTAACTCGCTCGAATAACGAGAGATGACTGAGATGTTAATCCCTCCTGCAGACACTTTGGACGAGGGAACATCCCGAAGAAACACATTTCTTCTTCCACTTCTTTCGTTTCCTCCTCTTGTTCTTCTTATTCTTGCTGACTGTCTCATCTTCGTCCATTTACGAGGAGGGATGCTGTGAGAAAATCTCCTCCTACTGATTTAACTTGTATATATTTTTAGTCGTGAAATTGTTGAACGATTGGCTCGAATGGAAGACGAAGCCACGCCACATTCGTGCTCAATGGACCAATGAACCGCGTCTCTCGTTTCGTTTTCTTCTTTCTTAAGGCTCTTGTAATTTACAATTTTACACGTAGACATCTCTTTTTCAACCCCTCTCTACCGAGTTAACCGAACGTGTCGAATACACACATGTATACATTGAGGGTAAAAGGCAATCTCTGTGTAATTATCCTAAGCTATGATAGCTTCCTGCACGCGCCTCGTGCTTTGCCATATATAAACACATATGGGTACAAATGTCGAGGGGATATCATGGAAACTTTGGGAGACTCGGTATCAGGATAAAGATATATATATGTGATATAGTTGACACGTACACGAAAATAGAGTGACAGGTTACAGGCTTGATATGGATCGCTTCACCCTCTTACCGCCCTTTTTAGGTCTCAAAATTATATTTTCTTCCTTTCTCGCTCGTCATCCTTCTCCCTCTCTTTTTCTCATTCTCTGTCTGCCTTGTGAACTTTTATTATCTTTGGTTCTGGATAGAGAAATTTTTTTTCGTCAATTAAAAAAATTATATTAGACAAATACCTGAAATATTTTGAATGATTATTCTACTAATATTTTCTAGCAAATAATAATTGAATGAAAAATTTCAGCTTGATAGGTCAAAAATTGCGACAGAGAAAGATCAAATTCTATCAAATGCTAGATTTTAAGGCACTAGTCTATTTTAGAAGGCCGAAAAAAGCTACTTTTTAAGATTTTTTTTCTCAGCTCCTTTACCAGATATGGCTATAAAACTGTTTTTAAAACATTGTTTCATCCTTCGAAAATACAAAAAAAAAACCCTGCAAATTGAAATTTGCACATTGCTTCCTCATCTTGATCCATAGTTCACATAGCTTCCTTTAACACACAGTAGCGATCAAATTTGGCTTCCTCATAAAGGAAGTTTTGTTAACTATTGAAAAATATTAGTAATCAATGTGCAAATTCGATCGATTTTCCCCAAATTCGATAGCGAATAACATCAATAGCTATACTGGCTTTTAACAAAATTTCATTGCAATATCTAAAAAATTTCAAAAGTTATAGCGTTTACGGTTCTTTTATAAAAATTAAAACTTTTATAAAAATTTAATCATTCGATCGATTTTCGCCAAATTTAATAACGAACATCTTCGATAGCTATATTAGCTCTGTGTGAAGTTTCAGTGCAATATCTCAAAAATTGCACAAGTCAGAGCGTTTAAGCTATTTTTCAAAAAATTAAAAATTTCATAAAATTTTAATCCCGCGATGGATTTTTGCCAAATTTAACAGCGAACAACCTCGATAGCTATATTAGCTCTGTGCAAAGTTTCAGTACAATATCTCAAAAATTGCACAAGTTAGAGCGTTTAGGCTATTTTTCAAAAAATTCAAAATTTCATAAAATTTTAATCCCTAGATGGATTTTCGCCAAATTCAATAGCAAACAACCTTAATAGGTATACTAATTCCGTACAAAGTTTGAGTCCAATATCTTGAAAATTGCAGAGGTTAGAGCGTTTACGCCATTCTGGCAAAAACGAAAAAAGTCGATAAAATCTGAACACCCGTTATAATTAAAACAATTTTTTTTTCATAATAAAGAGCAATTTGTGCTCGACAAGTGTGCCAAATTTTAGCTCGATATCTCAAAGCGTTTTCGAGTTATTAATTATTTACATCTGAAACTCAGGATACACACACACACACACACACACACACACACATATCCATCCGGACATTTTTTCTAAATATGATTTCTCGATGTTTTCGGACATTTTGAACATATTGGCATAAAAATCGCGAACAAAATTTTTTCACGTCAATAAAGCTTCCTTTATGAGGAAACAAAATTATCCTTTATTTTGATTTTTTAAATAATTTATAGAAGGCTCCAAAATCGAAAACGTCTTGCCCCATGGCCGACAGTTACACTCAGGATTGGCAAGCCTGAAACAAAAAAATTAAAAAGCATTTTGAAGAGCAAGGTTTCTTACATAACAATTTACCCACCGTTCATGAAAAATCGATTTTTAAAAAAATGGGCATGTTTGAAATGAAAAAGAACCATTGAATTTTTCACAATTTATTTCAAACATCTACCATTTAAAAAAAAATTGATTTTTCATTAACGGTGGTTTATTGTTGTGTGAGAAACCTTCCTCTTTGAAATGCTTTTTTATGTTTTTGTTTCAGACTTGCCAATTCTGAGATTAACTGATGGGACAAAACATTTTTGAAGACTCGACTTGGCGCCTTTTATAAATGATTCAAAGAATCAAAATAATTTTTTTTTTGTTCTTTCAGAGAATGAAACAATGTTGTATGAACAGTTTTATAGCCATATCTGATAAAAGAGTAGAGAAAAAATTAAACATTTGATTTTTTTGGCCTTCTAAAGTAAACTAGCACCTGAGCATCCAGAAAGTATTTTAAAAATTTGAGAAAGACGATGTATAGTTTCAAAATTGGATTATATTTGATTAATAGGCATCAAAATAACAGCCTGTAGCTTTATGAAATTAGCATTCTTTTTGAAAAACGTAATTTTTTGACAAAATGCAACATTTCAATGAAAAAAAAACTCTCAGTGAAATAACTCTAAAATGCGATCGTATATGATCCTGATTATTATATTTTTTTAAATAAACAATCAACGTTGTTCATATTTAATTTCCGTACGACTCTCATTACCCCGATCCTTGATGAACCGGTGGGTGGCACACGCGGCCGGGTTATTCTTCGCCAGCTGCGACCACATGCTCATTCTTCCTCTGATCTGACTTTTAAGAGCTCGTTAATACGATCTCGTCTTACATGTTGCCAACACACAGTTAATATTAGTTTGAAGCTTGTTTTTGTAACGTGCGGAGAGGAAGACACCCGCCGAAATGAGAGCGAGAGGAGCGAGAGAAAGAGAGAGAGAATCTCATCGGGCCCAGGGTGAGAAGGAAGAAAGAAGAGAGGGAAGAAAAAGAGGGAAGAAAAAGAGGGAAGAGATCGAGCCGCTGGAATCTGTGCGATCCCACCGTTGAACTTCCTCTCTTCTTCTCCCATTTTTTTCTTCCTTCGTAACCGAAAGTGTGCGATATAGATAAACAGTGTTTTAAATCCCGTTGCATCTTTCGAAATGTATGCCACACACATAGACTCTCTGAATCAACTTGAGTAAATGCGTAAGCGCCACACAGTTGTTTCTCTTCGGTTGATTTTTCTACCGGCGATAGAAAACTCTCTCAAACATTTTTTTTCCTCTTTTTCTTCTTTTGCTTCTTCCTCTTTCTTCTTCTTCTTCTTCTTCTTATCTTCCATACAACAGATTGCTTCAACGCACTCTTGTTCCAGTTGTCACCCAAAATGTCCTAACGTCCTTTGTTTGGACACCTTTGAACTTCTTTGAACTTTGAAGTTCTGTCAAACGTCGTCTCTGAAAAATAGAATTATCAAAATTAAGGGCGGAATTAAAGGGCCTGCGATTAAATTTTGATATGGAAGATGGAAGAAAAAATTTCTATATTGCTCTATGTGTAAATTTCTAATTTGCTCCATTTGTTTTTGCTTCATTTTATTTTTTGAGATTTTTCAATGTCAATCATGATTTTTGGGAAACAATTTCAACCGAATGCAGAGTCAACGTCCGAGATCAAAGTTTCTTCGTGCTCAATTTTAGACAATTTCAATTAAAAAGCTGGGAAAATTGCCATTTTTATAATTTGAAAAAAAATATGATTACACAAAATTTTCGTGATGCAAAAATATAATTATAATTTTTGTCTGAATAAAAGAGAATTAGCTTTTACAGATGAATTAACGACCGTGAAAGGAAGTTTCTGTTGACTGATGAAAATCCGCATGTGCGACGGAGTTTTTAAAAATAATTGAGAAATTGTTCGAGTTGCGAGGCATTTTTTCTAATGAGCGTAGAATGAAGGGGTAGATCTTTTTGGCGTGCTCTCGACCTTTTTTTTTCATTTCCCTTCTCATCCTCGCACTCTCTATCCTTTTTAAAGACTCGTGTCACCCTGTTGAGATTGTCACGGGCAAATAGTACGTTGACAGGCGATTCACCGTTTCTTCCTCTCTTTCTTCTCTCGTAGGAAGACTCAAATCGCGAGTAAGCGTGACCGTAACGATGTTACACCTTCTCCGAGACGATTCCCTCGCCCTGGACCGTTTCATTTTCTTGAGAAATATCTGAAGAGCGTGTCTGCTGGCTCTATATATGAGTCATTCCATGTCAATTCAACGACGATTTGTCGGCGACCCCCTTTGATTTTTTTAAATTTTTTAATATGTTATTATACATGCAAAAAGAAGCATCCATGTCAATTTTTAGCTCTCTATCACAAAGTTATTGATTTTTGAAAAAATATTCTTAAAATTATCAAAACTTCTACAGTAACAAAGATATTTTAACTTGCTAGGAAGTGATTATTTTTTTTTCAATGTACTTTTTGAAAAAAATATCTAATATTAAGAAAAAAAAATTCTGAATGCCTTTTTGGCTGTTTTAAGCTAAAAAATTTAATTTTCTTTCAAGGGACCCCTTCGATTTAAAAAAAATTTATAAAATTCTACTTAAGAAAACCAAATTTGTGAGATTTTACTGAAGATGGGATTCAAATAACTTTGTATTAAAAAAAAAATCGATTTTTTTTTCTCGTAATTTTGATCTTTTTTTCTTCTATAACTACAATAGTGTTGATTTTAATCATGTTAAAATAAATAATTTAACTTCTCTCCCATATTTCCTTTGTAAATTATAATAATTAACATTAAGAAATACAATTTTTATGTAAAAAATTGAATTAAGTGCAAAACGTACTTGAATTGTAATTCTTAATGTTAATTATTATAATTTACAAAAGAAATATGTGAGAGAAGTTAAATAATTTATTTTAACATCATTGAAATCAACTATTGTAGTCATAGAAGGAAAAAAGATCAAATTACGAAAAAAAAATCGATAAAAAAATTTGTAATAAGGTATTTGAATCACATTTTCGGTAAAATCTCAAAAACTATTTTTTTACGTAGAATTTTATAAATTTTTTTGAAAAAAATTGAAGGGGGCCCTTTGAAAGAAAATCCAATTTTTTAGCTTAAAACAGCCAAAAGGACATTAAAATTTGTTTTCCTTAATTTTCGATATTCTTTTCAAAAAATACATTGAAACAAAAAATGACTTCCTAGCAAGTTAGAATATTTTAGTTATTGTCGAAGTTATGATTATTTTAAGAATATTTTGTAAAAATCAATAACTTCGGTATGGTTTAAAATAGAAAGCTAAAAATTTACATGGATATTTCTTTTTGTATGTATAATAACAAATAAAAAATTTAAAAAAAATCGAAGGGGGTCACCGAAAAAACGTCGTTGAATTGATAGGGAATGACACATATATTTTCTATACATTTTCACGGAGTAAATTAAATTAAGGAGAAGGAAGATGACGAGCTAAGAGTTTTTTTTATCAATAATTTTTTAAATTAAAAGCTAGGGTGCACTTTAGGAAACCTCCCTAATATTTTAGGGGGGATAGAAATTCAAGGAAAAGGAATTTTGAAACAGGCACTTATGCTCTGAAAAAAAAAAAACAAAAAAAAATCTAGAAACGGGACTTTTTGACATTGGTAATTTTGTCAACTTCACTCTGACACTTTTTTATAACTCTGAGGCAGGTTATTTTGTAACTTATTTTATTTATAGACAGCGAATATCGAAAAACTGTGCGTGACGGGATTTAGAGCGAGAACCATAAATTGGCCTCGGAAATGATCATCATGCTCTTTAAATTAAAAATACTGGATTGAGATTTTTTTTTACTTGCCATGCCACATTATCACACTTTTGGGTGGTACTATTTCGCCAAGTACATTCTCGGACTCGCCAGTATGATTTTTCTTTACAAGGGTTTCCTGAAGGAGAAAACTGTCGAATGTGTTTGTCCGGCCGAGGCTCGTGATCGAAATCGCAGCAAGGAACGAAAGTGAGTTCGTCAAGGTCATTGTGTTGTTTCTGAAAAGTATAAATATCCGATTAATATAAAAAATTATTAGATAATTATACCCGCAGTAATGACTCTTGTCCGACAGGCGAACGTATCGATGCTCGTGCCAAGAAGGGTGAGTCAAAAAAAAAATCGTGAGACACAACCATCCATAATTGGTAAAAGTGATTTTTTTGATTGAAGATGATTTTTCTTTTCCTTCGAATACTCGCAGATCTGAATGCTCGAAAGCGCGAAACTGTGGATGCAGCAACAGAAAACGGTAAAGATTTTTTACATTTCATCGTAATTTAATTATTGTGCATTATAAATATTATAATTTAACAAAAAATATATAATTTGGGCAATGACCTTCAAGTTTCTATTTGCATGATTCTGCCCTTCGTCTCCAGTTAACGATTTTATCTTTGATTGCATTTCAATATTTATAATTTTTCCCATAGCAGAAAAATTAAATTTCATTTTTGGTTCAATTATTATTTTTTGCTCTTTTCCAAATTACCGTCTCTTGAAAAGTGAATTGATCTTCTGAGAAGATAATAATGACAAATTAAAGCTTGAGTCAAAACCTATTTTCTGATAAAGTATAAGAATCTAAATAATATTTATATATTTTTTCCACAGCTCAATTTCCACCGACGTCGAGGCAAAGACATTCGAGGAAGAGTGTCGTTACTTTGGAAAAAAATCATCGCCCCGAATGTCCGATGAAGAGTGAAAAACAGGATCACGAATTATCGAACTTCGCGGGAAAAGTTCAAATTCGTAAACAGAAGAGAAACCATTTTCGGTGCCATCGAGTCTCGAGACAACGAAACGATAAAAATGAAAAATTCATTTCTCATGAAAATTTATCTTCCGCAAGCTCAAAGAGCGAAGCTCGTCTCCGAGATCAGAGAAGATATGATCAATCCGGAAAGATCCTCGATGCGGTCGAGAGTGCAAATCTTCGTGTGAGAAATTCTTTCGTAGAGCAGGAAAAAATCGAGCTCCAAGCTTTCGTTCGTTCGATCGTCAATCGTGGATTATTCGCAGAATCGTCCTGTCTTCAGGATGAAAATCCATCGAGAGGAAGCGATCCTTCGAGTGAGTCAAGTATCCGTGAAATTGAAGATATCGATGACGAAAAGCCACTGAATTCTTCCAGCGAAGACAACGATTTTTCCAAATACTCCAAATCGACGATTCCATCCAGATTGCGATTTTCCACGTGCAAAAATCATTTTTCTTCATCCAAGAATTTTGCAAAATCGTCGATGATGCACAATGTGCCCGTTCAGAGTCGTTCCAGCTTGATGTATTTCACTGCATCATCTAGAGGAAATAAAACATCAGAATGTAAGATTCACGGTGGAAGATTTTTCAAAAATGTACGGAATGATTCTGAGCGATTATTGCGTCGATGTCGAATTGTCGAGGAATTCGACGATTCGAACGATGACTTTGGCAATGATCTACGATCATCGGTCAATCGTCGAAAAATTGGACAACGGCGAATAACGCGTTACGGATCAACAATGATTATTAAAATGTAAAATTTATTTACTAAAATAGACGTACGAAAAATCAGTAATCATTCGGGCTTCTTAATTTGCACGATTTTTTTTACTATTGCATGAAGACCAGAGTTGTAAATAATGCATTACGGTAATTACCCATTACACTGCATAATGTGAAATGGAAAAGTGTACCATTACAAAATACAAAAGTAATGTGTAATGGATGCATGTGCCATTACAAATAAAAAAAATAACGTGTAATGAATGAGTGCTCCATTACAAATTACAATTGAAAAAAAGTAATTTGTAGTGGAGAATATTCCATTACAAATTAGTTTGTTTCTACGACAATGTGGAGCAGGTACTATTTTGCTCAAAGTTAATTCTATTTTTTAATGAAAATAATTTGTGTGTATCAAGATTTTGTTAACTTTACTATCGGAGTGGTAAATGTATGAACATTGATTTTTTGGAGTAATTTTTACTCCATTCTTGAATTGTAAATTTTACAACAATGGAATAAAAATTATTCCAAAAAATCACGCTTTATAGATGTCATTGTATACTAAGTTAATATGCACTGACACCTATAAGTTTTTCGTGAATTGAAATTTTTACATTTACCCCTACGATAGTAAAGTTAACAAAAACTTGATACACACAAATTATTTTCATTGAAAAATTAATAAACTTCCTTTTGAGCAAAATAGTACCTGCTCCAAATTGTGGCAGAAACACACTAATTTGCAGGGCTGCGAAATTTTTAATGAAAAAGTAATGCATTAACCATTAACATTTAATGGTTAATGGAAATTATTTTCATTAACCATTAAAATTGAATGGTGAATGGAAATTATTTTCATTAACCATTAAAATTGAATGGTTAATGGAGATTATTTTCAGGTACCTTAAATTCTAAAAAGCATCTTTATTATTATTGCAATGTAATGTGTAATGGACAAAACTTTGATTGCAATTTTGGGAATGGAAAAATATAGAAGAATAAATTATTGCAATTTTGCATTACATTTTATTGATTTAGGACTTAGATTTTCACCTTAAATTCTAAAAAGCATCTATATTATAATTCTAAAAATCTAAGTCCCAAGTCAATAAAATGTAATGCAAAACTGCAATAATTTATTCATCTATATTTTTCCATTCCCAAAATTGCAATAAAAGTTTTGTCCATTACACATTACATTGCAATGGGTAATGGAAATTTTTTCTATTACACACTACATTGTAATGGGCATGGTTGCAAATAATACATTACTTTTTTTTAATGCAATTGCATTTTCATTAACCATTCAATTTTAATGGTTAATGGTTAAAGAAAATAATTTTCATTTACCATTAAAATGTAATGGTTAATGAAGTAATTTCCAATAACCATTAAATGTTAATGGTTAATGAAAATGCAAATGCATTAAAAACAGTAATGCATTATTTGCAACCTGATAATTTGTAATGGAACTCTCCACTGAATTTACTTTTTTTATTTGTAATGGAACACGCATCCATTACACATTACTATTTTCATTTGTAATAGAACATTCATTCATTACACGTTACTTTTGTAATTTGTAATGGGAAACCTATCCAATACACATTGTTTAAAGTAATGGGTAATGTATTACTTTTACATAACTATTTTCACAACTCTGATGCGTTGTTTGGACCCCAAATGTGTCTGGTTCATCTAAGTGCAGTAACTGGGAAGAAGCCTTTTAGACATTATCAAGAGAGCAAGAGAGAGGGAGAGAAAGAGCGAGAGAGAGGAAGGCGTGAACAAAAAAATTCAAAGTCAATTAATACGCGTCCAGTTGTGGGTTGACGGGTCTATAAGTAGATACAGCTTGGTAGCTACATCATTCATATTCTCATCCACATTATTTCGTCGCAGCTTCCTCTCTCTCTCTCTCTCTCTCTCTACTCTGATGGTTCTGTCCTACAGCTCAACTTATCTCTCTGCTCGCTCCCGATTTTTCGCGCCAGGATATTCTCCTTGTATCTCACTAACGAGATGCTCGATACTATAATAGTATACACCCAACTGCCAAAACGTGTCGCGACCATCAGAAAACTCTGTTGTAAAATATAATTACTGTTTTTGTTCGCAGCAAATGTGATTCACAGATACATTGCAAGAATTTAAAACGAATTTTAAGGATCACTTGAGACACTGCCAACGAGTGGATTCAATATTGAGCTACAAAGAAAAATTATTGCCAGACTTTTACAAATTTGGAAATTTAAAAACTATTCACAATTTTACAAGATATTCAAATGTCTCGTTATGTAAAATCATAATAAAGCCGTAGAAAAAATCGTCAGGGTTGCAAGTAATGCATTACTTTTTGTAATGTATTGCCATTTCCATTTCCCATTATAATGTAGTGTGTAATGGAAAAAATTTCCATTACTCATTACAATGTAGTGTGTAATGGAAAAAAATCACAAAGCAAACGCTAAAAAAAAGTATATTTAGAAGTGCAGTTTAACGTTGAACTTTTTGTACGCTTGTAGATGCTTTTTAGAATTTAACATACCTGAGTCATTAAAATGTAATGCAAAATTGCAATAATTTATTCATCTATATTTTTCCATTCCCAAAATTCCAATCAAAGTTTTGTCCATTGCATATTACATTGCAATGGGTAATGGAAATTTTTTCTATTACACACTACATTGTAATGGGTCGTGAAATTGTCTTCCATTACACACTACATTATAATGAGTAATACAAAAATTTTCCATTACACACTACATTGTAATGGGTAATGAAAATATTTTCCATTACACACTACACTGTAATGTTTAATGGATTTTTTTTCATTACACACTATATTGTAATGGGTAATGGAAATGTTTTCCATTACACACTACATTTTAATGGGTAATGCAAATTTTTCCATTACACACTATATTGTAATGGGTAATGAAAATGTTTTCCATTACACATTACATTGTAATGGGTAATGATAACTTTTTCCATTACACACTACATTTTAATGGGTAATGCAAATTTTTTCCATTACACACTATATTGTAATGGGTAATGAAAATGTTTTCCATTACGCACTACATTATAATGGGTAATGTAAATGTTTTCCATTACACACTACATTGTAATAGGTAATGAAAACTTTTTCCATTACACACTACATTGTAGTGGGTAATGAAAACTTTTTCCATTACACACTACATTGTAATGGATAATGGAAATTTTTTCCACTACACACTACATTGTAATGGGCAATGTAAATTTTTTCCATAACACATTCTAAAAGTAATGAATAATGCATGACTTTTACATTAGAAATTTCGCAACCCTGATAATCGCGAAGAAAATCACAATCTGGCTTTTCATCTTGAAATTCAAAGATCCACTCATACGTTCTTTCCACGAGAATATCAATCATGCGCTTGGTAAACATATCAGCGTTCAAGAAATGAAAAAATATGATTCTGCTAATTGAGAGAAAAAGAGCGAGGAACTTAATTACCTTCCTCGGTATTACAATCTACCCGTAGAATCTCTGAATGTAGGGCTTTGTTCGAGAAAAAAAACATATACAGCTGTGTCTTCTCTCGCGGCGTCTCTACCTCTCTCTCTCGTGCATTTTGCACGCATTCCAAAAGGGAAATCAAATGGGACACGACGCACGTATATCTGTGCAGAGGCGCTCTGTCTCATCGTCGTCGAGACCTCGACATCGCAAGGAGAAAATATTTCGAAATCGTGCCTCTCGCACGAGAGGATGTTAAACGAGCTAACTGTCAGACTGTCATTCAGCCCGACTCTTCCTTTAAAGCGCACACATACACGCTACAAAACATCGTATTTGAGCCCGGGATTTCTCGACATTTTCCTTGACTCGTACGAGAATTTAAAGTCTGCGCCAAAGTGACCTGATCTATTTCTAAAGTTACATTTTTCGACCGAATACAATTTGCGTTACACTGACAGAAAACGAGTATTGGAACATCTCGACAAAAACCAAATTTTCCATTTCGCCATACGTTGTTTCGTGCAAGTATGGGCGAGAAAAAGTAACGATTTTAGGACTGTTTTGAAAAAATACTATTTATGTAACCGGCATGAAAAAAAATCGGTTTTCCTGCAACTTCCTTAGTAACGAAGTGCGAGATAAAATTACCTTCGAAGAAACGTAAAAGTATCAAGCAATCGCATATTCGTCCTCTGGTAACAGCGTTTTCTGTCGAAAACAATCCTCGATCCAACTACTCTTGACGATTTTAATCTGCGCTGAACCGCTGTCGTTGATATTCTTGTAGAGTTCTATCAGAGAAATGGCCCTCTCGTTGACGAATACGTGAGTGACCGAAGCATCGATTTTCTCGATCTTGGTACCCCTCATAAAGGTAAATTCGTAAGTTTTGCTGTCCGCGGGATCGTCGAAGTATCCCACGAATTTTCGGAAAAGCGAAAATGGCGAGATTCCGTTGTCGAAGAGCTCCGCCTCGAGTTCCTCGGATTGCCAAGTAACCTCGTCGATATTAGCTTCCTGTGGATGAATTAGGAAAAAATTGAGATACTTTCACATTATATTTTAATAAATTTTTTATATTTAGCGGGTTGAAAATGTTGAAATATGACTCAGGATTTTTTAGAATTTTCTCAGATTTTCTCAGATTTTTTTCAGGATTTTAAAAAAATTTTCTCAGATTTTCTCTATTTTTTTTGCTCAATTTTGGCCCTATTTTCAGAAGCTTCAAAATAGCGAAATTTCAAGTGCTCATAACTTTACTTCAGTTTGACCGATTCTAAAAACTATTTTTTCGTATTAAAAGGTTGTCACTAAACTTAGAGACGAGCGTTTGGCTCATTCCGATGACTTAATTTTTGTAGAAATTAGAGCATTCTGAAAATCGCCGAAAAAATGGAAATGCCTTAAAAAATTTGCAAAAATCGATGATCAAATTTTAAAAAATCTGCCAAAAATTAAAAAAATATCCGAATTATATGAACAAAGCGGCATTTTGAAGCTTGAACGACCCCGAAGAGAATGAGCGCATGGAGAACCTAAAATTCTATCTAGAAAATAAATTACAGTCATTGTGAACCGATTGAATTTTGACTAAAATGCGAACAAAAAAAATATTTTTAATTTTTTTTTTCGGGCCCTAGACCGATGTATTTTGTCCCCCTGAACACGAATCTACCAATAGTTTTCTCAAAAAATGAAAATTTTCATGAATTTTCATCAAAAACATTTTTCTTCAATTTTAGCCCCATTCTCAGAAACCGCGAAATAGCGAAATTTCAAGTGCTCATAACTTTACTTCGATTCAACCGATTCCAAAATTTCTTTTTCGTACTTAAAGGCTGTCACTGAACTTAGAGAATGGCGTTTGGTTCATTCTGGTAACTTAATTTTTGTAGAAATGAGGACACTTTGAAAATCGCCGAAAAAAATGGAAAGGGGTATGCCTTAAAAAATTTGCAAAAATCGATGATAAAAATTTAAAAATCGGCCAAAAACTAAAAAATTATCCGAATTGGATGAACCAAGCGGCGTTTCGAAGCTTAAGCGATCCCGAAAAGACTGAGTTCAAGTCGAAACCGGAATTTCATCTACAAAAAAAGCTACAGCTATTTTAGTGAACAGATCTAGTTTTGGCCAAAATGCGAAAAAAAATTTTTTCAATGTTTTTCTTTTTAAACCTTATATCGATGTATTTTTTTCCCCTGAACCCAAATTCATCAATAGTTTTCCCAAAAAATCAAAATTTCTGAGAAACTTCATTATAAACCTTTTTCGTTCAATTTTTGCCTCATTTTCAAACACCTGAGAATCGCGAAATTTCAAGTTCTAATAACTTTACTTCAGATTGGCCGATTCTAAAATTTCAGGTAAAATCACCTCTTAAAAAAAAAAAGCATATCAAACAGAACACGGTGTATTGAAAGTGATTCCGCGCGGGGCAAATTCCCCCCCCCCCCCCCCCCCCACGCGAGTTTATCGTAGTGAGCGAGTTCAGGTACAAATTTGCCCCCTATTCTAATCGGCACCTCTATTCTAACCACTTCTGAGCTCTGAAATAGTGACAATAGTGGCCAAATTTTGAAAATAGTGAGATAAGTGACACGATTTTAAAATAGTAAAAAATAGTGACGAATAGTTGCGTCTGTTTTCGTTGAGTTCAGAGTAATTTTTACCAACATTCTTTTTTCTCATGTTGAGGCTGGAAAAAAAATTTGGGAAAAAATTTTGAAAAAAATTTCAATCCGTTGAAAATGGTAAAATAAAGTATTTTCCGCCTTTTAAAATTTTATCAATAACTCATAGTTCTCGAGTTATGGTATTTAAACGATCTGAGCTCCAACCCATAAACTGAGAAAAAAAATGTTGGAAAAAAAAATCTGAAAAAATTCCTCTGAACTCAACGAAAACAGACGCAACTTACTATCTTGAAGTTTTTCATGAATCTTCTTTGTTTTCATGTTATACGACATGTTTCAAATTTCCTCTTTTTTCATAAAAAACGGAATAACTTTGGGAAAAAAATCGCTCAAAGTTAAAAAAAAAAAAATGTAAAAATGTATTAAAAAATTTCTTTTAGAAGATGGGTGCACCCGAAGAGAGGGGAAAAAGGCGAAAAACAGCTGTTTTCAAAATAGAGTCCAAATCGAAAAACAATTTGTAAAAATAATTAAAAAATCAGGCAATAAAGCCGAATTCTTCCCCTTACAATGCCGTTTGTTAAATAAGTTCACGTTGACTTCTGGCTAAATGGCATAAACAAAAACGTTCCAGACCTTTTTTGAAGTTTTGGCCGAAAACTTTTCGCCGGTAGTGTATATAATTTTTTCATTTACCATTATTTCTTGAGCCATTTTGAGCGATCGCTTCAGACTCTCTTCATCAGTATCGATCGTGTAGCTATCGTAGAATCGATCGAATAATGTAGCAAGCCGTTCTTCGGTTTTTACGGTACACGCCAAAATTTCACACGGTAACCAATCTTGACTGAGGTGCCATTTACTTTGATCGGTGACTCGTTGCAGCCAACTCAAGCTCACGACGTCCCACTTTCTCGTTTTAGCAACATTTTTCACTCGCTCCTAAAATAAAATAAAAAATGAGTCTTTAATAAAAAAAAATGCCTCTAATTGAAACTTGCTGCAAAAAAGAACCCTGCTAAAATCGATTTGAACTGATTTGAATCTTCTTTCAACATGATTTTCGTCGACTCCGTTGATTTCAAATTTATCTGTCTGAAACAAACCGTTTTAGGATTACCCACGATGACGGCGAACGTCTCGTTTCCTGGATTCTGAACTACTCTTGCGCCATGCGTGTGCAAAAGACGTTCAATATCGGGTTTCGAAAGTTTATTTTCCTTGGCCAAACTTTCCTCGCCGTTCAACACGGCAAATTCTTTTCCATGCAATAACCGAGTTAAACGTGTAATCAGCGAGGTTTGTATTCCCAGATAACGTTCGTCGACTTTCAACGGAGCGCATCTTACATTCCTCGGCATTTTTACAACGTTATTCTCTTGAATGTCGCTGCTGGTCGCGTGTCGCTTCGTTGCTTTTTGAACAAAACCTCCATCCTAAAAAAAACATTCGTTGAAAATCCGAAAAGAATACTTGAAATTAGACTTGCCGTCAGAAAATTAAGCTTCCGATCAGTTATTAATGACTAATAATTATTATTCGCACCGCGATCATAGCTCGTAACTCTCTGAGTGTCCATGCATCTTCCCACGGTTTGTCATCCCTCACTCTGACGATTCTTGGAAACCGCAGAGTATATTTTGCCGGATGTACGCTGCAGCGTATCAATTCCGTCGCCCGAAGTTGTAAAATGATCGAATTCTCTGGTTTTATCCATGCATCCGGTGGATTCTTCTGCAAAAATAATCGTATACATGGGTCATTCCATGTCAAATCGACCAAGAGTTGGAATCGACCCCTTTCAATGTCGATTGAATTTGGTCAGAAGTTTTCGCTTTTAACAAAACGAAGTTCTACCGAAGGAAAAAAATTAAAAAAATTTCTTTCGAAAGTTATCCAAAATTTAAAATTTCACAATTTTTCAAATCTTTCAAGTTTATTTTTAAAATATCTCGGAAACTATTATTGTTACGAAAAATCGTTCTGAATACGTCTTAAGGATGTTGAGTCCCAAATCGCAAATGATGAGAAAATTCTGAAAATTTGGTATGTTTTTGGATGAATTATTTAAGAGGTCGTGTAAAATTTTTACGACGATTAGGAAGCTCGTTATCGAACAATCAACATTAACAAATTAAATTAAATTAAATGTAGTCTTATGGAAACTGATATAACTTTGCGATAAGTTTTTTTTTTACCTCTCAATTTTTTAATATCTACACTATATTGAAAGCAACGGAAACAAAACGAAGTTTATTGATAAATATTTTTTTTAATTATTTAAAAAATTGTTCTTAACAAAATGTTAATATTTTAATAGCAAGCGAAAAAATACGGGTAACATTTTTTGAAAAATGATGAATTTGGAGAATGTTGTATTTTCAAAAATCTCGAAAGTCCAAGTTCCGTATTTTATTTTTGGTTAAATTTTTTTAATATAATATCTTGTACTGATCTTAAAAGATCCTGAAATTTTCAGAAAGGTGTTTTTTGTTTTTTGAAAAATATGAATTTTTGAATTTTTAAAAATCGTGTAAATCCACGATCAACATTAAATTGTTGGTTACATTTTTTTTATATTACCTTGGACTGATCTTAAAAGATTCTGAAATTTTCAGGACGGTGCTGTGTTGTTTATAAAAAATATACATTTTTCAAACAAAATATCACCATCTTGGAAATTTCAGGATCTTTTAATTTAGGTAAAAAAAAATTTTTTTTTTACCAAAAATCAAATATTTATATTTTTTAAACGAAACAACACCATCCTGAAAATTTTAGGACCTTTTAAGATCAGTACAAGGTATTATATAAAAAAAAATTGAATCAAAAATTTAATACGGAACTTGGATTTTGACGATTTTAGAAAATTCAAAATTCTCCAAATTCATCATTTTTCAAAATTTTTTGTCGGAATATTTTTTTTTCATAGCCTTAAGTATACTCTTTAAGACGAATTCAGAACGATTTTTCGTAACTATAATAGTTTCCGAGATATTTAAAAAATAAATTTGAAATATTTGAAAAATCGTGAAATTTTGAATTTTGCATAACTTTCGAAAAAAAAAATTTAATTTTTTTCCCTCTGGTAGAATATCGTTTTATTGAAAACGAAAACTTCTGACCAAATTTCTTCGGATTGAAAGGGGTCGATTCCAACTCTTGGTCGTTTTGACATGGGCAACCCATATTTTTTTATTTTCGAAGCGAAAGGTTTTCGGCGATATGTTTATTTGCAAGCAACAAAATCAGTAGTCGGAAGGGGTAGGATTTTTAAATCTAGATAAATTACTGCAAACTGATGGTATTTAAAATATTTTTGAAAAAAGGGGCAAAAAGAAATATCTGACCTTAGGACCGATCACGTTATCGGGACGCTGTTTCGTCCAGTGTCCCTTAAATTTGGCTTCAAATTCGATCAGCTTATCCATACTCAATCCTGTACTCGCTGACACGACGGAATAAAATTTTTTCGAACCGTCGATCTCGTCATTGGCGGCTCCCATGAGAAAGGAATTGAACATTCCAGCACATTTTCCCTCGCCGTAGTAAGCACCAAGAATAATTAAATCTAAATCCTGGATCAATCCTGCGGAGTACTGTAACATTTTATACCGGGTCAGCGAATAATCAATGAAACGAATCCCTTAAAAATTAGAATTGTCGTTATTATCGAGCTTCACCTCTGCCTTGATTTTGTAACAGCCGCTTCCTTCGCGCGTATTTGTCTTGTACAATCCGTCGCTTCTCTTTAAAACGATACCCTCCTCCTTGGTATCGATACTCCGATTGAACACATCGAGGAGTTCAGTGCTTGAATTCAAAACAAGAAGTTTTTGGTCATAAATGCAGGAATTGTCTTTTACCTGAGGCATTCCACATCAAGTCGGCCACCCCATTTTTTGGAATCACCAAAAATCACATACAAATTTTTATAAAGTAGTTCTAACTGTCAAGAAAATTCGTGATTTTTTTCAGATTTTTAAATTACATACTTTAGCCGTAAAAAATACAAAGAAATTCCTTGTTCCATTTTGTAACTCGAAAATTATTCATCGTACGCAAAAAAAGTAGAACATGAAATTTAAGTTTTTCAACGTACTTTTCACTGAATTTTTTTACAAACTCCTCCGAAAGCTCAATATGCCATTTTCGGAGCGAATAATGTTTTGATTTTTTTTTCTCAGAATTAGCATCTTCGATTCGTCTGTAGTTCAAACCGTTTTTTACTTCATATATTTACAGACTACAAAAAAATTGGCTCAGTGAACAACCCATTCCTTCGCATGCGTTTTCATCCCAAACGAATACACAAATTTCTCTTGAACATTGACAGGGTTGAGACTATTTATAGATATTTTCTACAGCCCGCATTTTTATTTATTTTTTGTACTTTTTCAATTTTTTAAATTTTTTCCATTTTTATTTATTTAAATATCTTTTTGTACATTTTAAGAAACTTATTTATCAATGGACCCCTGTACACCGATAAAGTCTATTCAAATTAGAGTCAAAGGGGAGTCACGTCTGTCGATTGCAAAAGAGAATTAATCTACCCTCTTTGGATACACCGACGTTTCTATGGCCAATGAATACTTTTTTAGGTCGATTTGGCCATGATTTTTGGGAATGAAGCAATGATACTGCTTTGTTCCTGGAATCGTCTTCGCAGTATCAAAACGAGATTGTTTTATTATTTTCCCCTGTCTACGATTAATAATGATAAGATATCAATATCTACACTATTTCGTTAAATCACTCTATAATGATAGATTGTATCAATTAAAATGCATTTGAAATAATGGATTCTCCACTACGCCAATTTTTTTATAGTCTGTAAATATATCAAGTTAAAAACTGTTAAAACTACAGACGAATCGAATATGCTAATTCTGAGAAAAAAAATATCAAAATATTATTTGCTCCGAAAATGGCATATTGAGCTTCCGGAGGAGTTTTTAAGAAATGTCAGTGAAAAGCGCGTTGAAAATCCTCAATTTTGTGTCCTACTTTTTTTTCGTACGATGAATAATTTTCGAGTTACAAAATGGGACAATCAAAATTTTTGTATTTTTTTCCAACTAAAACATGTAATTTATAAATCTGAAAAAATCACGAATTTTCTTGATAGTTAGAACTACTTTCTAAAAATTTGTATGCGATTTTGGGCGATTTCAAAAAATGGGGTGGCCGACTTGACGTGGAATGCCTTACCTCCTAAACTTTGTCTTGTACGAATCTCGTACCTGTTCGAAACTCTCGTTATAGTGCTTCTGAGCAAAACACCCTCGGCCTCGCGAAACGCATTGTCCAAAAATGGCAATCTATCCTCGTAAGGTAAGTTCACCAGAAGTTCATCGTTGTACATGACAATGTCGAATGCAACGAAGCACGGTTGATGACGACTTTTCGATGTCAATTTTTTCACGTCGAACGGCATCCCTTTGGATCCCAAGGTTTTGCGATCTTTGTGCCATCCCATCAATTCCCCATCCAGAATAATCGATCGGCAACCAGGATTCAGCAGCGAGCAGATTTTATTCGTCAAAAAACCGCCCGAAGTCCTCGATTCACCGTAAGCCCAATTATTGGTGATATCGGTGCCGTGTCTCGTGTAATACTTGAATATTCCATCCTTCATGTGAATCTGACTTCGCTCGCCGTCGTACTTTGTTTGCACAAAATACGTTTCCTTGTCGACGAAGAATTTGCCAATCTTTTCAATTTCACAACGCTCGAGAAGCATCGGCTTGAAAGGCGATAGAACCACGATATTCGAGCGATTTTTCTTAATTCTGTAAGTCGGATCCAGCAAAACGTCGCAGACGTCCCGCATATTCGATTTCTCGCCAAAAAGATCATCGGCATCAGGATGATAGGCTGAAAATGTTATCAAAATAAATTCTCATTTACCGAAAATACCGACGAAATATGAATAATAATTAATTTGTGGTGACAGAGAAATAATAAAGTTGACCGATGATACCTTCAAAAACCTTCTTTTGTCCCATTCCGAGTTTCACGTCCTTGAGAATGGTCCGAGTAAGCCATTTCAGTTCAATCGGTCCCAAAAATTTAACGAGACGAAAAAATTCATCGTCCTTGCTCTTGTTTTCCGCATTTCTACGAACAATATCATCGAGAACTGTATTCACGTTTTCGACGCTCAGAGAACACGCGACATTCGAATGTCGTGTCTTTAAAACCCAAAACAATGTTTCCGCAAAGTCACCCATTCCGGATTCTCCTTGCTCGGGAGCCCTAAAAAAGTTTGTGATTTGTTATTCTACATTCAAATTCAATTTATCTACATTTATAATATCGAGAATATTAATTATGATAAGCAAATATTGTAACAAAAATAACACATAGTTTCTTTGCAAGAAAATAATTTAAGAAGATTAACTGATTGAGGATAACGTACCTGTAATTTGTCATTTTTTTAGCATCGGGACTATTTTTTCCGAGACAAAAAACACGAACGAACAAATCTCCCAGAGCTTTCTCCTTCAAACCATAAGGTCCGCGTTCTCGATCGGCACTCGGTAAAAATAATCGCACCATTGGAAATATGGAGATATCCTGGTAGACAGAAAAAAAAAAAATTAAAAATGAACTATTTGTGTATTTGAAAAAAAACCTGCAAATTGAAATTTGCACATTGCTTCCTCATCTTTATCCATAGTTCACATAGCTTCCTTTAACACACAGTGTGGCGATCAAATTTGGCTTCCTCATAAAGGAAGCTTTGTTAACTATTGAAAAATATTACACACACACACACATTCATCCAGACATTTTTTCTAAATATGATTTTTCGATGTTTTAGGACATTTTGAACATATCGGCATAAAAATCGCGAAATTTTTTTTTTTCACGAAAACAAAGCTTCCTTTATGAGGAAGCAATAGTTTAACGATCCTTACAGCATCCGGATTCTGTGCCTTCAAATCTTTCCCGGTTCGGCGACATTCATCGAAGAATTTCCGAAGTTCATCGACCTTCTTGTTTCCGCGGGCTTTAGCAACTTTCTCGTAGACTTCGCAGAGTTTTCTGTACGAAATTTGCGATGCTAGCGTTGTAGTCATTTTTCTAGAAGAACAAAAAAACCAGATTAGAGGAAATTACTCTAATAAAGGAATTAATACGATAGGAAACAAATCACTCGTCCGCATTTGATTGTAAAAAATAGGTATTTTTATTTGTCGAAGATT
Organism: Alloplasta piceator; assembly: GCA_946863875.1. Classification (NCBI taxonomy): domain Eukaryota; kingdom Metazoa; phylum Arthropoda; class Insecta; order Hymenoptera; family Ichneumonidae; genus Alloplasta; species Alloplasta piceator. Next base: position 42,993,176 of record OX333076.1, on the reverse strand, counting down.
GGAAGAACTTCTTGACAAATTATTTCAAACGACGATATAATCTTCGAGATAGGTTCTGGCCAAGTCAGGATTTCCCGATTGCAGATAAATTAAATGAAGATTAAAGGCTGCTTCTCGTTTGAGATCCAATCGATCGGGATCTTGCAAAACGAGTCTCGACTGTGGAGATTCCAGGACAAGCTTATAATGATGAATCGCACCGGAGAGTAAGCCCAATTGGTGAAAAGCTCGACCCATATTATAATCGCTCTCTTGTTTCGCCTCGGTACCTCTGATTTGCATGTATTTCTTGAAAAATGCAAGAGCTGAAAAGTTGTAAAAATTGTTTTTATTAGTTAATGTTTAATAAATATTTGACAAATCTACACTACCGGCGAAAAGTTTCCGGACAAAGCTTCAAAAAAGGTCTGGAATGTTTTCTTATGCCATTTCGCCGAAAGTCAACGTAGACTAATTTAACAAGCAGCATTTTAGAAGGGAAGCTTCATTTCCTGATTTTGTAATTATTGTAATTATTTTTACAATTTGTTTTTGGATTATTTTTACAATTTGATTCATTTCCTGATTTTGTAATTATTTTTACAATTTGTTTTTGGATTTGGACTCTATTTTGAAAACAGCTGTTTTTCGCCTTTTTCCCCTCTCTTCAGGTGCACCCAACTTCAAAAGGAATTTTGTTAATACATTTTTACGATTATCCTTTTTTTTAAAACTTTGAGCGATTTTTTTTTCCAATGTTATTCCTTTTTTTTTGTGAAAAAAGAGCAAATTTGAAAAACCCCGTATAACACTAAAACAAAGAGGATTCACGAAAAACTTCAACTTCACTTATTTAACAAGCGGCATTTTAAAGGGGAAGAATTCGGCTTCATTTCCTGTTTTTAAAATTATTTTTACAATATGTTTTTAGATTTGGACTCTATTTTGAAAACAACAGTTTTTCGCCTCTTTTTCTCTTCTCTTCGGGTTCCAGAGGAATTTTTTTTGATACATTTTATGATGGGATTCGTAAAGGGGAAAGTTTGAGCTTCAATTGTTTTTTTTAAACCTTAAGCTTTTTTTCCAAAGTTATTCCGTTTTTTGTTTGAAAAGAGGAAATTTGAAAAACCCCGTATAACACGATAACAAAGAGGATTCATGAAAAACTTCAAGATAACAAAAAGTTGCGTCTGTTTTCGTTGAGTACAGAGGAATTTTTTCAGATTTTTTGTTCCCAAAATTTGTTTTTCTTATTTTCTGGGTCGGAGCTCAGATAATTAAATTACCATAACTCGAGAACTATGAGATTATTGATAAAATTATAAGAGAGGAAAATGCTTTATTTTACTATTTTCAATAAATCGGAATTTTTTTCCCCAATTTTTTTTAGTCTCAACATGAGAAAAAAAGTTTGAAAAAAAATCTGAAAAAATTTCTCTAAACTCAATAAGAACAGACGCAACTTTTTGCTATCTTCAAGTTTTTCATGAATCCTCTTTGTTTTCATGTTATACGGGATTTTTCGAATTTCCTCTTTTTTCACAAAAAAACAGAATAATTTTGGAACAAAAATCGCTCAAAGTTTTAATAAAAAGGGAATTGAAGCTCAAACTCTCCCCTTTATGAATCCAATCGTAAAAATGTATTTAAAAAAATCGCTCTAGAAAATGGGTGCACCTGAAGAGCGGAGGAAAAAGGCGAAAAACAGCTGTTTTCAAAACAGAGTCCATATCTAAAAGCAATTTGTAAAAATAATTTAAAAAATCAGAAAATGAAGCCGAATTCTTCCCCCTTAAAGTGCCGCTTGTTAAATTAGACTACGTTGATTTCCGGCATAAAAAAACGTTCCACACCTTTTTTGAAGTTCAGTCCGGAAAATGTGTTTCGACTCTGCATCGATTACTTTCAATAAACGTTGTTTTGTGAATCGCTTTCTCAAAATAAATTTTTTACAAATTATCGTTTTTTATCCTCTGACGTATTTTCTCCCCAGTATAATTTATCCATAAAAAATCAATGCATCACCTTGACAGACAAGCTGATGCTTTTTGCTGGATAATTTTTGGCAGCCTATTTGCATAAAAGTCACAGCGATGAGTAGTGCCAACAATGCGCTGGGTTCAGCCTTGAACAGGGAAACGTAATCGTTGAGTGCGTACTTGTAAGTTCCAGAAATGAGACAATTATTCGCGTGTAATAATTGCAAGTACGAAAAGGCATCCTCTCGGCCCAAAAGTCTCATGATGAATTTATTGTGTCTCGTATCTTCGGCCCTCTGTATTATGATGTTCAATAAATTCCAGGAATTCGATCTTCTGCACACTCTAACGAGATCCCGTACCAAATTATATCCATAAAACGAGTCGAGATTGTGTATGCACGATACCAAGCACAAAAATATGATGTGAGAATTTTTCTTCTCGAATTTCTTCGAGGTCAGAGCGCTGAAGCATATTCGCTGCAGCGAACCGTATTTCTTCAATTTGAAAGCGATCTTGCACATTCTCAGCAACATTGAAAATTCCTTTTTCATCGTGATGTCATTGTCCTTGCTGAAGATGGGTGCATTTTCGTCCTCCAGTGTTTCACCGAGTGACAAACGATAGAGTTGCAGAGCGTCGCGTCTCTGACGAACTCCATTTGTCTTCGTGAGACTCGACAATTCCGTTCTCGATCGCAAATTAACGCAGTGCCGAGTTAGCAACAATTTTCCCGCTTCGAGAAATTCGTCGTATCTCTCGACCTTGAGGAGCAACATCGCCCGACGATAAAGGATACCGGAATCGAGGACATCGGTCTCGGGATCCTGATGCAATATCTCGATAGCTTCCTCGTAGTGTCCCGTTAATTTGTACAACTTCGCCAATTCGATTCTCGCTCCGAGATGCTGAGGCGACAATTTTCTAACGTTCTCGTAGGATTCGATCGCTCGCTTAACGTTTTTGCAACCGATCCAGCATTCGGCGTGTCTCAGCCAAACAGCGGCCAAACTGTAATTTTTACTGTCAACCAACGGCTGCAAAAGTACAAGAGCACGCTCGTACTCTTTTTTTCTCATTAGAGCCTCGGCAATGTCGAGATAAAGGTCACCCGATATTTCGGGATCTTCGATCTCCAATAATTTCGACAAATGACAATCTGCCATTGACACCAGATTCAGGGATATCAGTGTGATGAGAAACTTTGCTTTGAGGTCAACGACGACGTCGTCGGGCATCTTGCAAGATTCAATCTCCTTTATCTCGGAGTCAGTTTCACGAAAAGGCTTGTAATCAACGCTGACACTCGTGTAAGTCGTCAGTATATCGAGGCATCGATGAAAGTACTTCAGATCGATCAGCAATTCGGTCATTATGTTTACTTCCTCGAGCGTCACCATTTCCGGACATTTCGTGAATATGTGATCCATCGCCTCGAGCGCCTGTTCATTGTTCTGCTCTTGCATCAATTTTTGCGCCAATATCTTGGCGTAATTTACGATATGCTGACCATCCGCGGGGCCCAATTGATTTATCAACTTTATGTAACCCTTCAGATAGGCCCGTTTGTCGCCCATTCGCTCCTGCAGCTTCGCACGTTCCTCGTACAAGGTCGGATCCGTCGGACTTGCCTGAAGTTGCAACATGTTATTTAAATCATTTTTAGCTAACTTGAAAACATTAAAACTTGTTTTTTTTCCACTATTAAATTAAAATGTATCATTTTCCCTGATAAAAAAAAAATTTCCCGGCATTTTCAGATTTTTCCTGAACGCGGTGACCTTGGCTCAAGGTCTTAGGTACTTTTATGCATAATGCGATGAATCGTTTTCGTAGCTGACTCGACAAACTTGCCTGTATGGCTTTCGAATAACACGTTATCGCTTGCTTGATGTCGTCAGCTTCGAGGGAAAGATTTGCGAGTCTCAGCCACTGATCGGCATCCTTTGGACTCAGATGTGCCGCAATTAGGGAAGATTGCAACGATTTTTCTGGCTGATCATTCTCATAGATCATGGCCAACGTCTGATATGGTTCCGGTGCCCTCGGTACTTGTCTGCAACGTTCGATTTTTCATTTTCACTTTTCCTTCTTTCATTTCTCCAGATCTGACAAAAATTGAATATATAAACTATCCAATGTCGATCTGAACTAAAAAATTGTGAAAATAGTAATGTAAAAGTAATGCATTACCCATTACTTCAAACAATGTGTATTGGATAAGTTTGGCATTACAAATTACAAAAGTAACGTGTAATGAATGAATGTTCCATTACAAATGAAAATAGTAACGTGTAATGGATGCGTGTTCCATTACAAATAATAAAGTAATGTGTAATGTATGCATGTTCCATTACAAATAATAAAAGTAATTTGTAGTGGAGAATATTCCATTACAAATTAGAGTGTTTCTTCCACAATTTGGAGCAGGTATTTGTTCAAAGGTAAGTTTATTAATTTGTGTGTATCAAGTTTTTGTTAACTTTACCATCATAGTGGTAATTGTAATTTTTACAAGAATGGTGTAAAAATAAAAAAGTAATGTGTAATGTATGCATGTTCCATTACAAATAATAAAAGTAATGTGTAATGTATGCATGTTCCATTACAAATAATAAAAGTAATGTGTAATGGATGCATGTGCCATTACAAATTACAATTAAAAAAAAGTAATTTGAAGTGGAGAATATTCCATTACAAGTTAGTGTTTCTACCACAATTTGGAGCAGGTATTTGTTCAAAGGTAAGTCTATTAATTTTTCAATGAAAATAATTTGTGTGTATCAAGTCAAATTTACTATCGTAGTGGTAATTCTAATTTTTACAAGAATGGAGAAAAAATTACTTAAAAAAATCACTGTTCATACATTTACCACTACGATAGTAAAGTTAACAAAAACTTGATGCACGAATTATTTTCATTGAAAAATTAATAGATTTACCTTTGAACAAAATAGTACCTGCTCCTAATTGTCGTAGAAACACACTAATTTGTAATAGAATATTCTCCACTACAAATTACTTTTTTTTAAATTGTAATTTGTGATGGAGCATTCATCCATTACATATTACTTTTTTATTTGTTTTTATTGTTTGCACATGCATCTACACATTACACATTACTTTTTTATTTGTAATGGAACATACATCCATTACACATTACTTTTTTTATTTGTAATAGCATATGCATCCGTTACACATTACTTTTTTTATGTGTAATGGTACATGCATCCATTACACATGACTTTTTTATTTGTAATGCAACACGCATTCATTACACATTACTTTTGTATTTTGTAATGGTACACTTGTCCATTTCACATTATGCAGTGTGATGGGTAATGCATTGTCAAAATAATTCGTGATTTACAACTCTGGTTTTACGGTTCTACTTGACCGATTCGGCAAAAGAAATTGTTTTTCACCAAATGAATTTAGATCTGAGCAGTTTAGATAAACTACTGAATTATATTTACTGAATGAGACATCCAATGAAGAATGGGAATCGTAAAATCGAGAAAAAAAAAACAATTTTGACTTTTCAGGTCACAGGAACTGTATTGTTTCTTGCCTGATGATCTCCATACACATTTGAACGGCAAGATCAACCTCTCCTCTGGCAAATCTGAGATTAGCTTCGCCCATCAGACCCTGAAGAGCCGGGGGCAGTATCCTTTTTCTTCTTTTTCGACGAGCCGGAACGTTTGACGATTTTTCCGGCGACAATTTTTCCTCTTTTTCATTATTATCCTCCGCCTCGTTTTCACGTACGTTTCTGTAAAATTCAACGATTTGTCAGGGCAATCCTCCGAATCGAACGATGCGAGCATGCTTTTATTTTCTGTTTGCGAATCAAGACGAACCTGGAACTTTCCGTTTCGGTTCCTTCCAGATCGATGCTACTATCGATTCTGCTTGAAAACTCGGAAAATGTCAAATCGCCGTTGAGAAATTGTCGCATCAGAAGATCTTCGTCCTCGGCGGTTATCAACTCGGGCTCTTCCATATCGGATATGTCGAGTCGCAAATCTCGAAGATCCAATTCGTCGTTTTCGCTGATTGTAACATTGTCCTGAACTTGGTGAATTTTCAGTGCTCTCGCTTCTACAAATTCGCTCATATTCACGTCCAACATTTCGCTCTCCTCCAATTCTTCTATTATCACCGGCACCAAAGACATATCACCATCCATGATAATGTCACTTTGCGTCGAAGACTCGGGCAGCTCGAGTACCAACTCGGCGCCTTCTTCGACCCTTGTTTCCATGCTTCCGGGCTCGATCTTTGGATCCATCTTTTCATTCGCAAATTCAAGGTATGAGACTCTTTTCACACATTTTTAATTAAAAAAACACCACTATCAAGATGTATCTGAGTTAAATGACATTGAAGTTTCTATCGTATAAATTAAATTATTAAATTAATCATTAAATTAAATTATTATTAATTAAATCAATTCCCCCTAGCGATAAATTCAAAATTGAGGTTCTCATTCTCTAAGGTTTAAATTATGTAAAAAATTTGAATCAAGAATCGAGAGTTAAGTTAATTAAAAGAGCATCGAATGATTGAACTATAAATTTTGAAATGCATTTACAATTCCTATGTGTAAAATAATTTAAGGTGAAGCTAAACACCCCCTCCTGCGCCTTTCCGCTCTTGTGAGTGCAAGGGAGATAGCCTATAGGGGTCGTGTGAGAGCGAGAGAGAGGGTCTTTAGCCCTTCCGTTCATGAGTGCGAGAGAGATAGAGCTAAAACTTTCAAAACACATTTCTCGAAAACGACATATCGGAATAGAAAAAGAATAGTGAAACCACCTGTATACATTATTTACACAGGCGGACCCACTCTTTTTTTTTTATTCCATCAAGCCATTCCCGAGAAAAATGTGTGAAAAAATTTTGAGGTTATGTTGACCTTTAGACTTGCCCTTAAGGAAAAACTCTCGTACTATGCATTACAAATATACCTACAATTACATTAGCTTGTTACAAGAATATAATCTCACCTTGCCACGCTGTTTTTCCTTCAAAAAATAAATAAATCGAATCCGGCGTTTGTTCGTGACAGCGAACAAATACGCTCCAATTCACAGCTGACGGTGATCAGCTGTTCACACTTCGACCGCCGTGCAATGAAGGCAATCCACGTGTAAAATGCACACACAATTACGTGTATCATTAATGGAATACCACATATATTTTAGTGTGGAAAGTATTATAGTGAAACCAAGTGAAACCCACACTATACCTCATTATACGATATTTAAGGGGAGGCTAAAACCCCTCCACCGCCCCTACCGCGCTCGTGAGTGCGAGAGAGATGGAGCAAACATTTCTAACACATTTTTATTTCGAAGAAAGCTATTCGTTTTTCCACGTTTTTCATTTCTTCAAGCATTAAATTCGACGAAAATATGTTGAAAAGATTTTGAGGTTATTTCGACCTTTATCCTCCCCTTAAACTATCCGTATTATATATATATATATAGTTATACAGCGCTAAACGTCAAAAAAATAATGTCGCTGCTAATTGCGCGTTGTGCACATCGGATGAATTTTGTTTTTGTTTTTTTATATTTATTTACCCTTCATTCATCGATCATAATTGAATGTTTGTGACGTGTGTCTCTTGACGGAATAATATATCTAAATATATAATAGGACCTCCGAAAAAACCGCATCAAATGCGTTTATGGACGTATGACAAGCATAATGCACACGTTGAATATTTCGCCGCTCCGAGCGAATGAAATATGAGGTTAAGAGAGGAAAATTGACGACCCTGCAAAAAGTAAGTTTCACACGTTAATCGCGCGAAGGCATCGATATTTCGTGTTTTATCGAAAAAAATATATCATTATGTCGATCAAAGTTGATGGAAATATATTTATTTCTGATGCTTAAAAAACTTTTGCTAATTTTCATGACTCACGCCTATTTCCGATATTTGTTTACGATTGCGTAAAAATAGACGATAACATGACGGTCATGTATTCTGCTTTCGCATAAAGGAAGCTTCGCTCTTGTAAACATATTTTTTATGAGTTTAAAATGTTCAAAAACGTCGAGAAATTGCAACAAGCAAAAATGTCGGGTTTATTGTGGTACTTGTTGTCGGAGTGGCCGATACGAAATCTCTCATAACTCAAAAACGCTCCGAGCAATCAAACCGAAATCTGGCACACATGTGGAACACCGATTGCCCTTTATTATGGAACATTTTCGTTCAAATTCCGATGTGTCTTTAAATTTCAAAAGTTTTTTAATTTTTGCAAGAACGCTGATATTCCGATTTGAGCTAATTTCAAAAGATAGTACCAAAGTTTTATTGCAAGATTTGTAGGGGTTGAATTTGATCGAAGAATTACAATAAAAAAAAAAAAATTCAGTTAAAAAGTTGAAACACAGCACTCAACATTTTTCTCAGACGGTCAATATAATAATTGAGATTTTTTACTATGGAATTTAGCGAAAATAGTAGATGGAAAAGTTTAAAGTTTTTGAAATTTAATTTTTTTTCGTACGCCGCATGCGCTGTAAGTTAAACGATATTCGAAGATTGCAGTATTGTATAAAATCATACACTTGAAGTTTCGAAAATTCAGTTGAACGAAAAATTAGCAAAGCCTGCAAATACTTGGTAAATAATAATTTAAAATATTCAAAGATGTTTTTAGAATAATTTCCAAAGTCTCAATTTTAACATTTGTTAACGAAGTCTGAAAATAGTTCTGTACAAGAATAAGTTTGTTGACTTTTCATTGATCCCAATGTTCGCAACTTCAAGTCCACATAAAATCTACAGCGATGTAATTTTCCTTTTCTTTCAATCCCTCTTTCGGTGATCATTATAGCTCCTAATCTAAATAACTTGCTCAATGAAACGAAAAAAAAACCTGGACATTGAAATTTGCACATTGCTTCCTCATCTTTATCCATAGTTCACATAGCTTCCTTTAACACACAGTAGCGATCAAATTTGGCTTCTTCATAAAGGAAGTTTTGTTAACTATTGAAAAATATTAGTAATCAATGTGCAAATTCGATCGATTTTCCCCAAATTCGATAGCGAATAACATTAATAGCTATACTGACTTTTCACAAAATTTCATTGCAATATCTAAAAAATGTCAAAAGTTATAGCATTTACGCTTCTTTTATAAAAATTAAAAATTTGATAAAAATTTAATCATTCGATCGTTTTTCGCCAAATTTAATAACAAACATCCTCGATAGCTATATTAGCTCTGTGTAAAGTTTCAGTGCAATATTTTAAAAATTGCACAAGTCAGAGCGTGTACGCTATTTTTCAAAAAATTAAAAATTTCATAAAATTTTCATCCCTCGGTGGATTTTTGCCAAATTTAATAGCGAACAACCTTAATAGCTATACTTATTCTGTACAAAGTTTGAGTGCAATATCTTGAAAATTGCAGAGGTTAGAGCGTTTACGCCATTCTTGCAAAAACGAAAAAAGTCGATAAAATCTGAACACCCGTTATAATTGAAACAAAAATTTTTTCATAATGAAGAGCAATTCGTGCTCGACAAGTGTGCCAAATTTTAGCTTGATATGTCGAAGTGTTTTCGAGTTATTAATCATTTACATCTGAAACTCAGGACACACACACGCACGCGCGCACACACACACACACACACACACACACACACACACACACACACACACACACACACACACACACACACACACATCCGGACATTTTTTCTAAATATGATCTCTCGATGTTTTAGGACATTTTGATTGGCATAAAAATCGCGAAAACAAAAATTTTCACGAAAACAAAGCTTCCTTTATGAGGAAGCAATAAATAAATACTTTATGATTCAGGTGCAGATAGTATGAAGCCACATGCGAGATGGGTCTTCATTTCTTTTTTGCTGATCTCGATCGCCGCCGATGGATTCTCGCACGATTCCACAAATCGTTCACTCGAAGATGGAGAAAATAGCACTCGCTTCTCGGATAACGAGGCGAGAAACAGCGCCTCGGGAAGTTCGTGCAACTCGTCGTGCGAAACAAGCTCCGTAAAGTTACAATTTACGACGACGATCGTCAAGAACGAGTACATCGTAGCGTTCACTGGCTACTACAAGCCTCACACGCGCAAGAATTACATCGGAGCTGCGCTTATCTCGTCGGGTGTTCAAAATTGGAAGATTTTGACGAGGGTGAATCCAGCCAGTGGATATCCCAGTGACTTTGACGTCGTCCTCTTGGAGGAGACGGACAAGAGCAACGGCCTCGATGCATTGTCGGATCATCCTCTGGTCAGAAGAGTCACGCCGCAGAGATTGGTGCACAGAAGCCTCAAGTACATTAATTCCAGCGAAGATGCGGATACTCCTGAGTACAAAAATTTCAGAAGGAAAATCAGAAGCCACGTACGTTCGATATTTTTAATTATTCCCTATCTCGAATCAAAATCGATGCTCAATGCCGGGGTGAGAGGCCTTTTTTCTTCGTCGTCAATAATTAAAAAACCAAAATTTTATCGCAGAATAATCAATTTTGGCAACCGTCGAATCGTCTTTCATCGAGAAGACTGATGCGCGCTATTCCTAGACAAATCACGAGTATACTTCAGGCGGATGCACTTTGGGGCATGCATGTTACCGGTCGTGGCGTCAAGGTACGATTTTCCCATCGCTTCCTCGTGAAGGATTTTTTTTTTCTGTGGAAAGTTTTGTTATGGAACATTGTTGATCCAGATAATAGATAAAATAGATAAAATTCCTGAATTAATCATAACACGTTATCGTTTGATTTGGAATTCAGGTAGCGGTATTCGATACTGGATTGGCATCGAGTCATCCGCACTTCAAGAATATCAAAGAACGTACAAATTGGACGAACGAGAAAACTCTCGGCGATGGACTGGGTCATGGTACTTTTGTCGCTGGTGTAATTGCCTCCTCGTCCCGTGAATGTAACGGTTTCGCTCCCGATGCGGAATTACACATTTTTCGGGTATTCACGAATGAGCAGGTACTCGAACTGAAAACTCGTCGCTGAAAAACAAACAATTGTCATTAATTAATAATATAAATTATCTTCATTTCAATTATAAATTAATATTGTTTCCTCATAAAGGAAGCTTTGTTTTCGTGAAATTTTTTTTTCGCGATTTTTATGCCAATATGTTCAAAACGCCGTAAAACATCGAGAAATCATATTTAGAAAAAATGTCCGGATGTGTGTGTGTGTGTGTGTGTATCCTGAGCTTCAGATGTAAATAATTAATAACTCGAAAACGCTTCGAGATATCGAGCTAAAATTTAGCACACTTGTCGAGCACGAATTGATCTTCATTATGAAAAAAAATTTGTTTCAATTATAACGGGTGTTGCGATTTTATCGACTTTTTTCGTTTTTGCAAGAATGGCGTAAAGGCTCTAACCTCTGCAATTTTCAAGATATTGCACTCAAACTTTGTACAGAATTAGTATAGCTATTAAAGTTGTTTGGTATTGAATTTGGCGAAAATTCATCGAGGGATTAAAATTTTATGGAATTTTGAATTTTTTGAAAAACAGCCTAAACACTCTAACTTGTGCAATTTTTGAGATATTGTACTGAAACTTTGCACAGAGCTAATGTAGCTATCGAGGATGTTCGTTATTAAATTTGGCGAAAATCGATCGAATGCTTAAATTTTTATCAAATTTTTAATTTTTATAAAAGAAGCGTAAACGCTATAACTTTCGAATTTTTGTAGATATTGCAATGAAATTTTGTGAGGAGCCAGTATTGCTATCAATGTTATTCGTTATCAAATTTGGCGACAATCGATCGAATTTTCACATTAATTACTAATATTTTTTAATAGTTAACAAAGCTTCCTTCATGAGGAAGACAAATTTGATCGCCATACTGTGTGTTAAAGGAAGCTATGTGAACTATGGATAAAGATGAGGAAGCAATGTGCAATTTTCAATTTGCAGGGTTTTAATTTTGCTGTGTCTGTATGTATTCCGAGTTTTTGATGTAAATAATTAATCACTCAAGAATGCTTCGAGATATCGAGCTGAAATTTGGTACACTTTCCCAGCACGGATTGACCTTCATTATTAAATTTTTTTGTTTGAATTTCAACAGTTGTTCAGATTTTATCGACTTTTTTCGGTTTCGCAACATTGGCGTAAACGCTCTAACTTCTGCAATTTTCAAGATATTGCACTCAAACTTTGTGCATAATTAGTATCGCTATTAAGGTAGTTTGGTATTGAACTTGATAAAAATCGATCGAAAGATTAAATTTTTATCAAATTTTGAATTTTTCGAAAAATAGCGTAAACGCTCTACTTGCACAATTTTCAAGATATTGCAGTGAAACTTTGTAAGGAACTAGTATAGCTATCAAGGTTGTTCGCTATTGAATAGGCGAAAATCTATCGAGGCATTGAAATTTTATGAAATTTTTAATTTTTTGAAAAATAGCGTAAACGCTGTAACTTGTGCAATTTTTGAGATATTGCACTGAAACTTTGCACAGAGCCAATATAGCTATCGAGGATGCTCGTTATTAAATTTGGCGAAAATTGCAAATGGCAAATTTGCCCGTTGATACTCATGTTTTTCGATAGTTAACAAAGCTTCCTTTATGAGGAAGCCAAATCTGATCGTCATACTTTGTGATAAAGGAAGCTGTGTGAACTATGGATGAGGAAGCAATGTGCAAATGTCCAATTTGCAGGGTTTTTACTGCTTGAATTGAATATAAATTAATTTTAATTTTACCTTAAGTTTATATTTATAAGAATTTATAAAAAAATAACTATGACCCACATTTTTCAAGGTCTCCTACACCTCTTGGTTCCTGGACGCTTTCAATTATGCGATACTTGCAAAAGTAACGGTGCTCAATCTCAGTATCGGCGGGCCAGATTTTATGGATCATCCTTTCGTCGACAAAGTCTGGGAATTGACGGCCAACGGTGTGATAATGGTATCGGCAATCGGGAATGACGGTCCACTTTACGGTACTCTCAATAATCCGGCCGATCAGATGGACGTAATTGGCGTTGGTGGTATAAATTGGGAAGATCAGATTGCGAGTTTTTCATCGCGCGGCATGACAACGTGGGAGCTTCCCCATGGCTATGGTCGGGTCAAACCCGATCTTGTGACTTATGGTTCGGGAGTTCGTGGATCAGCGTTGAAAAACGGTTGTCGAACGCTTTCGGGAACTTCGGTCGCGAGTCCGGTCGTCGCCGGTGCAGTTGCACTTTTGGCAAGTGGTTTTGTCGGTCAGGATGGATCTCGTGGTCACAAGCATAAAGTAAGATGCTTCTTGCAAAAACATCCATTTTGTTTTTCCTGAAAATTGCTAAAAGTCATGAAATTTAATTTCGAATCCAGTCATTCTCTGCAAATTTTATTGAAACCTAGAAATTGGAATTTTAAACTCTACGACGCTGGCATTATTTTGATTTGGAATGACAAATTTTCTTAATGTCTGAAAGATCACACCGGCCAGCATGAAGCAGGCTCTGCTTGGATCGGCGAGACGTTTGCCAGGAGTCGGAATGTTCGAGCAGGGAGCCGGAAGATTGGATCTTTTGCGGGCATTTCATTACCTACGAACTTACACACCGGTTGCAACTTTGAGCCCTAGGTAACTTATCAATTTTTGTCACATGTTGAAAAAAAAAATATGGCATTGAAATGCTTCCTACGCGCACAGAGTTGTAAATAATGCATTATTTTGATAATGCATTACGATATTCATTACCCATTACACTGCATAATGTGAAAAATCGACAAATGTACCATTACCAAATACAAAAGTAATGTGTAATGGATGCATGACCCATTACAAATAAAAAAAAAGAGAATATTCCAATATAAATTAGTGTGTTCATACCACAATTTGGAGCAGGTACTATTTTGCTCAAAGGTAAGTCTATTAATTTTTCAATTAAAATAATGTGTGTGTACCAAGTATTTATTAACTTTACTATCGTAGTGGTAAATGTATGAACAGTGATTTTTTTTTAGTAATCTTTACTCCATTAATGAATTGTAATTTTTACAAAAATGGAGTAAAAATTACTCCAAAAAAATGACTGTTTATAGGTGTCGGTGAATATGTGTCATTCCAGCCCAAGTGTGTACACCCGTGACCCTGACCCTCTCGGATTTATTTGATTTTTTTTCATATGATCGCATTGCGTCTAAAATACACCCTCATAATTTTTTCAGATTTTTCCAAACAACCCTTACTTCAAAAAAAATTTTTTTTTTTTTGAAAAAAAACGCCGTTTTTTTTAAATATAAAAAAAATCTGAAAAACCGTGACAATGTATAAAAATTTCCAAGCTATCACCCGTAGTGGGCAGATTTTTTTTCTGTGTTTTACGGGATGGATTTAAAAATAAAATTTTTTTTTTTTTAAACGCAATTTTTTTCAGATCTAAAAAAATTCTGAAAAAACCGTGATAATATATAAAAATTTTCAAGCTAATACCCGTAGTGCGTAGATTTTTTTCTGTGTTTTACAAGCTATTAACGTTCTCAAAATTCCAAAAAATGCTCAAATAGCTCACCTTGAGCAGATACTGAATTATTTTGGTACTCAAATTGAGTTTTTGCTCAAGGTGAGCTATTTGAGAATTTTTTGGAATTTTGAGAACGTTAATAGCTTGTAAAACACAGAAAAAAAAATCTGCCCACTACGGGTGATAGCTTGAAATTTTTTATATATTGTCACGGTTTTTCAGAATTTTTTTAGTTTTTTAAAAAATGGCGTTTAAAAAAAAATCGAAATAAGGGACGTTTGGAAAAATCTGAAAAAATTATGAGAGGGTATTTTAGACTCAAAGCGATCATATGAAAAAAATCAAATAAATCCGAGAGGGTCAGGGTCACGGATTTACACACTTGGGCTGGAATGACACACATTAAGTTAATATGCACTGACACCTGTAAGTTTTTCTTGAATTGCAATTTTTACATTTATCACTACGTAAAGTTAACAAAAACTTAATACCCACAAATTATTTTTATTGAAAAATTAATGGACTTACCTTTGAGCAAAATAGTACCTGCTCTAAATTGTGGTAGAAACACTAATTTGTAATGGTATATTCTCCACTATAAATCACTTTTTTTTTCAATTGTAATTTGTAATGGAGCACTCATTCATTACACGTTATTTTTTTTATTTGTGATGTTACATGCATCCATTACACATTACTTTTATTATTTGTAATGGAACATGCATACATTACACATTCCTTTTTTAATTTGTAATGGAACACGCATCCATTACACATTACTATTTTCATTTGTAATGCAACATTCATTCATTACACGTTACTTTTGTAATTTGTAATGGAAAACTTATCTAACTCTGTATGCGCATGTGAAAAGCCTGAAAATTGTCACTATCTTAAGTGTAACGCGATCATGCGTTACAAAAATCGAAGGTTCAAACGCTTGAACGAAGATCTTTTCACAGTTATATAGATTTGACACAATGCCAGTATATGTGGCCGTATTGCACACAAGCTGTCTATCACACGGGAATGCCGACCGTCGTAAATGTTACGATTATAAATGGTCTTGGAGTTTCGGGACACGTTACAGAGGTAAAATGGCATCCTTATACGAACGAGGACAACGGTGACAAGATTGACGTTTCGTTGACCCACAGCGATGTCCTTTGGCCCTGGTCAGGATGGTTAGCGGTCGCAATTACCGTGCCATCATCCGCTTCGGACTGGCAAGGAATTGCACAAGGTAATTATCAGCTATCTATTTCTGCAATTGGTGAAATTTTCTTAAATTTCTATCCTAGAAGCAAAAAAACATTAGCCCTAGGGGTGTAAGCATGGTGAATCTGCCCCCGAAAGGTTTTTAAATGATACTTAGAGCTTAAGTAGGTACTAATATAATAATTTTTTATATGTTTTGGGGGCTGATAATAGCTGCGAGAAAAAAAATCAAGAACTATATAGCTCTATAAAATCTTTGAAAAAAAATTATTTTTCGTCCATTTTCAATTTTTAACCGTGATACAATTTTGGCACAATTATTATGAAACAATTTTTTTTTCAAACCTTCTATATTTCACTATGACACTATGAATTTTAAAAAATTTAAAAAACGCTACGCCATAGTAGAAAAAAATAAAAACCACTTTTTGGTTCAAATACTGAATTTATTTATATGTTTTGAGGTTTAATTTTTCGTATCTTAACGCATATTTACATAATTTGTATTTATTAGAAAAAAAAATTCATATTCAAAATAACAACAAACATTTTTTTGCCACAGTCAAAAATTGAACCAGGTAAATATCAATAATCAATTTTATAGGAACAACATTATATATTTTTAGGAACAACATTTTATATTTTTAGGAACAACTTTTTATTATAAAACTCGATTATTTATAGATTTTTTATAGACTTGAGACATAGAGATAACCGAAAATTATCGAATCGATGAAAGACAAGAACTTTTTTTTTAAAACAAATGTAAACTTTCAAAAAAATTTAAGTTTAATTTTATGCATTTCTTGTTTTTTCTTAATATATATATATATATATATATATATAAATAATCGAGTTTTATAATAAATGTTGTCCCTAAAAATATTTGTTAAAATTACTATAAAATTGATTATTGATATTTACCTGGTTTAATTTTTGACTATGGCAAAAAATTTTTTGTTGTTATTTTGAATATGAAATATTATTTTTAATAAACACAAATTATATAAATATGCGTTAAAATACAAAAAATTAAACCTCAAAACATATAAATAAATTCATTATTTGAGCCAAAAAGTGGTTTTTATTTTTTTTCTGCTATGGCGTACCGTTTTTTAAATTTTAAAAAATTCATAGTATTATAGTGAAATATAGAAGGTTTGAAAAAAAAATTGTTTCATAATTGTGCCAAAATTGTATCACGGTTAAAAATTAAAAATGAAAGAAAAATAATTTTTTTTTCGAAGATTTTATAGAGCTATATAGCTCTTAATTTTTTTTCTCAGAGCTATTATCAGCCCCCAAAACATATAAAAAATTTAGATCAATCGGTTGGGTCAATCCTGAGAATTTTTTTTTGTTTTTTTACATATTTCACTTTTTCTCAATAACCAATTGAGATAGGGATCTGTAACTATCAGGATCCTATTATTTTATTAGTACCTACTTAAGCTCTAAGTATCATTTAAAAACCTTTCGCGGGCAGATTCACCATGCTTATACCCCGAGGGCCTTTGTCCCCTAAGATGAGTCCTTTAGATAAATCTTAGAACTTCTAGTTATTTCTACGAGATATTTAATTTTTCATTATTTTCAAAACCCACTTACTCAAACATTCAATAAAAAGCATTATAATTATATAATTATAATATTATAGTATTATTGCAAGTAAGAAAAATGTTCGGTAGTTAAAATTGTTGCAAATAATAATGCATTGATTACAGGTCGGATAACGTTGGTCGTCGAGTCACCTCCTGGCGAAGGAGAGCAGACATCTCGTCGTTCGACGATCGATTTACCGCTCAGAGCAAAAGTCATACCGACTCCACCGAGACAGTAAATGCATTAATATTCCACAGCCCAATGGAAGAGGCATCAATAAACGTTTCGTATTGTTATATTTGTAATTTAAAAAAAATCTTGTTTATCCTCGCAGAAAACGGATTTTGTGGGATCAATATCACAATCTGCGTTATCCTCCCGGTTATTTTCCACGTGACGATTTGCGAGCGAAGAACGATCCATTGGACTGGAATGGCGATCACATTCACACGAATTTCAAGGACATGTATCAACATTTGCGTAACGCCGGTTACTATCTCGAGGTTCTCGGTAAACCGTACACGTGTTTCGCTGCCAAAAATTATGGCACACTTCTGGTCGTTGACACGGAGGAGGAATTTTTCCCCGAGGAAGTGACCAAGATAAAACGCGACGTCGAGGAGGAGGGTTTGTCGGTTGTTGTTTTTGCCGATTGGTACAACGTTACCGTGATGCGAAAGGTCAAATTTTACGACGAGAATACACGTCAATGGTGGGTACCCGACACTGGTGGCGCAAACGTTCCTGCGCTGAACGATCTTCTCTATCCCAATTGGGGCGTTGCATTTGGCGATTTGGTGCGAAATGGAAAATTCATCCTCGGTCAACATACACCAGTGACATTCGCATCGGGCACCACGATAGGACGGTAAATTGCATATGACATTCTGCTAGACTAATTTAACAAGCGGCATTTTAAAGGGGAAGAATTCGGCTTCATTTCCTGATCTTTAAATCATTTTTAATAATTGTTTTTAGATTTGGACTTCATTTTGAAAACAGCTGTCTTTCGCCTTTTGTCCCTTTGCTTCGGGTGCACCCATCTTCTGGAGGATTTTTTTAAATTACATTTATACGATTGGATTCATAAAGGGGAAAGCTTGAGCTTCAATTTTCTTTTTTTTTAAACTTTGAGCGATTTTTTTTCCCAAAGTTATTCTGTTTTTTATGAAAAAAGAGGAAATTTGAAAAATCCCGTATAACACGAAAACAAAGAGAATTCATGAAAAACTTTAAGACTGCAAAAAGTTGCTCTGTTGCGTCTGTTTCTTTTGAGTTAAGGGGAATTTTTTCAGATGTTTTTCCCCAACATTATGTTTTCTCATGTTGAGGCTGGAAAAATAATAAAGAGAAAAAAATTGAAAAAATTCCAATGTGCTAAAAATGGTAAAATATAGTATGTTCCCCTTTTAACATTTTATCAATAATCCCATAGTTCTCGAGTTATGGTAATTGAA
The DNA here is from genome assembly GCA_946863875.1 of Alloplasta piceator. Classification (NCBI taxonomy): domain Eukaryota; kingdom Metazoa; phylum Arthropoda; class Insecta; order Hymenoptera; family Ichneumonidae; genus Alloplasta; species Alloplasta piceator. The sequence goes on along the minus strand of OX333076.1, from coordinate 42,974,419 downwards.
TGATCTGCGCTCCTACCCAGAAAATGAGAAAAAAAAATTGAGAAACAAAATTTGAAAACATTCCTCTGCACTCAACAAAAACAGACGCAACTTTTTGCTATCTTGAAGTTTTTCATGAATCCTCTTTGTTTTCATGTTATACGAGATTTTTCAAATTTCCTCTTTTTTCACAAAAAACAGAACTTTGGAAAAAAAAATCGCTCGAAGTTTTTTAAAAAAGGAAATTGAAGCTCAAACTTTCCTCTTTACGAATCCAATCGTAAAAATGTATTAAAAAAAGACGAAAAACAGCTGTTTTCAGAACAGAGTCCAAATTTAAAAACCAATTATGAAAATTTGCACATTGCTTCCTCATCTTTATCCATAGTTCACATAGCTTCCTTTAACACACAGTATGGCGATCAAATTTGGCTTCCTCATAAAGGAAGCTTTGTTGACTATTGAAAAATATTAGTAATCAATGTGCAAATTCGATCGATTTTCGCCAAATTTGATAGCGAATAACATTGGTAGCTATACTGGCTCTTCACAAAATTTCATTGCAATATCTAAAAAATTTCAAAAGTTATAGCGTTTACGCTTCTTTTATAAAAATTTAAAATTTGATAAAAATTTAATCATTCGATCGATTTTCGCCAAATTTAATAACGAACATCCTCAACCGCTATATTAGCTCTGTGTAAAGTTTCAGTGCAATATCTTAAAAATTGCAAAAGTCAGAGCGTTTAGGGTATTTTTCAAAAAATTCAAAATTCCATAAAATTTTAATCCCTCGATGGATTTTCGCCAAATTCAATGCCAAACAACCTTAACAGCTATACAAATTCTGTACAAAGTTTGAGTGCAATATCTTGAAAATTGCAGAGGTTAGAGCGTTTACGCCATTCTTGCAAAAACGAAAAAAGTCGATAATATCTGAACACCCGTTATAATTAAAACAAATTTTTTTTCATAATGAAGAGCAATTCGTACTCGACAAGTGTGCCAAATTTTAGCTCGATATCTCGAAGCGTTTTCGAGTTATTAATTATTTACATCGGAATCTCAGGACACACACACACACACACATCCGGACATTTTTTCTAAATATGATTTCTCGATGTTTTAGGACATTTTGAACATATTGGCATAAAAATTCCCCTTCCCCTTTAAAATGCTGCTTGTTAAATTAGTCTACGTTGACTTTCGGCGAAATGACATAAAAAAACGTTCCAGACCTTTTTTGAAGTTGTCCGGAAACTTTTGGTTGGTAGTGTAAATACCAAAAATTCAGTGAGTTTACCTTACTTAAAATGTACGAAAACTCTTTCTGTGACATTTCGCCAGATTTCCGGCGGATGGAATCGTTCTGGAAGTAGAGCTGCGCGATCAGGGCGAAGAGCTTCTCATGGAGATCGAAACGGGTTCATCGTCAGCGGTGCCGATACTCGGTTTGCTGCAAACGAAAAATAATGCTTTCGTCAAGAATCCCTCGCTCGACACGGAAAATAATAACGTCGAGAACGATAAAATCGAGAACGACGTGAACGGCAACAAAGTGCCGATGAAATCGAACAATGCAGGACGACTCGTTGTATACGGCGATTCGAATTGCATCGACGACAGTCATTTGCAAAAACGTATGTATTCCAAAATTACTGATCGACAATTTTTCTTTTTCAATCGAGTACGCTCCAAAATGTCTTTTGAAATTTTTCAGCCGCTTGTTTCTGGATGCTCGACGCTATTCTGGAATACGCGACAACAGGCTACGTGCCTTCGGTTTTTATGGATGAAAAATACCGTTACAAGCCAAAAACAACGGAGATAAGAACGGGAGATCTTGAGATCGGTGAGATGCCGAAACGCATGGACGGAAGTCATCTTTATCGTCACAGCAAAGTATTGGAATCCGAGGGTCTCGAAGGTGTACGTTTTCGTTCATTGCCAGCGTGTCCGGTTTCCATTCTCGCCGTTCCCAATCCGCTCAACGAGTCTGCTCCAACGTGAGTGAATTTTTTTTCCCTCCCCTCGCAAAACACCAACTTTGATCTAACAATAAAGAATACTGGAAAAAATGATCTTGATAGTTTTCATGGGTCTGAAAGGAAAATATAGGAAAACTCGGCTTTTGTTAACATCCGAGTTTCACGTTGCCACAGAAAATATACACTACAAAACTTCAAAAAATGTCTGGAACATTTTTTATGCCATTTCGCCGGAAGTCAACGTAAACTAATTTAACAAGCGGTATTTTAAAGGGGAAAAATTTGGCTTCATTTCATGTTTTCAAAATTATTTTTACAATTTGTTTTTATATTTGGACTCTATTTTGAAAACAACTTTTTCCCCCTTTTCAGGTGCACCCATCTTCTAGAGGAATTTTTTAAATACATTTTTACGATTGAATTTATAAAGAGGAAAGTTTGAACTTCAATTTACTTTCTTTAAAAAGTTTGAGCGATTTTTTTTTCGAAAGTTATTCTGTTGTTTATGAAAAAAGAGGAAATTTGAAAAATCCCGTATAACATGAAAACAAAGAGGATTGATGAAAAACTTCAAAATTGCAAAAAGTTGCGTCTGTTTTTGTTGAGTGCAGAGGAATTTTTTCAGATTTTATTTCCCACATTTTTTTTTTCTCATTTTCTGGGTCGGCGCTCAGATAATTCAATTGCCATAACTCGAAAACTATGGGATTATTGATAAAATTTCAAGAGGGGAAAATACTTTGTTTGACTATTTTCAACACATTGGAATTTTTTCAAATTTTTCTCCAGCCTCAACATGAGAAAACAAAATTTTGGAAAAAAATCTGAAAAAATTTCTCTGAACTCAACAAAAACAGACGCAACTTTTTGCTATCTTGAAGGTTATTTTTACGGTTCGTTTCATAAGATGGAAAGTTTGAGCTTCAATTTCCTTTGTTTTTAAACTTGGAGCGATTTTTTAAAAAAGTTATTCCGTTTTTTGTGAAAAAAGAGTAAATTTGAAAAATCCCGTATAACAAGAAAACAAAGAGGTTTCATGAAAAATTTCAAGACAACAAAAAGTTGCGTCGGTTTTTGTTGAGTTAAGGGGAATTTTTTCAGATTTTTATTTCCAAAATTATGTTTTATCATGTTGAGGCTGGAAAAAAAATTAGGGAAAAAAATTTGAAAAAAAAATCCAATGTGTTGAAAATGGTAGAATAAAGCATGTTCCCTTCTTGAAATTTTATCAATAATCCCATAGTTCTCGAGTTATGGTGATTGAATGATCTGAGCTCCGACCCAGAAAATGGGAAAAAAAATTGGGGAAAAAAATCTGAAAAAATTCATCTGCACTCAGAAAAACAGACGCAACTTTTTGCTATCTTGAAGTTTTTCATGAATCCTCTTTGTTTTCGTGTTATACGAGATTTTTCAAATTTCCTCTTTTTTTCACAAAAAAAATTTTTAAAGAAAGGAAATTGAAGCTCAAACTTTCTTCTTTATGAATCCAATCGTAAAAATGTATGAAACAAATTTCCTCTAGAAGATGGTTGCGCCTGAAGAGAGGGGGAAAAAAGCGAAAAACAGTTGTTTTCAAAATAGAGTCCAAATCTAAAAACAATTTGTAAAAATGATTTTAAAAACAGGAAATGAAGCCGAATTCTTCCCCTTTAAAATGATGTTCGTTAAATTAGTTAACGTTGACTTCCGGCGAAATGTCATTAAAAAAAAATTGCACATCTGTTTTGAAATTTTGTCCGGAAAGTTTTCGCCGGTAAGTGTGAATTGTCAAAATTATCATCGAAAGGCATCCGCGATGAATTTCAGAAATTTGTACAAGCCTCAAAACTTGCTGTCGTTCGATGATCATCTGGCGGCCGCTGCGGTACCAATTTTCGACGATTCGGAATCAAATTGGCTGAGAAGACGCGGCGGAAATAATCCAGCGGGACTTCAACAGTACGATATCAGCGAAACCGTTCAAGTGTCTCATTACGATCATCAAACGACGAAACGAAAACGCTGGTTCGACAACGGTCAATGGAAGTTCATGATAGTGATCGTCGTCGTCGGTGGTATTTTACTCTATGCGTTCAATCATTGTCTCTCAGGCTGTGGTAAAAGACCGTCACGAAGAAAACGCGCCATTGGACGATTGCGCAGAGTCATACAAGCTATAGCTGTGCGCAGAGTGCCTCAATTGTGATTAAGTAACGTATATAGTATGGGAAAAATTATCGAAACCTCAAAATGCCTTAAAACCGGGAAATCTCGAATTCTAAAAACATTCTTCACATCGTTAACGGAGAATTCGTGAATCAACGATACAACGTTTCTCGTTACGAATTTGAGAGACGATTTTTATGTTTATTTTATTTTTTATTTGGTTGTTCAACGAAACAAACGCGCACTGATTTTATTTATACGACAATCCATTTTACCATTAAGTAGAGAATATTATATTGGAAACGAGGAGGCGAAAAAGCTTCGAAAATACCAAAAAAGGACACTAACGCCGTTACACAGGGCAATCGTGTTACCTCAAGTTGTTTTTTTTTTTTTTTTCATAATTTTTTAGTCTTAGTTATCATTTATTTTTCAATGCACGGCTCATTAGTTTCGAATGCAATCTTCCAGGTTTTTCTTGTCCCAAAGTTTTGTGTATTTGTGAGTTTTTTTTTTTTGTCATGGTCAGAAGAAAAATGGGTCTTTGTAATAAATCGTTTTGTCTAATATTCGCAAAAAATCTTCAGTCCCGTTGCGAGTCATCGGAAATTATTGTGATATAATCTAATCTTCCTACAATATACAAATATGGAATTTAATTATAAAATGGATTATACGTGACCCAATGTGCTCTCGTTTGCTCGGCTGCGGATTTGTGAGACGTGAAGATACTTTTCAACACTTCGGATGCTTTCGGATCCTTCGCGACGCTGTAGTCCTCCTTCGACTTTTTGTAAGCCGGATCCTCAGCCTCGATTCTCCTGCTCTTCTCTTTTCCCAGATCAGCCTTCTCCTCCTTTTTAATTTTTTTCTTAGATACTTTGTCCCCTTCAGCGTCGGCCGTTGTCGCCGTTTCCTCGGGATTTGACCTCTTCTTTTTTCCTTTCTTTTGAGCTCTACGCGCCGACATATTTTCATGCATTTTATCCAAATCGTCGCCCTCCGCGTTCAAAATCACGATGTCATTTGGCTCATAAGACTGTTGACATCTGTGACAAACCTGCAAAAAAAAACATGAAAAATAAAATTTCATCGAAACTTAATTTTTAGCCGAGTTTAAGCTGGATTGGAGACTAATTTGAGACTTTACTCACAGCAGATTTGACTTCCTTCAAGGATCTTTCGCTCATGACGCAGCCGCAAGTCCACAGGAAACAAAATTTGTACTTTCCATTCATTTCCAGTCCAATGACGGGACATATGTAAGGACTTTTGCCGCCATCGACGTAACAATCGCCCTTTTCCGCGAGAGCTCCGTTGTAAGCCGGATTCAAGGTGAGATTCAAGTTTTTAACATCTTTGAGATTTTTGATGTGTTCCGCGGATTCTGGAAGGGTCGAACGATCCAAAAGGCCCTCCAGAACAGATTCTTTGCTATAAAGCCGACCCAAAGAGCAAGCGACTACCGGCTGTTGCAGAGGCAATTGACGAATGGAACAATGACGCCATCGAAAAGCCAATTCGGCGTCTTTGTCTTTCTAAAATTTGTGTATCAATTAAAATCTCAAGGCCACACTAAACCCTCCCCCTGTCGCTTTTCCGATCTCGCGAGTGCGAGAGAGATGGAGCTAAAACTTTTAACGCATATTTCTCGAAAATGAATCAATGAAATGAAAAAAGAATATTGGGGCCACCTGTACACATTGATTATGGAGGCAGTCCCACTTGTCTTTTTTTTTACTGCATCAAGTCATCTTTGCGAAAAATGTGTTAAACAAATTTTGAGGTTATGTTGTTTTTTAGACTCGTAAGTGCGAGCGAGACAGAGATAGGGGTCGCTTGAGAGCGAGAGAGAGGGTCTTTCGTCTCCCCTTAAGGGCAGGCTAAAGACCCTCTCTCTCGCTCTCACACGACCCCTATCATCCTTTCTCTCTCGCACTCGCACGAAAAATGTCGGTATTTAGCCTCCTCTTAAATACAGATTCTCCTACAACTGTCATACAGCAGCTGTCAAAGGAGGACAATTTTGTTATACGATGGGAAAAAAATAAGCGTACGTACCTGTTCGGGCTTCTTTTTGACTCTCACGAGCTCGTCTCTTCGCGGAATCGTACCACCATCGCAACCCATTTTTATTTAAGAATCTTTTTACTTATTTGCTTCACGAAAAAGGCTAACGAAATTTCAATGACAATTTAGAAAAACAATTCGAAACAATGTAAATGGATTCTATAGATGGAAGAGGCGCTTAAAAGAATTGAATCGCATATTATTATTATTTTGACTCAGCCGATATCCCTGGTTTACCCTACGTCGGTAACGTAGGGAGTCATGTGCTGCTATCTATTGGCGGGACGATGTACCAAACATTCAAATGGTCTCAAAACGGCAATAATATAAAACCGTTGTAAATATATTGAGAAGCTACGAAAGATTATCTCGTGTTACTCGTGTAAGTAAAGAGGCTACGTCATAATTATCTCCGAAAATATCGTCGTGGTTGTCATTATCATAATTTATAATTGTTTCGGGTCGCGAAAAAGCGGAGTGGGGGAAGCTGGGTTGCCACCACGGTCGACCGTGGTCGCCACGCTGGTGCATGTAAATGGCGTTTGTACAATTTCATCGATGTTGAGCGATTCTTGTGAGTTCTTTCAATGTTCGCGACGAAATAATATCCAAATAATAATCTTCAGTCACAGCGAAAATAATTGCTTCGTTCTTGTGCATCGCTCTATCGTTAATTTCTCTTAATCACTCAAAAATACACGCTCTTCGCATATCCCCAAAAGATTCTGCCATTGTTTTTTTTCCCTTTATTGTTTCGTCGTTTTGGCGTTGTATTCGGAACTCCCCGTGCTTTATTATATACTCTCGTTCTCTCCGCATCTCAGTTTATCGCGAATTGGGCAAATTTTTTTTTATAAGAGTTTTTTTTATTTTTCGAAAGGCTTAATCTTCGGCACTGCGCGTCAACAATCCGAGTTTACGTGGAAACGTCAGATCGTCAATTTGCACGCTATTTTCATTGGCGAGGAGCGTACATATCTCCGTCGTAGAAGAAAACATAAACATCACCTCTGTCGAGATGACCGAAATGTGTGGATGAATCGTTGAAAATTGCACGAATTCATCGTTTTCGACCTCTTCGGCGATCCGAGTTTCAAGGACGAGAATCGGATACTCCAAATGACTTATCGCGGGTACTTCTTGCAAAGTTTGGAAACATGAGTCGCAGCGTCGCGGAGACCATTTTGAAATGACGCTGTAAATGCGATAGCGAATCGCCACTTTTTGATGACCTTGAGCTTGTTCTAATTAAATCCGCTCGCGAGCCTCAATTTTGATCTCAGTACTAAATCGGCGGATATTTGATATTATCTACGATAAAAACATGGCCGAAACTCAAAGAATGACCGTCTTTGGAAGGCATCCGCCTTGCGCCAGTAGTCTGCGTTTGGAGGAACGCAGAGCCCGAAGGTATTTATGAAAGATAAAAATTGTACGCGCATGTTTCTTATCCTTAACCAAAGAATCTTCAATATTCTACTATTTTTCTAATGTGTTAAGAAAGAAAGTCTATGATTTTAAGGAAAATCAAATTTTTGCATGTTAATTCTGCTAGAAGCTTTTACAATATAAATTTTCATGATAAAAAAGATCAACTCAAAAGATAAAACTATAATTACCGTTTTACGTTTATTGGACAAGGATTGATTTTTTCTTTTTCATTTCAGCTATTTTTATCAAAGAATCTTTAATTCTTCAATATTTCACCACTTTTCTAATTTGTCTAGAAAAAAAAGTCTACAATATCAAGGAAAATCAAATGTTTTCATGTTAATTCTGCTAGAAGATTTTACAATATAAGTTTTCATGATAAAAAAAGATCAACTTAAAAGATAAAACTATAATTACTGTTTTACGTTTATTGAACAAGGATTGATTTTTTCTTTTTCATGTTATCTATTTTTATCAAAGAAATCTTCAACTCTTCAATATTTCACTATCTTTAGAAAAATCAAATTTTTGTATGTTAATTCTGCTAGAAGCTTTTCAATATAAATTTTCATGATAAAAAAGATCAACTCAAAAGATAAAACTATAATTACCGTTTTACGTTTATTGGACAAGGATTGATTTTTTCTTTTTCATTTCATCCATTTTTATCAAAAAATCTTCAATTCTTCAATATTTCACCATTTTTCCAAAGTGTCTAGAAAAAAAGCATCTTAAAAAGAATCATATTTTGCATGTGTCAATTCTATTAGAAGTTCTTGCAAGCTTTTTCACAAATTGTCACGATAAGAAAAATCAACTCAAAAGATAAAAATATAATTACCGTTTTACGTTTATCGAACGATGATTGATTTTTTCATTTCATATATTTTTCCAGAGTCACTCTTCGTCACGAGAGAAATCGCAAGCCCGACAGACCCGAAGATTTCGTATGTTACGAGTCGAGCGACGACGAAGAGGAGACGGTAATGGAGGGAAGACAGTATCTCCGAACGTCCTTCAATTTCGTCGATTACGTTAGAGCGCGTGAAACCGATACGCGCGAAGTTATAAAGATCAATCAGGAATACGGCTTGAGGCACATATTGACCCACGATTTGTTCAAGGAATACTGCATCGATCTCAATAACATGAACAAAGTTTTTTGTTCGCAATGGCTCAGCGATCGGCAAGTTGTGTTCGGCACAAAGTGCAACAAGCTGATGGTTTACGATGTGGCGACACAAAAATTGGATCAGATACCCTCGTTGCACGGTAGACAAACTAACCCGGCTGGTGGCCCGGTCCCCGATCAGCAGTGCGGCATTCATTCCGTTAAAATAAATCCCTCGAGGTATTTCCGCGATATTCTCTCTTAAGGGGGTCGTCTAGTGTGAAACCTGTTTTTTTTAACGTTTTTTTCGGGAAATTTTTTTGACAAACCATTTAAATAATATAATTTATGAATTGTGTATCATTTTTATTAACATTTGAACAAACCTTGGGAATTTATTGAAGTAAATGTATTAAATATAATCGGAGATACAGCGTCCAACAGGAACACAAATAAAAAAAAAGCTGCTCCACCGCTGCCATGATTCCGGCCGTTTTGCTTATCCGAAATAAAAAAACCAAACGCCATTTCAATTGTGAGACTTGAGGCCCTACCGTGCACCAAGATAAATTCAGAATTCCAAAAAAATCATTTTTTTTACGCTTTAGAAAAAAAATTCAATTTTTCGCATTAAATATTTTATCTAAAGCGTTAAAAAAAAATTATTTTTTTTGAAATTCTCACTTTATCTTGGTTCAAATGTTAATAAATGTGATACACTATTCATAAATTATTTTATTTTAATGGTTTGTCAAAAAAAAAAATTCCGAAAAAAAACATTAAAAAAACAGGTTTCACACTAGACGACCTCCTTAACTATAATCTACAATCAAAATTTTCACCTAGAAAATATATGCCAAACATTTTGCCGACAATATAGACGATTTTCAAGCTTTCATATACTTTGTATTAGTTTTTCAAATTTTTTATATTTCTTAGTACCCATTAAAAGATCCTTGCTGGTAAATTTTGAGATTTTTTTGATTACCCGTTCAAAAGATATTAAATTAACAAAAAAACCGCTCTTTTTTCGGTTATTATATTTGACGTATTTTTGAATGAGTTTTTTGAGCTTTAAACTTTAAATCGCGTTTTTAGAAGTGAGTGTATATTTTGATTTTTAAAATTTTTTTTGTTTTAAACATCTGTCTATTCTACAACTTTTAAGACTAGTCCGATCGTGGGATTTCCATAACTACTATTTTTTTTTCGATTTTTGAAAATAAAATTTTTTATTTATTTGAAAAGTTTTATAAAAAAAAGTGTCGAAATAAATTCTAAATAATGAAAAAAAATACTATACAGTGACGAAAATGAAAATTCATAATAATTGATAAATAAAAAATTTATTTTCAAAAATCGAAAAAAAATAGTAGTTATGGAAATCCCACGATCGGACTAGTCTTAAAAATTGTAGAATAGATAGATGTTTAAAACAGAAATTGAAAAACTTTTTTTTCTCCTATTTTCGGTCGGAAAAAAAATTTGGAAAAAAAATCTGAAAAATTCCTCTGAACTCAACGAAAACGGACGCAACTTTTTGCTATCTTGAAGTTTTTCATGAATCCTCTTTGTTTTCATGTTATACTGGATTTTTGAAATTTCCTCTTTTTTCACAAAAAACAGAATAACTTTGGAAAAAAAATCGCGCAAAGTTTAAAAAAAAAAGGAATTTGAAGCTCAAACTTTACCCTTTATGAATCCAATCGTAAAAATGTACAAAAAAAAAAATTCCTCTAGAAGATGGGTGTACCTGAAGAGAGGTAAGGGCGAAAAACAGCTGCTTTCAAAATAGAGTCGAAATCGAAAAACAAATTGTACAAATAATTTAAAAAACAGGAAATGACTCCGAATTCGTCCCCTTTCAAATGCCGTTTGTTGAAATAGTTTACGTTGATTTCCGGCGAAATGGCATAAAAAAACGTTCCAGACCTTTTTTGAAGTTTTGTCCGGAAACTTTTCGCCGGTAGTGTACGTGAATTATTGAATTTGTAAGAAATTTGTTTGCCAATGAATTTTGCTTAATTTGTATTTTCCTCTTTCCCAGAACGTTACTATCAACGGGAGCGAGAAACAGCAACGAAATAGCGATATACAGATTGCCAACGTTGGATCCAGTTTGCGTCGGTGAAACGGCTCACAGAGATTGGGTATTCGACATGTGCTGGCTCGACGATGAATTTCTTGTTTCCGGCTCGAGAGACACGAAACTCGCGCTCTGGCACATCGACAGTAATCTCGCTGCTGCGCCCGATAAAGCCGACGTACCGACTCACAGGTGAGCCTCATGTTCGACAGATATCTATGTAATTTGGCAAAAACTAAAAAAAACTCAGATATTGTGAAAAAAAATGTATATATACATTTTCAAGTTTTTTTCCCCTTTTTTTTGAATTCAAGACGGATAATTATTGGAAAAAAAAGTTTTCTTCCCGACAGCTCCCAGAATGTCAGATTGCATCCTAAAAAAATAAGTTTTGAATTTCATCATTTTTATTTATTTTTAAATCGGGTCCCAAACGTATTTTCACTATGTTGTTTCACTATTTTTAAAAACCATATTGTTTATAATTCTTTTTTCTTTTTATTTTACAACTATAATCTGTTATTAATAATAATAATGAACGTTTTGGGTGATTCATAATAAGTGAAAAAACCATTTGCGTTATGGGCTGCCTTTAAAAATCGAATAGAATCTTGGATAAACTCCTTTTAAAAAAATGCGTTAGGTAGCTGAAGTTCGTTCAGTTTGATTTATTCTGGATTCCCGAAGAATTGAGGTGCTAGTCTATTATAGAAGGTCAAAAAAAAAAGCAAATTTTTGAGATTTTTTTTCTCAGCTCCTTTATCAGATGTGACTATGAAACTATTATTACAACTTTGTTTCATCCTTTAAAAGTATATAAAACAAAAATTTATTTTTTATTTCGATTCTTTAAATAATTTATAGGAGGCCCAAGGTCGAAAATCCCATGGCCCAAAGTCTTGTCCCATGGCCAACAGTTAATCTCAGGATTGGCAAGTCCGAAACAAAAAACTAAAAAAGCATTTTAAAGAGAAGGTTTCTTACATAACAATTTACAACCTTTAATAAAAAATTGATTTTAAAAAAAATGGCCGATATTTGAAATAAATCGTGAAAAAATAAATGTTTATTTTCATTTCAAACATCCGCCATTTTTTGTTTCTAATCGATTTTTCATTAACAGTGGTAGATTGTTGTGTAAAAAAGCTTCCTCTTCAAAATGTTTTTTTATTTTTTTATTTCGGACTTGCCAATCCTGAGATTAACCGTCGGCTCTGGGACAAGACATTTTCGACTTTGGCACCTTCTATAGAATATTTAAAGAATCAAAATCGAAAATAAATTTTTGTTTTGTACTTCCAAAGAATGAAACAATGTTGTAATAACAGTTTTATAGTCATATCTGATAAAGGGGATGAATTTTTTTTTCAATTTGCTTTTTTTGGCCTTCTAAAGTAGACTGGTACCTTAATTCTTCGGGAATCCCGAATAAATCAAATTGAACGAACTTCAGCTACTTAACTCATTTTTTAAAAGGACTTTATTTAAGATTCTATTCGATTTTTAAAAGCACACCCATAACGCAAATGGTTTTTTCACTCATTATGAACCACCCAAAACTGTTCATTATTATTACTAATAACAGATCATAGTTGTTAAATAAAGAGAAAAAAAACTTATTATAAACAATAAAGTTTTGAAAAATAGTGAAATAATATAGTGAAAATGCGTTTGGGACCCGATTTAAAAATAAATAAAAATGATGAAATTTACAACTTATTTTTTTAGGATGCAATCTGACATTCTGGGAGCTGTCAGGAAGAAAACTTTTTTTTCCAATAATTATTCGTCTTGAATTCAAAAAAAAGGAAAAGAAAAGAAAAATCAATTGCGGCGTATCTTCCACTCAATATAAAATGCTCATCTTTTGACCGCATTTTTTTTTCTGTCTAAACTAACTATTTCAGCTGTGGCCCGTTGAAAAATCGATTTTTTTTTTTTTGAAACAGCCTAATATACATATATATATTTTCTAAAACAGACTCATACAACCGAAATGCGTGAAAGAATGTCGCTCAGCTCAAAAAGTACGCGCTCTCGCGTTCAACAAGGCGTACAAGGAAATCGCTGCATTGTCGTTGAACAGCTTTATACATATCTGGTCGGCCGAGACGTTCAGACAAAAAATATCGAGAAAATTACCGGCTTGCCAGGAGAACGTGTGCCTTGCCGTTCAGGAGGACGGTATTTACGCCGTTGGTTGCCGATCCTACACTCTTCTACTCGATGCGAGAACTTTACAGCCCATTAAAAAAGTGCCCTCGAGGTTTGTGACAGAAATAATTTTTCAAAAGACAATTTCTCGTTCATTTATCATTAAGGGGGTGTCCTGAATTAGAATGTTCTAAAGCCTCGTTTTCTTTGTGATTTTTTTTAGAAGGGAAAAACAGAAATCAATGTATTGAATTTTGAAGTATGGTTTTATACATATTTAACGAATACAGAAAAAAATTTTGTACAGTAAAAAAAAACTGTAATAAATTTCTAAGCCTATTTCATGAATGTCGCTGCTGTCTTTAATCGACGGGAAAGATCCACCTCGTAATTTTTTACTGAAACAAAAAACCGAAAAAGGATTAAATTTGATATACATTTTTTTTGTGAACTAAAAAAAGGCAGAACAAAATGTGAAATAAAAAATTTCGGTGGGTTTACAAAAGAAAATGTGTTTTAAAAAAAAGTTCAACTTTAAGGTGCTATAACAATTATTAAAATCAACTTTTCGACGAACTTTTTTAGTTCACTTGGAAGAGAATTTAATACTGAATAAAAGAATAAAGATAATACTGAATTATACTGAAAAAGCGTTTCAAAGTTTTCAATAGCAAAAATATGAATTTTTAGTTACTTACTTTAGTTACTTACCGGCCTCTTTTACATTGTGAACATATTCTTACATCTATCAATTTAAACAATAAAAAAAAGTCAACGTAAACGAATTTAACAAACGGCATTTTAAAGGTTTTTCGCCTTTTTCCCCCTCTTTTCAGGTTCACCAATCTTCCAGAGGAATTTTTTTAAATACACTTTTACGATTGGATTCATAAAAAGGAAAGTTTGAGCTCCAATTTTCTTTTTTATAAAATTTTGAGTGATTTTAATTTCCAAAGTTATTCTGTTCTTTGTGAAGCAAGAGGAAATTCAAAAAATCATATTTTTTTTCCAACATTTTTTTTCCGACCGAAAATAGGAGAAAAAAAAATGGGAAACAAATTTGAAAAAAAATTCCCACGTGTTGAAAATGGTAAAATAAAGTATTTTCCCCTCTTTAAATTTTCTTGCGAGTTCTCGAGTTATGATAATTGAATGATCTGAGCTGCAACCCAGAAAAAAAAAATTTGGAAGAAAAATCTGAAAAAATGCCTCTGAACTCAACGAAAACAGACCCAACTTTTTGCTATCTAGAAGTTTTTCATGAATCCTCTTTGTTTTCGTGTTATACTGGATTTTTGAAATTTCCTCTTTTTTCACAAAGAACAGAATAACTTTGGAAAAAAAATTGCTCAAAGTTTAAAAAAAAAGGAAATTGAAGCCCAAACTTTCTCCTTTATGAATCCAATCGTAAAAATGTAAAAAAAAAAATTCCTCTGGAAGATGGGTGCACCTGAAAAGAGGGGGGAAAAACTGAAAAACAGTTGCTTTCAAAATAGAGTCCAAATCTAAAAACAAATTGTAAAAAATCCTTCAACCGCTAACTTTTGAAAAATTTGCTTTCAAAAAGTTTCATCCGCGAGGTTCAATTTTATTTCCTCATGGAGTGACAAATACATTGAATCCGTAGTGACGAATTTTGCACTGATTCTTCCTTTTCTCCAACAGATACAGCGGTTGCGGAATAAGATCGGCGAGTTTTCAGGGTTCAGTCCTGACTATCGGCACCGGTCTCGGTATGCTAATGTTCTACGACGTCAGAGCCCAAAAGTATTTGGAATCATCGATCAATTCGAATAGAACGGTCGTTTTGAAAGCCTCGAAAGGATACATGGTGAGCGAATTTTCACTTATAATACCACAAGAGCTTCAAAATTATCGGGTATTTCCCGATAGGTTCGTTGCAAACAAATGAAGGAGTCAAGTTTTTCCTGAAAAACTTGACGACTTTATTTGTTTGCAGGGAACCTTGAGGGAAATGCCAGATAATTTTGAAGCTCGTGTGGTATTCGGGGGATTATTTTTCCGTCCCAAATGTCGGCCAATAGAATTGCACCATGAGATGAAATGAACAGTTAACAGTAGTAAATTGGTTCCAAACTGTTTTTTTTGCCTTCTCCGTATTAATGGGAACATTTCCTTTGACTTTTTTATCAATGGTGGACAGAGAACAAACTCCAAATCGACTCATTTTCATGCAAAATCTCCAATTTTCACAATTGAATTCAACCTGTCAGTTTGACGTGTGGTTAATTTGACTGGATCATGTTTTGTTTTTTATATATAGCAACTACCAGAGAAAATAATCAAAAAATTATCAGTATAATACCATGTAGGTTGTACCACGTGACGTCGAATGGTGCAATTCTATTGGCCGACATTTGGGTCGGAAAAATAATCCATCATATTTAAAATTTCATCTATGAGGCATTCCACGTCAAGTCGGCCACCCCATTTTTTGAAATCACCAAAAATCGCATACAAATTTTTATAAAGTAGTTCTAAATGTCAAGAAAATTCGTGCTTTTTTCAGATTTTTATAATATATTACATATTTTAGCCGGAAAAAAATACAAAAAAATTTCTTGTTCCATTTCGTAACTCGAAAATTATTCATCGTACGAAAAAAAAAGTACAACTTTAGGAAAAGTACAAATTTAGGATTTTCAACGTTCTTTTCACTGAAATTTTTTACGAACTCCTCCAAAAGCTCTGTATGCCATTTTCGGAGCAAATAATGTTTTGATATTTTTTTTCTCAGAATTGACATCTTCGATTTGTCTGTAGTTCAAACAGTTTTGTAATTGATATATTTACAGACTATACAAAAATTTGCTCAATGGAGAATCCATTCCTTGCCATGCGTTTTTCATCCCAAATTAATACACAAATTTCTCTGTGCATTAACAGGGTTGAGACTATCTATAGATATTTTCTAAAGCCCGCATTTTTGTTTATTTTTTGTACTTATTCAATTTTTTTCACTTTTTTCATTTTTATTTTTTTAAATATCTTTTTGTACATTTTAATAAACTTTATCAGTGGATCCATGTACACCGATAAAATCTATTCAAATTTGAGTCAAAGGCTACTCATGTCCCTCGATTGCAAAAAAAAAAATTAATGTACCCTCTTCGGATACACCGACGTTTCTATGGCCAATGAGTACTTTTTTAGTTCGATCTGGGCACGATTTTTGGCAATGAAGCAATGATACTGCTTTGTTCCTGGAATCGTCTTCGCAGTACCAAAACGAGATTATTTTATTATTTTTCCCTGTCTGCGATTAATAATGATAAAATATCAATATCTACACTATTTCGTTAAATCACTCTATA
Source organism: Alloplasta piceator (assembly GCA_946863875.1). NCBI lineage: Eukaryota > Metazoa > Arthropoda > Insecta > Hymenoptera > Ichneumonidae > Alloplasta > Alloplasta piceator. The sequence continues at coordinate 42,958,117 of OX333076.1, read as the reverse complement.
ATGTTAGATTGTATCAATAAAAATGCATTTGAAATAACTCTCCACTACGCCAATTTTTTTATAGTCTGTAAATATATCAAGTAAAAACTGTTAAAACTACAGACGAATCGAAGATGTCAATTCTGAGAAAAAAAATATCAAAACATTATTTGCTCCAAAAATGGCATGTAGAGCTTTCGGAAGAGTTTGTAAAAAATTTCAGTGAAAAGTACGGTGAAAATCCAAAATTTTATGTTTCACTTTTTTTTTCGTACGATGAATAATTTTCGAGTTACAAAATGGGACAAACGAATTTTTTGTATTTTTTTCCGGCTAAAAGATGTAATTTAAAAGTCTGAAAAAAATCACAAATTTTCTTGATAGTTGAAACTACTTTCTAAAAATTTGTATGCGATTTTTGGCGATTTCAAAAAATGGGGTGGCTGACTTGACGTGGAATGCCTCCTATATTTTATTGAATCCGATCCGCACCGAGAGAAATGATTTATTTTCAATCAATTAGTTTGAATGGAATTTTATTCAAATATTGACTCGATTGGCCGACAAACAAACGAGTAGCAAAAGTTAATTTCAATCGAGTAAATCAATTTTCTGGGTGCGATAACGAAACCAATCGTTAAAGCCGAAAAATAATGCGCATTTTTGGGGTAAGACAAAAAAACTTATAAACGATATATTTGTGCAAACTACGAATAGTTCCCGGACGAGGAATACATCGAAGGTTTTCAAAACATCAAAAATCCACCTGCAATTTACACGCACTGTTACGACGCGTCCGGAACTCGTCTGTTTACCGCCGGTGGTCCACTTCCGGTGAATCTTTATGGCAATTATGCCGGACTATGGCAGTGAGATTTTGCGATTGATACGCAAATTGGTGCGGCAATATACAGCAATGGAATCTTCGACGTGACAAAATTGCTGGAACGTTACGAAAAAAAAAAACATTACGAAAAACGTTCTGCACCGTCGTCAGATCTTGGGTGACTCCGTCACAGGAACGGACTGTACACATCGAAATTGAGCATCGCATCGACTGGACACGACGAGATTGTGCACTGTACTGACTCAACATGCGAAAAAAAACGCCTCGAATACGATTGATTCTCATCAAACGAACATCAAAGTGACACTCGCGCATCGTTTTCGCGTTCCCATCGAATCTATGATTTTCATGGACTTTGATTCTATCTCATTCGTTAAAAAATCTTCGATTTTATTTATTCCTCGATTCCTTTGATTCTATCACCTCGATTTGAACCCGTTGATTCCATCAATTTGGTTCAGTTTTCATTCGATTTCCTTGATTCTCAATATTTGATTGGACAATCTTCGTTTTACAATCTCGATTCTACCTTCTGATGTTCCATTTTATTTATTCTTTGGTTTCGTTCCTTCGATTCTACACTCAGTCAAAAAATTAAAGGAAGAGCAAAGTTTTCGAGATTTTTCAGCGATTTTCCAAAGGCTGTAACTTTGTTAATTTTGGTCGTAAAAATAAAAAAAAAAAGAATTTTGAAGCTTGAATCTTCTAGTTTTGGAATCTTGAGTCAAAAAAATTTTGTGAGCATCACCCTCGATGCAGTCGAATGAAATATCACGGTAAAAATGTTCTCGAAATTTTTGCTTTTTTAAAAACGGTCGATGGGCTCCAAATTTTTTTTCGACCTTAACCAATCTATAGATCGTTTAGCTGGATTCTTTGGCTTCAATTTGCTTTTTTAGTTTTTGTTCTACGACCATTTTTCGCTGAGATATCGGCGATTGAACAAAAATTCGTCTTTTTTTTTAAATCTTCGATATTTCTGGAACTAATGATCGTACAGCGAGTAAACTTAAATCTACCCTCTATAAGTGCCTATTACTGTCATAAACGAAAAAATTTGTTTCCATGCTTAATTTTAACTTGAAAAAGTAAAAAAAAAGCTTTTTTTCTTGTTTTAGAAAATCTACAACAACTTGGCAGATATTGCGAAAAATACCAATGTTTTAAGGTTCTTTTTTAGCTCAATACATACTTAAGAATCATGCCAATTTTCAAAGCAATCGGTCGAGCCGTTTTTTGTGACCGAGTCATCAAACTTCTAGAATAATTGAAGGAACACGTTGATTGATCCTTAAAGACCAATTAATGGTGTTAAAAATTTTAAAAAAAAGTTTTCCTTTTTTCCCTCTTAAATTTGCATTTAGTGAGCGTGAAAGCTAAAAAAATTCTAAAATTTTGGATTTTTTTTTGTTTCGAAACGTGGATTTTTTTTTTAGTTTTCGCGCTCACTAAATGCGAATTTGAGAGAAAGAAAATAAACTTTTTTTTATTTTTAACACCATTAATTAATTGGTCTTTAAGGATCAATTAACGTGTTCCTTGAATTTGTCTAAAAGTTTGACGACTCGATCACAAACAAACGGCTCGACCGATTGTTTTGAAAATGAGCATGGTTTTTAGGAATGTATTGAGCTAAAAAAGGACCTTTAAACATTGCTATTTTTCGCAATATCTGCAAAGTTGTGGTAGATTTTGTGAAATAAGAAAAAAAGCTATTTTTTTTTACTTTTTAAAGTCAAAATTAAACATGGAAACAAATTTTTTTCGTTTATGACAGTAACAGGCACTTATAGTGGGTAGATTTAAGTTTCCAAAACCTACCGTTTACTCGCTGTACGATCGTTAGTTCCAGAGATATCGAAGATTTAAAAAAAAAGACAAATTTTTGTTCAATCGCCGATATCTCAGCAAAAAATGGTCGTAGAACAAAAATAAAAAAAGCAAATTGAAGCCAAAGAATCCAGCTAAACGATCTATGGATTGGTTAAGGTTGAAAAAAAATTTTGGAGCCCATCGACTGTTTTGAAAAAAGCAAAATATTTGAGAAAATGTTTACCGTGATATTTCTTTCGACTGCGTCGAGGGTGATACCCACCAAAAATGTTTGACTCAAGATTCCAAAACAAGAAGATTCAAGCTTCAAAATGCTTTTTTAAAAAAAATTTTACGACTAAAATTAACGAAGTCACAGCCTTTGGAAAATCGCGGAAAAATCTCGAAAATTTTGCTGTTCCTTTAATTTTTTGACCGAGTGTATTATCCTCATCACGATGTTTACGTACCAATCGATTCAATTACTTTTATTGGATTATTTTTATTACATCTGATTGTGTCTCACTGATTCGAAATCTTCGTTACTTCGGTACTATCGTTTTCGCTCCATTATCCTGATTTTATCGATGCTAACCCCTCGATACGGTTCAATGCTTCCTTCTCAATCCCAAATCATCGATTCTATCACCTCGATTCAAATCCATTCTATTCCATTGTGTAGATTCGCTGTGATTCAATCGTATTGATCGTATCGATCAACGTTTGATATACAAATTTCGTACATTTGATAGTGAATAATGAAAATGAATCGGCCCGAATGTGTTCACGCGAGGGATTAATCTTGACTAACGAATGTCAGAGACTCGCTCGAATGATAGGTACGAGCCGCATTTTTTTTTTCAAAGTGTTATCCTATATTTAGAACTATAACGACGAAGGCAAATATCGATTGTGCAATTTTTGATCGATTATTGAACCGCGAATTGTGTATCATTGACATTTGTACATGTGCAACGCGCGTCTTTTAATGTAAATAAATTCTCGAAATCTCAGGAAATTTCGAGAGAACGAAGAAACAAAAGTATGCATGATCGACCGTGATTTTTTTCTTTCTTTACAAATAATTTATTCATGTCGGAATCGATATGATATGGTACATCACATGTAATATTAATATTAACTTGTTTTTAAATATTACATTGTAAAGGTAATTTGTATAACGTGTACAAAAACAAAATTGACCGTTATAGAAAATATAATGGCTTGCGAAGTGAGGAATTCAATATCTTCGAGTTTCGCTCGACGGAGAGGCAAAAACGATTCTGACGTTCAATCGTCTTGTTTCTCTTCGCAATTGCTTCATCTTCTTTTTTTTTTTTACAAATTTGCTTACATATATACATGCGTACAAAGGTTTTTGGTGATTGACCGTTACGAGGGCTGATGCCAATGGCAAAATTATCCATTTGCATCGGCCAAGATTTTCGGTGACTTTGATAAGCTCCATTTTTTCTTATTCCTTCATTTTTGGTTCAGATCGCTCGTCGCAGAGATCGTCTGTACGGAAAATTTCAAGGGTACACTGACGATTTCCGTTACGAATGATTTGGTTTGCGTTATTTCTCGCAAATAAATATAAATATCACTTGAATTTACTGTACAAATCGACATTTGTCAGCTCAAATTTTGGGAAACACGCGAATAGACCGCAACGAATTTCTCCTTGAAATTTCAAAGCGCCTGGCGAAAGAAAAATTCGAAATTACCGTTTTTCCGACATTTTTTCTTCTCTTATTACCGTCAATTTCATTCGGAGTATTATAAATCGTATTTATTGCATCAAACAGTGAGCAGCTCGATTAAATAATGCGCGACAAAAGACTGAGAATTAGCATTGAGAAAAGTGAGGTTTGTCTCTGATAGAATGAGGTGATGAAAATAAAAAAAATGAAAAATGTCTCGACGTAGCAAAAACCGGCATATGTGACTCTCTTGGCCAAGCTCGCGAAACAATGGAGGTGAAATCCGATTAGAACCAAATGCGAGAAGGCGTAAAAATGAAAACGTCGGTGCTCCGGAAATGGCGCAATTTTTTCTGCGTGGTTACACGAGAACAGAGTTGTAAATAATGCAGTATTTTGATAATGCATTACGGTATTCATTACCCATTACACTGCATAATGTGAAGTGGACATGTGTACCATTACAAATAAAAAAGTTATGTGTAATGGATGCATGCGCCATTACAAATAAAACAAGTAATGCGTAATGGATGCATGCGCCATTACAAATAAAAAAAGTTATGTGTAATGGATGCATGTGCCATTACAAATAAAAAAAGTAATATGTAATGGATGAATGTTTCATTACAAACTACAATTGAAAAAATGTAATTTGTAGTGGAGAATATTCCATTACAAATTAGTGTGTTTTTATCACACTTTGGAGCAGGTACAAATTACTTTTTTTCCAATGTAATTTGTAATGGAGCACTCATTCATTATACGATCGTTTCTTTACTCGTAATGGCACATGCATCCATTATACATTACTTTTATTAGTTGTAATATAACATGCATCCATTACACATTGCTTTTTTTTTATTCGTAATGGAACACGCATCCATTACACGTTACTATTTTCATTTGTAATGGAACATTAATTCATTACACGTTACTTTTGTAATTTGTAATGGAAAACTTATCCAATACACATTGTTCAAAGTAACGGGTAATGCGTTACTTTTTCATTACTATTTTCACAACTCTGTGCGAGAACCGAGTCAACGTAATAAACATTATTATTGCCTGCGACAAGGACGAGCTCGCGTTTCCACATGCGGAGCGAAAGTGTGCGTTGGAAAGGAAATTCTTTCAATTTTTCCATCCTGGATAATTCGCACTCAGAGATGCCCAGCGTCGAGGGCCTTATTGATGTCGCTGACTAGAAGACCGAGATTTCCACGATGCTCGGAATCTTGACGAAATACCGAATCCAAAAATTCGGGATTCGTTATGAAGTCAAAGACTTGATCACAGCGATCCTGGGACTTGTCCGTGAGATGCGGTCTTATGAGCGACTGCACTGCTTTTCGACAACGTTCCAACGAGCGTGTCAGATAGAGTTTGTCGAAGCTAAATTCGAGCTCGTAAAACGAGACGACCGCCATTGCCGCGGCCCTCAATGACGCTCTTATCTCGATTATTTTTGGCTCATCATTCGGCCCAAGCTGCTGATTGCGCTGCAACAGTCCAATCTGCAAAATCGAAATTTCATTTTTAACCTCACTTATCGAGTGTTCACGCGCTGAGTTGGCACCGTTGGCACATTTTGGGCGCCAAGATGGCGTCGTCAGAATCGAGACTCGAGCGCTTGCGCATGCGCATGCTCGGGAGTCATGGGCATTTTCTTGCAAATGCTCTTGATTGAGAAAGAAAGTGAAATTACCTTTATGGAAAGTTTGACGATGTTTTTGAGAACTTTTTCCGGCTGTTTTTTGTCCAACGATGCATTAACCTTGGCTGCACGTTCCATGAGCTTGTAGAGATTATCAAGAAGGGAAGTTGTCGCGTCATCGATGAAGAGCGAACGACCCGCGCCCGTGGAAACGACCCGACCCAAAAGTTTCTTCTGGGCCCTCAGACCCAAATCTCGCGCTCGACTTCCGGTACTTCCGCCAGGATATACCCCACCCCCTGTAGCCGCGGACTGCATCACTGAAAAGATATTGTTTTAAGTAGACAATTTTTACTAGAAAATTTTGTACCCAAGGAAATTTATTTTTCAAAAAGGTCAAGGTCATTCTTGTAGTAACTTTTTACGAGGAATAGTTTCCTTAATTTTGACCTTGACGATAACCTTCAAGGTTATTTGAAGGTCAACTTTGTATTTTTAAATGGTATCCCCGTTTTTTACATCGGCAATCGATAGAGCGGAAAATTTGACGTTCAAATATGTCCTTAGGTCATGCATTTTGACCTTGGAGGGCTTCCAAAGTCAATTGAGCTTAAACAAGGTGTGGATACCTCTTCAAATTCTTTCGTAACGACTAAAGTTGTTAATTTTAACGAGGCGCATTTAGTAGTGACCTTGACGATGACCTTCAAGGTTATTTCAAGGTCAACTATTTTTTTTTAATGGAAACCTGTATTTTTGAATCCCGAAATTAAACTTCTTCCGAAAAAGTTGATCTTTTCGGAATCCTTTAATGTAAATGTAAAACTGTTCTATTGATTTCAAAACTCAAAAATACAGGTTTTCATTGAAAAACCAAAGTTGACCTTGGAATAACTTTGAAGGCCGTCAAGGTCACTACTAAATGCACCTTGTCAAAATTAATAACTTTGATCATTACAAAAGAATTTGAGAAGCTTCTATTCCCAGAGGTATTCACACCTTGTTCAAGTTTAATTGACTTCAGAGGATCTTCAAGGTCAAAATGTACCTGTGACCTGACATATTTGAGCATGCAATTTTCCGCTCTACTGATTGTGGAATGTGGATGTCAAAAAGGGTGTTTCCCTTTGAAAAAACAAAATTGACCTTCAAATAACCTTGAAGGTTATCGTCAAGGTCAAAATTAAGGTCACCATTGAATTCCTTGTAAAAACTGACTATGAGAATGACCTTGAAGTTTTTTATAAATGTCTTAGCTGAGGAAATATTCAGCCGTCCTGTTACTTTTGTGAAACTCGGTATAACTCAAGAAAAGAAACGTTCGCTCGAAATTTCGTGCGGAAATGAGAAACTGGAAACTCGGGCTCGAGACTTACCATCGAACATCGGTAGACCGCCGTTTCCTCTGTGATAACGTGATAACGAAATCGCAAATCAAACAAAGGCTCGCGTTGAAATTGTCGGATAACCAAAATCAAGCATTGGCTAAAAGAAACATAAAAGAAAAAATAACAAAGGATGCTTTCGTGAAGCGAAGTGCCAGGTGTGATGAAATAATATTGATGAAAAGAAGAGAAACGTAGGACAATAATAGTGAAGGTCATATAATGTAATGAAAAATTAGGTGTTGATGATTAAAGGGAGATGATTAAGGCGGTATTCTGGTCTAGAATTTAGAAAAAATCAATTTTTTTTCTTTCATATTCTTAAAATTTAAACTTTTAAGAATATGCAATGTAATGAAAAATTATGTGTTGATAATGATTAAAGGGAGATATTGAGGCAGTATTCTGGTTTAGAATTTTGAAAAAATCAATTTTGTTTTTTTTTTCTCTTTCATATTCTTTAACTTTAAACCTTTAAGAATATATGCTCGAAAGGAAATTTTTAAATTTCATTAATTTTTGAGGTTTTTCTCAAAACTATTTTTCTCAACACAGCTGACATGATATCTCAAGTTCTACTAAACCGATTTACTTGAAATTTTTCACTAATCTTCAATATATAACTCTCTATTATTCGTAATACGATTGTGTCAAAATGATTATTTTTACTATAGTAAAAAAAATTTTAATTGCGAAACAAGGGTTGAAAAACGTTTTTTTTTTAGAGAGCCGCCATTTTGCCAATTAAAAAAAAATCTTTTTTAAAATTTCGGATCGGATGACTAGAAAAGTTGCAATCGTTTCAGCCAGTACGCAACTTTATTTACCCCCAAGTTTACCAAAGTATAACTTATTCAATTTTCATTTTTTTTCTTCAACATTTTTTAGTATATTATCAAAATATTAACAAATAGGTTGTAAACAAAAGAAAAAATATTTTTTGTTTTTTCGTGCAGTCAAAATAATGGCCAATGGATAAAATTTCATCATCGATTGCCATAATAATCGGTAATCGATTGCAATATGTTACTTCTCCAATGTTACAACGCATCAATTGCGAAGCTATGAAACTTTTAAAGGTTAATTGTTCAATAAATAGCTTCTCAATCGTAGTGAAATTTTTACACGACCTCCTGAATACTTCATGTAAGAACATGCCAAATTTTCAGAATTCTATCATCATTACTTCAACCTCCTTAAGGGTTAAAATAAAAAATGATGAGAAAATTCTGAAAATTTGGTATGTCTTTGTGTGAGGTATTCAAGAGGTTGTGTAAAAATTTCACGACGATTAGAAAGCTCGTTATTAAGAAATTAACGTTTTGTTAAAAACAATTTTTTAAACAAATAAAAAAAACGTTTATCAATAAACTTCGTTTTCCTTCCGTTGCTTTCAGTATATTGTAGATATTAAAAAATTGAGTGGTCAACAAAAAAACTTATCGCAAAGTTATATCAGTTTCCATAAGACGACATTTAATTTTATTTAATTTGTTAATCTTAAAATTAATCTCAAAGTTAATCGTGAAATTTTTACACGACCTCTTGAATACTTCATTGAAAAACCTACGAAATTTTCAAAATTTTCTCATCATTTGCGATTTGGGTCTCAACAACCTTAAGGATTACAGGGAACGACGGGAAACGTTGTAAAGGATATCGAGGGGGTTTGAGGACTTTTTTTTTCACTTCCAAGTATCTCGTTGCTTGTACCTTGATTGCAGTCGGTCACGGCTACGAGGTGATAGAGTAACCAGCTTTGTAGCTCCATTACAGCTGTACCCCACGCCACCTGTAACGTAATGTCAAGAAAAAATTATTTTGTAATAAGAAAAAAATAATTTCTCAATTAAAAATAATTAAATTAATAAAAATTATTAAATCGATAAAAATTAAATTATTAAAAATAATTAAATTGATAAAAATGATTAAAAACGATCAAATTAATAAAAATTAAATTATTAAAAATAATTTAATTCTTAAAAAACTGTTTCTTAAAAAAGCGCAATTGCGACCCTGAGACAAAATTAGTTCGAATAATTGTCGTCAGGCGTCGGTGCAACGTGTTTTTTTTTTTTTAATTAGGATACAGAGGGGTTGTTTGGGGGAGAGCGGGACCATTTTGTGCAGCGTTAGGGGCGCAAAAAACATTTTGAATCGCGCACAAAAATCCAATCGCATTTTTCTGCGCGAAACGAAATAAAGTTTTGGGGGAAGCGGAGTAGGGAGAGTGAGAAGGGGTGGGATTATAAAAGAAGGCATATATATAGAAGGAACGTGGCAGCGGCGACACAACCGTCGGTGGTTGTTGGGACTCGATCGATTTGCAAGGAGCGTCAAGGCGAGCCAGAAACCATTCCCGAATAGCAAACCAGACACAAACCACGATAGAGAGAGAGAGAGAGAGAGAGAGAGAGAGAGAGAGAGAGAGAGAGAGAGAGAGAGAGAGAGAGATAAAACTTTAAATGTATATACATTTTTTTTTCTGGTACGTTTCGCATATCAAGATCAAACCGGTATAAATGTGTTTACACACACTCGAAAAGCCATTTTTAAAATCACTTCGAACTAATCCACGTAGCAATTTTAAATCGCTCTCCTAATTCAATTGATTGAAAAATACTAGGGCATAAATTCAAGAGATATCGAACGTTTTTCGAGTTGATGCTCTTGAATGATAATGGAATCGTTCAGATATTTATATTTTCCGAAAGTTTGTTGGCGTGACTCTAAACTAGAACCAAAATTCTTTAAATAAGAATTTCTGGAACATAAAAATTTTCTGAAAAGTGTTCTAAATTTTTTTGAAGACTCTTGAGAACTCTATTTGGTGGGGAATATATTGTTGATTTCAAATTATTCAGTGCTTTCGAAAAATTGATTTATTCCTGGGAAAGAAAGGACTTCAAAAATCGTTTTTGATGAAAATTCGTGAAAATTTTAATTTTTTGGGAAAACTATTGGTAGATTCGTGTTCATGGGGGAAAAATACATCGAGATATAAGGTTCAAAAAAAGTTTATTAAATTTTTTTTTTCGCATTTTGGCCAAAATTGAATCTGTTCACTAAAATGACTGTAATTTTTTTTCTGAATGTGGTTTCGACTTGAACTTGAGCTCATTCTCTTCGGGATCGTTGAAGCTTTAAAATACCGTTTGGTTCATGCTATTTTAATTATTTTTCGATTTTTGGCAGATTTTTAAAGTTCGACCATCGATTTTTGCAAATTTTTGAAGGCAACCTTTGATTTTTTCGGCGATTTTCAAAGTGTTTTCATTTCTCCAAAAATTAAGTTATTGGAATGAACAAAACGTGATTTTCTAAGTTTAGTGACAACCTTCAAGTACGAAAAAGTAATTTTAAAATTGGTCAAACCGAACTAAAATTATGAGCGCTTGAAATTTCGCTATTTTGAGCTTTCCGAAAAGTCGCGCAAAAAACAGCCGAATTTTTTAAAATGTTTTTTAATCGTTAAAAAACGATGTTTGCGTGGGAAATTTAGTGCTGAGTACGAATCTTGCAGAGTTTTTGTTGAAAAAAAAAATTTCAGGAAAATTCTTCAGGATTTCGATTCTTTGAGGAAATTATTGATAGTTTGGTATTTACTGGTGGGAAATGGCTCATATATAATTGCACTTGAAGTTTCGAACGTTCGGTTGAACGAAAAATTAGAAGAGCCCGCAAATACTTGGTGGATAATAATTAAAATAATTTAAATTATAATTTAAAAAATTCGAAGATGTTTCAATAATCATTTTCAAAGTCTCAATGTTATCATTTGTTAACAAAGTCTCAGGAGAAATTTGTCCATTTTTCGTTCATCCGAGCCCTTACAATCTTCTACTGACATATACAAATATGTCCACACATACATATATATGGGGCATTCCATACCAAGTCGACCCGCGTGTAACCCTCGATCTCGCTGACGTCGTTTACGATTTTTTATATGATTCTTCCAACTGAAAATAGCATTCAGAATTTTTTTCAGATTTCAAAAACCAAATTTGAGTACGTTATGATTTTTTAAACATTTTTTTCGAACACCTCGCGGGCCGTAATTTAAAAATCTGAAAAAATTGTCAAAAATCCGGTGTCAAAAACGAAAATTTTTGATCCAAAATTCATGATGTCCAGGCTTTCGCTTCCACCTCGATTTTAGGTTTTTATGAAGAAAACGTAAAAAAAATAGATGCAGAAATTAACCAACTATATTTGAAAATTGTTGGTTAACGATAAAAATATTCAAGCCACTTTTCACGGTAGATCAATTTCTGCATCTATTTTTTTTTACGTATTCTTTATAAAAACCTGAAATCGAGGTGGAAGGAAAATCCTGGCCATCATGAATTTTGGGTCAAAAATTTCAATTTTTGACACCGGATTTTTTTGAATTTTTTCAGAATGTCAAATTACGGCCCTCGAGTTTTTCGAAAAAAAATTTCAAAAAATCATAACGTACTCAAATTTGGTTTTAAAAACCTGAAAAAAATTCTGAACGCTATTTTGAGTTGGAAGAATCACATAAAAAATCGTAAACGAAATCAGCGAGGTCGGGGGTCACACTCGGGTCGACTTGGTACGGAATGCCCCATACGTATGAGAGAAAAAAAAGAGCATTTGTGCAGGACATTTGCCCCGGCAAAACAACCCTCAAGCTGCAGCTGTTGCTTCAAGCGCGGCAGATGGCCAAACCGACGCGTTCCGGGTTACCATCGGAATAAGGCACGTGGCCCCTCGATGATTTCTGGACTTTTCCCGTTGAGAAACCCCACACCTGTCCGCCAAGAAACTCAACAGACTGTACTTGGCAAATTTAACTCCCTTTTCTTCATCGTCCGAGGTTATTCGTTGGACTACCAAGATTGGGCAACATTTTTCAACCTCAAAAGTCTTGATTCATGTTTTCCCTTCTAAAACTCAATATCTAAATAAAATCCCACTTTTTCATCGATCTTAAAATTCGTCCAACATTAAAGAAAATTCGTCCAGCGTTAAAAATCAAATTGGCCAAAATCAATCCTTTTAAAACGAAAAATCACCTTGTTTATTATTTCTGCCTCTCATTTTGAAGGACTTTGTCCATTGACGAAAAAAGTGCACCTTTTTTTGCACAAACACGAATAATATGGCGAAATACTTGAGCGAATAACGCGCAATAGAAGCGTAGGTTGTGGTCGATTGTAAAAGTGACGTAGGCTCTTGGTCAATTACAATTAGGCCCAAGCGTTTATATTTTTGCCCGTTAAAGTCCGAGTTACTTGGGTATATCTACTTGCATGTGGATTGAACGACCAGACAAGAATCTCGGCAATGAGCAATTTTGCCACTTTTGTCTCTCTCTCTTTCTGTCTCTGTCTCTCTCTCTCGCTCTCTCGCTCTCTTTCTCTCTCTCTCGCTCTCTTTCTCGCTCTCTCGCTCTCTTTCTCTCTCTCTCTCTCTCTCTCTCTCTCTCTCTCTCTCTTTCTCTCTCTCTCTTACTTTCACCGGCTCTTGGCGTTTTCTTCAGACAACTTGCTCCACTGTGAAGAGGAAAACCTCGTTTATTTTTTCATCACACTGAGATGAAATTTCACAGGGCAAAAAAAGTTAGTGAGATAAAGGCTCGTTTGAAGGGATTTGTCTGTTACCAGCAGGGAGAATAAAAATTAGAGAAAATATATTTAAAGCCTAATTGGAGCATCAAAGTCTGTAGCTATGTGTATGGGGCGTTCCATCCCAAATCAGACAGTTTGAAAAACTTTTTTTTTTATTTCCTCAATTTTTTTATATTTTTCAGTACTCATCAAAAGGCCCTTCCTGTTAAATTTTGAGATTTTTTTGATTACCCGTTCAAAAGATATTAAATTAACAAAAAAATCGCTCTTTTTTTGGTATTTTGGTCATAACTTCTTTGATAATGATCCAAATTAAGAGTTTTTTTTTCAAAATTTTTGTTTTTTATGGCCTTTCCAGACAAAAAAATACACCAAAAATATTCGACGAGTTTTTGAATGAGTTTTTTGAGTTTTTAAAATTTAAATCGCGTTTTTAAAAGTGAGTGTCATTTTTTATTTTTAAACATTTTTTTTGCCTTAAACATCTATCTAACCAAGAATTTTTAAGACTAGTCCGACCGTGGGATTTCCATAACTACTATTTTTTTCGATTTTTGAAAATTAATTTTTTTTTTTATAACCTAATATGAATACCAATTTTTGTTACTGTATAGTATTTTTTTCAATATTTAGAATTTATTTCGACACTTTTTTTATTGTTAACAAGTTCTTAAAATTAACAATTAATCGATTTTGAAAACGTTACATATACGATTATTTCCTGAATTAGAATATTCCTTTGCCAACACGTTTCCATTGCTCAATGGAATAATTGAATGAAATTTTTGTGTCCTCCTGCGATTGACTTCGCAGTATTGTATCGCAAATAAAATCTTTCTTTTGCATCTAAATAATGTTTCTCAAGTGAAAATTTGACAGCAATATTCGGTATAGACTATTTATGCCCACTGATACGATTCTTGAACTCTTGTTATTTGCTCATCGATTAATTATTGATTTTAAAAATCTGTTAACAATGAAAAAGTGTCAAAATTAATTCAAAATGATTAAAAAAATACTATACAGTAACAAAAATTGGTATTCATAATAATTTATGAAAAAAAAAATTGATTTTCAAAAATCTAAAAAAATAGTAGTTATTGAAATCCCACGATCGGACTAGCCTTAAAAATTGTTGAATAGATAGATATTTAAAACAAAAAATAAAATAAAAAATACAAAATGACACTCACTTTCAAAAACGCGATTTAAAGTTTAAAACTCAAAAAACTCATTACAAAAACTCGTCGAATGTTGATGTGGTATTTCTGAAAAGGCCATAATAAAACAAAACATTTTGAAACAAAAAACTTTAGATTTGGACCATTAATAAAGAAGTTATGACCAAACTACCAAGAAGAGAGCGGCTTTTTTGTTAATTAAATATCTTTTGAACGGGTGATCAAAAAAGCTCAACATTTAACAGGAAGGGTCTTTTGATGGGTACTGAAAAATATTTAAAAAATTGAGACAATAAAAAAAAAGTTTTTCAAACTGTCCGATTTGGGATGGAACGCCCCGTATATATGTAGGGAAATGTGGGGCAAAATGAGCTATAAATTTATCAAAAACCATTGAAAATCGAAAAATCTACAAAATGAGAAAATTATTGTTGAACATAAAAATTCCAAAATAGACTGCCCACACTAAATCAGATCTGGATAATGACATTTGCAAGACAATTGTCCATCAAGAGATTGGGAAAATTATTGGAAAAATTATAAAAAAATAACCCACTTTGATTCCATGATCCTAAAAAATTTTTTTTTAAATTCAGGAAGGTGACCATTTTGCCCCCGATAATTTTGATTTTTTCGACGCGCGATGAAATCGATAAAAAATATTATTTTTAGATTAGCAGCAAAAGAGTTTACACTGTGCGTAGAGTCAGAGCTGCCTTATCTTCTTATCGGTGTCCATATTGCCCCACATTCCCCTATTTATGTGTATTAATAGTGAGGGGTGGGGCTCTGCGTGAAACTGGGCGCCAACAAGAAACTCATTCATTAAGGACAGTTGTCTCGTTGTCTACGGACTTGTTTTTTCTCATCAGTCGAGTTTGTACTTTTTCCAGAAGTTGAAAAAATCCTGCCACACCGAATAAACGTTGAATAAGTCTTTCAAGCAACTTTCGAGACGACTTTAGACAATTAAAATAGTATTTAGATACCGTAAATTAATTATAGGGATGATAATGCCCTCAATTCATTTTTGGTTGCAATATTTATTTATTTATTATATTGTATTGCGCTACACTTCCTTATTATATTGTCAATCGAGATAATATAATAAAATTAAATACAATGATAAATAAATAAAAATGTAAATTCGTAAAAATTGAAATTTTGCCTCTCAATTTCGTTGAGAAAGCCTCGTCGATTAAACTCGGAATGCCCGATGTACAACGTGTGGCTCCTGATAGAATACTTTGTCTCTGCCTAAAATATCGATTTATCGATGAAACGTTAACACAGCAGAGGCAAACTCAAACGTGTGTTTTGTGCTGCTGTTTTCTCTTATCTATCTTTTTTTTCCCCTTGAATCGCCGACGGCAACAAAAGTATCACGTGACTATTCTCTATTTGTAAAAAAAAAACTATGAAAAAATCACATGTGTGGAAAGAAAGGAAATTTATTCGCCCATTGTGAGAATCGTGAAAGTGCGAGATATATTTCTGTATTTGTTTACAATATAGTGTGCGAGTTATTCAAGGAAAAAGAATTGAGACTTAATAATTTTGAACTGTGAGAAAAACTATTAAAAAAAAAAGCCGTTTGAAAATCAAATATTTGAGAAATGCTCTCTGGAAAAAAATCATTTTTTAACATAATCCCATTTTTATAACTTAAAAGTTTCATTCTACGCAAGATAATGTTTTTATGAATTATATAATAATAATTTATATTTATTAATTATTATTATTATTCTATACTCGTGTAGAATTTCAGACTTTCACTTTTTTTTATCTCGTTAATTCGCTTTCTTGTCTATTTATCTTTTTCACAAGATAAATAACAAGACTAAAAAGCAGAAAATAATGTAAAAAAAAGATAAGATTTTCAATATAGGCCATTTTTTTAAGGGACTGAAAAGCGTAATCTAGTTTTTCGCCCCTGGAAAAGATTCCTAAATCCATATGAATTCTCTGGGAAACTTGTGATTGCGGATTTTTATTAACTATGAAAATACTGGATAGTTTTTTTTAACTAAAAAGTATCTGCCGCTTTTCTTTTTTCTTGTTTACGAATTTTTTTGAATATAGTCATTTGATTTTTTATAAACTAATTTTTAATACATGAACTAGAATGTTCGAAGGATGTTATGTAATTTTTTGAGATTTTTTTGATCGATAGTTTGGTCACAATACTTGTTCAAAAATGGACAAGGTCAAATAGAAGAACGAATCTATATTGAGCAAGGAAATAACTGAAATTTTTTAAAAATTTCACAATTTTAAATTTTTTATTTAAATAATTTTTTGTGAGCTGTAGAAAAATATGCCCGCAATAATCGTAGTCACATGTGTGGAAAGAGCGATGGCGCGCATCCGTTGGAAACGCGATGACTAAACGCCGCAAGTAATTGGATTCATGTGTTGCTCGTTTCATTATATCTATATATCTATACATATATATATACAGCAATCCGGAAAAAAGAACGAGTTTCGTGCGCTTTTACGAGCTGCCTTGGAAATGATAATTAATTTGTTACCGGGGAATTTTTAATTTACACGTTTTCCATTCTCTATTTGTAATTAAATTTTTTCCTCAACGCGTAGAAAAACAATGAATCGTCAATGAGTCAGATAATCGGCTTATCAAACTTCTCAGATTTCATCGATAATCATGAATTCGATTGATAACAATAATTCCAAGAACAAATATCTTCCTCACAATTACCGAGTATTCGAAAATTCTTTTTTTTTCATCAATAAAAAAACTGGATGAAACAAGCATTAAAAAGTGAAGACTCATCGGTACGAAAAGCACTGATTGAGGGAATAAAAGGCATTTTGTTTTTTTTCTCGACGTACCTCGGCTGTTTTTACGAGTCGCGTTCGCAGCGACTCACCTTTGAACGCGAAAACTTTCTTTCCTTATAAGTGGAAAAGTCTCTTAGTTGAGAATATAATCTCACCGACCGCGACACAGATTCTTCATAGCGGATTTAAGAAAAATCGAACGCGCTAACTTTTGCGATATTCACGCTTCCGCAATGTTATTTATTTGTTTGTACGGTGTATCGAAATCCTCGCGAAACGCGGGAGATTTTGTTGTTTTTTTTCTCCACGTTTAATATCGTCTCAGGGACGAGAACGAGCAAACCGTCACCTCGAACCCGAACGGACGAGCATCGTCTGTGTCAGTCTGTGACTGTGTGTTGTGATCCGCGACCCACCCCGGTTACCATGGAATCATTTCCCCCACTCCGACGCTTTCGATTGAGCGCGACCGCCGCGGGGGGGAGCTCGAGGACACGGCAGTACGCTACGGCACACGCGAGCGAGTTTTGAACGTTTTGAATCAGTCCGCTGCTGGCAGCCGCCGCAGAGCAACGTGGAGGGGGAAGCAGCTGTAGCGAGATGATTCGATTATTTCCCCTTTGCAAGATTTCCTCGACCCGCGCGCTTTTGATCCTGAGAGGTTCGTTCGAAAATGCAAAACATTATTTCGAGGACATTGTTACTTTTTATCATCGACAATGCGGCATTTTTCTCGATTTTTATTGCTGTAGAAAGCGCGTCTATCCGACGCGCTCGACCTTTCGTACGCGTGAATAAACGTGAGCATCATTTTTCTTTTTTACGCGTAGGAATCGATTCGATTATTTCCCCTCTGAAATATTTCATCGACCCGCGCGCTTTTGATCGTGAGAGGTTTGTTCGCAAATGCAAAACATTATTTCGAGGGCAATGTTACTTTTTATCATCGACAATGCGCCATTTTTTTCGCTCTTTATATATTGCTCCGGAAAGCGTGCATGCGCGCGTCTAGTGACGCGCTCGATCTTTCGTATATGCGTAATCGAACTTTAGCATCATTTTTTCTTTTTCACGAGTAGGAATCCCGTTTTTGTTGCGAGATCGTGCAAATTGCACGTGCGGCAAGCTTCGCTCTTCGTGTTTTTGAATTGAGCGAGCTTCGCTGTTTATTTTTTCATCGAGATATTTGCGAGGAAAATTTTTGCTTTGGAAAGGTACAGATGATGACGTAATTACCCGCGCGGTCGCGTGACGGCGCTCTCATCGGCATTATGAATTGCGCGGTAAATGCAAATGCGTTAAGGTTGTGAAAGCGATATTTCGAGAATGGAGATCGAAGTAACAATTTAGATTGGAATTTAGTCGAGATACTGCGCGATTTAAGAACAGTTAATGTGGAAATAAGGGATACGTGTACCTTTTATTTTACACCTTGCGGTGTAAAGATCGGCAAAAAAAATCTATCTATTTTTATTACCCAATTTTTTCGAAAAATTGATAATTAGCAAAAAAAAAATAATAATTTTTCAAAAAATTAGTAATTAACGATAAAATATTACCAATTTTTTTTAAGAATTAGTAATTAGCGAGAAAGATATTGCTAAATAACCAAAAAAATCAATATTTTGTGCAGAAATGTTGTATTAATTTTGAAAAAAGTAATGAATAAAATAAAAATTACTAATGTATTTTAATGGGTACTGATCAAATATTTGTATTAATAATAACTTATGTGATATCGTATGAGATTCGATGCAATAAATACTAATGTGTGAGATATTCAAAAGATCTAGTTATTATAAAAAATAAAACAACTTTTTGAATAGAGTGTTTTGAGCTTATAAGTTATAACCATATAACCATGACTCAATCCGTGCACACAAGTACGTAAATATACATGATGCTTTTCTACAAACTACTGTTTTTTTTTCAAATTAATTAGTAATGGTTTTTCGCTAATTACTAGTTTTTTTTTGAAAAATTAGAAGTATTTTGTCACTAATGACTAATTTTTTTTGAAAAATTGTAAGTATTTTCTTACTAATTACTAATTTTTGCAAAAAATTACTAATATTTTTCCGCTAATTACGAATTTATATAAAAAATGAGTAATATTTTTTGACTAATTATTAATTTTTCGAAAAAATGATTAATAAAATCGATATCGTTGACAAAAAAATCGATACTGTCGAACACTGGTGTAAATGGGAGTAAGAACCCAAAAAATATTGCTAATCAATAATTTACAATGCGCAATAATGTACAGAGTCTTTTTATTGTTTTTATTTTTCCTATGGAGTTGACTTTGGCGTTTCCATTGAGGTCATTGGAAACGCTGAGAACTACTGGTTCAAATTTTCAAACAATTGCCTGCAAATATTTGCAAATCGGATATTATATATATCATGGTAAATAATTATATAACAGTTCAGCACGATCAGCACCAGGCTCAAAACCTCGTACACAGTAAATATTATAATATATATCGAATTTTAATTGACGATCGTAGAATAAATGAAGTTATTCCGGATTTCTCTTCAAGAAGCGTAGATTCATCGATGCACGTTCAATTTTTGGCTATGTGCGCTTGATATGAGTTTAACTTTAATGGAATAAGAAAGTAACGGAGAACATTCTTTTTGGACGTTGCGATGATTTTTTTCTAGCGGATCGTCATTCGTTTCGCCACTTTCTGTGAATTTCCTTCATGTGCGCGTACGCACGATTCGATATATTAAGGGCCGCGTTCATGGATTGCAATCCCGGTTCGCCCAAAAGACTCAGACCTCCGAGACCTTGATAAAAAATACGAATAAATTCGAGACATTTTCTTGGGAATAATTAAATCAGATAAATTATTTTGAAATTGCTGAGTCACCCAAATATGTGTGGAGGGGATCGGCACGAATGTGTTGAGCTTTTCCAAAACCACCGACCCACTTGTCCTGCGTACTGAGAACGAATTCACGATTTTCAGCCGGATCTGAGAATTGTGCTATATCCAACAAGTGCAAAGTCGCACCGATCCAAAAACTGTAACACGTGTCCGACGGTTTTCCCGGTCGACCGTGAAAACCGTCGTTCTGTCGCATGAGACACCATCTCTTCAGCCTATCCAATTGCTCGTTGGACAACACATTGTCCAGCTCGTTCATCAGTACCAAACTGGCAACCGCGCAAAAAGTCGAACCACCGTGCGACTCCAAACCGGGTCCTTGACCCATTGCGCCGTCGTAAGACTGAAATTGAAATAGTACTCCAGGGTTGCGAAATTTTTAATGAAAAAGATGCATTAACCATTACTTTTTTAATGGTTAATGAAAAAAATTTCCATTAACTATTAAATTTTAATGGTTAATGAAAATAATTTCCATTAACTATTAAATTTCAATGGTTAATGAAAATAATTGTCATTACTCATTAAATTTTAATGGTTAATGAAAATAATTTCCATTAACCATTAAATGATTTCCAATATTTTTTGTTTTTCGAAACAACATTGAATACTTTCGGGAGGTGACAAAAGATGCCTGTTAAATGCAGAGCTCTTAATATAAATATTTAGATATGTCTTATCGCAAATTTCTATTTCCCATCTAAATAACAAAGGAACAAAAATTTGCACACTTTAAAATGTTATACCTCGGCTTCAAGTCAATGTACCGAATCGAACGATACGTTTTCTTGTAGGAAATTGAACGCTCTGCAAAAAAGGTCTCTTATGATTTTTCGATAAACTCACCCTTCAAAAGTTATTCACGGTCTAATATGTATGTATCATTCCCCATCAATTCAACGACGTTTTGTCGGTGACCCCTGCAATTTTTTTTAAATTTTTTAATGTCATTATACATGCAAAAAGAAGTATCCATGTAAATTTTTAGCTCTCTATCTTCATACGGAAGTTATTGATTTTTGAAAAAAATATTCTTCAAATAATCATAACTTTCACATTAACTAAAATATTCTAATTTTTTAGGAGGTCATTTTTTTTGTTTTTCAATGTAGTTTCTGAAAAAAATATCGAAAATTGAAAAAAAGAAAATTAATGTTTTTTTTAGCTGTTTTAAGCTAAATTAAGCTAAAAAATTAGATATTCTTTCAATGCGACCACTTCGATTTAAAAAAAAAAAAAAATTCTACGTAAAAAATAAAATGTTGAGAGTTTACTGAAGAAGGGATTCAAATAACTTCTTATTAAAAAAAAAAAAAATTTTTCTTTCATAATTTTGATCTTTTTTTCTTCTACGACCACAATAGTTGTTTTCAATGACGTTAAAATAAATAATTTAACTTCGCTTACATATTTCCTTCGTAAATTATAATAATTATCATTAAGAATTACAATTCAAGTACGTTTTGCACTTTATTCAATTTTTCACATAAAAATTGTAATTCTTAATGTTAACTATTATAATTTACTAAGGAAACATGTGCAAGAAGTTAAATTATTTATTTTAACACCATTGAAATCAACTATTGTAGTCATAGAAGAAAAAAAGATCAAAATTAAAAAAAAAAAAAATTTTAATAAGAAGTGATTTGAATCCCTTCTTCGGTAAAATCTCAAAAATTTTGTTTTTTTACGTAGAATTTTATAATTTTTTGTGAAAAAAATCGAAGGGGTCGCATTGAAAAAAAATCAAATTTTTTAGCTTAATTTAGCTTAAAGAGCCAATAAAATATTTTTTCAAACATTTTCTTAATTTTCGATATTTTTTTCAAAAAGTACATTGAAAAACAAAAAAAATGGCCTACCAAATTAGAATATTTTGATTATTGTAGAAGTTAAGATTATTGTAAGAATATTTTTTCAAAAATCAATAATTTCGGTATCGGTTAAGATAGGGAGCTAAAAATTTACATGGATACTTCTTTTTGCATGTATAATAACGTATTAAAAAAAAAAAATCGAAGGGGTTACCGACAAAACGTAATTTCTTTAAAAATTAGGTAATTTATGTTAACGCAATTAAAACTTTTGTTTCAAGAAAGATTTTACGATATTTAATAATAAGTTTCAACATTTTGTCGAAAACTAGAAAAAAAAGTGAAATTTACCCTAAATTTAACTTGAACCTTGAATAACTTTTGAAGTGAGTTTATCGAAAAATCATAAGAGATCTTTTTTGTAGAGCGTTTAATTCTCCACAAGAATATGTGTTCATTTTGGTGCATCAACCCGAGGCAAGATATAAAATATAAAATTTCAGTTTGAAAAAAAAATTTCCTGCGTTATTTAAATGGGAAATAGAAATTTGCGACGAGACGTATCTAAATATTTATCTTAAGAGCTCTGCTTTTAACGGGCACCTTTTCTCACCTCCCCGAAAGTATTTAATATGTTTTCTCGAAAAACAAAAAAGTTGCTTTTTTAGAATCGGTCCAAACCGGATACTCACGATGCTTTTTAAAATGTAATCTATGGCTTTGGCCTTATCGACTCCGCTCCAATCATCTAGCATTGCGGATATGCAACAGGCGCAGTACAAAAATCTCATATCATTTTCGCTGTTGCTTATCATCGCCGAAAAAGAGCCATCCGCGCATTGGCAAGCGGCTACCCCTCGAGCCAATGCTTTTCTATAGGGTTTAAGGCGCGTCAAGTCATCGCCGAGTATCAGCAGCGTCGCGATGCCGGTGTAGGTCATCGCGAGATGTCCGCACCGATATTTGTGCAGGAAATCCGGTACCATCGTCGACGATTGAAAGCCATCTTTGATATCGCCGTTCTTGACCTGAAGCCTGTAGATCCAATCGGCGGTGTGCCCCTTTTCTTCGTCGCTCATTAGATCCAGCGAATCGAGAACGTCCAAGCCGGATATGGCGAAAAATGCAAAAGTCAGCCGGCTCAAATCGTATTCGGCAAATTCACTCGGCATTATTTGTCTCAGCCAAGTGAACACCTTCGCGTGTTTCTTCTTCTCCAATTGTAGACTCATTGTGCGTGCTTTCTTGTGCGTTTCAGAGATGAATAAACCGGTCAGTCGCTATACTCTATGTTTATCGACATGATTTCTATTTTATTCCAATTTTTTAAATTTTTTCTATTTTCTTTCAATTTTTTAAATAATTTTTTTAACTAACTAAAATTTGCAAAAAATTAGCTCCGATTTCCGGTCGATAAGCAATACATTGTTGTTTTTCTCATGAAGAAATATGTACATGAAAAGTGTCGGTAAATTTTATGATCGAATTGCGATTGTTTTGCGCTCGATCATTGTCGAAGATCACTCGTGTTTCGAAAATCATACGAAACACAAACTCAGGACACGTTTTTCGGGATTCGTTTAGTAATTATTGGGATAGTCAAATCATTTTGCTGAAGGGTTGTTTGCCTTTGAGTCGTGGGAATGATAAATATAAAGCCGGAGACACAATGACGAAAATAAGAAATAAGGAATAAGAATAAGCCATCCGATTGGCGTAGCTTCTCTAAAGTGCGCGACGATTGGCTGATTCTTATTCCTTATTTCTTATTCTTGTATTGTGTCTCGGGCTTAATTCCAAGGAAATGAAACCGTAGATTCTAGATCCGATGATTGCGCACTCTGGTGTTGATAAATAAAAATGAATCCTTAGGGAAATTAATTTGATGGGAAGATAAATGAAAGGAATAATGAAGATTAAATATCAAGATGAATTAAAATTAAAGATCGAAGATGAAATGTGGAAAACGCATAAAAAGTATAAGATAGCTTCGATATAGTGCTACCAGGTAAAGGCTTAAAAGGATCTCGAGATAACAATTGTAAGTAATATAGATCAGTATAGATCAACCTCAGGCAAGATAGATCGTTACAGTACGAACCAAAAGTATGAAGCTAAATGATTCAGAGTGAGCAAAAAGCATGAAAAATAATAGATAGCTTTAATGCAGAGCTTATATATCGGATGAAAGATCTCTACAATCGTTATGGCAGAGAATTAAATATCAAGCTTTGTTACGGATATTGAGGATACCGACTGTAGGTAATATAGATCCCTGTAGATCAATCTCAGGCAATATAGATCATTACAGTAGGAACCAAAAGTACGATGATAAATGATCCAAAGTGTGCAAAAAGCATGAAAAGTAAAAGATAGCTTCAATGTTATAAGAGCTTATATACCATGCGGTTTCTCATCGTAGGTAATGCAGTTTACTACAGAATAAACCTGGGTCATTCCATGTCAAATCCACCAATAGTTGGAATCGACCCCTTTCAAGTTCGATGAAATTTGGTCAGAAGTTTTTTTTCATCATAAAACGAAGTTCTACCAAAGGAAAAAAATTGAAATTTGTTTTTTCGAAGTTCAAAATTTCACCGTTTTTTTCAGTTTCAAGAAATTAAAAAAATTTTGTCGAAAATTCAAAATTTCACAATTTTTTCAGTTTTTTAAGTGTATTGTTTAAATATCTCGAAAACTATTATAGTTACGAAAAAATCGTTCTGGGTTCGTCTTAAAGAGGATACTTGGCGCTACGAAAAAAAAAATATTGCGAAAAAAATTGTTGAAAAATTATGAATTTGGAGTTTCATTTTTTTTTAAATAATACCTTGTACTGATCTTAAAAGATCCTGAAATTTTCAGAATTGCGTTTTTTTTCTTCAAAAATGTGCATTTTTGAATTTTGGTAAAATATATTTTTTTTTGTTTACCACTAAGTTAAGTAAAGTTGAGCAATCATGTGATTTTTACTGCTCCAAATTTACTTTACCTAATTTAGAAGTGAAAAAAAATTTGTTAACCAAAATTCAAAAATTCATATTTTCGAAAAAAAAATCCAATTCTAAAAATTTCAGGATCTTCTAAGATCAGTACAAGGTATTATATAAAAAAAAATTTAATGTCGATCGTGGATTTTCCCGATTTTTGAAAATTCAAAATTCTCCAAATTCATCATTTTTCAAAAAAAAATTTCGGACAATTTTTTTTTCTTAGCCCTAATCATACTTTTTAAGACAAACCCAGCCGATTTTTCCGTAACTATAATAGTTTTCGAGATATTTAAAAAGTAAACTGGAAAAATAGAAAAAATGGTGAAATTTTGAATTTTCAACGAAATTTTTTAATCTTTCCCTCTGGTAGAACTTGGTTTTATGATGAAATAAAACTTGTGACCAAATTTCATCGAAATTGAAAGGGGTCGATTCCAACTATTGGTCGATTTGGCATGGAATGACCCACCTGCGATCTCTAATAATTTTCGGTGGTTAGTTTGAAAATAAATCACGAGATCGAGTTCGTTTCTCGATCGAAAATCTTCGTATCAGCCATGACGAAATATACAATCGAACAAAGGAGAAGAAAATATTGCACCGATAAATATTTGGACAATTAAAAAATTAGGGACTTGTTGGTGAAAAAAAAATATCTTTGAACAAAAGATACGCTGAATGAAAAGTTGCGGGTAATTACCGGCCGTTTAATTGGTTGCATCCAGGAGAAGCAATGAGAGAAAGAAGAACTCAAGAAGAAATCCATTGTTTCTCTGATAAGCTATTCAAAGTATTCAAAGTATTGATAACAATGGGCCCAAGATATTCTGTGTATCTTGTCAGAGAGGAAGCAGAAGCGATCTGCCGGGAGACCATGAAGAGTCCTCTTGGCTGACCTACTTTTCCCCTTCAACGGTTGTGCTTCTCGATGTTGCATTTTTACACACCCCCCACCCCTCTCCACCGCCAAAGTTAATAACCCTTTCACCCTTCCTCTCTCTCTCTCTCTCTCTCTCTCTCTCTCTCTCTCTCTCTCTCTCTCTCTCTCTCTCTCTCTCTCTCTCTTTCTCTCTCTCCCTCCCTCTCTCTCTCTCTCTCTCTCTCCCTCCCTCTCTCTCTCTCTCTCTCTCTCTCTCTCTCTCTCTCTCTCTCTCTCTCTCGCTTCCTCTCAGCCTTCCCGAGCTCTACCTACTCGTTGACAAATTGGGATTAGTTATAATCGCGTTAGTTCAACGCTCGAGTCTTCGTCTTCCTTATATACCCCTTCGCTCCTTCCCTCTTCTCCCCTTGGCATCTTGTTGTTGACGAAACTTGTCGTATAACTAAATTTATCCGAGTGTCGGTCTTCTGCGCTTCCCATGCACTCTTGGGAATCCGTATGCATATTATTTACACACACACACCAACACTCACTCGCACACGCGCCAAAACGTGGGACACATCGCAGGGTTTCGAATCCCTCGCGGGAGTTTGTATCTCGTGATTTATACGTATAGTTGTAATAGCGGTGAAGATTTCGTGTCATCGATTCTTTGCGATAAGGAAATGTATGGGTTCATCGATAACCTAACATAAAGCGTGAACGAAGGGAAAACTTCGGGGAATGCAGATAAAAGTATCGCTCAACCGAGCGCAGATGAGAGAAGGAAAAAAAAAGTTCAACTATATTTATAGTACTTGAAGAAATGATTATGTGGTGTTTGATGAAGATATTACTTGACCCAAATGTGCTGACCAAGTTACGAGAAAAAATGGGGAAAACCGATATGTCGAGTGTCCCTAACTCCTCTCTATCGCAATGGGGAATCTCTTTTTGAATCGTCAGAGCTTTTTATGATTCAGAAAATTGTGGAAATTTGACCTAACATCGTAAATTTTGAATAGGATTAATAATTCGGAATTCCGACCTCTAACCAACTTGTGCAGACCTTAACTTCCCACAGGGCGCGCTCTTGGAGTTAGGAAAATACTCCCTTGTCTTCGATCCGTTGTCAAAGGCAGCTCAATGCGTAATTGTCGATAATTAGGTGTGTTAGACCTTGTTCTGAACCTGGTTGGCTTGTAACCAACTTGATATACCGAAATTTTCATCATATACCCTAATAAGTTAGACCTTGTTCCGAACCCGATTAGCTTGTAACCAACTTGATGTGCCGAAATTTTTGTCATATACCTTAATAAAGTACAGGGCGCGCTCTTGGAGTTAGGAAAATACTTCTTTGTCTTCGATCGGTTGTCGAAGGCAGCTCAATGCGTAATTGTCGATAATTAGGTGTGTTAGACCTTGTTCTGAACCTGGTTGGCTTGTAACCAACTTGATATACCGAAATTTTCATCATATACCCTAATAAAGTATAGGGCGCGCTCTTGGAGTTAAGAAAGCGTTTTCTTGTCTTCGATCGGACGTCATCAATGCATAATTGTCGATAATTAGGTGAGTTGGACCTTCTTCCGAACCCGATTGGCTTGTAGCCAACTTGATATGCCGAAATTTTCGTCATATACCCTAATAAAATGGCCATTCTCATTCTAAGAGAAACCTCTTAAGGGAGTATTCTAATTTTTTTTAGATCGAACTCAACGGAATTCAGGGTAGAAGTCACATCGACGCCTCTATTATTCGATCTTGGCGAGAGTTGGGAGAGCGGAGGTCCACGAGCTTAATCCTGTATAGGGTGTGTTTGTGTGTGTTTATGTACCTGTACAATCAGAGTTTGAGGTCTGTGGCAGCAGGTATGCCACGT
The DNA here is from genome assembly GCA_946863875.1 of Alloplasta piceator. Classification (NCBI taxonomy): domain Eukaryota; kingdom Metazoa; phylum Arthropoda; class Insecta; order Hymenoptera; family Ichneumonidae; genus Alloplasta; species Alloplasta piceator. The sequence goes on along the minus strand of OX333076.1, from coordinate 42,930,710 downwards.
ATGGTATGCTTTGTGCTCACGCTACGCCAAGCATAAATATCACCCTCACGGGGCATACATACATCACCCCCAACATCCGCGGAATTGTGCTGTGTGTGTTACCCAACCTATATATATGGCCCGGGTGGACCAGAGTAGGGGGTTGGAACGGGAGGGAGGCATTTACCTTGGTACCTTACGCTGAATACATATAGATTCGAAAAAGCCAGAGTAGCATAGCTGTATTATCATTTCTTACGGTCTCCAAACACGCCAGGGCGAGCCACCCGTCCCAACTACCCTTAAGCCCTCGCCCCTCACCCCTCGCCCCTCGCCCCGTTCGCCAGGCGGTAATTTTCGTTGGTGAGCGTTTTTCTACTGGCTAACCCGCTAACCATTCCACGCGGCGGAGCCCAATGGACACAATCCCACATCAAATCGCGTCTCTCTCCCTCCTTTGTTATATACATGGGTCATTCCATGTCAAATCGACCAAGAGTTGAAATCGACCCCTTTCAATTTCGATGAAATTTGGCCAGAAGTTTTCGTTTTTAATAAACCAAAGTTCTACCAAAGGAATAAAATTAAAAAATTACTTTTCGAAAGTTATGCAAGATTCAAAATTTGACAATTTTTTTTTAATCTTTCCAGTTTATGTTTTAAATATCTCGAAATCGTTTTGGGTTCGTCTTGAAGAGTATACTAGTGGCTACGAAAAAAAAAAATCATTCCGAAACAATTTTTTGAAAAATGATGAATTTGGAGATTTTTGAATTTCCAAAAATCGTGAAAATCCGAGTTCACTATTAAATTTTTTATTCAATTTTTTTTATATAATACCTTGTACTGATTTTAAAAGATCCTGAAATTTTCAGGATGGTGTTTTTTTGTTTCAACAATATAAATTTTTGAATTTTGGCAAAAAAAATTTTCTTTTTCTCCTCAGTTAAGTGAAGTTGAGTATGTAGTTGAAAAAAAAAAATTTTTTACCTCTCAGTTAAGTGAAGTTGAGCGATCACGTAATTTTGTAATTTTAAACAGTAAAAAAAGTAAAAGTAACAGTAATTTCAAATTAAAAAATTTATATTTTTGAAACAAAAAAACACCATCCTGGAAATTTTAGGATCTTTCAAGATCAGTACAAGTAATTTATAATAAAAATTTAACCAAAAATTTAATGTTAATCGTGGATTTACACGATTTTCAAAAATTAAAAAATTCATATTTTTGAAAAAACAAAAAACACCTTTCCGAAAATTTTAGGGTCTTTCAAGGTCAGTACAAGGTATTATATTAAAAAAATTGAACAAAAAATTTAATACTAAACTGGTCTTTCACGATTTTTGAGAATTCAAAATTCTCCCAATTCATCATTTTTCAAAAATTTTGTTCGGAATATTTTTTTTTTCGTAGCCCCAAGTATACTCTTTAAGACGAATTCAGAATAATTTTTCGCAACTATAATAGTTTTCGAGAAATTTAAAAAATAAACTTAAAAGATTTGAAAAATTGTAAAATTTTGAATTTGCATAAATTTCGAAAAAGCAATTTTGAATTTTTTTCCTTCGGTAGAACTTCGTTTTGTTAAAAAAGAAAACTTCTGACCGAATTTCATCGAAATTGAAAGGGGTCGATTCCGACTATTGGTCGATTTGACACGGAATGACCCACATATGAACCTCCACTTGGGTCGAATAATTGTGCAACGTTTGCTCTCGCACGAATGAGTCCAATTACTTGTTTTTCCATTTTTTTTCCGCTCTTAAACCATCTCTGTGGGCTTGTCATTTTCACATCTCTGACAAGTCCACAAATGTAATTCAAAGTCAAAACAAGAAAAAGGCTCTTGTGCCAGTTTCGTCGGCCATTTTGGAGTCAGTATATAGAGACTGTGTGATGGTGGCGTCCCTGTTTAAATATCCAAAATTGTGTGAATTCGGAGAACGCATTGGACCACGTTTCTCTCTGGCTGATGAAAGCATCAAAGGAAGTCCTTTGTACACTTTAGGCAGATAGACGCCCTCTTCGTCCGGATCGACCTCAAGTTCACCTTTGATCGAATACACGTTGTTCGCCCATTATCAGCTCACTCCCGGATGTACTCTGCACTTGATAATTACTCTCCCTCTCTGAAACAGCAGCTACATCTCGGTTTGGTAGGTTGCATGTGTAATTTCGAGACGTTTGCTCTCGAAGTTGGTTGAAGCCAACTATATCGACGACTGGTTGATCACTAGTCGATGAATTGTCTTATAAACTTTGCGACATCTCCAGAATCATGGTTAAGACGGTATTCTGGTCTAGAGACATATATTTTGAGCGTTTTTCTGAGCTTGATAACAAAAACAAAAAATATTTTTACCATTCTTTTTTTATAACAAATTTATTAATATTTTGACAATAAACAAAAAAATTTTCGAGCAAAAAACAATAAAAATTTAAGTAGATCGGTTGAGTAGAATTTGAGAAATCATGTCTGCCATGTTGAGAAAAGTTGTTTTGAGAAAAAAGTCTGTAGTCCCATTTGTTCCGACGTGACGGGCGTAGTTGCTGCGTTACTAAAATAGTTATTACTCCGTAAATTATAGAAATTAAACAATTTTCTTTCAAAGATGTATTCTTAAAAGTCTAAGCTTTGAGAATATAAAAAAAAAATGGATTTTTCAAAATTCTAGACCAGAATGCCTCTTAAAGTTACGCTCTGACGTGACGGGCATAGTTGCAACGTCACTAAAGTAGCTATAACTCCGTAAATTATCGGAATTGAAAAATTTCCTTTCGAGGATATATTCTTAAAGGTCTAAACTTTAGGAATATGAAAACAAAATTGATTTTTTCAAAATTTTAGATCGGAATATTCCCTTATAGTTACGTTTTAACGTGACGGGCGTAGTTGCTGCGTCACTAAAGTAGCTATAACACCGTAAATTATTGGAATAAAAAAAATTCTTCTCAAGGATGAATTTTTAAAGGTCTAAACTTGAAGAATATGCAAAAAAATGATTTTTTTTAAATTCTAGACCAGAAAACCCCCTTAAAGTTACGCACTGACGTGACGGGCATAGTTGCTGCGTCACTAAAGTAGCTATAACTCGGTAAATGATTGGAATAAAAAAAATTCTTTTCAAGGATGAATTCTTAAAGGTCTAAACTTTAAGAATATGCAAAAAAATGATTTACCCCCATAAAGTTACGCACTGACGTGACGGGCATAGTTGCTGCGTCACTAAAGTAACTATAACTCCGTAAATCATTGGAATAAAAAAATTTCTTTTCAAGGATGAATTCTTAAAGGTCTAAACTTTAAGAATATGCAAAAAATGATTTTTTCAAAATTCTAACCAGGATACCTCCTTAAAGTTACGCACTGACGTAACGGGCATAGTTGCTGCGTCACTAAAGTAGCTATAACTCCGTAAATCATTGGAATAAAAAAATTTCTTTTCAAGGATGAATTCTTAAAGGTCTAAACTTTAAGAATATGCAAAAAAAATGATTTTTTCAAAAGTCTAGACCAGAATACCCCCTTAAAGTTACGCACTTACGTGACGGGCATAGTTGCTGCGTCACTAAAGTAGCTATAACTCGGTAAATGATTAGAATAAAAAAAATTCTTTTCAAGAATGAATTCTTAAAGGTCTAAACTTTAAGAATACGCAAAAAAAAATTTTTTTTTCAAAATTCTAGACTAGAATACCCCCTTAATGTTGCATAACGTCATTCGATCGTTGATGGTTTTTTGAAAATCGTTAAATTTCGTTACCAAGATTCGCAACCCCAGTGAGCTTCTCGGCTGTTTGTTGCGGTAAACTGGTTCGTCTATAACGATACAACGAGCTTACCCAGGAACTCGTAGCCCCGGGCCAAAGGTACACCACGATGACGCAAACCTCAGGCATCCTTGCTCGAGATCTTAGCCTCTATGGTAAAGGGTACCCACGACCATCTTTGGCGGCGAGCCTCGTCGAAACACCGCTGATAAAGGGCTTTTCCCCGGTTGCGGTCGTAACTCCAACGTCATCGTCTAAGTCCCCGGTCATCAAAGGCATACTCGATCTGCCCTCGAGTCTTATTAATTCATCAAGGCTTCAGCAATATAGATTAATTAATTAATGGCGCCATAAGGTCAGATGCGGGTCTTGGCCTAATGGAAGGATAAGATTATGAAAAGTGGTTCGGCTCCCTCCGCCATGTTCATTATTTTTAGGCCCAGGAAGAACGAAATGCTTCTGCGAAGTCAGAAAGTGACATTTCATCGTCGCAGCGACGCTTTTGCCTCGGTTAGACTTGATAGGAATGAAATGAGGACGGCTCCTCCATCGAGAAGCGACATTGACGAATCAATTCAAATTTTCTTGTTTACATCTTCGACATTCCAGATGGTTCCCGCTGCGAGGCGGCATTCACGGGCGAAATGTGAACGACTTATTGCGCAAGTTTACAAATTGAACGTCAATTTCTCACCTTGGTGTCTTCAACGTCAGTTGAAGGTGGAAAGTCGTTCGATGATCAGTATTGCACCGTTAGGTCGATGCAAAAGTTTTCTCATCGACAGGGTTGCGAAATTTTTAATGAAAAAGTAATGTATTAACCATTACTTTTTTAATGGTTAATGGAAATTACTTTCATTAACCATTTAAATTTAATGGTTAATGGAAATTATTTTCATTGACCATTAAAATTTAATGGTTAGTGGAAATTATTTTCATTAACCATTAAAATTTAATGGTTAATGGAAATTATTTTCATTGACCATTACAATTAAATTGTTAATGCTAATTATTTTCATTAACCATTAAAATTTAATGGTTAATGGAAATTATTTTCATTGACCATTAAAATTCAATGGTTAATGGTAATTATTTTCATTAACCATTAAAATTTAATGGTTAATGGATATTATTTTCATTAACCATTGAAATTAAATGGTTAATGGATATTATTTTCATTTACCATTAAAATTATTTCCATTAATCATTAAATGTTAATGGTTAATGAAAATGCAATTGCATTAAAAAAAAGTAGTGCATTATTTGCAACCCTGCCCATTACAATGTAGTGTCTAATAGAAAAAATGTCCATTACCCATTGCAATGTAATGTGTAATGGACAAAACTTTGATTGCAATTTTCGGAATGGAAAAATATAGATGCAATTTTGCGTTACATTTTATTGACTTAGGACTTAGATTTCCAGGTACCTTAAATTAGCCATTAAATTTTAATGGTTAATGGTTAATGAAAATAATTTCCATTAATCATTAAATTTTAATGGTTAATGAAAATAATTTTAATGGTTAATGAAAATGCAAATGCATTAAAAAAAGTAATGCATTATTTGCAACCCTGCTCATCGACTTGATGGATCAATCTGGCATTTAGGATTAACCACGAGTCAACTTGACAATTAATTATTTATAATTTAAGCCCTCCATTGAAATGAAGACTGGCTGAACAGATTCGTGAGAGATAATATTGAAATGGCGAAAGGTCCTTACTTTTGATCCCATCACTTGATTTTGATGCAATTAGGGGATGCATGAATGGTCTGGATGTCTGTAGGGGTGGATTTTAGTGATTTATGTGAACAAAGAAAAAAAAGAGGAAGGAAAAAAATGGGCTCCAGTGTCACACTTGCTTTTGGCGGGCGAGAGCGAGTGCCGGACACTATTTTCCGCATTAACCTGTCAGTTCACCCTGTCAGGGGGTGAAATGGTCCCAACCCCCTGCGAAAGGGCAACTCAAGTGCAAAACGAGCTATCGACCAGCAGATGTGTGCCTCTCTCCGCTGTAGCATGTAATCACTGTTCAATTTTTCTGGAATGCAGCGAATACGCGTTGGATTTCCAATTTTATATCGTGTCTACCTTCCCCCCCCCCAGCGCTTTTTTTCATCCCTCATAGCGAGTTTATTCAACAGAGTGTTCTCATTTGCCGTGGACGAGAGCTCGATGGGATATATAAAATTTCTGGATGCACTGAGCGACAAACCAGAGCAAATGGGTCGTCGATTTTATTGGATTTTCAAATTGTACGTCGGCATGTAACTAAATGGCAATCCAAAAATCGGTGTAATTCTCAATGGATCGTAAACGAGATTTTTTTTTTTTAATTTACACCTGTAAGTCTGTAATGTTCGATTTTCATCGGTTGGGATTTGGGTTGCGAAACCTCAATATCACGGAATTCGCAGTTTCCATCTCGTGGAATGCAAAATTCCGAATTTATAAAAAGGTCATCAAAATGCTCGATTGGATAATTAACATATTTAATTGCTTTTATTAATTCAATCATACAAATTACACGTTACGAATGCAATTTTTAATTTTCCTCGTCAAATTATGCATTTAATTCGCCGTTTTCTAATTAGCACCCTAAAATGACGCTCGTAATTTATAATTAAAGAGGTTGAAATTAAATGATTGAATGAATAAATTAATTGAAATGGATCCGATTCTATCATTTGACACAGAATACTGCATCGTTGCATTTTCAATCTGTAATTGACGTAAATTATTTAATTCGACGGAAATTCATAATTTTTTTCAACTAATTGTTAATAAAAATATTGAAATAACAAATATCATCGCATTTACTAATACAATCATCTAAATTACACGTTACAACTGCAACTTGTAATTTAGTCTGTCAAATCGTATATTAAATTCACAACTACCCAATCAGCACCCCAAAATTACATAATTTACATAATTAAATTACACAATTTACAATTAATTTTCAATCTAATTAAATTAAAATTAAAGTTACGTTTACAATCCACAATCGCTATAAATTAATTAATTCGAGGAAAATTCATAATTTCTTTCGACTAATTGTTAATTACAATATTAAAACAACAAATACCATCGCATTTACTAATTCACTCATGAAAATTACACGTTACAACCGCAACTTGTAATTTAATCCGTCGAATCGTACATCGAATTCACAATTTCCCAATCACCGCTCCAAAATTACATAATTTACATAATTAAATTAAACAATTTAAAATTAATTTACAATCTAATTCAATAAAAATTACGAATTACGGATAAAATTCTATTGTAAGGCCCAAAATACTGCACCGTTGCATTCACAATCCTCAATCACTACAAATTAATTAAGTCGATGAAAATTCATAATTTGTTTCGACTAATTGTTGATTAAAATATTAAAACAACAAATACCATCGCATTTACTAATTCACTCATTAAAATTACACGTTACAATTGCAACTTGTAATTTAATCTGTCGAATCGTACATCGAATTCACAACTTCCCAATCAGCGCCCCAAAATTACATAATTTACATAATTAAATTACACAATTTAAAATTAATTTACAACCTAATTAAATAAAAATTACGAATTACGGATAAATTTCCATTACAAGGCCCAGAATACTACATCGTTGCATTCACGATCCTCAATCGCTATAAATTAATGAATTCGATGAAAACTCATAATTTGTTTTGGCCATTGAAAAAACACTCCTTACAATCGCCACGAGTCATTAATTTTTCCGCGACAAAACGTGAATATCAATGATCGCAATGAGCGTAAAACGAGATAATGAGATTCCGATTGAGCGGGGCCGGACTATCATGGCATTTCCATTCGATCATCTGCGAGAAGAAGGACGTTAATTCGACCTCTATCAAACCTCTCTTTGACGATCGTTGACATTGCCAGTGTCGTTTAATTCGATTATTATCGTTCGACGACTCGCGCCATTGAAGCAGCATCAGCTGATCGACGAAAGTGATCCGCGCATCCGCCCCATCGCTGAAAACTTGTTTGGCAAAGTCGTCGAACGAGCGTGGAGACGCTAACTTTCCAATTAACTTGTTCCGCTGACCGCGCGCATCAATTATATAGTCCCAGCACACAAATAATGATCATTGAAACGTTAAGACGCTCGTATAAAACGTCGATTGGATTAAAATTCGCATCACTTACATTGTCACGACTTAAGTCATCGTCAAACCGCCGCGTCTTTTTTAATGCGCCATCAATTAGCATTATTCATAGATGGGAATATCAATTTTTCTTGTTTCTTTTTTTTTCACCCGTTTCCTCACCTCGTCCTCAGCCGTCGAGAAAACGACATCAGGTTGCCCTTCGCGGTATAATTAATTTAAAAAAAAAACTCGTTGGATTCTTTAGGTGTGTTTCACATCGAAACGATGCTTCAACTCACGTAAAACTCCGATCAAACGAAGCCACGCAATGCGATGAGAAAATAATCAGTCAAGATCGAGTTATCAGATGGTCAGGAGGAAAAACATTTTTTTAACTATGCAAACAAATCGTTATTACCGGTGATATCTTTCATTATCCCACTCGAATCAAAGTGCTAATTAAATTTTTTTTCTCTCCTCTTCATTGAATAATCTAATCGAGTAATCGACGAGTTTGGTCGGGTATGAGTCTGCGGTTATGCATTATCTCTCAATATCATATTTGCTCGATTGTAAAATCGGTACCTCCTACTCGCAGTCGCGTTTTTCCCCTCAGTCTTTTTATGTCCGTCGCCACCGTTGAAACGCGGTATATCGAGCACACTTTCCGCTGAGGAACATCGTACACGGTCTAGTCTAGTATCGTCGAGGTTTTCGTCGAAAGAACAGCGAGACCAGTGATCGGATTATCCCTGTGTTTGTTCTAACGTGAAACTTATCGTTATATCAAGAAGAGGCAAGAGTATGGCCCTTCTGAGTGATGCGAATAAAGGGAAATACGTGACCCCCGATGGGTCGAAAACGTGGGAATATCTGGCAATCGTCACGTGTAAGTCGCATCGCCAATTTTTTCCCATCAGAAAAATCCCCACCAGAAGAGTCTCATCATTGGGACGAAAAATGCTCTATTTAATTATCTAAAAAAAAAAAATATTGCAAAACAGCAAAGCAAATTGTAATTGATCCTCTTCGAGCTCGACTTGATGACGATGACTTGAAATTATCCTCCGATCAGTGGAATCGTTAACAATCCTGTTCGCCTATTCCTCGAAAAATGATGTTCCCAAGATTCGTTTGTTTTCCTCTTACGACGATTGTCAATTCACAAGATGATAAAATAAAATGAATGAAAATGATTGACTCGTTGATCGGCTGTTATTGAGAAAAACTTGAATTTTTCCTATCGTCGCAGGTTCGATATTTTCATTCAGCCTTGGTACAACAGTGGGATGGGTGTCACCGACGATTATAAAATTACTGGGGCCCGGCTCACCGGTGCCATTTACTCCGGATGACATATCGACGATGGTGGCTGCAGGAGCAATCGGTCATCTGGCCTCACCTCCTGTCAGCAACGCTCTGGTCGATCGTATTGGTCGTCGTAATACATTATTACTGAGCGGACTTCCGTTGATCATCAGTTCGGCGATGATCATGATGGCCTCTAACGTTTGGGTAATACACGGCATCAGGATGTCCATTAAAATTGCACAATGATTCAACGGCGTTACAATGGAATCATTGACAGCTGTCAATTTGAGAGACCGATTGCTCTTTCATAGCTTACTGATGGGAAAAAGGTTCTGAGTTGGCAAAAACTGACAGCTGTCAATGATTTTGGGTTATGATTCATTTTAGAATTCTTCTTGTTTAAGAAAATATAATACAATCATACGATGTGTCACGACAATCCCATCAATTGATCAAATCATCAGTCGATCGGATGATTTCTAATCTGATAAATTGAATCGTCAGCCCATAATTGACTAAATCGTCAGTTCATCAGATGTTTTCCAATCCGATCAACTGAATCTTCACCTCATAATCCCATCAATCGATTGAATCTTTGGTTCGTCGGATGATTTCTAATCCGATCATTTGAATCGTCAGTTCATAATCCCATCAATCGATCAAGTCGTCAGTCCATCAGATGTTTTCTAATCCGATCGAATGAATCATCAGCTCATAATCCCATCAATCGATCAAATCGTCAGTCCATCAGATGTTTTCCAATCCGATCAGTTGAATCGTCAGCCCATACTCTCATCAATCGATCAAATCGCCAGTCCATCAGATAAATTCCAATCCCATCAGTTGAATCGTCAGCTCATAATCCCATCAATCGATCAAGTCGCCAGTCCATCAGATGTTTTTTTAATCCGATCAATTGAAGCATCAGCTCGTAATCCCATCCATCGATCAAATCGTCAGTCCATCAGATGTTTTCTAATCCGATCAGTTGAATCGTCAGCCCATAATCCCATCAATCGATCAAATCGCCAGTCCATCAGATGTTTTCCAATCCGATCAATTGAATCATCAACCCATAATCCCATCAATCTATCAAGTCGTCAATCCATCAGATGTTTTCAAATCCGATCAATTGAATCATCAACCTATAATCCCATCAATCGATTAAATCGTCAGTCCATCAGGTGATTTCTAATTCGATCAAGTTATTAATGGTTTTCTCATCCAAGCATCTTAATTAAGGTCCAAATGGACTGACGAACGATATAATTTGCATTGGCGCAGGTATTTCACGCTGCTCGTGTGCTCGCTGGTTTCTCATTGGGGATGTGTCTTTGCGTCTCACCGATGTACCTCGGCGAAATATCATCGACGAAGACACGCGGTCTCGCGAGTTCATCGATCACCGTTATGATTAATCTCGGTATACTCTTTGCCTACGGGATCTGTCCGTACTTATCGATAGTACGTGTCGCCGGTATACTGATGACGATAACACTGGTATTCGTCATAAGTTTTTGGTTCATGCCGGAATCACCGTATTATCTAGTGATGGGAAATAACTTTGACGAGGCAGAGGCAACGTTGGAAAAGTTGCGCGGACGGACGAACGTCGGTGAGGAACTTGACGACATCAAGGATACGATGCCGAAGAGCGTGGAATTTCCGGAAAAAGGCCGAAAATCGGGAACCTTGAAGGATTTATTGATGGGACGAGCGAATCGTCGGGCTCTAACGATCGGACTTATCTTCCTGATACCCCAACATTTCGGTGGCTATTTTTTCATACTGATGTACGGTGAATTGATATTCCGGGACACCGGAAGTGTGATACCAAGTCACTTGGCGACGATCATCGTCGGTGTGGCCCAACTTATTTCAGCAATTCTGGCGGGACTTCTCGTTGACAAACTCGGTCGTAGACCGATGATTCTCATCGCTGGTCTCATTTCCGGTCTGGCGAATGTCATCATGGGTGGTTATCTCTTCCTCAAGGAATACACGGACCACGATGTCAGCGAGTATTCCGTGCTGTTTCTCATCGCCGTTATCGTGCAGGTCTTCTCGTTCAATTGCGGCCTTTTGGGCATGCACATGGTCATCATGTCGGAGATATTCGGAACCGATGTGAAGAGCATCGGTATGTGCTTCGTAGGCACTTGCAGCGGAATTTTTGCTATTCTCACGAGCAAAGTTTACATCGCCCTCGCTGTGACCTGGTCACTTGGACACTCGCTGCCATTCATCGGCGCAGCCATTGTCGTTTGGGCCTCGACGATCTCGTTGCTCTGGATCACACCCGAGACAAAGGGCAAAACATTTTTGCAGATTCAACAGGAGCTCAACAGGTGATGGATCTGCATCTCTCACGATGGTGATTTGATCAGAACCAAGTCCGAAGGAAGCTCCACCGAGACAGTGACCTTGTTTCAATAGACCTTTGTGTACGGTTCGCGATGCGTTTTGTATAACGACTGATGGGAAAATAAATGGAAAATCGTGCAGCGTGTATTTATTAGGGGGATGAAAAAGAGGCATTTAAAAAATGGAGGTCATTGGTGAAGGAAGAGAAATGGGATCCAGGATTGTGGGAAAATCTTCAAGATCGGAAAATCGCTATTCAACTGGGAATTGCCATTGACAGAACCATTAGAAACTGGAATTAGTTTTCACGACTGCAAAAACGGGCTTTTCCAGCATTTTCACCCCCTTCAGGATCTTATGCTACCCCCATTTGCCGTATTACTCTTTCTCCCTTCGCCAGCCACAACGTTTTCCACGTCTCACTTATCTTACTTTATACCTGAGATTAATAGCTCCTTCTTCCTTTATTTTTTTTCCCTCTTACACTGAACCACTATACACAATTTTTTTTCCTCTTCATCCCCCTCGAATCACTTCATCCCCTTGGCGCCCCGGAGATGGCGGGATTTTGTTCGGCGGAAAAGTTTCGGTTAGTTTTCCTCGCTGGGAAGATTGTAACGGCGCAGATATTGCGAGTATATCGTAAATTCTCAAGCTCCAATATTTTATTGCCCGCTTTCGTCCTCACAATCTTCCCTCTTCTTCGTCCCTCTCGCAGCCTTTCTCCGCTACTTTGCGATTGGAAAAGTGTCTCACTGGTCAATGGATAAAAGTAATTACGATAATTGGTCCACCGAGCGTTTCATCGGATTTCATTTTTTCGTATGGAAAAAAAATAACTAGACTGGCACATTTTTATTTATCTACGCGAATAACGTCAGTGGTGACCTTTGGATTAAGGATTGAAAAAAATGGCGAGTCTATTAAAGTATAACAGACTTCTGGAAAATCAATAAATGCGATGGCGGCGTTTATTTTCGTCATTGCCGATTGTACAGTGAGAATCGCGAGAATGCCGAGATCGAATGACAGAGGCGTCGATGTACACTACCCCTTAAAAGTTTGGAAACACTCGCCCCTATTCCGCGCCGCACAAAAATTTTCACCGCTCTTTGAAAAATGAAGATATTTCAATTCAACGAGCGGCGTTTCAAAAAGGGAATATTTAGCTTCATTTCACTTTTTCCAAAATTTTTTTTTGATTTTTTTTTAAACTCTGAATGTCCTTTGAAACATGGTCGTTTTTTGGAATTTTGTTGGCGTTGAAATTTTGGCGCATGACCCATGAAATTTTTTTAAAACTATCTTCCGCATGAAAAACTTATGGAGGGGAGTTTAAGCTTCAATTTCGTTTTTTAATAAGTTTCGCACGATTTTTTCTCGCAAAAATATTCACATTTTTGCAAAAAACGATCATATCCCTGTAATGAAGCGTAACTCTAAAACTACTGGGTTATAGTGAAATTACTAAGAGAGTAAAACGTTGCACACAATTATTTTGGATTCAAATAAATTTTTGCAGAATTTTTTTTTCAAATTTTGTTTTTCAAAAATATCTCGACAGGAAAAATTTTCGAAAAAAAAATTTTGAAAGAAAATTCTGAAAAAATTTCATTTAATCGAAAATGATTGTATGCAACTTTTTACCCTCTAAGTGATTTCACGAAAACGCCGTAGTTTTAGAGTTAAGCGATATTTTATAAATATAGTCGTTTTTTACTAAAAATTGAATATTTTTGCGAAAAAAAATCGTACGAAATTTTAAAAAAAATGAAGTTGAAGCTTATACTTCCCCTCACAAGTTTTTCATGAAGGAAAACAGTTAAAAAAATGTATGGGTCATGGGCAAAATTTCAACGCCAAAAAAAAAAGCCAAAAAACGAGCATGTTTCGAAGGGCGTACCGGGTTGAAAAAAAATCGAAAAAAATTTCTGGAAAAAGGGAAATGGAACTGAATATGTCCTCTTTGAAAGGCCGCTTGTCGAATTGAAATATCTTCATTTTTAAGAGAGCAGTGAAACTTTTTATGCGACGCGGAATCAAAGCGAGTGTTTCCAAACTTTTGAAAGCTAATGTACCTTCAACCCTCAATTCCATTACATAATTGTTAATATTTTGACAATAAACAAAACAATTTTCGAGAACAAAAATGAAAATTAAATAAGTTATAAGCTGGTAAAGTGAGGGCTAAAAAAGGGGTGTGCTGGCTGAAACGATTTCAACCTTTTTGGTCATCCGATACAAAATTAATTTTCTCCGACGTGACCAGCATAGTTGCTGCGTCACTAAAATAGCTGTAACTCCGTAAATTATCGATAAAAAATTTCGTTCCGAGGATATATCCTTAAAGCTCTAAGAATGTGCAAAAAATTGATTTTCCCAAAATTCTAGACCAGAATACTCCCTTAATTTGACATGATTAACCAAAATAATTGCTGATGCAAAATTGTTAATTTTTTAATTTTTTTTGAATGTCAAGTATGTAACTTGACTTGACTCGATGTGTCTTGATTAATGTTGCACTTGCCAATTAACGATAATCGCATATCCTGATGATATAACGCGTACGAAGTCAAAGGCCAAGATTCACGATTCATTCAAGTGTATATACCGTGCGTCAATAGTACAGGCAATCGACGTTCAACACAGGCTGGATTCAAGGGTGTCAAGAGACGCGTGTCGAAGTGCAATTGCGCGCTTTGACTCGTGTGCTATGCATCAGCGTTTGCACGCACACACACACACACACACACACACACACACACACACACACACGGACACACACACACCGATATTACGGGCGCGTCAGTGCATTACCAACGGGGAATGTTGTCTTACCTCGGGTCCTCCTCAATCGAACGGTCGTTAATTACCCTTAAGGAGCCACGTCGTTATGCGTATACCGTAGTTTCGTGTGTGCGAGAGGCGTTGTGCGAGACGTCGTCATAGAACGGTATTCACTCGTGGACCGTTGTTGTTTGGGGGGTTCCCTGTTGTCAATGACGTTCCATAAGCATCGACGATCCTACGTGAACAAACATAGATACGCGTCGTGTTGAGGATAACCATTGAGGTACAGTCAAGTCAATTTCAGAGTCACTTTCACAATTTTTAATACACCTTCAGAAGGACAAAGTTCTGCCAAACAAAGTGGATTTTGATTCGATATTTTCTACTTAGTAAAAAAAAAAATTAGTTACAATGACTTTATCAATAACCAACTCAGTTTATGTTGTCAACTCCACGGATAGATTTTTAATGAAGTTAATTTTAGACTTCCTAAACTATATCTATTCAAATTAAATATACCTCTGAAAGGACTGAGTTCTGGGAAGCAAAGTGGATTAGGATTCAACATTGCTGATTTAATGTAGAAAAATATTGGTAATAATGATTTTAAAGATAACCAATTCAGTTTATGCAATTAACTCCACGGATAGATTTTTAATCAAGTTAATTTCAGAGTTCCTAAATTTTTGATGCAGCTTTGGAATGAGAAAGTTCTACCAAGTAAAGTGGATTAGGATTCAACATTTTACAGTTAAATACAAAAAAATTCTAGTAACAATAACTATGTAGCTAAATACCTCAGTTAACTTCACTAATTGAAAGGACTAAGTTCTGGGAAGCAAAGTGGATTAGGATTCAACATTGTTTGTTTAATGTAGAAAAATATCGGTAATAATGATTTTATCGATAACCAATTCAGTTTATACAACTAGATCCGCGGATAGATTTTTAATAAAGTTACTTTTAGAGTTCCTAATTTTTTTACACAGTTTTGGAATGAAAAAGTTCTACCAAAGTGGATTAGGATTTAACATTTTTTAGTTAACACAAAAAAATTCTAGTAACAATAACTATGTAGCTAAATACCTCAGTCAACTTCACTAACTGAAAGGACTAAGTTCTGGGAAGCACAGGTTTCAACATTGCTTATTTAATGTGGAAAAATATCGGTAATAATAATTTCATCGATAACCAATTAAGTTTATGCAATTAACTCCACGGTTAGATTTTTAATCAAGTTAATTTTAGAGTTCCTAAATTTTTGACACAGCTTTGGAATGAGAAAGTTCTACCAAGCGAAGTGGATTTGGGTTCAATATTCTGTAGTTAACACAAAAAAATTCCAGTAACGATAACTATGTAGCTAAATACCTCAGTCAACTTCACTAACTGAAAGTACTAAGTTCTGGGAAGCAAAGTGGATAAGGATTCAACATTGCTTGTTTAACGTATAAAAATATTGGTAATAGTGATTTTATCGATAACACATTCAGTTTATGCAATTAACTCCGCGGATAGATTTTTAATAAAGTTACTTTTAGAGTTCGTAATTTTGGACACAGTTTTGGAATGAAAAAGTTCTACCAAACAAAGTGGATTAGGATTCCACATTTTTTAGTTAACACAAAAAAATTCTAGTAACAATAGCAATGTAGCTTAATACCTCAGTTAACTTTACTAACTGAAAGGACGAAGTTCTGGGAAGCAAAGTGGATTAGGGTTCAACATTACTTATTTAATGTATAAAAATATTGGTAATAATGATTTTATCGATAACCAATTCAGTTTATGCAATTAACTCCACGGATAGATTTTTAATCAAGTTAATTTTAGAGTTCCTAAATTTGTGATACAGTTTTGGAATGAGAAAGTTCTACCAAGTAAATTGGATTAGGATTCAACATTTTATAGTTAACACAAAAAAATTCCAGTAACAATAACTCTGCAGCTAAATACCTCAGTTAACCTTACTAACTTCATGGACCTATTTTTCCACATGGATTTTGGTTAACTCAAGTAATTCTACTTCGATCTCCGTGACATTAGTCTTCGACAAATTGGAGACTATTAAAAAAGAAAACAATTGGGTTACGAGGTTAACCAAACCTTAACTGGGGCGAATTTATGAAGGATATTTCTACAGACGAAATTGGTTCATGCAAAAAAAAAGATTTCATTTTCGAAAATGAGGGAAATTGGTTTACTGAAAATTGAGTACTTTATTGACTTGACTGTACAGCACAGATTACCTTAATTTCACGATATTCCAAGACACACAACCACACTTAAACGTGTACACAGGTGCATGCACTGTTTTTGCTATACCCACAGGACTCAGTAACAACAATGGATTTGTCCTGAGCAGCTTGGGCCTCAAGGTACAGCAATCGACATCTGTCTCCAGGTCAGGTTCTCTCTCGTAGTCCAGCAATTTTCATCTATACATGACGATGTTTCATCTTCCCCTCTGGATCCCCTTCGCAATATCCTGTACACAACGGTGTCATTGGACCGTAAACGGTACAACGATCGGTGGTGAATGAGCAAACACACCTCGCACTAACAATTCCCCGGAGCTACGAAACTTCCTCAATATAGAGAAATTCCAAAGAAATGGGTCATTGGTCAGAAAAAGAAAATACAGAATCATATACTTGGATAATCAATCGGGACAGTAGAAATATAATTAACCAACGTCGCTCGATCCTCAAATCTGCAGATTTGGGCCTTACCATTAACCATATAATTAACTAACGTTATTTGATTCTCAAATTTGCGGATTTGGGCCTTACCATTAACTATGCAATTAACCATATAATTAACCACAACAATATATTTAACCAACGTTGCTTGATTCGTAAATCTACGGATTTGGGCCTTACCATTAACCATACAATTAACCAACGTTGCTTGATTCTTAAATCTGCAGATTGGGGCCTTACCATTGACCATATAATTAACCACAAAAATACATTTAACCAACGTTGCTTAATTCTTCAATATGTGGATTTGGGCCTTACCATTAACCATATAATTAACCATGTAAATGTACCATTAATTACATAATTAGCTCGATTCTCAAATTTGCGGATTTGGGCCTTACCATTAACTATACAATTAACAATAAAAATGTACCATTAACTACATAATTAACCATATAATTAATCATGAGAATGTTATTAACCAACGTTGCTCGATTCTTAAATCTGCAGATTGGGGCCTTACCATTAACCATATAATTAACCACAAAAATATATTTAACCAACGTTGCTTGATTCTTAAATATGCGGGTTTGGACCTTACCATTAACCATATAATTGACCAACATTGCTCAATTTTCAAATTTGCGGATTTGGGCCTTACCATTAACCATATTATCAACCAACGTTGCTTGATTCTCAAAACATAAAAATGTACTTAACCAACGTAGCTCGATTCACAAATCTGCGGATTCGGGCCTTACCATTAACCCTACAATTAACCAACACGTTGCTCGATTCTCAAATTTGCGGATTCGGGCCCTACAATTTTAACCACAGCTTCGGGAAATCCATTCCCAAAAGATCTTGCAAACTTCTCGAGCTAATTCTGAGACAAGGTTAGCGAAGAAGAGGCAGTTCGTTCAAGTGCGAATTGTGAATTTTGTGAAATTTTGACGGCGCCTTGCGAAAGTTGATTTTGTATGCATCAAGAAAACTCGTGGACACTGCACATCAGTTAGTTTCCGGATCCTTCGCCATCTTGTGATCGTTGGTGAAGAAACTTTCATCAGCAAACGGAGAAATTAAGCCGTGAAAGGATGTTTGCGAGCTCGTTAGTCGAGGGGACTTTGTCCCTTCAATTTTGCCCCATTTTTTTATCGTCGACAGTGATAAAACGACAAAAATAGTCGCAGTCCGATAAACTTAGTTAGCAATATACCATGACTATCGTGTTTGCCAGGAACGTTTATTTGCACTCGCGCAATTAACGAGCTCCGTTATAATTAGCTCCAATAATTTTTTTTACGTCATTCACACACTGACATTCCAGCCAGGTTTTATCGTCGTTGCATTCAAAGTTCACGTTCAAAATGAGGAAATTAAATTGCTGATTGATACGCGACAATGTCAATTGGGTTAGCTGTTCGATCGCAGAACCATCGTGTATTTATTTCTGTTCAAATTTTGTGCTTCAATTTAATATGGCTCAAAAGAACTTTATTCTTATGCTGATGAATTTTTAAAAAAGTGTTAACCATGATGTGTCTATCAGTGATCGGCAAAAAAAATCTATCTATTTTTATTATCCAATTTTTTCAAAAAATTAATAATTAGCAAATAAATATTACTAATTTTTCTAAAAAATTAGTAATTAGTGACAAAATGTTACTAATTTTTCTAATAAATAAGTAATTAGTTACAAAACATTTCTAATTAAAAAAAAAAATGAGTAATTAACGATAAAACATTACTAATTTTTTCCAACAATTAGTAATTAGCGAGAAAGATATTGCTAAATAATGAAAAAAATCAATAATTTATGGAGAAATGTTGTATTAATTTTGGAAAAAGTAATGAATAAATAAAAAATTACTCATGCATTTTTTAATAGGTACTCATTAAATGTTCGTATTAATAATAAATTATGTGATATCGTATGACATTCGATACAATAAATACTAATGTGTAAAGTATTCGATAGATCTAGTTATTATATAAAACACACAAGTACACACAAGTACTTAAATATACACCATACTTTTCTACAAATTGCTGTTTAAAAAAAAAATTAATTAGTAAAACTTGGTAATTTTTTTTTCGCTAATTACAAATTTTTTGGAAAAATTAGAAATATTTTGTTGCTAAATACTAATTTTTTCGAAAAATTAGTAATAATTGTTGACTAATTATTAATTTTTCGAAAAAATTATTAATATAATCAATATCGTTGACGAAAAAATCGATACTGCCGATCACTGGTGTCTTTTCCAAAAAGAAAATTGATGGGCTTTTTTCGTTCTTCAATGATAACCTTTCCTTGAAATAGACAAAACGAGTCAAAGCTTCAGGACGACGATTTTATGGAGGGAAAACAAAAATTTATTCAGTACGAGATTAATTGGGCAATTATGAAAATATTTGAAACGGAAGTGGGTCAATAATTGATAAAAATTTTGAATTATCACCAAAGTTAGGATATTTCCAGGATTGGTCATTTTTTCAGGCGTCATAAAAATGGGTATTAAAAAAATGAGGACATCAATTCAATCATCGTTAATTAATAATCGTTAAACCTCGATTGTCTCGGTGTCATAATTAATTAATTAATTAATTAATTAATAAGTTTTGGAGGGAAAAAAGTAGAAAAGTAAAAGCAGTCCAATATAGCCCACAACAAATGTGGGACAAAATAGATTAGTGATAGAATATTAAAATGTCAGTATCGATCTATTTGCGTCTAGACTCTGATAAGCTGACTGATAATCAGATTTCGAGGCGAGAGAAATTTCCGATGCTCTCTCGATGAGCATTGATAAGCTCGATCAATATCGACGTTGAATTTTTTTCAACGCTCCAAATTCAATTAACTTTTATCTCTGTTCGCTTTTCTATCGAGTGAAAAACATTTTGATATTCATATATTCATCAATGTCGTTTTTTACTCTGAGGAAAATTTTGCAAAATAAAATATTAAGGTTCTTCGAGCTTGGGAACAACGTTTCTTGAAGAAATACGCCACCTTTCGTCATTATTCAAGCGAAACTTGCCGAAAAACATTGCGAGGGTGATTGATCGACCATCTTGAGAGTCTCGAGCCCGTGGCCCAGATTCAATGTATGGGGTATTTAATGGAGAGTGGATTGCTTTTTGGTTGTTCAGCGATTTTCCATGCTCATCAATAATCGATACCCCCTTAATAATGTCTAAGCCCTTATTCAGACTCCTGTCATTGTTGCCATGAAAAATTCAAAATTGTTAATACACTAATTCAATTAATTAATTGATCAATTATTTAATTTATAGTTATACAATTTATTATTCAATTAAATTACAATTTCTATTGATTCTAAAAGAATACAAAAATTTCCTTGTGCCCGATCTCTTCTCTTCATGATTAAAATGCGATAATAAAATTATTCAAGCCTGATAGACCTGAAAAAGTTAATATAATAATTATTCATCAATTTTGTATTTTCTTTACAATATTTTTGAAAAATTGATGCAAAGAATGGAAAATTCAATCGCCCTAATTTGAAGTCAACCTTCTGTCGATTCGAATTAAAAGTTCTCGAAATTATGGCCTAAAATTAAAGCCAAATTTTTTTTTGGTTGTTCAGAGATTTTTCAATTTCATCAATATTCCAATATGTCCTTCATAATGTCTGAAACCTCCCATATTCAGGCTCCTGTCATTATTGCCATGAAAAATGCAAAGTTGTTTATACTAATTCAATGAATTAATTGTTTAATTATTCAATTTATAATGATATAATTATTTAACTAAATTACAATTTATATTGATTCTAAAAAAATATCCCTGCACCTGATTCTCTAACCTAGATTTTTCTTCATGATTAAAATGCGATAATAAAATTATTCCCTCAATCTTCAGCTTTGAAATTCGCAATTAGCCATCATCTGTCGACTCCAAATTGAAAGTGCTTGAAATTGTGGCTGAAAATTAATTTCAAAATTTTTTTTAGGTTGTTCAGAGATTTTTCAGATTCATCAATAATCGATATCTCCTTCATAATGTCTAAAACAGCCCATATTTTATTTATTAGAATGAAAACATTTATTCATACCAACTGAATTGATTAATTAATTAATTTATATTATTTATATAACTCATTACATAAGCAATTTAATTACAATTTCTATCGATACTAAAGCAATACTCAAATTTCCTTGTGCCCAATTATTATTGAACACATTAGCCTTAATTTGAAATTAACCCTCATTCAGGTTAAATAATATTACGTTATTTATCCTGATAATAAATAACATTACATAAATTATCATCAATAAACATTAATATAAATAAATAACATTCCGTTATTTATCCTGAAAAATTCTGGATAAACAACGTGAATTATTATTATTATTATTATTATTATTATTATTATTATTACGACTAGTACTATTACATTATTTATCCTGAAGGACCATTTGGAATGCCGATATCGAAGGTTGAAAAATTTTTTGGCAATTAAGGATGTTGAGTCCCTATGAAATCTTTTAATGTTTATTGTTTAATAAATAGCTCTTAAACGCTGTGACATTTTTACACGACCTCCTGAATACTTCATGTAAAAACATATTAAATTTTCAGAATTCTATCATCATTACTTCAACCTCCTTAAGTGTTAAAATGAAAAATGATAGGAAACTTCTGAAAATTTGGTATTTTTTTGTATGAAATATTTAAGAGGTCGTGTAAAAATTTCACGACGATCAGGAAGCTCGTTATTAAAATACAAACATTTTGTTAAGAACAATTTTTTTAACAAGTAAAAAAATATTTATCAATAAACTTCGTTTTGATTCCGTTGTTTTCAATATAGTGTAGATGTTAAAAAATTGAGAGATAAAAAAAAAACTTGAACTTATTAATTTGTTAATGTTTATTGTTCGATAACGAGCTTCCTAATCGTGGTGAAATTTTTACACGACCTCTTAAATAATTCATCCAAAAACATAGCAAATTTTAGGAATTTTCTCATCATTTGCGATTTGGGACTCAACGTCCTTAACAAAAACAAAGGACCGGATGGACAAGGCCGCTTTTTCAAAAGAATATAAAAATCCATTTTCAGTCGATTTTCCGTGGAATAGCCCATGTGCATTGTCTTGCATTATATGTGCTCTCGATGCAGGTACACGGCAAACTTTGAGTGATCGTAAACCTTTCGAGCGCAGATGCAAGAGCCACGTTACAAGCTCGCGTTACGAACGAGGAGGTTGAGGGAAATTTCGTGTTTCACCCCACCGTTGTCTCCCCCCCCCCCCACTTCCTCACACATGCATGCAAATCTGACCATCCAAGGTGCCGCCTACGCATTGTTATAAATTAATTCCCTCCACAAGGTCCAAAATTCACGGGGGAGTGAAAAAAGTCCCCCTGAGTACAGAGGTTCAGAGCAGTTTGGCCCTTAACATTGTGGAAGGCTCGGGATAATTTGTACGGATTGTGGTTTAGCGAGAGTT
This sequence comes from Alloplasta piceator, assembly GCA_946863875.1. NCBI lineage: Eukaryota > Metazoa > Arthropoda > Insecta > Hymenoptera > Ichneumonidae > Alloplasta > Alloplasta piceator. Next base: position 42,908,178 of record OX333076.1, on the reverse strand, counting down.
TTGACAGCGGTCTTTCCGGATAAGAACATTGTTAACTACCCCCTAAAATAATGGGACACGATGCACGTCACGAATGACCCGGAGTCTCGTGAGTTTCGGTTCATGATTCCAAATTGATGATCATAGTTTCAAGCTGTGAACTCGTGGTTGCTTTATTCATCCCCCAAAACGTGCATCGAGGAAGAAACCATTGAAAAAAATGGTTTCTTTAAATTATTTTTTTTTCAAACGACTAATCGGTGTATTTTGTCCCTCTGAACACGAATCTACCAATAGTTTTGTCAAAAAGTCAAAATTTTCATGAATTTTCATGAAAAACATTTTGGCTCAATTTTAGCCCCATTCTGAGAAACCTCAAAGTAGTGAAAAATTGAAAACGCTCATATCTTTCGATCGATTTGATCAATTCGAAATTTTTCGAGCTTCAAGGCTATCACTAAACTTAGAGAACGCCGTTTGGTTCATTCCGATAACTTGATTTTTGTAGCAATGGGAACAGTTTGAAAATCGCCGAAAAAAATTGAAAGGGGGGGGGGCCTTAAAAAATTTGCAAAAATTGATGGTCGAACTTTAAAAATGCGCCAAACATTGAAAAATGGTCGGATTGGATTGGAATGAATTACGGAGAGAATAAGCCCAATTTGAAACCGAAATCTTATTTAAGAAAAAAATTACAGTCATTTTAGTGAACCGATTCAATTGTGGCCAAAATGCGAAAAAAAAAAATTTCAAATAAATTTTTTCAAAACCTCATATCGACGTATTTTGTCCCCCTGAATACGAATCTACCAATAGTTTTCTTAAAAAGTCAAAATTTCCATGAATTTTCATCAAAAACATTTTTTTTCTATTTTGGCTCCATTCTGAGAAACCTCAAAATCGCAAAATTTCAAATGCTCATAACTTTCGATCAGTCCGACCGATTCTAAAATTTCTTTTTCGTATTTAAAGTCTGTCACTAAACTTAGAGAATGGCATTTGATTCATTCCGATAACTAAATTTTTGTAGAAATGAGAGCACTTTGAAAATCGCCGAAAAAAACGAAATAAACATGATCCTTTAATTTTTTTCAAAAATTTGATTGCTTGAAACAAAAAAACCGTTCGATAGATCAAATTGAAACTTTACAGAGATTTTGTGGGTACATTGAGCTGTAAAATTCACGTTCAACATTAGTCGTTTTGCCAATATTTTTAATTTGGCCGTTGATTTTCTAAAAAACCATAAATTGCCCTTTTTCTCCTGTTTTTTCAAATTCATGGCAAGGATGGAAAAATTTTTTTTTTTCAAAAAACCATCGACAATCCTTGTAGAGCATTGATTCAAGTATGTGAAACGCCTCTTCTGATTTCTGTGCGATCATTGGTTGCTGAGATATCAATGATCAAACAGAAAAGTGCCTTTTTTCGTAAAAGCTCGATATCTCAGTGAAAAATGGTCGCAGCGAGGTCTCAAAAAAAGCAAATTGAAGCTAAATAAACAAGCTATCCGGTCTATGTAATGGTTTCGCTGGAAAAATATTTTCTCAAAAATTACAGCCAAAAGAAAACCGATACAAATTTGCCAAATTTTTTTTTCTTGTTATTTCTCATAATTGCGTGAAACCATTAGCTTTGAAAAAATTTTTGCTAAAAGATCTGAAAACTAGAAACTTCGAGCTTCAAAATGCTTTTTTTATACTTCGATACGATTATTTTTCACGGAGATGCAGCATTGTTAAAAACCACTAAAAATTTGGGAAAATTTTTTGATCCTTCAATTTTTTTCCAATAGTGTAGTTTAATTAAAATATTGATTTAGGAAACAAAAATTTATTTTAAATCTTTATTTAAATCAATTTAAATTTAAATTAAGTTAAGAAATTTTGGAATTGAAGGTATCGATGCGATCGGCGACGAAATTGATTACAAAAATAGGGATAAATAACAGTGACGATCCGATACATTGAAGATATTTTTTATCCTCGAAGTAGTCTCGCGATTCTTTATTACTTTCTTACCGCGCGGGCAACTCGACGGAAATAGGCAAAGGGAAAAGAGTTCGCCAGAGCGCCTTCTTTTGGTGAGGGGCTCAACGATAGACGCGGATGGTCGTCGAGTTTCTCTTGAGAATTTGCCTCGAAGAAATTTCCAAGTTTTCCGATTCGTTCTGTGCGCGCATTGCACGTATATACATAAATGTATATATATATGTATCTACACGAAGGTGACGTTCAAGTTATTCCGTCGTGGCAAGTTATGCCAAGTTAAGGGGGGGGGGGGAGAGGGGAGATGAACAGGGCTGGAAAAAGGAGATCGGTATGGAAAAAGAAGGAAGAGTGGAAGAATGAGTTACTAGGCAGCACACACGAAAGTTTCATCTAGTTGTGATGTAAATTCCTTATGCAATCCTGCGAAAAACACATCTACCATAAACATATTACCGTGAAGCAAGCTTTTCCTCCCAGAAGCGAGAGACCGAGACACTTCCCTCCACCATTTTATTTTTTGTCGTTTCACATTTTTTTCCGCTGCGATATTCGTAAAATAGAAATGTTCCACGGGATCTCCTTTATCAAAATGGCTTCTGTTTCTATAGATTATAATGAATTTCGGATAATAGATTTTAGAATAGATTTTGCGATGCGAGCCGAAATCAAAATTCGTTATTTCACGTGCAAGCTTCGATCGAATGTGCGCTCGAATCGCGGTGTAAATTCAATTAATTATACGTATTCTCGCGCGAGGTCCTCCGGATATTTCAGTCGCGGATGTACAGCCACGAAATATTTCGAATGCCCTCGATTATTCTCGTGTCGTTTGGGATTTGGCCAATTCTCTCGCTTGTCCATGTCGATGCCGAAATATTGTAATATCGAAATATCGAATTATCGATCTATCGAATTATCGAGACGTTTCTCTAGAGTTAGAGTCCCAAATATCGAGCTAAAAGTAGCGACAAAAAAAATCAAGTACAGAAATAAATAGATAATAATATCCATTAAAAATTGATAATTAGAAAAATTAATAAAGTAATTAAATGCAAAAAAACCTTTACAAAAAAATCAAGTTCAAAATTAAACTGATGCCCGAATATCTAATAAAAAATGATTCCATTACAAAAATATCCATAACAATATCCCTGGATAAAATATCCACTAAAAATTGATAACTCATTGCAAAAATTAATTAATTAGTTAAATGCAAAGATTCCTTTACAAACGAATCAAGTTCCAAATTGAACTGATGCACGAATATCTATTTAAAAAAATATTCCATTACAAAATATCCGAGTGTAAAAATATCCATGGATAAAATATCCACTAAAAATTGCTGATTAATCGATATTATTATTAACTTATTATTATTGTTATTACAATGATAATTAACTTAACTTATTGTTATTATGACGATATTTTGAGCTCGATATTTATGAATTTGGATGTAATTCATATTTTTGTATTTAGATATCATACAGATAGTTGTATTTGTACAAAGATATTTTGTTATAAAGTAATTCTGAATTATGGATGGTTTTGCACTTTGCTTTTTGGATATTTCATTAACCCAAACCGAAATATTGTAATATCGAAATATCGAATTATCGATGTATCGAATTATCGAGACGTTTCTCTAGAGTTACAGTCCTAAATATCGAGCTAAAAGTAGCGACAAAAAAAATCAAGTACAGAAATAAATCGATAATAATATCCATAAAAATTGATAATTAGAAAAATTAATAAAGTAATTAAATGCAAAAAATTCTTTACAAAAAAATCAAGTTCAAAATTAAACTGATGCACGAATATCTATTGAAAAATGATTCCATTACAAAAATATTCATAACAATATCCATGGATAAAATATCCACTAAAAATTGATAACTAATTGCAAAAATTAATGAATTAATTAAATACAAAGATTCCTTTACAAACGAATCAAGTTCCAAATTAAACTGATGCGCAAATACCTATTTAAAAAAATATTCCATTACAAAATATCCGAGTATAAGAATATCCATGGATAAAATATCCACTAAAAATTGTTTATTAATCGATATTATTATTAACTTATTATTATTGTTATTACAGTGATAATTAACTTAACTTATTGTTATTATGATGATATATTTTGAGCTGGATATTTCATTAACCCAAATCGAAATATTGTAATATCGAAATATCAAATTATCGATACGTTTCTCTAGAGTTACAGTCACAAATATGAAGCTAAAAGTAGCTACAAAAAATATCAAGTACAGAAATAAATTGATAATAATATTAATTAAAAATTGATAATTAAATCCAAAAATTAATGAATTAATTAAATGCAAGGAATCCTTTACAAAAAATTCAAGTTCAAAATTAAACTGATACACGAATATCTATTTAACCAAATATTCCATGACAAAATTCTCCGTATATAAAAATATCCATGGATAAAATATCCACTAAAAATTGCTTATTAATCGATATTGTTAAGTTATTAGTATGATGATATATTTTGAGCTGGATATTTATGTGTTCAGATATAATTTATATTTTCGTATTTAGATATCATACAGATGGTTATTTTTATACATAGATATTTTGTTATCAATGGTAATTCCGAATTATGAATATTTTTGTACTTTGCTTTTTATTTTGAGAGGGACACGCTCTTCTGGTATCGACTGGCATTAAAAGCAAAAGAAAGTAAATTAAAAGCTCAACAATCGAACTCTTCTTCATGGTGGACACAGTTTTACCAGGAACCTCGTCTATTTCGACCTTCTCGACCTTTGCCGTACATGCACGTGGGTCTCCTCTCTGTACCCAGTTAACCACAGCTTTGAGCAGATTCCCACGATAAGAGGATTGCCTCGATGGGCTCTCCGGGGCTCTAAACATTGCTCGAAGGCATCGCCGGGCTCAACCTTCTTGGGGTTTCTCTTGCAGTTTCGAGGTTCCACACTCGATAACATTGGATTTTCCAAGCGAGCCATCCGATCAGAGAACCACAATTGAAATACGGTATACAAAGGCTATTTCGCCCCAATTTGTGCAATCTAAAAAATCTATATAAGTTTTTTGGTTATCAGCAGAATTGACAAATCATGCTTATCAAAAATAAAATTTATTCCCGTAATTCTGTCATCAGAAACGCCGTAACATCAATGATCAATTCGCCAGTTTAAAGCCAATCAATTCATTGACTCCATTTTTAATTATTGGAAGTGGTGGCATGATTTTGGAAGGTTCATGATAAGACGTAACAGTTTCCCCAGCTGAATATTTTGCATGAGCGGGCGGGCGCACCCATGCAAATGGGTTATGGGCGTTGGGTTGGGGAATGAAAGGACACCGTGAGAGGAACTCCAAGGCGGGTAAACGGGCAAGCGACTAATTTATTGCGTAATTGCCAGTGAGTCGCCGCTGTGTTGCATCTGGTTGGCTGCTGGGATTTTACATCACCCGGAAATGTGCTCGGTTCGGTGAGAGCCGTGTAAACCCGTTGGGGTAACACTTGATCTGCATTCTGCAACGCTGCACACGGTCTTCCACCCTCTTTCTCGTTCCCTCTTCCACGTTCTCCAAACGTGACCTCTCTCGTACATCAATCTCTATGTATGAGTAACGTTGTACGTGGGAAATCACCGTGGCTCATGTATGACGGTCCAGGTCCTGGGCCTAGGAATATTTTTGGACCAACAGACCAGAGGACAAGTTCAGGGTTCCGCTGGAGAGACAAAGGGACCATCACGTGAAACAAACTGCCCTCCAGAATGACCGCACGCGAATCCCATTTATTGTGGGTCACGTTGAGGCAGATGCAACCATTGCCTACCTTAATGTCGAATTAGTAAAATTGGTGATGTCCCCTACTTCTAAAATTGCACCTCCAACTAAATGCCCTATCATCATTGGAGTGGATCATTGTCATCTGGCTTTTGTATCACATCCCAGAACAATCAGGCTCAATCCTAGTTTTTGGGGCCGTCCATTCTTCTCGTCCATTCACGTCGGGGTCACTGAAAGTCCACATGGACTCGGGGAAGGCACATCCTGGAAGAGGGTCGTTGGTCGGTGGCGCAGTGAGACAGAGTTGAAAGATGGACACCCAGAGATAGTGAGGGTTGTGGGAAAAGGGGTTGGCTCTGTATATATAGCTGGCATTAGAGAGATGTGAATTCGATCGACGGTCGGAGGTCTTCATCCCCCGAGAAATCAGTAGCAGAGTGCTCTCCCGGTGTGTCTCCGTGGATCGTTTCCAAACGACTCTGTACATCGGTTGCCCGAGTCCCGAATGTACGAACACATTGGTACAAGAGTCCGGACCTTATCGAGCGAGACTTCAATTTCCCGTTCTGTACTTCAACGAAGATCTTCAGAAACTTCCCTCAAAGTAGGCAGATGGCCTTTTGCGCTTAGAACTTGGGTTTTTCAGACGAATTTCAATGGCATCATTATCCGTTTGTCAGTATAGCTGTTTTTTTTTCTTCATAAACATTTCGCGCAAATTGCAATGACCCTTCTCCAGTTTGAAACAGAAGCCACGAGAGGCCTATTTTGCCTAGGAATTCTTTGAATAACCAGGCCTTGCATTCAATTCGCACCCACGAGGCTTCTCTCTTCTTTTTCTTGCTGGTTTTTTTTTCTTCTCGTTTGACACTATCTTACAGTGTCCTGTATTCAAAGCGCGAATGAGAGTAAGAGCTTGCCTCGGTGGGAAAGGTGCCCGCAAACCGGACGCTTTTCATATTCAATGACCCTCCAGACCTCTGAAGAGTACTTTTTTATTCACTCGTTACATCCACAGCTACGAGTTACGATACTCCTCGCATCCACCACGATGCGTGCACACAGTCTTTCTTTGTCTGTGTGTGTGTGTGTATATTTTTTTTATCAACACAGATACAACTAAGACTGGGTAAAAGTGTATAAAGTGTGAATTTTCGTTTCGTAAAAGTCAAGGCTCGTCGGGAAAACGTCGAAATTCGTAGGTTCGTGATCTTGAGGATTTCTTCAAACGTTTCGACTTGCAATCGTAATGTACTTACCTTCAATTTTACATGTCGACCTAAAAGAAACGACGTTGATTGCACGGCTAGAAAAATATTGAAGTATCCCATTTAAATGTAAACATTTATTTTTCGACATATGTGCGAGTTGTGGAGCAATTTGAGCGGTTCACAAGTGATGGGAATATATGGCGATGGGAATATCTAGCGATGGGTCACTGGATATGGGACTAATATTTATGATCAGGACTTGCAAATTCAATATTTGCGGATCCCTTCTTCAGTATTTTCGAGCTTCAGTATTTTAGCTTCCTCATGGAGAAAGCCTTGTAAATATTGATGAGTGATGCGAGTGATGTGCAAATTTTGAATTTGCATGCGGGTCATTCCATGTCAAATCGACCAATAGTTGGAATCGACCCCTTTAAATTTCGATGAAATTTGGTCGGAAGTTTTCTTTCATCATAAAACGAAGTTCTATCGAAGGAAAAAATTAAATTTTTTTTTCGAGAATCCAAAATTTCACCATTTTTTCAATTTTTCAAGTTTATTTCTTAAATATCTCGAAAACTATTATAGTTACAAAAAAATTGTTCTGGGGTTGTCTTAAAGAATCTACTTGGGGCTACGAAAAAAATATTTAAAAAAAAAATTTTTAAATGATGAATTTGGAGAATTTTGAGTTTTTAAGAATCGTGAAAATCCACGATCAACATTAAATTTTTGTTTTAATTTTGTTTACATAATATCTTGTACGGATCGTGAAAGATCCTGAAATTTTCAGAAAGGTGTTTTTTTTTACAATATGAATTGTTGAATTTTGGTAAACAATTTTGTTTTTTACCTCCAAGTTAAGTAAAGTTGAGAATCGTGTAATTTTTACTGCTCAAAATTACAAAATTATATGATTACACGATGCTTAACTTAAAGGTAAAAATATTTTTTTTTACCAAAATTCATATTTTTGAAAAAAAAACTCCTTTCCGAAAATTTCAATATTTCAGCTCTTCGAAATTTCTCGACAAAATTACAAAATTACATGATTGCTCAACTTTACTTAACATAAAGGTAAAAATAATTGTTTTTTTAGCAAAATTCATATTTTTGAAAAAAAAACTCCGTTCCGAAAATTTCAATATTTCAGCCCTTCGGAATTTCTCGACTTTTCAGGCAATTTTGAACATTTGCTTTCTCGATGAGAGACCAAAAAAGCGCAATTTCCGGAAACTGGGATTTCATCGAGCAGTGAAATACAATTTGGAATGTCTGTACGGTTATCTCGTATCTAAATACGCGAGTAAAGGGCATGTAATTAAATTTCCGGAGAGAATTGGAAATTCCATGGTGTTTCGCGAATATTATCCTACATACATACATACATTTAAATATACATATATATATGAGGAAACAGGGTGCATTTGCAAGGGATTTACTGCTGGAGAAGTAAAAGGATCCTGCTTGCCTCGCTCTTGGGATTTGGGTGGCACGATTTGCTTTTTGAACGCCCTTTTGCTTGTCACAATTTGGTATGCGGTACGTGATGCATACAGGTTCTCCATCTTTGTATCTATCTAACGGTAAAATCTCACTCCTTCGCTCGCTTCCTCCTCGGAGTCCCATACACAGATAGTAACAGAGATATCCGTACGTGTTGTTTGCCCCAAAGCGTTGGAAATGGGAAAACAGACCCACACAGAGAGTTCTGTGTTTTCGTCGAGCGCAGACCGCGGCGCATGTTAAGCCGAGGCTCGAGGGTCGAAGGGAAAGCTACCCCCTTAACGCCTCGCACGTCCAAAGCCGCGAATGGTTCGGCGACAGTAACACGCGATCATGTTAAACTCCTCGCTCCTTTTGCTCGGGGACAGCGAAACTATATCCCCATGGTATTTCCGTATGCAAGACCCGTCCTCGGTTGTTAAAGTTTCTTCGGAAAATCTCCGTGCAAACTCGGAAAACTTGTCATTTTTCTCTATCTCACAGCACACTGTTTTTTTGATGATCTAATATTTGGATCAAAAATTCTTCCAAGTGAGAATTTTAGGTCTAACGCTTGTGTTCATCAAAAATTTTCAACAAAAAAGTGTTTTTGATGAAAATTCATGAAAATTTTGATTTTTTGTGAAAACTATTCGTAGATTCGTGTTCAGGGGGACAAAATACATCGATGTAAGGTTTTGAAATGATTAATTAAAATTTTTGTTTTCCCCCCATTTTGGCAAAAATTGAATCTGTTTACTAAAATGACTGTAATTTTTTTTCTTGATCAGATTTCGACTTGAACTTGAGCTTATTCTGTTTGGGATCGGTGAAGCTTCAAAATGCCGCTTGGTTCATCCGATTCCGATCATTTTTCGATTTTTGGCAGATTTTTAAAGTTCGACCATCGATTTTTGCAAATTTTTGAAGGCATACCCCTTTCCATTTTTTTCAGCGATTTTCAAAGTGCTCTCATTTCTACAAAAATTGAGTTATCGGAATGAACCAAACGCCATTATCTAAGTTTACTGACTGCCTTTAAGTACGAAAAAGAAATTTTGGAATTGGTCAAACCGAAGTAAAGTTATGAGCATTTCAAATTTCGCTATTTTGAGGTTTCTCAGAATGGGGCTAAAATTGAGCAAAAATGTTTTTGATAAAAATTCATGAAAATTTTGACTTTTTAAGGAAACTATTGGTAGATCCGTGTTAAGGGGGAAAAAGTACATCGATATAAAGTTTAAAAAAAAAAATTAAAAAATTTTGTTTTTCACTTTTTTGTCTAAATTGAGTCTGTTTACTAAAATGACTCATTTTTTTTTCTACATAAAATTTTGACTTTTTTATCAGCTGATTCTCTTTGTAATAATTAAAGCTTCAAAAAACCGCTTGGTTCGTTCAAATCCGACCATTTTTCAATTTTTGGCAGATTTTTAAAGTTCGATCATAGATTTTTGTAAATTTTTCCCCCTTTCCATTTTTTTCGGAAATTTTGAGTTTTTGAGGAAACTATTGGTAGATTTGTACTCAGGGGAACAAATACATCGATTTAAGGTTTAAAAAATAATAATTTTAAGAAAAATTTCTCTCATTTTGGCCAAAATTGAGTCTGTTCACTAAAATAACTGTAATTGTTTTTCTCGATGAGATTTCGACTTGAATTTGATCTCATTCTCTTCGAGACCGTTGAAGCTTCAAAACCTGGCTTCATCCAAATCCGATTGTTTTTCGATTTTTGGCAGATTTTTAAATTTCGACCATCGATTTTTGCAAATTTTTGATGCCCAAAAATAAGCTGAATTTTTTTTCCTACTCTTTCTATCAACATTTCATGGGAATTTCACCGCTGATCAAAGATCACACACTGTCAAAAAAAAAAAAAAATGTCTAGCACACAACGTTGATCAAACGTTTCATTCCATTTCGTATTGGATCGTCTCTCACCTTCGATGACCTTCCATAGCTGCTACTGTCAATCACATCCGTGATAATTATTTTCCCGGTTGTAGCTTCTTCATTGTTAATTAATGCATCGAGGTAATACGCCGTGTTTGCGAGAAGCTCGCAAATAGAAATGATGAAAATAGCAAGGACACAGAGTCGCAATTGCGTTTTCAGCAGTGAAGGCAAAGAACGAGAGAGAGAGAGAGAACGAAAGAGAGGACCATAGACATTGATGCTATGGAAGAGAAGCGAAGAGAGAGAAAGAGAGAAGAAGAGAGGCAGAAAGACGAAGACGAGTACTCTTGGTCGAGGCCTCGAGTACATAGTACACGATAGCGAGAAGCTTTTGAAGAACCCTACAGAATTCTTGGTAACTTGGCGTAAATGACAGCGAGTACTCGGCATAATGAGGACACTCACTCCTTACGCTCGTGCATTAATCCACCCTTTACTCTCAACTCGTCGTTGCTATACGAAAAGCTGAAGTTTTTCAGTCTCTTCCTCTCTCTCCTCAATCCGGAGTCTTAGCCACTCATCTCGTCGTTCCCTTCGTAGCGATCTTGGTATCGGTTTATTTCGACGAAATAACCGAGCCAAAACGAGTAGGCTTTTGCCAATTAAGTCATTCGACGTATCATCATCTATATCATTACTCTGTTTATCGAATTAAAGTTATGTCGACGTTGCTAATGAGATGCAGAATCTCGTGGTTACAAAAATATTGGCCATGGGAATTGAGGGACTATTCTGGTCTAGAATTTTGAAAAAATGAATTTTTTTCTGTGTTTTCTTGAAGTCTAGACCTTTAAGGATATATTCTCGAAAGAAAATTTTTATATTCGAATAATTTATAGAGTTATAGCTATTTTAGTGACGCAGCAACTGCGCCTGTCACGACAAAGTGCAACTTTGAGGGGGTATTCTGATCTAGCATTTCGAAAAAATAATTTTTTTTGCATATTCTTGAAGTTTAGACCTTTAAGAATATATCTTGGAACGAAAATTTTTAAACTCCAATAATTTATAGAGCTATAGCTATTTTAGTGACGCAGCAACTACGCCTGTCACGTCTGAGCGTGACTTTAAAGAAGTATTCTGGTCTAGAATATTGAAAAAATATTATACATTTTTTTTGCATATCATTAAAGTTTAGACCTTTGAAGGTATATCCTTGAGAGAAAATTTTTATATTCCAATAATTTACGGACTTATAGCTATTTTAGTGATGCAGCATCTACGCCTGTCACGTTTGAGCATAACGTTGAAGAAGTATTCTGGTTTGGAATATTGAAAAAATCCATTCTTTTGCATATTCTTGAAATTTAGACCTTCAAGAATATAATCTTTGAAAGAAAATTTTTAAATTCCGATAATTTACGGAGTTATAGCTATTTTAGTGACGCAGCAACTACGCCTATCACGTCGGAAATAGACGTTTTCTTCAAAAATACTTTAAATTTACTTCAAATTTTTCATGAACCTTCAATGTATAACTCTCTATCGCCCCCACTACTTTTGTAGCAAAATTATTATTTTTGCTATTGTAAAAAAATTAAAAACTAAGAAAAAAGAGTCGAAAAACGCCTTTTTTGTTCAGACAGCCACCATTTTGCCAATTTTTTTTCCCCATTTTCTCTGTGGTAGGGGCTATAACAACATCCTTACTAATTGAGAATCTTTTCTTAAATTTTGTATCGGATGACTAGAAATGTTGCAATCGTATCAACCAGAAACACCCCCTATTTTAGCTCCAACTTCACCATCTTATAACTAGTTTTCATTTTTTTTCTCGAAATTTTTTTATTCATTCTCAAAGTATCAATAAATATGCTGTAGAATAAGAATGGTAAAAACATTTTTTTCAATCAAGCTCGACAAAACGCTCAACATGTACGTCTCTAGACCAGAATACCGCCTTAATCTGTTTGCCGAATTTAAATTAGATTAACGTCGCTAATCAGATGCAGAATCTCATGATTACACGAACATTCACCACGGGAATTGATAGAATGAAATTCTTCATTTTCCAGAGTGAAAGATCAGAGGGAAACCCTTCGGCGCATTCTGGGGGTCGTTTATCGTCAATTCTTCCATTCGCTGAGAAAAAACTGGAGGGTTCAAGGCTTTGCGGAAAGTTGCGCTGCATCTTGTTGAGGATGCTTCGCAAATGCGCCGGAAGATGGAGAAGAGAAAGAATGTAGCAGCGACATTGACAAACGTCTGTTAATGGCACTCGCACATTTGGCTCAAGGGGGATGAAAATAAAGTGGCTGTGACGCTGGCGAACCGGTCACGTAGATCCAGGGAGAGAGAGGGTGAGTTTAAGACTGAACGTTCTTCTTCATCCACCCTTAGGTATGCTTTGTGAGTCCCGTGGAATAATTTAAAGACGGGGATGATTCGCGGCAGGGGGAGGACTCAACCTCTGGAAAATCTCATCTCCGACTCAGACGTTATTTCCGGTGGTTGATTGGAAATCTCTCGTTGGACGAGAAGAGGGATGGGGGTAGGGCGTCACGAGGGAAACGATGGAGAACACGGACGATTGCTTGTCTTCCTGTATAGTTGAAAATCCACAAAGGCCTCTTGGTTATCGTCAATGTTCTCCCGATGCGCAGTTTGAATATAAACGAGCTTTCGTGAATCGAGGCCTCGCTGTTGCGGTTAAGAAAGACGACAGAAAGATGGAAGATCCGATTTACGCACAGTATTAGATATTAACCGGGGGAAAATCCCTATTTCACAGCAGCAGACCGAAAATCAATCGATATTAATGATATTCTGTGGATTTGACTTTTTTTCCTGTTCAAACAAATTTTTACAAAGCAGGATCCGCAGATTTACCAATTGTCGATATACTTCGGGGATTTCGTACGAATTCAACGAGTAGTTCGAGAAACATCTCCCCAATTTTTGCATATTTTTTCCATCCTTCCTTCAGCAAGTTAAATGCCCTTTTAAAGGCTCAACGTGGGATTCTCTGTTAGGAAAAGTTTGTCTCAGGTGTCAGGGAAAATGAACTCCCTTTCACAATATATAGAGGGGAGGAGAGGGCAAAATGGACATCATAAGAAGATAAAAAAAATTGAATTGAATTTAAAAAAAAATAAAGAACTTCCATTCATTCCATTTTGCAGCTCCATCCATACTTTATAAACAGCTTGATTGTTATTTCGAAGAAAGCACTTGATTAACTGGGAAACTAAAGGTAAGCTGGGGAAGAATCTTGAATCATTGGATTATTATTAATTACAACGATAATTGCCTAATTTTTTGAATTTTCTTGTTTTTCGTTTGTTTTTCGTTTTTCGGTGGTGTTCATTTTATCTCCAAGGTCTATTTTGCTTTCCCATCCATAGAATTATATTGTTTCGAAGGAATCACTCGATTAACCGGAGGCCAATTTTCAACTTTTTTTTTTCATCATTTCTGGTGGTGTCCATTTTGTCTCCAGGGTCTATTTTGTCTTCCCATGCATATAAATGTATATTGTCTCGAGGGATAAGCAGAGGCCAAAATGAGAAAAATCTTGAATAATTGAAGAACGTCTTAAGCTTGAAGTTAATAAAAATTAGCCCTCCTTCGTTGTTTCCAGGGTTGCAAATAATGCATTACTTTTTTTAGTGCATTTGCATTTTCATTAACCATTAACGTTTAATGGTTATTGGAAATAATTTAATGGTTAATGGAAATTATTTTCATTAACCATTAAAATTTAATGGTTAATGGAAATTATTTTCATTAACCATTAAACTGTAATGGTTAATGGAAACTATTTTCATTAACCATTAAAATTTAATGGTTAATGGAAATTATTTTCATTAACCATTAAAATTTAATGGTTAATGGAGATTACTTTCATTAACCATTAAAATTCGATGGTTAATAGAAATTATTTTCATTAACCATTAAAATTTAATGGTTAATGGAGATTATTTTCATTAACCATTAACATTTAATGGTTAATGGAAATAATATCCGTTAATCATTAATCATTAACCATTAAATTTTAATGGTTAATGAAAATAATTTCCATTAACCATTTAATTTTAATGGTTAATGAAAATAATTTCTATTAACCATTAAATTTTAATGGTCAATGAAAATAATTTCCATTAACCATTAACCATTAAATTTAAATGGTTAATGGAAATTAATTTCATAAGCCATTAAAAAAGTAATGGTTAATGCATTACTTTTTCATTAAAAATTTCGCAACCCTGTTTGTTTTCATACTTAGACGCATCGTTCGGGTTCCTGAATTTCGGGCTATTTTTGAGCTTTCAAATACCGTTAAAAAAAATGCTTAGCTCTTTTTGTTTCGAAAAAAAAAATCGAATTTCTCATGTGGTGTTGCTAACACAGGTGCAAGAGGACATTCCTCGGGGAACATTTGAAAATCGTAGGTCGATTTTACTTGAAATATCGGGTAGACTTCGAGTGAGTATATAAGTCGTATCGAGAATCGTCGAGAAATGAGATAGACCAAGGAGGACATTTGCTCTATACACGTACAAAGTCCGGATACACGGTCTTCAGATTCGTCGCTTCGAAATAAGATCTCGGTGGTACCTTTTTGTCCGTTCGTAGCGCGGTTATACACCGTCGTCACTTGGCGTATCCGTATAAAAAAGGAAGAAAGGAGAACGGTACAGCGCTGTAAAATCGAGAGAAAAAGCGAGGAAGAGCTTTCCCGAGTGAAGAGAGTACATCGGGGAAACTCAGCTCGGGGACTTCCTTTGATTCGTATCCTTTCGGAGTCCTTTCTTCGATAAATCTCATATCCGAGTCATGACGATGAGTCTCTGCTTCAACGATCAGTCGAGCTCTATCGAAACGAAATCCGTGTTCTGTAACCTTACACGATTTTTCATCTCGCAAGAATATAGATATATGGATTCTTCATCGTATTTCCTTTTTCCGTCTGCACATCCATTCTCGTTGGTCCTTGCACCGTCGGATTTAAGGGTTGATTTTGTGGCGCGATTCAGTGACTGCATGATGAACGACCTGGTGATGTCTGGCCAAGGAAACCAATGGGATCCAGTATAGTTACATTGTCCCGAGGCGGTGTAGACGTTACAGGGAGAATCTGCTGGGGTTATGAGGAGGGTCATAAATGAAGTGAACTCAGCCAGAGGAGGACAGGGGATGGGACGAAACGATGGGAAACGCCATCAACCCAGGAAGTACCATCATGGCGGTTCTTCGTACATTACCGTCCCATTATGTCGTCTATCGTCCACCCTTTTCCACACTCTTTCGTCTCATCAAAGTCATGCCCTTCTCCATTCTTCCACCAGTCTCTCGCAATCTCTCGCTTACGAGAGCGCGACGGGGGTTGCGGCACATCGCACCCCTCCAACGGCAGCCTGAACTTCCAAGCTTCCTTTGGTCCCGGAGGCCACTGGATGGTGCGTTCGAATTCCCTCAGAGAAACCAACTTCGTCTTTGGTTACCCTCCATTAAGCCAGGGGCCATCCCCCTTCCTCTTACCCCAACCACAACCACCCCCAGCATGATGGCACCTTCCCTTTCTCTCTTTTCCGGTTGCGCCCGTTTTTTATCTTCTCTCAGGCAACTTGGCACCGTCTTTACTTACTCGTTCAAGAAAGAAAAAAAAATCCCCACGAGGGTCCGAGCAAGATGGGCACGCAGACGACCCTTGGGCTATGCGAGAGACCCCTAACAAGGGTGACGAAAAAAAAAAAATAGCGTGTGAATGGAGCGCAGGACTCTCGGTCTTTCACGCTGATACTTCCGCAAAATTTGTCGACAAAAAAGAAGTCCCATCGTCTCGCGGCTTTTTGTGAAATCGAAACCTCTGCCATTTTTTCGTTATGTATAGCCCAAAGTCATGGACGCCTATTGTTATTGGGGGTTTTCGTTGTGAATATTTGTTTGGAACTTTTCAAATTTCGGAGAATGCGAATTCGATTAAATTTCTTGTAATCTGGATCTTTGATCCTGCGTCGGTAAGTTACCGGCCGAGTTGACGAGTCTTGTAATCAGGGTTGCAAAATTTTTGATAAAAAAGTAATGCATTAACCATTACTTTTTTAATGGCTAATGGTTAATGGAAATTATTTTCATTAACCATTAAAATTTAATGCTTAATGGAAATTATTTTCATTGACCATTAAAATTTAATGGTTAATGGTTAATGGTAATTATTTTCATTAACTATTCAAATTTAATGGTTAATGGAAATTATTTTCATCAACCATTAAAATTCAATGGTTAATGGATACTATTTTCATTAACCATTAAAATTATTTCCATTAACCATTAAATGTTAATGGTAAATGAAAATGCAATTGCATTAAAAAAAGTAATGCATTATTTGCAACCCTGCACATTACAATGTAGTGTGTAATAGAAAAAATTTCCATTACCCATTGCAATGTAATGTATAATTGACAAAACTTTAATTGCAATTTTGGCAATGGAAAAATATAAATGAATAAATTATTGCAATTTTGCATTAGGTACCTTAAATTCTAAAAAGCATCTATATTATAATTCTAAATTATAATTCTAAAAATCTAAGTCCTAAGTCAATAAAATGTAATGCAAAACTGCAATAATTTATTCATCTATATTTTTCCATTCCCAAAATTGCAATCAAAGTTTTGTCCATTACACATTACATTGCAGTGGGTAATGGAAATTTTTTCTATTATACACTACATTGCAATTGGCAGGGTTGCAAATAATGCATTACTTTTTTGACAGCAATTGCATTTTCATTAACCATTAACATTTAATGGTTAATGGAAACAATTTCTATTAACCATTGAATTTTAATGGTTAATGAAAATAATCTCCATTAACCATTAAATTTTAATGGTTAATGAAAATCATTTCCATTAACCATTAAATTTTAATGGTTAATGAAAATAATCTCCATTAACTATGAAATTTTAATGGTTAATGAAAATGATTTCCATTAACCATTACATTTTAATGGTTAATGGTTAATGAAAATGCAAATGCACTAAAAAAAAGTAATGCATTGTTTGCAGCACTGCTTGTAATCTTGGTTGGGGTTAAAATAAAACCATGATTCGAGTAAATAGCTTTCATTTAATACGTTTTAAGCGTATTTATCAGAAAAAATGTCATCTTTTGGGAAATCATTTCAACGAAGCGTCGACACCGTGACATTGACTCTGTTTGAGTAAGAGCTCATACATCGAGCTTATTCTTGCACCCTTATAAAGGAAAAAAACAGCAAAAACACCGCCGTTTCTCGGCGCATGCTTTACCCTGACCATCTGGGCAACCGTGCATTTATGTAAACGATTATTACAGCCGGGAGTAAGGCGGGCAAACATACGCCGACGTATCTACTACGACTAGCTCGTACCATCCTATTTCTCATGAATAATTCACGAGGTTTTTCAATCTTCTCAATGTTACCGAGTTCTTTATTTCATTTACCGCTCCTTTGTTTTTTCAACCACAAATTTTCTTCTCTATTTTACATCAAATTTATCATATTACACTTTTCATATTGTTTTTTTACCAAGTTTTCACCGGAAAAATTTGCAAAATGTTTGCACGAAAATGAGTGAAAATTTGTCACGGTCGCGTCAAATTCTAGAATTCGCACGGTCAAAACGTCAAAGGGAAACCAAATGAGTATTCGTTTTCCAGAGTCACGTATGCAAATGTAAACTGCCCTCCAAAAGTTTGGAAACACTCGCCCCGATTGCACGCCACAAAAAAAGTTTCACTGCTCTTTTAAAAATGAAAATATTTCAATTCAACAAGCGGCATTTCAATGGGGGCATATTTAGCTTTATTTTGCTTTTTCCAAAAAAAAATTTCGATTTTTTTTTAGCTTGGTACGCCTTTTGAAACATGGACCCTTTTTGGCTTTTTTTTGGCGTTGAAATTTTGGCGCACGGCCCATGAATTTTTTTTTTAACTGTTCGCGTGAAAAACTTGTGGGGGGAGCTTTAATTTGATCTTTTAAAAAGTTTCGTACGATTTTTTTTGGCAAAAATATTCAGACTCTCGCAAAAAACGATCAATTTATCAAATATAGCGTAACTCTAAAATTAACGATTTTTCGATAAATCACTAAGAGAGTAAAAAATTGCGTACAACTATTTTGGATTTAATTAAATTTTTGCAGAATTTTTTTCCACATTTTTTTTTCAAAAATATCTATAGGAAAAATTTTCGAAAAAAAATTGAAACAAAAATTCTGAAAAAATTTTATTGAATCCAGAATAATTGTATGTAACTTTTTACCTTCCTAGTGATTTCACGAAAACCCAGTAGTTTTAGAGTTACGCTTCATTTTATAAATATGGTCGTTTTTTGCGAAAATCTGAATATTTTTGCGAAAAAAAATCGTACGCAACTTTTTAAAAAACGAAATTGAAGCTTGTACTTCCGTCTATAAGTTTTACATGCGAAAAACAGTGAAAAGAAATTTTCATGGGTCGTGCGCCGAAATTTCAACGCCAAAAAAAAGCCAAAAAACGACCATCTTTCAAAGAGCGTACCGGGTTCAAAAAAAAAAAATAAAAAATTTGGAAAAAGCGGAATGAAGCTGAATATGGCCCCTTTGAAAAACCGCTTGTTGAATTGAAATGTCTTCATTTTTAAACGAGCAGTGAAACTTTTCGTGCGAAGCAGAATCGGAGCAAGTGTTTCCAAACTTTTGGACCGAAGTGTATTTATAGTGTTACAAATTATTGGGTTTACAACGTTACGACGGAATCCTCGCTAAATGAGGAGAATGCGTTCATCAAACGTTCAAAGCCCCGATAATTGAGTAATCAATGAATTCTTTAATTAACAGGGGAAATTGTATGGTTTCGTTTGATTTTGCTGGTTCGACGCATATCAATGAAATTATTCGCGAATCGTCATAATTTTGATTAGTTGACTATTAATTATCATCCGCCGATGGATGATACAGCGACGAATCTATGCACATTATGTCAGTCGTCGCATCAACGAATTTCATCGAACATTCAATTTACAGAGAGCGCAAACAGATTCGTCATAATTTTCGTAATTGCGAGGGTTTGTAATATTGAGAGATTTATTTGGGCATCAAATAACTTGCCATATTAATTAATAAATCATTTGTACGCGATCATCGATGCAGTCGAATAAATCGAAAATTGATAAATATAAAAATCAGGGAATGAGGGGCAAAATAGGCAGCCTCAAAATTTATCGAGAGACATTGAAAACTTAAGATTTCCCTATGAAATCTTTTAATGTTAATTGTTCAATAAATAGCTTCTTAATCGTCGTGAAATTTTTACACGATCTCCTGAATACTTCATGTAAAAACATATTAAATTTTCAGAATTCAATCAT
Organism: Alloplasta piceator; assembly: GCA_946863875.1. Taxonomy (NCBI): domain Eukaryota; kingdom Metazoa; phylum Arthropoda; class Insecta; order Hymenoptera; family Ichneumonidae; genus Alloplasta; species Alloplasta piceator. Next base: position 42,888,431 of record OX333076.1, on the reverse strand, counting down.
CATTACTTCAACCTCCTTAAGGGTTGAAATGAAAAATGATGAGAAAATTCTGAAAATTTGGTATGTTTTTGTATTAAGTATCTCAGAGGTCGTGTAAAAATTTCACGATGATTAGGAAGCTCGTTATTAAAATATTAACATTTTGTTAAGAACAATTTTTTAAACAAATAAAAAAAATATTTATCAATAAACTTCGTTTTGATTCCGTTGCTTTCAATATAGTGGAGGTATTAAAAAATAGAGAGGTCAACAAAAAAACTTATCGCAAAGTTGTATCAGTTTCCATAAGACGACATTTAATTTAATTTAATTTGTTAATGTTAATTGTTCGATAACGAGCTTCCTAATCATCGTGAAATTTTTACACGACCTCTTAAATAATTTATCCAAAAACGTACCAAATTTTCAGAATTTTTTCATCATTTGCGATTTGGGACTCAACATCCTTAAGATTCTAAAAAATTAGGGAATTATTATTGTAATGAGCGTAAATATTCCAAAATGGACGCCCCACGCCAAATCCAGATGTAGATAATGAGATTTTCATGACAATTGCTTATCGAGAGATGGAAAACAAACGAAAAAAAAATTTTTTAAACAAGCTTTTATTAGTTGTTAATAAAAAATAACTAAATAGTTAAAAATAAAGCTATTCCGATTGGGAATGAGTTTTCAAATAAAAGCGTGTTACACCCTCTTTTTTTCTCTTGCTGTTAAAATGTAACACGCTTTTATTTGAAAACTTATTCTCAATCGGAATAGCTTTATTTTTAACTATTTAGTTATTTTTTTTTAACAACTAATAAAAGCTCGTTTAAAATTTTTTTTTTTTTCGTTTGTTTATTTTTTACTTTTTAGTATTTACTATGTTAAATAACTCGTTTATTAATGTACATCTAGTTTCGCATAATTTTTTGCAAAAAAAAATATTTCCCAAAATTTTTTGAACAAAAATTATTTTGCAAAATTTGTTAGACAAAATTATTTCACACAATTAATTTGCAACATTGTTTTGCAAAATTTATGCACAAAAATGTTTTCAGAAAACTTTTTGGAAAAAGACTGTTGCGCAAAATTTTCGTGAAGAAATGTTGTAAATCAATTGCTTAAAACCATTTTGTAAACAAAATTTAGCAAACAATTTTTTTTAAGGTAAATAAAAGCTTGTAAAAAAAATGGCCATTTTCATCGAATTAGAAAAAAAATACTCCAATATATTCCAAAAGTATTATACTGAACGATTTTTACTAAAATACGTAAAACGTATTTTTTCTATTTAGAAAGAAAGAGATACGAATTTCCGTTTGAATAATGAGGTAAAAGAGCGTGGGATCGATAATCCAAAAAATAAAAAGAATATTCCGAAGAAAATGAAAATTCTGAGAAAATTCGTTATCAGTAGCATCGGTGAAATATGACTACATCGGATAAAGTATATTTTCGAGCGGATATCCAATCGTTTCACGAAGGCATTGAGGATATCGATAGGGTCGATATGGCCAAGAAATGGACACTCGCTCGTGGGAAAATGTCTTTTGGTTACGTTGCAGAAATCACAATCTATCCTCTGCCTCATCGGACAGTCGTTCGATTTACGCGATACAAGGTATATAAAGCCAAGCGATAAAATCATATAACGTCATCCAGCTACCTCCACTATAAACCTTGTTTCGAAGGTTTTGCCCAAGGTGACCTTTTTGACCCGATCTCTACATATAAAGGAATGACAATTTTCCAAGGACTGAGAAATCTCGATCATTTACGCAATCGCAACTCTTTGTTTCCAATAATTCAACTCTTTGTTTCTAATAATTCAACTCTGTTTCTGATAATTCAACTCTGTTTCTAATAATTCAACCCTTTGTTCCTAATACTTCAACTCTGTTTCTAATAATTCAACTCCGTTTCCAATAATTCAACTCTCATTGCACTTGAGTCGCTTGAAAGTCAAAAGTACGAATCACCGTCGAGTGTACATTCTCACCTTGGCCATTGATGTTTCGCATGATTCTTGGTAATTGTTCCAGTCGTCGAATACCCTCGCAGCCTATTTGTAACTCGATTACTTGTTGGGAATCACGCTTTCGCACGAAACCTTGTGAGCGTGAAGCTCTGTGTATCGCACAGAGACTTCTGCACCCTCAATTTGCAATAACAAACTGTGGCATGCACGTGAAAGTTACGGCTGCACAAATGAAGCAACGAGCAGCAGAAGGTCGTAAGTCTCGTCGATTGATGCCCGAAGTAAGGGGACCGTAGTGATCCTCTGTTTATCAGCAGTCAAGCACCTCCAGTTTGCGCTGTACTTAAAGGGGTTGGTTCTTTTTTACTCATAAACGCAGAGTCCTCGTTTGAATGACTCAACCCTGCGAGCTTCCTGGCGTGTCAACATCCATTGACGTTGTACATGTGCAACCCTCTCGGTTTACATATATGTATGTAACGTGGAAAAGTAGTGAAACGTGCGCTTAATGGGTTATTATTATCATAGCTGCCTCGGGGCGTCGAATGAAGTTGTTTTGGATTGATATCTCGGTAACGCGGTCGCGCCATCAAAACAGTAAAATCCCGCAGTACCGCAGAGGCTTATCGCAAAAAATGTTGCCACTAGGGTTCTACGATTTTCAAGTCAGCACAATAAATTTTCGTGTGTGTGTGTGTTTGGGAAGGCTTGCGTTGCGAGTAAAGCCTAATTGTGGATCAGGTTACAATGCCGAACGATATTCACAAGGTGCATGATTTCGTCTGGAGGAATCAACTCGGTGCACCGTCGGTAATATACCGACTGTAAAGATTGACATTTGCCTGCAGAGCCAGAAGCTAGTCAGCGTGAAGGAATAGATTGAATCTCGCGTTTCGCTGAGGCATAAAAAACTCGCCGATGATCGTTGACACTGATTCTGGACTTTATTGCTCACCTTTGCTCACGACGGGGCGAGAACTTGAGTTGGCAGTGTTATTATTATCTAACTGTCGAAACGATTCAAACGATTCATTCCACCATCGTCACGAGCCGATCATAATTCTGCAAATCGTCAGATGTTGATCTATTCGTTCGTCAGTTTTGGACTGGACCAGTCCCCCGGAGGAAATCAATTGGCCTAGTCCAGCCGACGACATTTGAGATTGCTCTGTTGACTGTCGAATTTCTCGGCTCGTTTTTCTCTCTATAAATTGTCCACTGCACATTATTGCACGTTGTACCGTTGGTAGAAGACCCAGAAACATTTCATTCGTTCACCACAACGTGCTTTGGCATCACCACCAGGCAACTTTTACTACCCCTTTTGCTTTTACGGTGACCAGGATATATTGGCACTTGACTATACTGCGAATCCGCTCTCTGCTCCTCTCGTACTTCCTCACAAAAGGCTCTCTCGCTCTCGACGAATCTGGGGATGGGGTCCCTTAGACCTTAAGTTACCCCTAAGACGCATTTTATTCCTGAGCGAGTTGATCTACTCAAATCCAAACCTCAATTGAACACATTTCTCGCAGTCATTTCGCTTTTGATAAATTTCATTATAATTCATCGTGGATTTTGTGCGGAAGTTGGATGGTAGCGGCGATCGGTACATCATCCAGTTTTAGGAACGCGGAAAGTTCAAGACAATATCGGAACATTCTGGGCCGTTGGTACGTATACAGATGACGATCGTCAGAGGGAAGGGAATAATGGGATATCTGATAAAAGACCGACCACACGAGGGAGCGAGCGGATTCAAGTGTCTTGGAGGTTTGGTAGCAGCTCGATCGGGGATGGGGCCACAATATGGCCTCGAAGTATTCTAATATCAGCGAAGCTCGAAGCACTTCCGACGTAGAGAGGCGAAGGCGTAGAATGGTGTACACATATAGATGGATAAAGAGCGACGAGAGACGTTATATATAAGGAAGTAACCAGGATGTGGTGTGTATGCGCTGCGCGCGTCTTCCAGCCTCAGAGATCCGCCGAGAGGGTAACTCGCGATCCAAAACTCGCTTCTGTCGTCCTCGGCGATAGTCTGCTATAGCGAATAAACGGCTATGCGAACTTCACACTCAGCGATTAATATTTCCGTACAATGGAATCCCGAGGGCGCTAGTGTGCCTCCCTTACCACGGCTTTTCACCGACCTACTATTTCTCTTTGAACCCCTAAAGTTAACGCCTCCACTGGTTCTTATCCCATTGATTCTGCATCCAAAGATCATCTCCTATAAAATATCGAGTAGCCTCCCTCGAAATTGGGGCTTGAAACGCCACTGGGATTATCGAAGATTTTTAATGAATCAAAGGAATTGGTCGTCAGGAAATCTGGAATCTCTTGACCTTTTACTTGGCTGAGGTTCCAATTGATTATTTTTACCCGGGTCAGCAAAGGTTGACACTTTCCTTCTGATGGGACATGACCTTTTCCAGTGGTAGATTGCTCGATTCTGCCTGTGTTCATCGTCGTGATTTTGGTCACGCTGGAGGTGACCTCGGTAATCACTTGGGTCAGCGAAGGTTGTCACCTCCCTTCTGATGGGACATGACCTTTTTCCAGTGGTGGATTCCTCGATTCTGTGTTTATCGTTGCGATTTTGGTCACGCTGGAGGTGACCTCGATGACCGACGATTGGACTTGGTCTGTCAGTGAAGCTAGATAACGCTGTGTGCCATTCAGCGATAATTTCGGTGCACAATGTCATTCGTCTACGGGGTATATATACATACATTTAAGGTGAAGGGAGGCAAACGAGTTGGCTCAGCTCTAACTGAGAGTTCGTGCACGCGGCAGACAAGTTAGGAGCCAGAAGAGGGAGGCACCAACCCTCTCGTGTGTATTTCCGTGCATGTGTCATGGCGCGTCTGGTACCTAACGTACGAGGCAAGTTTCCTTTGTCCCGAAAACTCGTAGTCACCGGTGCTCTGTGACCCAACCGTCTCTCCTCTCACCTTCATCTCTCCGTGGCACATCTCTGGCTACGTTTCTCTAGCTTTATGCCCACCCTCGAGAACCTTCTGCCATATTCATTCCTCGCTTATACCGGGTCTCTCTCACTTTTTTCCTTCATCCCACTGCCTTCGTCGTCCATCCGAGTCCTCAACCCCCGAACTCAGATATAGACAACTCCCGTGACAACTTGAACTTAAATATCTCCGCCACAAGGCGATTCCGTCTCCAGGGGAAGCTCACACCCCCCATTCTACTTTGGTACTCCGGACTTACACATCCTCGAACTTAGACTCCCGCGACAGTTCGATTACAAGTCTCGTCCTAAATCAGGAACGATGTTCAGACAAAGCTTTTCGGCCAGGATATCTAGTTGCTAGTGGATCAAAAGATATCTTTTCTTCACGTTTTGATCCTGAGTAGAATCCTCTTCAGAATTTACTTAAAACTCATCGCAAACTTATTGCATCGCAAAACCTTGTTAATGGCGTAACCTTTGACAACATTGGAATAACATTGATTCCCTCGAGTTTTCAAAGTATCAGGCTTCAGGGAAGCCAACCCTCTCGTCGTTTCTCTCTGCAATGAAACGAAGCTACTTTTTCATTTCATTTTCAAAGTTGATCAAGAGCACGTGGCTGTTCACGAGAGACTCGAGGTCGTTTTTTTAATCTTTTTTTTTCTTCTTCACAGTGATGTACTCGATATCCGCAGAGCGCAAATTTCCCACGCGGCCTCTCTTACGCTCTTGTAACATTTTTTCTTATTTCTCCTTCACATTTCCCCTCCACTGCATTAATCCACATTTTTTACTCATTGACCTCGGTTTGTGAGTAACGTCTAGCTTTCCATCTGCTTTTTCATTGACGATCCGGCTCGCAATTTTTCTTTCTGATCATTCGATATCTTGCGGATGTCGCTGACGATAAGAATCGTAGCTGGATTAATCCGCACGATGATAACAGAATATTAATGAGATGTGTCCTCTCCTGTGGGTTTTTGTTCCTGAATAATGTCCAGCTTTTTCAAAGGACGAGACTTGCAGAACAAAAAAAAACGATATCGGAGTCCAGCTTGGGCTTGGCTTTGTCTGCCACGTATCGATTTCAAGTCCTCTTTTTCCTCCCTTCCCAAACGATATTACAAGATGCCTTTTCCGCTCTTTTCCAACCTCTATTCCAACGTTAATCCCTCGGGAATCCCTCCTCTGATCTGCAAGGCGTGTCCTTTTGCAAGGCCTCTGTCAAATCTGTCATGCTTTCTTTTTCGTTTCACCGCGATCACTATGATCACACATTGCACTTTCCAAGTGCATATTCCCACAGAATGCACCTTCTCGCAGAGGCCTCATCGAGACTCTATTTCCGTGGGGCCTTTTTTTTCCTTTTCGCTGTCCTCCGACGCCGGAGCTTCACCGCAGACTCGACACCTTGTCGTCCTTTACTCTGTCCTCATCCTCCACTGTTCGTCGTGTTTCTTGGGTGTAAAATATTTCCAGCGGTTTCACCGAAACCCCCCTTCTTGTGCTACTGCATCTTTTTTACTTTGATGTCTGAAGAAACGGACCTTCTCAGCCCTGGTCGTGTTTGTATCCCTCGGGCAGCTTTTCCTTCAATACTGAAGCACAAACGACTGCCCGAGAGAGTCAGTGATGATGTCGTTGGAGAAGCATGAAAAGCTCGTTCGACTTGGGGAAGGCGGTGTGATATTATACCGAGAGAAATTACGAAGCCAAGGTTTTCTCGCGTGGCAAAGGTATCAGACGTTGTTGAGCTTGCAACGAAGGACCAAGAGAACGCAGGAGAATATGTAATACAGCGACAAAGATGATGAGAATAGAGGAAGAAACGGGAAAATAAGGGAGGAAGAAAAACTTCTCATCACGTTATCTGAAACGCCTCTGACTACAAAGTTAGGTACAGGCTCTCAGGTAACGTAGTAACGCAATTAATTGGACAACGACGTGATATAATTTCAGAAGTACCGATCCCTTCGCCCTCTTGGTTCTCGTCTTATCAATTCCTTTTGTCTTCTATTTGTCGCGAGACTGTTTGCGGGGTGTTTAATCACGAATGTTAATGAACGCGGAAAATTTGGACAGAAAAAAAAAATCGACAGAACAGGATGTTTATTCAGGGGGTAATTTGAAGCACGTCGTCATTAGTCTATTTTTTCACTATTATCTATTTTTTTTTTATGTGACAAGGAAATTATTTTATTCCAAATTTTAAGCATATAAAAGAGCAACGCTTGAACAATATTTGATCAAATTTGTACCTTGCGAGATAATACACCCGAGACTATCATAACCCACAATTGAATGATAAACGGTCTGATCGAATTGCAGCGATGCAATTTTTAACTATACCCGAGCTAAACTCCCCTTGATCGGATGCCGAGACCGAGTGGCGATACGCGCGTGTAGTATATGAAATTGAAGAAAGGGTGGGTTGTAAAGAGGGAGGAAGGGAGAGAGGGAGAGAGAGAGAGAGAGGAGAGGGCGAGGGAAAGGGTGAGACGGGCCATGAGAGGGATGTTTCTATGAAAGTGGGTGGCTGCGGAGCGAAGGACAGGCTGACGGGCACAATGCAAACAACAATACGCAATCAAGTAGTTGACGGTTGACGTTCACATTACCTCGCCATTGTTGGGCCTGTTTCAACGGTATTCCGGAATTACCGAAGCATCGAAGTACCGTGTACACTGCATGTACATATACGTTTAGTCGGAGAAAGGGCTCGTTGCTGGGAAAACAGGAGGAAGTGGCGTGCGTATCTGACAACGAGTGGAATCAGAGGGTAACAGTGATGAGAATGATACGAAGATGATTTTCGAGTTGGGATGCTTCATTGGGGGAAACCGGAAGCTCCATCGGCGTTCTAATTATGCTGCGTAAACAGATGATATCAGGAATGTGAAAGGATTGACCCGAATTGCTGAAAGGGAACTTTATCGACGTCATAAACGTCAAACTCAGAAAAAACAGAAAAAAATATCTACCATAATCCGTATTTTAATTGTCCGAAACTCATTGCGAAACGCATTTAGCTTAGTTTGACTTAGTTAAGCTTAGTTAAGCTCAGTTAAGCTCAGCTTAGCTTAGTTGGGCTCAATTTAGTTCACTTAAGCTTCGTTTAGCTTAGTTAGGTAAGCTTAGTTAGGTGAGCTTAGTTAGGTAAGCTCAGTTAAGCTTAGTTAAGCTTAGGTAAGCTTAGTTAAGCTTAGTTAACCTTAGTTAACCTCAGCTAACCTTAGTTTAGCTTTATCGAGTTAGTATAGCTAGTTAGTTTAACTTAGTTTAGCTTAGTTAGGGGCAGACAATTGAATTATAATCTGATGGTATTGGTTATTATTGATGAAAGAATATTGGTTTTCAAATAGATAATAAACTTTGAAGCTTTCGTACGTCATCTCTGTTTGTTCTTCTTCCACTTCTGCTTCCTCTTGAATCTTCGGATAGGCGAGTGTTTCTGGCAGTTTGAAATTGGTTCACACAGGAGAGCTGTGTTCGTTTCTGGATCTCGAGAGGCGAGTCGTAGCAGGTATTTGGCGAGAAGGCCATTTTGCTGTTTTCAACGGGGGTGCATCGCGCTACCAATGGTGACCTCTGGTGCGAGTGTATTTCACCAGGGGGATGGAAAGCGGAAAGTGGTGTACTTTCGTGGAATAGGGGTTGCGATTCGATATAGCGGGGGATGAAGCGAGGGAGAGCGGCAAATTCATAAAGGCGAAATATAGATCCGAGAGGTTTGAAACAGAAACACGATTTCGAGTGGCCGAATGGACAATGGCAAGCGTCGGGGTGGAGTCGCGTTTCTCGGATGGCCGATGTACAGCACTAAACCCCCGGTGTTTGGTTCTCGTACGGCCCGAGAAGAGGTCAGCGAGAGGCCAGGCAGAGGCTATTGATTTTCAGAATTTATAGCGGCCATAATGCAACAAATATTTGCAATCTTCGGCCGTTCCGAGCGAGGAGGAACGAGGGGCAGAAAGAGCGGTTGCCTCGGCGGTTGTTGCTCAACCAGACACGGGGAAGTCTCACGCCTGGTATACACTCGGTAACAGACGAAAGGGGGGGAAAGGGGAATCGAGTATGTAGACATTTGCATATCTATGAGCACGTAGCATCGAACATCCCGTGACTCTCTCCCTCTTCCTCTCTCTAACTTCCGCTCACTGCCTTTACCTCTTTGCAGTGCATATCTATGTCCGAGTTAGTGTGTGCGCGCGTTGGGCCAGGGCTATGAGTAGGTCTCTTCGGTAGAGGTGCTTACGCCATGATATCGTCTGTATTTTATATATATATTGTCTACTGAGCTCCGATACTCGCACTAACGTGCGTGACCATTTTCCTACGAGCACTGCATCACTGCCAAAAATCATCTGTACGTCAATCACGTCGCACTTGTAACGGGCATAACTACCTAATTCTGCTTCCTGGTGGAAACTCAAAATATTATTCCCGGACTTCATGCGTTTTGCCATTTTCTAGTGGTAATTTAGCTTCATTAATTGTGCACTGAGAGAAAAAATTACTGAATTTGAGAACATGAATTTATTAATTAAATGAAAGTATTAATTCAATTATTTATTTGTTGAACCAAGAAAATCACTCTCCATTTAAAAAAATATTTTCACGAATCTATTACTCCATTATATTAAACTCTTATTTAATAGTAACAATTAAATGCATGATAGATTTTATTAAATTTGTATTCATTGGATTAATTACATTGATGGCATTATAAACATGAGATTATTTGAATCTAAAAAACGACTTCAATACGAAATTATTTTTTTCGAACAAAATTATTTCTTTGCAATACATTCATCATTATTTTACTTCCAAAAATATTTCCGTAGTATTTTAAATATTTATTAGATATAAAATTGATTGTGAATATTTGAAAAGAAGCTGTAGTAAAATAAATAACACATTATTTTATTCCAATAGAATATTTGTTTGGAATGATGAAATTTTTATTTCCATCAAGCAAAGAACTATCATTTCTATAGTATACTTTAATAGTATACATGAGTTGTTGAAAATTAAAAAAACTGGTTTTTTAAATGTTTTCTTATATTCGAATCTTCATAACTCCTAACTTTTTTCAAGTGCATAGTAGTAGTCGATAGCGTAATAGGTAGCGTGTTAGGTAGTTAGGTAGGATAGGTATAATGGTAGGTAGGGTCGAGGGTTCGAATCTCGGTTGGACAGAGAAATTAGATCGGAGAATTGGCGCAGACGAGTCTTTTTTTTTCTATTTATCTCTTTTTGGGATCACTAAACTATGCATATTAAATTATTTGGCAAGGGCTATATATTTTTTATAAAATGCTTAGCAACAATTAATAAACACGCATTTGATTGAATCCATCATTTTTCGTGTTGATTGGACTAATTAATTTGTTGATTCAACAAATTTTTTTTCAGTGCTTCCTGTATTAAAAGACACGCATGTTTAGAATGATAAAATGTGTTCTTGATTCAAACAACATATTACACAATTGATGACATATTATTAGATTCAAGTAAATTCGTTTATTGAAACGGAAATTTATGGAATTGACTGAAAAAAATGAACCAAGTAAATATATAAGGGAACCAATCTAATATGTTTTGGCAAATAATGAAAAAAATTATTTTTTGCCTTCAAAACTTTATTTCATTGGTTCTAGTAATTTTTTCTCAGTGCAGTGGATGGTCAAATTTTTTTTTCGTCATTCATAAGTTCATAGCGTGTGTTTTGGATCGGAAATTTTCCGGGCAACACGAATATGCTATTTGCGATTCGTAAATTTCTCACGGATCACGCTTAAAAAGGTCAAATCAGAAATTTTTCATTCCACATTTTTAGAGGCTAAATTTGTATGTCCACCGATTGGCTTGGCTATTTACTTAAGTATTTTGCCAAGCAATGTATAAAATTTTCTCGTTTCATGCGACGATGTTTCTGCTGTCGTATTAAATATACTTTGCAAACTCCGAGGTAGAATCTTCTGTACAATTTATCGTATATGAAGTGTCGCAAGACTCGCAGCTCGAATTCCGATGTCGAGAGTCTCATCTCATGTTTCTTTGACGCATATATATAACCTTTTGCGAGATGGTTAAAGAGGTAGATCTTGGAAAGATTCGCTAGACTGAGCAACAGCGATAATAGTGACGAGGGGAGGGGTAGTAGCGCAAACGCGGAAACTTTTAACGACAACGAGTGCGACAGATGATACTGTAGAACTCGCGATGGAGATGGATAGAGTGAGTCGGTTAAAGATGTTGAGTCCCTATGAAACCTTTAAATGTTAATTGTTCAATAAATAGCTTCTTAATCGTCGTGAAATTTTTACACGACCTCCCGAATACTTCACGTAAAAACATACCAAATTTTCAGAATTCTATCATCATTACTTCAACCTCCTTAAGGGTGAACATGAAAAATGATGAGAAAATTCTGAAAATTTGGTATGTTTTTGTATGATGTATTTGAGAGGTCGTGTAAAAATTTCACGACAATTAGGAAGCTCGTTATTGAAATATTAACATTTTGTTGAGAACAATTTAAAAAAAAAATAAAAAAAATATTTATCAATAAGCTTCGTTTTGTTTCCGTTGCTTTAAATATATTGTAGATATTAAAAAATTGAGAGGTCAAAAAAAAACTAATCGCAAAGTTATATCAGTTTTCATAAGACTACATTTAATTTAATTTGATTTGTTAATGTTAATTGTTCGATAACGAGCTTCCTAATCGTCGTGAAATTTTTACACGACCTCTTAAATACTTCATACAAAAACATACCAAATTTTCAGAATTTTCTCATCATTTGCGATTTGGGACTCAACATCCTTAAACATGAGAATGTCACGAAAGAGTTAGAAAGACGACGAGGACAAATATGAGCTGGTACCACGAGGGAAATCCGAGGAAGTGTGACGAAGCTTGAAAAAAAAACGTAGCGAATTCCGTACGAAGGGGATGATAGCCAAGAGAATTAAAGTACGTTCCTTCATTCGAATAGCAGTCTTGAAATCGATGAATTTCACAAAAATTGTTGCTGTTCACGAACTCTGATTCTTCTTCCTAAATGAATCCTCTTTAACCCTTACTTGAAGCACTGGGGTACAAAATACCCCAGGCCTAAATTTCCTTAATTTTAAGTACCTAAATCTTCAAAAAAGGGACCTGTAGCGACATCTTTTTTCCGGTTGTATTATTTTTAGGGATGTTCTTGAAAAGAATTGATTCTGGATCAAATCAAGAAAATCGATTTTCATGAAAAGTCGAATCCAAAGAATCGATTTTTAAAAATTGTAAAAAAATAAATTGCTAATTAAAGCTTACGTTTATAAAGTTTTCCCATGGAAAATGATTGAATTGGATTAATTAATTTATAATACAAAAAGATGAATACAAAATAATAAATATAAAGCAGTTTTCATTCTGACTAAACATAGTTTGATTTTTTTTTACATTTCCCTTTTTTAATATATTCTTAAAAATATTATGAATATATTTAACAAATCAGACTTTTTTTCTATTACATAAGTTTCTATTGCTTTAAGATATCTTGTATATTATTATTTTCGATTATTTTTTTTGTTGGATCATGTTTTCAATATTTTAATTTTTCGTTTTTTACAAGCTTTTATAGTCTCTTTCAAAACAAATTTTGCAGAAAAATGTTGCAAATTAATTGTGTGAAATAATTTTGTCTAACAAATTTTGCAAAATAATTTTTGTGCACAAAATTTTGCGAAACCTGATATAAATTACTAAACTAGTTATTTAACATCATAAATACTGAAGAGTAAAAAATAAATAGAAGAAATTTTTTTTTTTTAAACAAGCTTTTATTAGTTGTTAATAAAAAATAACTAAAAAGTTAAAAATAATTTGATTCCGATTGGAAATAAGTTTTCAAATAAAAGGGTGTTACACATTTCAACAGCAAGAGAAAAAAAGAGGTTGTAACACGCTTTTATTTGAAAACTTATTTCCAATCGGAATAAAATTACTTTTAACTTTTTAGTTATTTTTCATTAACAACTAAAACTAATAAAACCTTGTTGAAAAAAAAAATCGTTAATTTTTTTACTCTTTTTATCACGTTTTTACCTTTTACATACTTTTTTTTTCTTTTAACCATGGAGTTGATGTTTCGCAGACTTTTATCAATTTTTATTAAATAGCCAATCCTTAACAGATAATGAATTTAATAAAAAATCGACTCTTCGATTTTCAAGGTCAAGAATCGATCTTTAAAGAATCGAATCTGAATAGAACGCCCCTGATTATTTTTCTTTCTTGTAGTGCTATACATTACGCAAACTCAGTTAAATTTCTAATCATTTTTGTCGAAAAATAAAAAAGTTATGATTTTTTTCGTAAAAATGTCATTTTTTCTTTTTTTTTTAATATTTAAATTTTGTATCATATTTAACTTTGATATATTACTATAAATCCTGTATAACCTTGGGAAGTAAGCTCTTAATAAGCTCTAAACAAATTATCAAGTTAAAAATATTAAATGGTATCTTTTTTTGAAGAATTTTCATCGCTGGGTCACAAACGACCCCAGTGTGTAAAACTGTAAAGTAAGGGTCAATCGCGAATATTTGTCATCATTTCCTCGGGATTACCAATGTTAATATCGTTGCTGCAACCATGCGTAATGTTTGCTCATCATTCCACGAAACTTTCCGCATTATTCTCGTCGCAATGTTCCCGTTAATTCCAATTTCTCTCATCTGTTGCTCCGAATCACAGATTTTTCCGTCAAGTTTCTCGCTTATGAGTTTCACGATGTTGATGCCAATCTTTTTGCAAACTTTTCGCTAGTTTCGTGCAAGTCGAGAATGCGCAACAATTTCACGTCCAAGTTTACGGAACGGGCTTGATAATTAATTAGCAAAGCACGAACGAGAATCTCGTGTCTGGTGTCGCTGAAAGGATATTCACACGCGTCAGATGCGTCGGGGATGCAGTCTGATGCCGGAATAATTTCAAAAACCATTTCAGTCTCATATTAAGGGGGGGGGGTCTCTTTCGCGTTCCCTCGCACTCAAACATTCGCGTATTCATGAGTTCGCCGTCGCGACGAGAGTTTCGAAACGACGAGGACGACGATGACGAGACTCCGTACTTATTAACGCAGAGTCGGGTTTATAAAGAGAGACGGTGAATCTTCTCGAGTTGTTAATCAGGAGAACTCGGCGCAATCCGTTCGTTTGCGACACGGACGAGCTGGAATGAAAACGTACGACGAGAGAAAACCGATGGGATCGTCATCAAGTACCGAGGGATGCAAATGTGCCGGGACACGTGTAAACGATGCGCGATGACATGAGGATTTGCGAGAGCGTTTTATTTTCAACGTAGTGCGAGTCTTTGGCATTCTGTTTCGATTTCAACGATTCGCAACTTTCATGTAGGAATTATAACGAATGCACGAAAGGTTGGATGTTGGGTTTAGGAATTTAATTTTTGCTTCCTCCTAAAGGAAGCTTTGGTTTCGTGAAAAAATTTTTTTTCTCGATTTTTATGCCAATATTTTCAAAATGTCCTAAAACATCGAGAAATCATATTTAGAAAAAATGCCCGGATGGGTGTGTGTGTGTGTGTGTGTGTGTGTGTGTGTATGTATGTGTGTGTGTGTGTGTGTGTGTGTGTGTGTATCCTGAGTTTCAGATGTAAATAATTAATAACTCGAAAACGCTTCGAGATATCAAGCTAAAATTTGGCTAAAACTTGTCAAGCACGAATTGCTCTTCATTATGAAAAAAATGTTGTTAAAATTATAACGGGTGTTCAGATTTTATCGACTTTTTTCGTGTTTGCAAGAATGGCGTAAACGCTCTAACCTCTGCAATTTTCAAGATATTGCACTCAAACTTTGTACAGAATAAGTATAGCTATTGAGGTTGTTTGGTTCTGAATTTGGTGAAAATCCATCGAGGGATTGAAATTTTTTGAAATTTTGAATTTTTTGAAAAATAGCCTAAACGCTCTAACTTGTGCAATTATTGAGATATTGTACTGAAACTTTGCACAGAGCTAATATAGCTATCGAGGTTGTTTGCTATTAAATTTGGCAAATATCCATCGAGGGATAAAAATTTTATGAAATTTTTAATTTTTTGAAAAATAGCGTAAACGCTCTGACTTGTGCAATTTTAAAGATTTTGCACTGAAACTTTACACAGAGCTAATATAGCTATCGAGGATATTCGTTATTAAATTTGGCGAAAATCGATCGAATGATTAAATTTTTATCAAATTTTGAATTTTTATAAAAGAAGCGTAAACGCTATAACTTTTGAAATTTTTTAGATATAGCAATGAAATTTTGTGAAGAGCCAGTATAGCTATCAATGTTATTCGCTATCAAATTTGCCGAAAATCGATCGAATTTGCACATTGATTACTAATATTTTTCAATAGTTAACAAAGCTTCCTTTATGAGGAAGCCAAATTTGATCGCCGTACTGTGTGTTAAAGGAAGCTATGTGAACTATGGATAAAGATGAGGAAGCAATGTGCAAATTTCAATTTGCAGGGTTTTTTTCTAACCGTCCATTCGTAAGCGGGCAATTTCTATTTATTAATATTAGTATTTTGCTTCCTCATAAAGGAAGCTTTGTTTTGGTGAACACATTTTTTTTCGAGATTTTTATGCCAATGTGTTCAAAATGTCCTAAAATATCGAGAAATCATATCTAGAAAAAATGTCCGGATGAATGTGTGTGTGTGTGTGTCCTGAGTTTCTTATGTAAATAATTAATAACTCAAGAACGCTTCGAGATGTCGAGCTGAAATTTGGCACACTTATCTAGCATCATCTGCCCTTTATTCTGAAATTTTGTTGTTTCAATTCTAACGGGTGCTCCGATTTTATCGACTTTTTCGTTTATGCAACAATGACGTAAACGCTCTAACTTCTGAAATTTTCAAGATATTGTACTCAATCTTTGTACAGAATTAGTATATCTATCAAGGTTGTTTGGTATTAAATTTGACAAAAATCAATCGAAAGATTAAATTTTTACCAAATTTTGAATTTTTTGAAAAATAGCTCAAACGCTCTAACTTGAACAATTTTCAAAATATTGCAGTGGAACTTTGTAAGGAACTTGTATAGCTATCAAGGTTGTTCGCTATTGAATTTGGCGTAAATCCATCGAAGGATTCAAATTTTATGAAATTTTAAATTTTTTTTTAAATAGCGTAAACGCTCTGACTTGTGCAATTTTTAAGATATTGCACTGAAACTTTACACAGAACTAATATAGCTATCGAGGATATTCGTTATTAAATTTGGCGAAAATCGATCGAATGATTGAAATTTTATCAAATTTTGGTTTTTATGAAAAATAGCGTACTCTAACTTCGGCTATTTGCGAGATATGTACTGAAATTTTGTACACATTCAAAATAGTGATCAAGGTTGTTTGCTATTGAATTTGGCAAAAATCAAATTTGGCGAGAAGTAAAATTTCCAAGAATTTGGAAAACTAGCGCGTTGATCACTCATGTTTTTCGATAGTTAACAAAGCTTCCTTTATGACGAAGCCAAATTTGATCACCATACTTTGTGATAAAGGAAGCTGTGTGAAGTATGGATAAAGATGAGGGAGCAATGTGCAAATGTCCAATTTGCAGGGTTTTTTCAATCAATTTTACTTGATTAATTTTTTCAATTACAATAAATCGCATGGGTCTTTGAAAACCGTGATAAAAAATGTTATCGTTAATTAATCTGTTTATTATGGATTATTGATGTTAGATATTTATTACAGTAGATAATCTATTCATTGCAGATGCTGCCGGAAGTTAGGAGGAATTTCTTCGAATGCTGCGCCACTTTTGGCGGCTCGAAATTCCGATCGTCATCTTATTCTTCATTTGGTGAGTCGCGAAAATTTCAAACTTTCATTTCCGTCTATTTTTCCGTGATAGTGTTCCCGAGATGTTTATTTTCAGGCAAAAATAAACATCTTGCATTTATTTAGGGCGGGCCCCAGCGTCGGTAAGTTACCGGCCGAGTTGAGAATCCATAGACTTGTAAAATGAGCGACCTTTCAAGTAGCAGAGATATATTTATCGTGGAGAAATAAACATCCTGCATTTATTTAGGGCGGGCCCCAGCGTCGGTAAGTTACCGGCCGAGTTGAGAATCCATAGACTTGTAAAATGGGAGACCTTTCAAGTAGCAGAGATGTATCTCCGGTAGAGAAATGAATGATAGAGCTGTAAATGTGCCGAGTTAGCGAAACGCAAGAGGATTACAGAGCTCGAGCGAGGAAGCTTGTTTTTTAATTCGAATCGATCCCGATACTTCAACGATTCGCTCGGTCTCTCTTTACTTCAAGCTTGCCTCTTTCACTGAGCGATGTTTAAGCCGGTGGATTATCGCCTTGACGGTTGTTCCACGGCTCGACGAAAGTTGGAGATTGAAGTGAAAACAAAAAAAACGGAAAAAAATAGAAAAAGTAGAGCAAGGAGTTGGGGAAAGAGAAAAAGGTGGATTTAGTCGATCACTTTTGAGAGTGACAAGTTCCAATTAACAATGAGTGCATTTTAAGCCAATAATCGTTGAGACATTTCAATCAATAATTTTTGAAAAACGAATTTATTCACCCATTTAATTTCTTATTTTTATCCCAGAGCTCTGATTCAAACTTTCTTTCCGGTACGTCAATTCTCCGTTCATATATCACACTTTTTCTCATCCCTCAATCTCTCTCTTTTTTCGTTGTCTCCAGACTCTGTCGCGAAAATATTGTTTCTTTTTCTCCTTCCTCGACCAGTTTGCCGGTCTCTCGTCTATTTTCGATCGTAGATTGAAAAAAAAACCGTCACGGAAGATCGGTACAAGGTACAGAGACTACCGTCTCAGTGACTTATCGTTACCAGCCGCAATCTCCGGTTCGGCAGTCGCGCCACGTCGAGTCAGGAAATAAAATCGAAAATCGAATCGTTCTCAGGGCTGTCCTATAACGTTGGGTCTGGTTTCATGGCGTTTGTAGGAATCCCACGGAGCTCTTTTCTCGCCGGAAAGTCAAACCAAGCTTGCCCACCACAGCGAATGTCAAGCTGCAAAATTTTCCACAACTATATAGGGTAACTATATGGGGGAATATAGTTCAAAATGGACACCGTAAAATAGTAATGCAGCTAGAACGCCTGGCACGGGCAAAATGGTTAGTTGGGACGACAAATTGATTATTAGTTGGGTATCTGTTGGTTAGCGTAACCATCTGTTTCGTTACAATAACTACCTAGCGTTAGTTCCATCTACTATTCAAAGTTAATTGACGCAACTAGTCAACTGAACTGACTTGATATTAGTCAGCCTAACTAATAAAATAGCATTCAGGAGGGTAAAGGATGGACAAAGAATTTTGTAGGCACTGCAGTCAACTATACGATCATGTCTGCAGATTTGTCAGTACCCGAAAAATCCGACAGGTGGCTCCCTCTCGCACAAGCGAAATTTACCCTCGACGCTTATAACCTTTCCAAGTTCGTCTATGTTTGATATCCTTATCTTTTAGTATGGACATTCAATACTTCGCAGCAAAACGTGAGATGGTCGAATCCAAAATGGATTCCCATAAAAAAGGTTTTTTTTATATCCTCTTTTAAAGAAAAGACAAACCTTTACGAAATTATAAACAAAGATTGAAATGTTTAAAAATATTGTGTAGATATAAAAAAAATTATAATAAACCATGAGCTAAGTAGTTGAGGCAACCATTTCACTCGTGGTTGGCCGAACTAAAAAGTTAGTTGGTCTGGTATTTATGAACCAACCATATAAAAATCGTTGATCCAAAAAACTTCTCGTCTGGCGCTCAGAGCACCAATATAGTTGTTTGGGTCAACTATTTTTTTTTGTTACCACAGCTGAGTCGTTTTTTCCATGATAAGTAAGCTTATTACAAAATAACGATCTCAATTCTCATGTGTCTGGGCTCGTTGGATTCGTCTCAACTGGAAGAAGTCTCTTCTGAGATCCTCGACTGTTGTTGAGTCATTATTTTAGATTTTTTCAAAAATATACAGTAGACGATCGGATAACTTAACTCCGCATAACTTAACTCGTTAACATGGCAACACATTCACATGTGTTAACTCCCTAGACCGTTTCTTCATACTTCAAACCTTCGACCGACCACGGAACATCTATGAGCATGCGTATTGCCACCATGCGTAGTGCGCATGCGCTCAGACACATGAGTGGGACTGTCAAGTTGTTATCTGATCGTCTACTGTGCTAAAAATAGTGTTTGGACTTGGTGGATTTGTATCGACCGGAATGCGACTCTTGTAGGATCGCAGAATGCAGTTTTTCATTTACCAGGAGGAATGGCCAAGGTGAACAAATATAGACGCCAATTATGTTATTTATATTTTATTAAATTAACTTACTACTACATTAAATTAAAATTAATCTATCTTAACTACATTTGACTAAAGTCAATTAAACCATACACAATGTACGGAAGTGGTGTTGCACGAAATCTTCATATTGTCCGAAGGCGTTGGAGGAAGTTCTTTTCCTTGGGTTTAGGATTCATCAGCAAATATCAACCGAATCTTCAGTGGTTCAATATTTCTATCAACGCATCGAAACTCGCATGAAGTGTAATTGGATAAACGTTTTAATTGCAGCGTCGAACGATACTCGAGTCCAGTGAGATCGATGATTGGGACTAAGAGTCCCAGAAACTTGGTCAGCCACTGTTTGTTCTCCGGTCCATGCACGTAAATCGTGCGAGCTTGACGCAGGATTTCACGGATGTGAGTTCTCGCTTGCTTATACGTAAATATACGTGGGTAACCTTTCCCACGAATCACGGTAATCCATGAATTCAGGGCCTTATATTCTTTGATAAATGTCTCGACTGATGCTGATTGCGCGGCAGTTTTTCCATCAATGAAGATGGCAGAAAATTTTTTAGGGCAATGTTGACAATCGGGTGCTCCAAAACCGTGGAGAACGATAACCATATCCATCTTGAATGAAACTGACGAACTATCTTATCTATCGCCTTTTTATATAAACTTCTCGCCCACGGATTTTATTTGTAACTGGTAAAGTAGTCGATCCATTAGACGTCGGGCACGACTCAATTACAATTCCAATTTGGGTGAATACTACAAATCCATCATGAAACTAGCTCTTGAATGTCAACATTTGACGCTTAGTAAGATTTATTTCGTGGAAATTTCGTAACAAGCAATTTTCCTTTTCAAAGTCAATAACGAGAAGTTGGAGGTTATTTTGAGATCGTCTAGACAGTAACTAGGCTTCAATTTGGCCTACATTGAAGCCTAATCACCGTCCTCCAGACGACCACTAAATTCAAGGCTAAGAGTAAAATGAAGGATAAGAAAAACGTATCAGCTTGAAGGAAACCCGCTACCTTAATCCTTGTGGTATTGCTTAGAAGTTTTTCTGGAGGAAAACGAATCCAACAAGTCATGTGGCGACTATGGTTGTCAATTCCTATTCCAAGTCTGCAATGATCTTACATTATTTCTTGTGGCTGTGGTATTTTATAGTTAACTCTTTAAATAAGTTTATATTTCTTAAAGAGGTATAAATAGGATATAAAAGAGCTATATAGTTAGTAATGTATTAATAAAGGTATAGTCACTAAAGACTATAGCGAATCATAGTGTATGAAAATAAGTTGAGGCGGTATGGAAAATACTCGCCACACCCGCCACACGCGCCACGCGAGGAGTATTCCTAGGAATTTTGGGATGAGTCAGGGCTCGTTGGATTCGTATCGGCGAGACGAATCCAATGAGCCCCATCTCGATGATGTAACACGAAAGGTTGAGGCCTTAGAGTCCCAAATGTGTCCCAAATCGGTGGCAGGTAGTTTTTACAGAAATTATTGCATTTTTCATCGCAGTTCATCTGTTTCGTTGCAATAACCACCTAGCATTAGTTCCATCTGCTATTCAAAGTTAGTTGCCGCAACTAGTCAACTGAACTGACTTGATTAGTCAGTCTAACTGATAAAATAGTATTCAGGAGAGTAATGGATAGAGAACGAATTTTATAGGCACTGTAGTCAACTATACGATCATGTCTGCAGATTTGCCAGTACCCGAAAAATCCGCCAGGTGGCTTCCTCTCGCACAAGCGAACTTTTCCCTCGACGCTTTTAACCTTTCCAAGTTCGTCTATGTTTGATATCCTTATCTTTTAGTATGGATATGCAATACTTCGCGGCAAAACGTGAGATGGTCGAATCCAAAATGGATTCCCATAAAAAAGGTTTTTTTTAATATTCTCTTTTAAAGAAAAGACAAACCTTTACGAAATTATAAACAAAGATTGAAATGTTTAAAAATATTGTGTAGATATAAAAAAAATTATCATAAACCATGAGCTAAGTAGTTGATGCAACCATTTCACTCGTGGTTGGCCGAACTAAAAAGTTAGTTGGTCTGGCATTTATGAACTAACCATATAAAAATCGTTGATCCAACCAACTTCTCGTCTGGCGCTCTGCAGAGCACCAATACAGTTGGTTGGGTCAACTCATTTTTTTGTTACCACAGCTAAGTCGTTTTTTCCGTGGGCACAGTTTAAAATCGCTACTTTTTATCAAAGAATATCGTTTTCATCGATTAAATGGCACGTAGAAAAAAAATGCTCCTGAGCAAAATAGACAGCACCCTGAAATTTTTTTCATTTTCAAAAATTCAAGTAAACGAGGGGAAACGTTGGAAAAACGATTTCCCTCGCTTTGAGTCAGTCTACGTCATCTTAATATCCAGGCTTTTAGGCAAAATTCAATTTTAATTGTCATTGCATCATCTAATATTTTTTTGACTTTTTTTACTTTGACTCTTAAGGCGGTATTTGGATCTAGAGAACATCCATGAGGCGATCCATGTCACTTTCGCCAGTAAAATAAAATATTCTACAAATAATTTTGAAAAATCGAGTTATTTTATTGAAAAATATTCACCGAGTGTCGAAATGTTTAGGAATTTTCTAACCTTTCTTCTCGTTGATTGCTATTTTTTAATATTTTTCCATTCAGATGGCTGTAATCTTTGGCAGTATTTGACGTATTTACATTTGTAAAAAATGAAAATCTGCGTATTTTTATGGTCTTCGAGAAAAAAATTAATTTAAATTTTATTGAGCAAGTCGAACGTGCGTTTCAGGGCAAAATGCAAAAATATTTTTTTTCTCAAGGAAAGACACGCGTTTTTTTTATTTTTTTCCATTTCCCCGAATTGTTAATACGAGAAACGAATTTTTGGTATTTTTTATGTTATGGGATTCCTAAAATTCGTTTTTCGTATTCAGAATTCGGGGAAATTTAAAAAAAAAAGTAACGAGTGTCTTTCCTTGAGGAAAAAAATATTTTTGCATATTTTGCCCTGAAACGGACGTTCGACTTGCTCGATAAAATCTAAATTAATTTTTTTCTGGAAGGCCATAAAAAGACGCAGATTTTCGTTTTTCACAAATATAAATGAGTCAAATCCTGCCAAAGATACAGCCATTTGAATGGGAAAAAGTTAAAAAATGGTAATCAACGAGAAAAAACGTCAGAATTTTTTAAAAAATTTCGACACTCTGTGAATAACTTTCAATCAGGTAACTCCATTTTTCAAAATTATTTGTGGAGTTTTTTTTTTTTTACTGGTGGAAGTGATATGGATCGCCTTACATTTTGTAGTCTTAGTATTGTAATCTTTGAATTGTAGGCTTCGCGGACGATGTGGCTACCTTTTGGAGTGCAGTGCCTTGGAATACAGTGTAGTGATAATTTGCTGTATTTTTAAACCTGTTGTTTTTTCCACATTTGCAAAAGTTTTCTTGAAATCTTCGTGATCGATCGTGATCAAATTTCGGTTTCGTTGATGCGCGAGTCTTTTTTTTTCGAATCTCGACTTCAAGGAAGAAACGTACGATATTCATCGTGGGAAGAACTTCCTCATGGCTGATCTGCAAGTCTCATCACAGTCGGTGAGTCGTTTTACATTGAAAATTATTCTCAGAGCTTCTGGACCTCATTTATGAAACGCGCGGAACTTAAATTATGAGGGGTCTAAGGCCCTGATATTAAGTTATGAGAGGTTGCTTAACTTATCGTGCGTTATTGGAATGTGTCCTCCACATTGAAATTTCGATTTTTTCTCAACTGATTTGAGCCCAAAATTTTGGGTTTCGAGAGCCTAATTCCCATGCACAACTTTTTAGTAGCTCACGATTTTTAGTAAAGATTTTCGATGGGGTCCATTTTGTCCCCAATTTTCTTATACATTGGGGCAGAGGTCACTTCCGGTGACGTAAAATATCGACGAGTAACAAAATAACATTGCCGTATACTCTCTCAACCGGGAAGTAGCGCTGCTTTGATAAAGTATCACGGAACTGAGTCGACTTCCGGTTACCCACCAGAGTCTCTCCCTCGTTGGATGCATCATGGCGCATCGGGCCAACTTGTTGAGTGCCAACTTTCGATTCTCTCTTCTCCCTTTTCCTCTCTCTCTCTCTCTCGCTCTCTCTCTCTCTCTCTCGCCCTCCTTCTTCACCGCGAATAAATAGTATTATCGTTTATTCTGGAGAGAGCATTGAGGGCGTAGAATGGCGGAAGACGAGGAGAAAACGGGGGTCGACGTTAAAACCCCCGCGCCAGGAGCTTCCGTCGACAACCACCGATAAAGCTCCTCTGAAACCCTCATCATCACCTCCCTCCCTCGACCTTTCCCATTGACGTCGTTTTGTGTCTCGCGAAATGCGGAAACGTCGTAGATCGCATTTATAATGAATAAAGTACGAGGAACGAAGAAACGTTCCGTTCAAGTCGCCTGAAATTGACGTTTGAGACTCGCCAACGCAGCGATAGCGCCAGAAACGTTTCGCCCCTGTTTTTTCCACATTTTCTCTCGTCGAATCTCAAATATGAGGCTGCATCGATGAAATGTGCGCGTCTGTCATTGTCAATTGATACACTGAGAGAAAAAATTACTAAAACCAATGATATAAAGTTTTGAAGGTAAAAAATCATTTTTTTCATTATTTGCCAAAACATATTAGATTGGTTCCCTTATATATTTACTTGGTTCATTTTTTTCAGTCAATTCCATAAATTTCCGTTTCAATAAAAGAATTTACTTGTATCTAACAATATGTTATCAATTATATGTAATATGTTGTTTGTATCAAGAACACATTTTATCATTCAAAACATGCATGTATTTTAATACAGGAAGCACTGAGAAAAAAATTTGTCGAATCGACAAATTAATTAGTCCAATCAACAGGAAAAATGATTGATTCAATCAAATGCGTGTTTATTAATTGTTGCTAAACATTTTATAAAAAATATATAGCCCTTGCCAAATAATTTAATATGCATAGTTTAGTGACCCCAAAAAGAGATAAATAGAAAAAAAAGACAAATCTGCGCCAATTCTCCGATCTAATTTCTCTGCCCGACCGAGATTCGAACCCTCGACCCTACTTACCATCATACCTACTCTACCTAACTACCTAACACGCTACCTATTACGCTATCGACTACTACTATGCACTTGAAAAAAGTTAGGAGTTATGAAGATTCGAATATAAGAAAACATTTAAAAAACCAGTTTTTTAATTTTTAACAACTTATGTATACTATTAAAGTGTACTATAGAAATGATAGTTCTTTGCTTGAAGGAAATAAAAATTGCATAATTCCAAACAAATATTCTATTGGAATAAAATAATGCGTTATTTGTTTTACTACAGCTTCTTTTCAAATAATCACAATTAATTTTATATCCAATAAATATTGAAAATACTTCAGAAATATTTTTAGAACTAAAATAATGATGAATTTATTGCAAAGAAATAATTTTGTTCGAAAAAAATAATTTGATATTGATGTCGTTTTTCAGATTCAAATAACCTCATGTTTATGATGCAATAAATCTAATTAATCCAATGAATGCAGATTTATTAAAATCTATTTAAATAAAGATATTTTTAGAAGTAAAATAATTATGAATTTATTGCAAAGAAATAATTTTGTTCGAAAAAAATAATTTCGTATTGCAGTGGTTTTTTAGATTCAAATAATCATCATTTTAGATTCAAATAATCTCATGTTTATGATGCGATCAATGTAATTAATCCAATAAATACAAATTTAATCAAATCTATCATGCATTTAATTGTTACTATTAAGAAAAGCTTAATATAATGGAGTAATAGATTCGCGAAAATATTTTTTTAAATGAAGAGTGAATTTCTTGGTTCAACAAATAAATAATTGAATTAATACTTTCATTTAATAAATAAATTCATGTTCTCAAATTCAGTAATTTTTTCTCTCAGTGTAGAAAAATCATGAAAAATAATTCCTTTGGCAGTTCGCAATATTTTTTCCCAGAATAAAAAGATCGTTAATTGGTATTTTATATCTCTTGAGAATTTATCGTTCTCCAGAGGGAAGTCCAGGGAAATGTTCGAAGAAAAAACAAACTCTTCAAGATTTTCACGAAGATAGGAATGATGTATAATAGTCGATAACCATGATTATTATTATTGTTTTATAATAAAGCATCGAGGAGGATTTTAACGTCAGTAACGTTCACACAAAGTGTTGTCTTTGTTCGGAAATACCTCGGCAAACTGTCCCGAGTTTTCTCCCTCGACTCTCTCTCTCTCTCTATTTGTTGTCTTCATCGAGGCCCCACGATGGGAATGAGATCTCGAAATTTTTAGATTTGAGTTGCCACACTTCTCTATCGTAATAAAAATGGCGAGACATAGACACAGAGTTTCACGAGTGTTTCGCAAAAAGGGGGTAAATACGCTTTTACGTTTTCAACGAGTCAATCTCGTACCCGAGCAAACTCTGTTTCATATACACTGTCGTCCAAAAGTTTGGAAACACTCGCCCCGATTCCGCTTCGCACAAAAAGTTTCACTGCTCTTTTAAAAATGAAGATATTTCAATTCAACAAGCGGCGATCCGAAGGGGACACATTCAGCTTCATTTCGCTTTTTCCAAAAAAAATTTTCGATTTTTTTTCAACCCAGTACGTCCTTTAAAACATGGTCGTTTTTTGGATTTTTTTTGGCATTGAAATTTTGGCGCTCGACCCATGAAATTTTTTTTGAACTGTTTTTCGGATGAAAAACTTATGGGGGAGAGTATGAGCTTCAATTTTGTTTTTTAAAAAATTTTGTATGATTTTTTTTCGAAAAATATTAAGATTTTTGCTAAAAACGGTCATATTTATAAAATGAAGGGTAACTCTAAAACTAATGGGTTTTTGTGAAATTACAAAGAGGTTAAAAAGTTGCATACAATTATTCTGGATTCAATCAAATTTTTTCAGAATTTTTTTTCAAAATTTTTGTTTCCAAAATTGTTCTTGCTAACGAGAATTTTTTTTATCTCAAACAATCGGGTCTCTTACTTCATCTATACAGATTTTTCGATAAAAAAGCCATGTAGATGAGGTTTTTCGATAAAAAAGCCGTGTACATGAGGTAAGAGACTCGGTTATTGTTTAAGATAAAAAAATATCTCGTTGACAGGAAAAAATCTCGCAAAGAAAATTTTGAAAAAAAATTCTTAAAAAATTTCATTGAATCCAGAATAATTGTATGCAACTTTTTACCCTCTCAGTGTTTTCACAAAATCCCAGTCGTTTTAGAGTTACGCTACATTTGATAAATATGGTCGTTTTTTGCTAAAAATTTAATATTTTTGGGAAAAAAATTCGTATGAAACTTTTTAAAAAACGAAATCGAAGCTTATACTCCCCTCCACAAGTTTTCCATGTGAAAAACCGTTAACAAAAAATTTCATGGGTCGTGCGCCAAAGTTTCAATGCCAAAGAAAAAGTCGAAAAATGACCATGTTTCAAAGGGCGTAGAGGGTTAAAAAAAAATCGAAAAATTATTTTGGAAAAAGCGAAATGAGGCTGAATATGTCCCCTTTGAAATGCCGCCCGTTGAATATTTTGGAAAAACCGAAATGAAGCTGAATATGTCCTCTTTGAAACGCCGCTCGTTGAATAGAAATATTTTCATTTAAAAACGAGCAGTGAAACTTTTTGTGCGGCGGGGAATCAGGGCGAGTGTTTCCAAACTTTTGGACGGTAGTGTACACACACTGTCCAGAGTAAATGAAAATAATTACTATTTCATGAAACTAACGCCCACTCGTAAAAGCACTGTTAAGTGCGGGGGCGGTATCAGAGGGCCCTTTTCCCCGTTTCTCAACTCGTTCCCTCCCTCCACCCCTTAAACGTCCGTGAAACTTTCTCGGTATTTCCATTTGTAAGCCCAAAGCTTTTTCCGCGTTATATCTCAAGCTGTTCGCACACAGGGCACTTGTCCATATCGCACTGACATTGGCAACGACGAAGAGAAGAGCCTCGTAGCTTGGTCCAGTATAAAAAGTGTCCGAGGGAGGCGTAACAAGGTCAGAGGAAAATTTTGGCTACATCTGAGCCACGCAGAATCGACTTTCAGCAGAATTTCTTCAATGACAAATCCAGACATGTCCAGACCTAAAAGTGATTTGGATCCGTGGTTTGAAACTTTCAGATGAGTCAGTTGCAAGCCCACTTCAAGGACATCCTTTCGTCGTGAAACATTGAGAACTTGATGAAAATAAGGAAAATCATTGTTTACTTGGAGAAAAAATTATAGCCAATGTATGCCAGCGTTTGAGAAGGTTTGAAGGTCGTTAAACGTGGATGGGAACGTTTCGCGTCATAAACTTGCAAAATTTAGGGTGATAAATTTCGTCGACGGGGGTCAAAGAAGGAGGGATGTCGAGCCGTGGAGTTTAGTCAGGTTGCTCGGAGAACCTCTATAGGTTTAACGGTTTATATCGGAGTGAAGGAGGATAATGGATAGAGGACGTTCGAGTTCTTATTTTTCCGCGTCCTGTCGGACAGTTTTCCTTTCCCTCGCACTCTCTCCATCTCGATTTCTCCATGAAGCCTTTTTGCGCGCACACACACACACACACAGACTCTGGATACCAGTTTGCTCGTAGTTTGGCCTGTTAACCCTTCCAGCATCTTCTGATACCTCCTCGCGGATATACGCCGGTAGGAGGTCGGTGCCAAAGCGGTTCTTAACAATGGGGTCGTGAGTTCAAACGAGTAACCATTTCGTTGGAATGAGAACGTAAAGAGTGAACGTTAAGCCTTCTGGGAGAGAAAGGGCGAGAAAGAGTAGTTCGATAACCGGGAGAGCAGGGTGCAAGTTGAATTTAGGTGGGAGAGTATATTCAACCCTGTATTGTAGTTATATATGGCGAATAACAGTAAACCAAGAGGTGCTATATCACTATACGTTGCACTTTTACGTCCGGTCCGTTCTGTGTGTGTGTGTGCGTGTGTGTGTGTGTGCCGGCGTCTGTGTGTGCGTGTGGGTGTGCGTGTGTGTGTGTGTGTGTGTGTGTGTGTGTGTGTGTGTGTGTGTGTGTGTGTGTGTGTGTGTGTGTGTGAACGTACTTGGGTCTGCGCAGACTGGCCCTTTCGGTGATGCCTTCGAGCAAAAACCCTCAGAGAGTTTACGGTTTTTGGTGCCCCCGCGAGGCACTCGTCCGAGCTTACGCGTCGCAAGCTCTTCCACGAAGATCGTATACTTCAAAGAGAAGCTTTCTCGCCTTTGCTACACCAAGCTCCTTCCTTTTTTCATTCTTCTTTTTTCGTCGCCGGTTAGCGCTGATTTAGCGTCAAGTTTCAGTGAAAAAAAAACGGCGGACCCACCCCCCCCCCCCTTTTAGTAGTAATACAGGTTACTTTTGGACGTGACTTGAAGTCAATTTTTCACCAAACTTTTGTCAAGGCAATGATTAGGTCCGGTATTATTCCTCTTCCATCGCGGATAGCATCCTGAATATTTTCCCACGGGAACATTTTTTTTGTAATCCACGAAGTTGAAATCGAGGGTTATTGGTATAGATTTTCGGCTGGAACTGGGTCATTCCATGTCAAATCGACCAATATTTGGATCGACTCCTTTCAATTTCGATGAAATTTGGTCAGTAGTTTTCTGTTATCATGAAACGAAGTTCTACCAAAGGAAAAATTTTTTTTTTGGAAATTCAAAATTTCACCATTTCTTCAATTTTTCAAGTTTATTTTTAACTATCTCGAAAACTATTATAGTTGAGAACAAATTTTTCTGGGTTTGTCTTAATGAGTACACTTGGAGCTACGAAAAAAAAAATATTCCGAAAAAGAATTTCAAAAATGATGAATTTGGAGAATTTTGAATTTTTTAAAATCGTGAAAATCCACGGTTGTCATTGAATTTTTGGTTCAATTTTTTTTATATAATACCTTGTACTCATCTTATAAGATCCTGAATTTTTTGGGAAGGTGTTCTTTTTGTTATTCAAAAACATGAATTTATGAATTTTGATTTAAAAAAAAATTTTGTTTACCTTCAAGTTCAGTAAATTTAAGCAATTGTGTAATTTTTACAGCTTAAAATTACAAAATTACATGATTGCTCAACTTTACTTAACTTAGAGGTGAAAAAAATTGTTGCGCCATCCTTACTCGCGTGTATGGCGTGTAGCGTTCGATTCGGCGCCCAGCAAAGACGCTGCGTCATCCTTGCTCGCGTGTATGACGTGTAGCGTTCAGACGAGCCCGCACTTGAGGACGAACCCGAGCAGGCCGAAGCCTTGCTGCACATATATTTATATATATGTATTATATATGGACATATATATGAGGCATTCCACGCCATTTCGATTAAATCTTGCCTCAATGATTCCGATTTTCCTCGAAATTTTTTATATAAAAAAACACACTGAAATACATTTTCAAACATTTTTTCAGAATTTTTTGGTCACGCGTTTGTTGGATTTCATTTTTTTTTTTTGAGAAAAACACGACTTTGTAAAATCTGCAAAAATTCAGAGCAATCTAATAAAATATAACAAAGTTTTTAGGCTTCGTTCCAAAATGGATATTTTAATACTCTATGAGTAAAATTGAAAAAATTGCAAAACAAAAAATGTACTCATAGAGTATTGAAATCTCCATTTTGGAACAAAGCCCACAAATTCTGTTATATTTTATTAGATTATTTTGAATTTTTTCATATTTTACAAAGGGATCCTTAAAAAAAAAATCCAAAGAACGCGTGACCAAAAAATTCTGAAAAAATTTGGGAAATTTTGTTTTCAATGTGTTTTTTTATATACAAAATTTAGAAGAAAATCGAAATTATCAAGACAAGATTTTGATCGAAATGGCGTGGAATGCCTCATATACAGATTCAACGAATCTGCTGATAATTACAAAATAGATATTTCGATCAAATGCTCATCGACAATAATTTTCACTCGATGCTTGGCTTATCGCCGAGAGCTTTTCGTCTCGGAAAAACAGTGCGCTGTGTAAGCAAAAAATAATGAAAAAACGGGAAAAATAAAAATGAAAAAAATAAACGTTCTGAAGCCATTCCGTAGCGTGGATATTATCGCAATAGGATTTTATAATACCCAGCGCAAACGCAAACTGCGTATCGGAAAGAGATTTCCGTTTTTCCGGCAACGATCGAGTGTTTGGCTCTTTTTTTCCGTCTCCTTCGCTCTTCCGCTTTGCATCAGAAGGAATTATTTTTCCTCCTTCCATCGTTATAGCGAGACGGCAACGATTCGCAAACGTTGTTGGTGATTCAGTCCTCGTTGAGAATAAACGTCGACAATCGGCCATTGACGATCTCCATTTTATTTATAATTTTGCGTTTCGCTGAAATCACCGACGATCAGCACTCGATGATCGAGAAACAACCCTCGACTCAGTCAACTTCAATCTCTGGGCCTTATTGTGCGCTTCCACAATGGAAATATTCCGCTTATTCAATTTCACCTTATCCGACGATAAGGTCTTATCAATCAACGAACCCGTTGGCCCAACCTTTCATAACCAAAAAAACGTCTCGGGAGATCGATTGCGGCGTCACGGATGCGATTTTTCAGGCTAACCCAGGTAGGAATTGACGATGAAAAAAGGGCTCGCCAAGTCCTGAAACAAGGCTCACATTTTTCAATTCAGGCTGAGCACCAGCCTGATTTTAAGCCTTGAAAAACCTCTGAATAATAACGCGGTTTCAGGCTCTTGCATACAGGCTTGACCAAAGGCTGGTAGAAAAGCCTGCACTAAGCCTGAAACGAGTCTTAATGAAGCCTTTACGAGCATTTATGACCCGTGGAGAATTATTTATTTTTTCCATATATTTATCAGTTGTTACGATGAAAATCAGTTCCATATTCATAATTAATGGTTTCTAAGGGTCAAGTAACGAAAAAAAAATGTAAAAAAAAAAAAAAAATTTGCCCCCAGTGGGGTCTGAACCTGCAACCCTCGTTTTACGCATGTCCTCAAATTCAATATGAATTGAATTTATAAAAAAATTGATAATTTGAAAGTTCATGGATTTTTCCGACTGATTTAGTTTTCTTGCATATTCGCGGACCCTAGAACACGTACGAGACCAGACTGGGATTTGAAACCTACCTACCTATCGAGCCTAACTAACGACCTAAGACTGAGACACTAACCACTACACCACCGACTACTTTTGATATACTGATGTAAATATCATATTTATAGAACCCAGGCCGAGAAATAAATACGTACCAAAATAGTATTAAGAATTTATTTTCATTACCCGAAGGCCATTTTTTGGTTCTACTTGTCTATTAACTTAATTTAAAAAAATCAAATATTGAATCAGATGAATAATAATAACAATAATAATAATAATAATAATAATAATAATAATAATAATATTAAATAATAATGAATATTATTACTTAATTTATATTGTTATTATTACCATTGATGTATTTGTATTATTTATAACATATTTTTAATTTATGTATATGCATTTGTATGTATATCATATTGAATATATGTACTAAATTTTATTTTGATTATCTTATTCTTTGAAAGATACTATTCAGATATTATTCAGATACACAATTTCAAAATATTCTCGCATTTATTGCTAAATTTTTGTTTCGTAAAAATACAGAAAAAATATTATTTTAAACTCAACTGAAAGGCTGATGATGGAAACAAGCTTGTGCGAGCCTTGTTTCACCGAGCCTGAGTGAGACAGACCTGGGCCAGGTTTCATTGCATCGTTTAGAGCAACCTGGAACGAAGACTGGCTGCTTAGCCTAAACTCAGGGTTATTTCAAGCTTTATTCAGCCGGTGAATCTTAAGGCTAATTATTTTATTTTATCACAACCTGAAACAAGCCTGCATCCAGCCTTGATTTTTTAGCCTTGAAATGCACCGGCTGAATAAAGCCTGAAATAACCCTGAGTTTAGGCTAAGCAGCCAGCCTTGGTTCCAGGCTGCTCTAAACGGTGCAATGAAACCTGGCCCAGGTCTGTCTTACTCGGGCTCGGTGAAACAAGGCTCGCACAAGCTTGTTTCCATCGTCAGCCTTTTGATTTCCTACCTGGAAACCTCAGTGATAACTTACTGGTGCATCGTTGAATCTGAGTGTTTGGATTGGTTGGTCGCGATGGTTTTAGTTACGTTTATCAACGACGAGATGGAGTGAACCGCGTTGCCGTTAGTACGGACACTATCATACAGTCCAGCGAGAGATGCATAAGCTGGTGAGTGTAAGACAGAAATGGGTTTTGCGGTCACGATGCTGGACCGAAGTGAGTTTATGGAGCATTCGGTATTAATACCCAGTTTATATGGTGGGTCAAGGGAAGATGCAAGGTGATGGAGGGGTGGGGAAGCGAACACAGGGGTGAAACATCGAGGAGGAGGCGCAGGGGATACGCGTTTTGGGCTCGGGAGAGGGTTGTACAGGAACTCGCCTCTCGTTACCGATGCTTCCCGGTCAACGACGAAAGGAGTGGTTATTGCTGAGGTTAATGGTGTCCCGCAATCCTCTTAGTGGTTTCCAAAACCGCGCTTACCACGAAATGTCACCATTCGATGACCTCGAGGCGAGAAACAACACCGCGCGCGTTTCCCTCGGTCGACTTGACCCCCATTCACCTGCCATTATGTAGTTTACAGTTTATTCAATATTGTCCGGAAATTATGGGAATGCATGCGCTGAAAGTTAGTAACGCTAGGCACCACAATTCAAAATGGTCGCTAATGGATGTGCCATTGGCAAAGGGCCGTTAACAGTTGAAGGGTCTTCAATGGGAGCGTCTTTATGGGATGGATGAAGAATTCTGGGGCCAATGCCGAGGATTCGTGGAACATTCGGTACGACCACGTGGATTCTAGGGTCTCATTGTCATTGAGTTAATGTTGAATCGGCGAATTATTCATGGAACGATTGACTCCCTCTTGGTAATGTCGCTATTGAGGGGCTTCGGCGTATAGACAGACCCGCGTTGATGCACAGAGAAGGAAGGGCGACCATTCTCAGAGGATGTTCGGGAGTTGGTTCCCCGAGACAAATGCCAGTAACGACAGGGCAATGCGATAGGCAATTGCAAATTGCAGCGCAATTAGGAGGGCTACCTGTCGCGTCAGTGGTAAGGCAACGTGGGGATATACAAACGGCTCGCTCTGGTCGTGTCGTCCCGTATATACCAGTCTCGATTCCAATGAGGTGACCTGGAGGCGCATCGATGGGCTGTGTGGACCTCTGCTCGAGGTCCACAAACGATCACCTGTGTGCGATACATCTTTGTCCATGTGCGAGGACCGTAGCCACAAGGGATACGTTTGGGCATACGCCGATCCGGAGAAATGCCGGCATACCAGCGGTAATTCCAAAGGGTCAAAGGTTAAGCGGGCCATACTGACGTACGTACCAAACGTATCCCACGAAATTCAACTGTTTAGGACCACATTCGTTAACACCGCACTCTCCCTCTTGCTCTCTCTCTCTCTCTCTGTCCATCTCTCTTTGGCTGGTCCTCTATCTCAAGTCCTCGCATGCGATTTTCCAGTGCAAGTCCACAGCTGAATCATTCGTGCATTCATCGGAAGAATATTCCCACAAAGCGAATAGTGAATACCAAGGTTGCGAAATTTTTAATGAAAAAGTAATGCATTAACCATTACTTTTTCATTAACCATCAAATACTAATGGTTAATGGAAATTATTTTCATTAACCATTAAATGTTAAGGGTTAATGGAAATTATTTTCATTAACCATTAAATGTTAATGGTTAATGGAAATGATTAATGCATTACTTTTTCATTAAAAATTTTGCAAGCCTGGTTAAAAGTCAATAAGCTCTTGCTAAAGCTAACCAAGAGCGTTTGCCAAGACGATACCTGCGAAGTTCGTTGCTAAAACGAAACAAGTCAACTTTGCTAAGGTTACTTACTAAACACTAACTAACAAAG
Organism: Alloplasta piceator; assembly: GCA_946863875.1. Classification (NCBI taxonomy): domain Eukaryota; kingdom Metazoa; phylum Arthropoda; class Insecta; order Hymenoptera; family Ichneumonidae; genus Alloplasta; species Alloplasta piceator. The sequence continues at coordinate 42,854,136 of OX333076.1, read as the reverse complement.
TTGGTTAGAATATCGATTAGTACCGTTCTAATTAAATTCAATGTCAATGGTTAATAGCAATAATTTCCGTTAACCATTAGCATTATGGTAAATTGTAATAATTTTCATTAACCAAAAAAATTAGATGGTTAATGGTTAATGGAAATAATTTCCATTAGCCATTAACATTTAATAGTTAATGGCAATAATTTCCATTATCCATTAACATTCAATAGTTCATGGAAATAATTCCCATTAGCCACTAACATTTAATGGTTAATGGAAATCATTTCCATTAGCCATTAACATTTAATAGTTAATGGAAATAATTTCCATTAGCCATTAACAGTTAATCGTTAGTGGTTAATGAAAATGCAAATGCATTTAAAAAAGTAATGCATTATTTGCAACCCTGGTGAATACCAGTAACGTAAATTTATTCATTAAGGCGGTATTCTGGTTGTTTGAGCGTTTTGTCGAAGTGGATAAAAAAACAAAAAAATTGTTTACCATTCTTTTTTCTACAACATATTTATTAATACTTTGATAATAAACAAAAAAAAAAAATTCGAAAAAAAGAATGAAAATTAACAATGGTATAAGCTGGTAAAGTTGGAGTTAAAAAAAAAGGGGTGTGCTGGTTGACACGATTGTAATCCTTCTAGTCATTCGACACAAAGTGAAAAAAAAGATTCGTAATTAGTAAGAATGTCGTTATAATTTGTACCTCAGAGAAAAAGGAAAAAAAAAAAAATCGTAAAATGGCTGCTATCTGAACAAAAAGGCGATTTTCGGATCTTTTTTTTATAGGTTTTAATTTTTTACAATAGTAAAAAAAATGATTTTAATACGGGTAGAAAAGTAGAAAAGTAGTTTTGAGAAAAACGTCTATGTGGGTCATTCCATGTCAAATCGATCAATAGTTGGAATCAACCCCTTTCAATTTCGATGAAATTTGGTCAGAAGTTTTCTTTTATCATAAAACGAATTTCTATCAAAGGAAAGAAATTAATTAAAAATTCGAAGTTTCTATATTTTTTCAATTTTTCAAGTTTATTTTTTAAATATCTCCCCAGAATATCCCAGAATACTCCCTTAAGCGACGACCTGAATTAATGATTCATACGTCACGGATTATCAGAATGTTTAATCAGACAAAGCTCCTTGATCAATACACTCCTCGGATGTATTATCCGAGGGTTGATTTGTCTAATTGACAGGCAATACGTGAAAAGGTCACGTTTAATGTTGCAATAATAGAGTATATTTCATTTTATAGTAACCCAAACAAAAAAAAATGGTGTTCACTAACTAAGAAAATTGTTGGACGGAAAAATCGTTCCTGGATTATTATCCCAACATTTATTTTCTATGGTTAACGCATTTAGGGTTTGGGGTTAATTTATGGAATGTAGAGTAGACAGGTCCAACATGAATCCTTAATTTTTTATGTACTGTCTATTCGATGTACCATAGTTGTTACTATAACATTTATTATTATTTATCATTATTGGTATTATTATTAATTTTTTAGAATAATAATAATAAAATAATAAAATCACAGTTTTTACTTTAATATTAAAATCGTTGGTCCGATGATGGTGACAATTTAACCTCTACGAGCCTCTCAGTTTGGGGCAGGGTTGCGAAATTTTGAATGAAAAATTAATGCATTAACCATTACTTTTTTAATGGCTAATGAAATTAAAATTATTTTCATTGACCATTAAAATTTAATGGTTAATGGAAATTATTTCCACTAACCATTAAAATTTAATGGTTAATGGATATTATTTTCATTAACCATTAAAATTATTTCCATTAACCATTAAATGTTAATGGTTAATGAAAATGCAATTGCATTAAAAAAAGTAATGCATCATTTGCAACCCAGCCCATTACAATGTAGTGTGTAATAGAACAAATTTCCATTACCCATTGCAATGTAATGTGTAATGGACAAAACTTTGATTGTCATTTTGGGAATGGAAAAATATAGATGATAAAATTATTCCAATTTTTCATTACATTTTATTGACTTAGGACTTAGATTTTCACCTTAAATTCTAAATAGCATCTACATTATAATTCTAAAAATCTAAGTCCTAAGTCAATAGAATGTAATGCAAAATCGCAATAATTCATTCATCTATATTTTTCTATTCTCAAAATGGCAATCAAAGTTTTGTCCATTACACATTACATTGCAGTGGGTAATGGAAATTTTTTCTATTACACACTACATTGTAATGGGCACGGTTGCAAATAATGCATTACTTTTTTTTAGTGCAATTGCATTTTCATTGACCATTAACATTTAATGGTTAATGAAAATGCAAATGCATTAAAAAAAGTAATGCATTATTTGCAACCCTGTTTTGGGGTATTGAGCAGTCCGTGGGGGGGGGGGGGAGCTTTCGATGAAATGAGCTTGAAAGAGGGTAGCGAGTGCGGGACAGATGCAGTTTGATGCTGGAGGGTGAGTTGGGGCCGAAATTATTGGGGAGGGGGATGCTACGATAGGCAGAGGAGCAATGAGAGGAGGAAGGGGAGGGTGGAAGGTATAGTCGGACTATAAACCACGGAAGACAATGGCTGCTTCGGTAATAGAATAACGCGGGACCACGGGCACGTCCGATAGCGATTCAATTAATGCCGTTATCCTGCGCGCAGAGATCCTCGCGTGCATGCGTGCGTTTTCGCACGCGCGCGAAACTCTCTCTCTCTCTCTCTCGCTTTTGATCGGACGTGTGTGCGCCAGAGCGAGGGATGAGAGCCTCGACGCCGCGCTTGGGATTTCGGCATCATCGCCATTGAGCTCATCCACCTATAGTCGTTGGATATTCGATTCGATAGATTGCCGCTGTTGTTCAATATCCCAAGGCTTCGACGCTACACTGAATGGTGTTTGTACCAGGATACACGCAATCCGGAATGGCAAACAATATTTTTCATTACCCTCGCGTTTACATAAAGATCTGAAACCCAGGAAAATTTTCAACCAGAGTCTGCAAATTTTTAGACCAATTTGGAGAAATTGAAATAATCACTATTTTCCACTGAAAAAATGATTATCCGATAATAGCTGAGTTGAGATTATAGATTTATGGACGTTTACGTTTCCCTCAAAAATTACGTGCCTCTCAATGTTAAAAAAGCACAGGTATAGTGGGTAATTCCATGTCAAATCGACCAAGAGTTGGAATCGACCCCTTTCAATTTCGATGAAATTTGGTCAGGAGTTTTCGTTTTTAATAAAACGAAGTTCTACCAAAGGAGAAAAATGTAAACAAAATATTTCGAAAGTTATGAAAGATTCAAAATTTCACAATTTTTTAAAATCTTTCAAGTTTATTTTTTTAATATCTCGAAAACTATCGTAGTTACGAAAAGATCGTTCCGGTCTCGTCTTGAAGAGTATACTTGTGGTTAGGAAAAAAAATGTATTCCGAAAAAAAGTTTTGAAAAATGATGAATTTGGAGAATTTTGATTTTTTTTTAAACCGTGCAGATCCACGATCAACATTAAATTTTTGGTTCAATTTTTTTTTTATAATACCTTATACTGATCTTAAAAGATCCTGAAAATTTTAGGATAATTTTTTAAACAAAAAAAACACCATCCTGATCATTTCAAGATCTTTTAAGATCAGTCCAAGGTATTATATAAAAAAAATTTACCAAAAATTTAATGTTCATCGTGGACTTACACGATTTTGAAACATTCAAAAATTCATATTTTTGAAAAAACAAAAAACACATTTCCGAAAATTTCAGGATCTTTTAAGATCAGTACAAGGTATTATATAAAAAAAATTAATGTTGATCGTGAATTTGCACGATTTTTAAAAAATTCAAAATTCTACAAATTCATCATTTTTCAACTTTTTTTTTCGCAATATTTTTTTTTCGTAGCCACAAGTATACTCTTCGAGACGAACTCCGAATGATTTTTTCGTAACTATAATAACTCTTCAAGACGAACCCGGAATGATTTTTTCGTAACTACAATAGTTTTCGAGATATTTAAAAAATAAACTTGAAAGACTTAAAAAATTGTGAAGATTTGAATTTTGCATAACTTTCGAAAAAATTTTTTAATTCTTTTTCCTTTGGTAGAACTTCGTTTTATTAAAAACGAAAATTTCTGATCAAATTTCATCGAAATTGAAAGGGGTCGAACCCAAATCTTGGTCGATTTGACATGGAATGACCCTAGCTCATTTTTTTTTAACTTCAATGTGATACAAAAATTATTTTGTTCAAAATTTTAAGCACATGGAAGAGTAGCATTGAAACAATATTTTTTGAAAAATTTCATTGAAAAATTTTGACAATTTAGGCAGTGGGACCTGGTTTTGTCAAATTATTAAAATTAGTCTTGAAAAATTAGTTGTAATAAAAAAAATCTTTCGTTCAATCACTGGTCAATCTTATTTCGAAGAAGTGTGCACAATATCAATAAGATCTGTTCAATTTTTGAGACATCGTGTCCGCAGACTTCAAAAAAAGTTTTTTTAGAAAAAAGCGATTTATCTCCGACTGACTTAAAATTTAGGGATAATTATAAAAATTAAAAAAATGTTTTTTTTTTAATTTTAAACCCACAACACCCCTTAATCGCTGGGATTACTCTAAAATCGTAGAAGTTCCTCGAATTTTAATAGTCTCCGAATTCCTCGTGAGAAGATTTTCAAGTTCATTTTCAATTTGAGATCTTCATCAATGACCTGGAAATGCCCTGAATCTTTATAATATCACTTTCAGTATGTCGAAAAAATTGTTCTCAATGGAATTCTTTGATGAATTCCTCGGCACATATTTTCAGCAGCAATGATCATTATTTCTCAAGAATCACACGTGTCCTCTCATCGGGCTTTGTTCCTTGTTATTATTATTATTTCAACATCAGAGACCGTACGTGACCCATTTATTCAACGACGAATGAATATTCGAACGAAGCACAATAGGACGCTTAATCACGCTCGTTAAAATAAATTCGATTACTCGCCATATTCGCGTTTATCAATTGATCGATAGATCATTATGAATTACGTTATTATACGAGGAGTTTAACTTCCCTACACGTGATTCCCGTAATTCAATCGTTATTCGAGATTGACTTAAGGGGGAGGAAAAAATCGCAGCTGCATATTCATCGAGCGCTTGAATTTATCAGCTGATGGTAAAACCGTTCGATGGTGCATTAACGGTTCATTTGGCTGGTTTCCAATTACAAGCCCGCTGATTACGACAGGCGCGAGACAAGGGAACCAACAAAAACGGGGGTTTCACGTCAAATGAGAGGCTATCGGATAGCGCGGATGTTGTCACAGCCGACCGGAATTGGAGTGAGATTGCGTGGCGCAAACTCCGCCATCGCCTTTTCCAACCCCTCTTTTTTCATCCCCCTCACCACCCCTTATTTCATCATACATACGCGCGACTGTGTCTAATCGACTTTATCGTTCATCAATGACACGAGTGTGATAGAGCGAATTTTATTGGCGCATTTACAGCTCTACCGTTTGTTTCTCTACCAGAAATACATTTCTCTATCACTTCTCCCATTTTACAAGTCTACCGGGTCTAAAATCCTACGATCCCTAATTTACCGACCACCGCTCAACTGTAGTTCTCCATTATTCGGACGGGCCCGAACGTCGATAAGTTACCGGCCAAGTTGACAAGCTGGAAACTTATTGGCTTTTCAAATGGAAGATCTGTCAAGTTGCAGAAAGATTTTGTGTTAGAGATGTTACCGGGAAGCTGTTTACTAGGAGACTTGTTTTGTGACAAAGATATTATTTGAGAGAGTTATTATTGGGTGGAAATTATTAGGTTTGGAAATAGCAAAATCTCTCCCCTTGCCTCGGCCGGTAACTTATCGACGCTGGAGCGCACCCCAATGAAAAAAAACGTCGCGCGGTGGTCGGTAAGTTAGGGATCGCAGAATTTGAGATCGGAAGACTTGGCAGTGATATTACGGTAGTGTTTTATTGTAGTAGAAATGTATTTCTGGCAGAGAAATAAATGGTAGAGCTGTAAATGCGCCATTTCACGGTACGATGAATTTAGAAATTTCGACGAATTCTCGAGATATCCGCCATTGTAGCCGCGATGTTTTGGCGGACAATGCCCATTGTGAATTATATCATAATACACAATTAAACGAATGCGCTCCAGTGTGAGTTTAGCGCGAGACTGAACAATGTTCTCCGACATGAAGTGAGTTTCTTGTCGGTTGGCTGAATATCGACAATCATTTTCGTTCATTATCGAGGATATTCGAGGCTCTCTGATGATTCGCACTATTCGACGAACCCAACCCAAATTCATATATCACGACGTTTCGACGATGAACTCATTGAAATGAATACGCCAAAGTTTTATTTATTTATTTTTATTATTGATATTTCATTCGAACTGAACATATCGTATGCCAAATAAGCACTATCGACAGTTATATCCCTCATCAATGGGAATATGCGGGTAAAGATTAGCGATTGCCTCAATATGATATAAATGAGAGTTTCAACGAGGGATAATGAAAATAGACGCCATTTTCTGCGCTGAAATTATATCAAAAGGTTCTCGATAGCTCTGTTAATTTTTTTGGCGAGGAGTTGCGAAAATGAAATTATTTTCAAAATTTCGGCCTATTTACAAAAAACCAATTTTTTTGAAAAAAACATTTGTTTATTTATTTTTTTTTTTTAAGAATTTGCTTTTACTGTTATTTAATCATTTAATAATAATTATAAAATACTCATATATATAATAAACAATAATAAATAATTGCTCACATTAAGTTGATTAATAATTTAATAATGATTATTATTAAAATTATCAAGTCATACATACCTCTTCGAAGAAATATAGTCAAGTTATCGTCGAGATTCTCGTGAAATACGTCATACGTTGTTTTTCATATCCGAGGCAATTATCTCCAGTCGACGAGAGTATATTTCCCTCTCTCCTCGCCATTGATGAATATCACATAACCGTGAACATTATAATCGAGAATATTGCATACCTATCCTTGCTTCGTATAAGCATCGATGAGAGAGCGACCTCATTTAATTGAGTCGCCGCTCGAATATCGATAACGGAACGTCGAAATTCCAATTTTCTAATGATGCTCCCACAATATTTCCTCTAAATTTATCGGGTAATTTTTTTTTCTTTTGGTTTTTTAATTTAGAAATTAGAGGGCTGTGAGTAATTTAAAAATTTCACTCAGTCTCAATTAAAAAAAATAAAAATAACAAAAAATTAATAATAATAGTAAAATAATAAAAATTAATAATAATAATAATAATAAAATAATAAAAATAATAAAAAATAACAAATAAATTAAATAATAAAAAAATGCCCTGTATAGTTAACGTTGAGAAAAAAGTGGAGACCAGGCTCAGATATATTTCTTTGGTTTACAAGCGTTAGGATTAATTCCCCGTGATAAGTGTTATCGCATAGAAAAAGCTCGACATTTTGGAGAATGGGAATGATCGTTCGAGAGCGATTATCGAGGGATTATCGAGGTGTATGGTTGAATGAACGCTGTGTGAAGGACAATTGAAACGGAAATATAAATTTTCGAAAATTCACGATTGGTCTGTTCTCCGAATAGAGGAGCTCGGGAAGTATATCGCGTAATTATAAAGATGGAGAGATATATACATATAGATAAATTAGGGTGGTCCTTATTCAGAGCTTGCATGACTTTTTTATCAGACGCCCCTCAAATCGACTCGAAATAATTAAAAAACAATACCCTAATTTTTTCAGATTTCAATCTAGACTCTAACCTCTCCCGAAAAGAGGGTAGAAATTCGTTTAGATTGACCCATATGATAATGTGAATTTTTCCTGAAATAGTAGAACCAATGAACACTAAAATTTCACAGTTACCGATTTTTTTAAACAATTATTACACTTATAATAAAATATATCCTGAGAATAGGGCCAAAACACGTATTCTTCAAATAGGGAAATCTACCCTCTTTAAGGAGGGGTTAGAGTCTGGATAAAAATTTAAAAAAATGAAGGTATTGTTTTTGAATTATTTGGAGTGGATTTGGGGGACGTCTGATAAAAAATTCGTCCGAGCTCTCAATAAGAACCACCCTAATATAGGTATATGCATATAATATGAACTAGACGGGCTCGACGCGGATTTTACGAGGGAGGATGAGCATCATTGGCGTTGATTTTACGGTGAAAAACTAGAGGGGAAGAACGAGAGAGGGCTAGATAGAGAGAATCCACACGGAGCATTGTAGCTTTATCGTTCGCAGTTCAGCTTTCCCAAACATTTGTGTAGTCAGGCAAAACCGGATTTTACAAAAATCGATGATTCGTTGTGGCACAGCTTCACTCGTGCATATCGATATATTCTGAAGCTTCAATTCTACCTGGCACTTCAGTATCTTTTCAAAATATAAAAAAATAAATGACGCTCAAATTTGCATCGTTCAAAAGCAACGAAAATAGTATAAAATTCACATTTCCCAACAATTTTCAAAATGAAAAAGTGTCGAAACGTATTTTTGGGGGCTTCATCGAGGACTTTGATCGGTAAATGCGAAATCAAAACGTGAGTCATTCTAAAAAGTAATTTGACAAAAAAATTTGAGTTGCAAGCTTCAAAATCGTAAAAATCAAAAAATAGCCACAAAACTGAACTTAACTTGATACCAAAATATCTATGTACAAAAATAATCATGGATATAAAAATTAATAAAATCTAAAAATATTATATGAATTGTAATTAAAAACACACATTATTAATTAAAATATTAACAAATGTAATAATAATAATAATAATAATAATAATAATAAATTGATATTATTCTCGAATAATCACTACATAAGATTTGCAGGGATAAAATTTCAATTTAAATCTAGCTTTTTGGCACCGCAATTTTGTCCTCAATTTTAATGATGTTTAATTAATGATTAATCAGTAATTTGTCATGATTAAATTAAGATAATCGCTGTAATGTGATAATCTTATAGAACAAATTGATCGAATTTTTTTTGGATCATCATAAGTCATTTTCAGTGGATATTATTATTGAGTAAGTACTTGGATATTTTTGTAAAAAGCTTCTCGTGGCTCAAATTAGTTTTGCACTCGATTTTCTTGCTATTTTTTCATTTTTCATTAATTATTTTTAATTTGATATTCAGGCTCGTCCCTCATTTCCAAAAAGTGTCCCCGTTCGTTCTGACAAAAAGAAAACACCATTTTTTTGCATCAGGGTGCGAGAAACCTGTTCAAATGATTTCCACAACCCCTTAGCGAGGGTTGTGTTTCGCGAAGCAATTTTTTTTCAATTTTTCAACGATAGATCGAGCGCATGATTCATCATTCAAATTGATTCAAAGTACAGACTCGGCGCTTCCGGGCAACGAAAACGGTGGGCCTTTTGTTCGAGGAAGGTGATTATAAATCTCGGCTATTTGAGGGTGTTTAGAAGCCTCCCCTATGAATATTCATCGTTGACTCGAGTCAAATCACATACCGCAATGATTCACGTAACCTCGAGTATATTTTTTTCTCCGCTCTCACGACTTTGGACTCGCATTTCTTCAGCTGCACCTCCCAGCATTTTGCTTTTGCACGAGGAAGAGGAAGAAGAGGAGGAAAAAAAAGGAAAGCAAGACTCGAGGGGAGAACTTGATAAACCGATGTCCGTGAAATTTATTCGTTTTACTAATGGCCCAGGAAGCGTTGAAAAGAACATTCGGGGATGGCGAATGGACGCCCGAATTCACATAATTTCTGCGATCTTTCAAGCTCCGTTGGAGAAAATAAATTTTGCAAAAAAGAAGCGAGAGGAGGAAGAAAAAATGAGAAGAAAGAAGTCACAGTGCAAATTGAAATTTGTCGGCGACTTAATCGCAATTTTCACCAATTCACAAATCTTTGTCAACGGCGAATCGACGAATGTCCTTTTTTTTTTTTTTAACTTTTGATTAATCCTTTTGCTAATTTCTCGGCTGTAATAGAGCCAAAGAGCGACCTACTTTTCTCGACTTTTTATGAGAAAACCGAGTCGTAAAGTGTGAGAGCAAAAATCGATTTCCTTGCGTGCGAAATGGGCTCGTAAAAATGAAAAGGGGGAAAAATATTGATTAACCAGAGGGTTGCATCGTGAATTATCACAGGGATGGTACTTTGCGGACCAAATCCAGGTTATAATGTGCCCTCGTGGGGTTTTTTTTTTATTGCGGAAAAAAAGAAAAAATAATTCGGTCCTTGTTTCCTTCTCGAGTTTGCAGCCCGAGTTACGATATCGATGAGTCAGGACAAAATTATATAGCGTGAAACGCCTTAATATACGACCGCGCCGAGATCGGCTAATGCAGCAGATAGAGCAGGACATTAGTCATCGAAACTTTTATGCCACAGAGTCGCGGCGAGGAGGCAAAATAGTTTTTCTCCATTTTTTCTTTCTCATCCCCATTTTTTAGGGCCCTCCAATATCACCAATACTCTACAAAATCGATTTCCAGCTTTTAAATACATTTTTATCGGGTAGGAAGATGATTTTAATTTTTTACACTGTCCCAGAAGCGGACTTTGGATTGGATCTGCATTGATACTATTTGTTTTTTTTCTCATCCCTATTTTTTAGGGCTCTCCAATATCTTCAGTACCCTCCAATATCGAATCCGGGCTTTTAAATACAGTTTTACCGAGTAGGAAGATGATTTTAAATTTTTTTAGACTGTCCCAAGATCAGACTTTGGATCGGATCTGCATTGATACTATTTGTTTCCATTTTTTTCCATTTTTTCTCTCATGCCCATTTTTTTAGGTCTCTATGCGCTCCAATATCGATTCCCGGTTTTTAAATACATTTTTAACTGTCCCGAGAGCAGTCCTATAATTGGATCTGCATTGATACTATTTGTTTCCATTTTTTTTACATTTTTTCTTTCTCATTCTAATTTGTCGGTCTCTATATACTCTCCAATATTGATTTCCCGGCATTTAAATACATTTTTATACGGCAGGAAGATGACGTTTAATTTTTTCAACTGTCCCGCGAGTAGCCTGATAATTGGATCTGCATTGATACTATTTGTTTCCATTTTTTCCATTTTTAGGTCTATACTTTCTAATATCGATTCCCCGGCTTTTAAATACATTTTTATCTGGTAGAAAGATGTTTTTAATTTTTTTTAAATGTCCCGAGAGCGGACTTATAATTGGATCTGCATTGATACTGTTTTTTTCCATTTTTCCATTTTTTCTTTTTCATTCTCATTTTTTGGTCTCTAGACTCTCCAATATTGATTTTCCGGCAGAAAGATGACGTTTAATTTTTTTCAATTGTCCCAAGAGCAGTCTAATAATTGGATCTGCATTGATACTATTTTTTTCCATTTTTTAATTCTCATGCCCATTTTTTTAGGTCTCTATGCGCTCCAATATCGATTCCCGGCTTTTAAATACATTTTTAACGGTCCTGAGAGCAGTCCTATAAGTGGATCTGCATTGATACTATTTTTTTCTATTTTTTCTTTCTCATTCTCATTTTTTAGTCTCCATACTCTCCAATATTGATTTTCCGGCAGAAAGATGACGTTTAAATTTTTTCAACTGTCCCAATAGCAGTCTAATGATTGGATCTGCATTGATACTATTTTTTCCATTTTTTAATTCTCATGTCCATTATTTAAGCCTCTGTACTCTCTCCAATATCGATTCCCGGCTTTCAAATACATTTTTATACGGTAGAAAAATGACGTTCAATTTTCTTTAACTGTCCTGAGAGCAGCCTAATAATTGGATCTGCGTTGATGCTATTTTTTTTTCCATTTTTTCTTACGTATCTCCATTTTTTCAGTATCTTTACTCTCCAATATCGATTTTCCGGCATTGAAATACATTTTTATCCGCAGAAAGATGACATTTTATTTTTTTTTGTCTGTCCCAAGAGCAGTTTAATAATTGGATGTGCATTGACACCATTTTTTCAAATTACAATTGGAATTTTGTTCTATCTAATTCGCACGAGCTTTTGGCATTGATTTTTCTCATCTTGCCCAAAAGCTCGGGCTCGATTTGATATGCTTGATTTTCCGGGGAACCGAATTACAGGCGAGAAAAAAAAAGTACGATCGACAATCGTCAGTTCGGTAACATTAAGGGGAACTCTTGTCTCCGGAGAATGGAACGGTAACCCTCGTGGAATTCAATTAGAATTGATCGTGATCCTATCTTCGGTCCAACGGGCATTTCGTTTCGGTGGTCAATGGAGCGAATGGAAGAACAAAAAAAAACAAAAAAAGAATAAACTCCCCTCTCGACGCGCCATTCTTTTGCTTTAAAAAACTTTTCTTCCATCTTTCTGGATCGTTCTCTGTGGAACTTTCTACTTCCACGTCTTCGTTTCAAGCACGAGGCAATCTAACTTTGTGTATTTATTCGGGATTTGCCGTAGGAATTCAGAACGCGTTCATTCTCTCAACGCTGAGAACACATGAATCATTTTTTTGGTTTTATTTTGATTTTTAATTTATTTTTCATTTTGCCATCGGCACATCAATATTCGAATTTCGAATGGATTGCCGATTTTCATATTTGAATATTTCGAAAAATTATGATAAAATCGTGCTAAAAATGTGCATTATTAATCATGTATCAATTATTATTAATTAATAATATCAGTAATTATTAATAATATTTCATTATTAATGTTTTATATTATTTTTTATCTCAATTAATAATATTTCATTATTAATAATATTAAAAAATAGAGGAAATTAAACATTTGAAAAATTAAAAATCATACATTAACCGGCAAATTTAAATTATGGAAATTATCTGACAGACTGATCTGCACATTTTTATTATTCGTAATCTCACATTTGGGAATTTATTTTTTGCCCTCTTACTCTCTAATTCGCCCGGGATAGAATCGACTTTGGTTACGTTGGTTTATTTTTTCTTTTTCTAGAGGAAAATTATACCACGGGCAGTTTCGTAATGTTCTCGCATTTTTATTTCATTCGAGTCGGACATTCGGTAAGTTACGGTTGAGTTTTATTCACCGTCGTTGGAAAATACGCGTCGTGGCCGAACCACCGAGAATGGTAAATCACGGAAATAATTGGTTGGACCTCTCTCGCGCGGTCGTTTCTGCGTCGCCATTAATTACGCGAGTTTAGGAGAAACGTCACAGAATGAGTCAGACCACGTTAGAGTCTCGTCCAGTGACACCGGCTGCATCTCGAATTAATAGCATTTTGTTCCTACGTATCCTCTGCCTCTTCTTGCTTCTCGCATTATTAATTATCATTGTTGTTGGTTGTTTCCCTTATTTTTTATATTTTTTTTTTTGTTAATACAACCCAATTATCGTGTCCTCGAGGCGATTAATCTCACTTCCGGACGTTCGCCGTTAAGAGCGATCGCTCACGACGTCTCCTCGTGAGAGAGGAAAATTGTGACGGAGAGATGTGCTCCGTGACACGCAACTATTAAGGGGTTATACGCAGTTAGTTATTTTATGAAAATTAAAAAAAACACCATTTTTTCAAAATCGTTTTTAATTTTATTTTTATAATTTACATATGAGGCATTCCATGCCATTTCGAACGGTCAAAAAGTTGTCCACTCTAAAAAAAATTGACATTTTGTCAAATCGTTCAATTGTATGAAAAAGAGTAGTGTAAATTTTTTCAAAATTTTTTTGATCGCATTTTTGTGAGTTTTTCAAAATTTCAAAATGTTCCAAGTACCGTTGTATCTTGAAAGCGTACGATTAAACAGAAAAATGTTTCAGACAAAAAAGTTGCAGTTATACATAAACTTGGTAAAAAAAAATTTTTTTTTCAATTTTTTGAATTAAAAAAATGACCATTTTCATCAAAAACATACGAAAATAATTTTTTTCGGTCGGTATGTCACTTTCGATTTATGTCGAAAAATTCCAGAAAATGAAGTGTGTACAACAGACATGTATTTTTTTTGAGATAGCTCGATTAGTTGTTCCAAAGCTATGCTTTGTTTTATTAATAATATTTTTTTTTGTTTTTGCTTCAATAAGCTTCAAAACATTAATAATATTATTGTAGATGTTCTTTTATCAAAAAATTTGAGAGAAACGATTTGGGAGAGTATGATTTTCCATAATAATTGATTTTTCTAAAAAAAAATAATGTTATTGATAAAACAAAGCATATAGCTTTGGAACAACTAATCGAACCATCAATAAAAAAATACGTGTCTATTGGACACACTCCAGAGTATTTTCTTGAATTTTTTGACATAAATCAAAAGTGACATACCGATCGAAAAAAATTATCTTCGTATATTTTTGATGAAAATGGAAATTTTTTAAACTCTCAAAATAAAAAATAAAAAATTTCACAAAGTTTCTGTAAACCCGCAACTTTTTTGTCTGAAACTTTTTTTTGTTTAATCGTATGCTTTCAAGATACAACGGTACTTGCTAAGTACCGTTTGTTTTTTTAGAAAAATCGATTATTATGGAAAATCATACTTTCCAAAATTATTTCTCTCAAATTTGTAGATAAAAGAACATTTACAATAATAATATTAATGTTTGGGAGCTTATCGGAGCAAAAACAAAAAAAAATATTTTTAATAAAATAATGCATAGCTTTGGATCAACTAATCGAGCCATCTAAAAAAAATACGGGTGTATTGCACACACTTCAGGGTATTTTCTGGAATCTTTTGAGATAAATCGAAAGTGACATACCGACCGAAAAAAATTATTTTCGTATATTTTTGATGAAAATGGTCATTTTTTAAACTCGAAAAATTCCAAAAAATATTTGTTCACAAAGTTCATATCAAATTGCAACTTTTTTGTCTGAAAATTTTTTCTGTTCAATCGTATGCTTTCAAGATATAACGGTACTTGGAACATTTTGAAAAACTCCAAAACATGCGATCCAAATATTTTGAAAAAATGGACAGTACTCTTTTTCATATAATTGAATAGTTTGACAAAATGTCAATTTTTTTGCGAGTGGAGCACTTTTTGACCGTTCGAAATGGAATGGAATGCCTCATATATTTAAGTATATACACAGAAAATTTCATGTCAATCCGAGAAATATTTTCAAAGTTACAGACATATTTGTAAATTATGTGTAAAGTGCTTTTGAAACGCTTTTCTCTCGAAACTTTTTTTTGAGTCGCTGAGCAAAATTTTTCAGAAACGGCTTAATCGATCCCAAATTTTTACACAAGCTTTATCGACATATTTTTTAGTTATTGCTCGAAGGTTTTTTTTTAACGATAAATATTTTTTATTTTATAAACAATTTAAGGCAAAAATTTGCATCCAACATCGATTTTTTGTTGGGAAGCTGCCATTTTGTTAAAAATTGATATTTCGCTTATTCCTTCTATTGAATACATTATTCCTTGTATTAACGAAATCTTTTTTGTTTTTTGATGATCCAATCCAGAGATATCGTGCTTGCCGCAAGATGCCTTTTTTTAGAAGATCTCCCGGAGATCGACTCCAGGATCATTTTTTTTCAAAAGAAAAATTTCACAATAGAGTCAAACGTTACAAAAATATGGAAATCAATTTTTACGTTGATAAATTAAAGTGTCTTTCCAGAAAAAATTCTGGAAAAATCGCTTTTTTTCGGCCTCCTGACTGCGTACAACCCCTTAACGTGACTGTGAAGCCTCGAATGTGTATTCCAAGCGGAGAGTTGCGTTATTCCTCATTTGCGGAGATAGAAGGATAATTAATCGTCGGTTATCACGGAGTACTTATAAACGTGCAATATCATCTGACAACGTTTTCATTATAATTCCCAGATAGACAAAGAGAGAGAGAGAGAGAGAGAGAGAGAGAGAGAGAGAGAGAGAGAACGAGAGAGGGAGGAGGGAAATGGAAAAAAAAAATTGAATTGGGTGAATTTTTTGACAACGTTTTCATGATAATTCCCAGATAGACAAAAAGAGAGGGAGGGAAATGGGAAAAAAATTGAATTGGTTAAATCTTTATGCTGTAAATGGTGTAGAGAAAGTGGGGCAAAATGAACACGATCCAAAATTAGAAGAAAATCAAAAAAATTAGAAAATTAAGGAATTAGCATTATAATTGGCGTCTAATACTATTATGGGAACCTAATTTTAGTGAAATACTTTGATAAACCGAGAACCAGAGCAAAATGAGGCAGGGGGGGTAAAATGGCCCACCTCCAAATGGTAAAAAAAATTAGATAGTGCAACTACGATTAAAATTGAATTTCGCCAAAAATGGAATTGCAAAAATACGCCATGCCAAGCTTGGTCCAATTACTTTGGGTATTAATCATTTTCCCTCGGTGACATTTTTGCAGAACAAAGCTCATTGGAATATGAAA